>NW_019167826.1:14326683-14449118 GCF_002303985.1 Durio zibethinus
CGCTCGTTTCGTGGGTTGGCTTAGGCATACGGAGTTCATTCCATGTCTAAGCATACAGATTCATTCCTAGTCTAAGATTTTTAGACACGGTGCATATGCTGGGCTCAGACATGTGCTGGTGCCGCATTTTTTTCACCCAGGGCACCATCACTGGAGCATCGTCGGAGAGCCTAACCGGTGGCATTGGGGGTTCCAGCGATTGGGGAGCCGGGGGGTGTGCGCACATGATGTGAGATGGGTGCTGGTACTTGGCCCTTATATTGGCCCCCTATCCCTCATCAAACTGCAAGAACTCACACCCCCTTAAAGAGCATTTGAGATTTTATAGGTTTGCTGCCAGTAGCCATTAAAGTGTCTGAAATGGGGACACATTTTTTAAACGGTCACAAAATCTTCTCCACTTCGATTTTTTAGCTGAACAAGTCGTGGGTTGACTTATGCATACGGATTTCATTCCTAGTCTAAGATCAGACCAGGCCAAGGGTTGTAGTAGCAGGATCAACAGAACGTAGGGGGGACCGGGCCGATCCCCGACTTGCGCATTCTGCCTCTCCGGTCGGCTAAGCGCCCGTACGCTCGTTTCGTGGGTTGGCTTAGGCATACGGAGTTCATTCCATGTCTAAGCATATGGGGTTCATTCTTAGTCTAAGATTTTAAGCCACGGTGCACGTGCTGGGCTCAGGCATGAGCTGGTGCCGCATTTTTTTTCCTATGGGGCACCACCGCGAGAGCATCGTCGGAGCATCGTCGGAGAGCCTAACCGGCGACATTGGGGGTTCTGGTGAATGGGGTGCCGGGGGTGTGCGCACATGATGTGCGATGGGTGCTAGTACTTGGCCTTTATATTGGGCCACTATCCCTCATCAAAACTCGAGAACTCATACCCCCTTAAAGAGCATTTCAGATTTTATAGGTTTGCTGCCAGTAGCCATTAAATTGTCTGAAATGAGGTCACTTTTTTCAAAGTGTCACAAAATCTTCTCCACTTCGATTTTTAGCTGAATTTTTTTGTGCATGCCAACAAAAATAAAAGGATCACCTCTACCAAATTTGGGGACAAAACTCTTTCTAAAAAAATTTTAAAAAATCCCGAACCGTAAAAAGCTTTGAAAATCGTGATAAATAGAAAACGGGTCGTCTTGCCACGAAACTTCACATGAAGGCTTAGGGGACCATTGTATGAATTGACAAGACATAAAAATGACATTGGCATGGTAGAAATATGAAGATGTGCTTGAACCCACCTACCGCCCGTTCGATCCCCGGCTTGCGCATTCTACCTCTCCGGCCGACTGAGCGCCCGCACACTCGTTTCGTGGGTTGGCTTAGGCATACAGAGTTCATTCCATGTCTAAACCCCAGCCGGACCAAGGGTTGTGGCAGCAGGACTGGCAGCGAGATTGGTAGCACGTAGAGGGGGACCGGGCTGATCCCCGACTTGCGCATTATGCCTCTTCGGCCGGTTGAGCGCCCGTACGCTCGTTTCGTCAGTTGACTTAGGCATACGGAGTTCATCCCCAGTTTATGCATATGGAGTTCATTCCCAGTCTAAGATCAGATCGGACCGAGGGTTACGACAGTCGGATCGACAGCACGTAGGGGGGAACGAGCCGATCCCCGGCTTGCGCATTCTACCTTTCCCGGCAGGTTGAACGCACGCACACCTGTTTCATGGGTTGGCTTAGGCATAGGGAGTTCATTCCATGTCTAAGCCCCAACCGGACCGAGGGTTGTGGCAGCGGGATCAACATCACGCAGAGGGGGACCGGTCTGATCCCAGGCTTGCGCATTATGCCTTTTCGATCGGCTCAGCCCCGCACGCTCATTTTGTGGATTGACTTATGCACATGAAGTTCAGTCCCAGTCTAAGATCAGACCAGACTGAGGGTTACGGCAGCAGGATCGACAGCACGCAAGGGGGGACCGGGCCGATCCTCGGCTTGTGCATTCTGCCTCTCCGATCGACTGAGCGCCCGTACTCTCGTTTCGTGGGTTTGGCTTAGGCATACGGAGTTCATTTCCAGTCTAAGATTTTGAGCCATGGTGCACATGCTGGGCTAGGACATGTGCTGGTGCCGCATTTTTTTCGCCCGAGGCACCATCGTCAGAGCATCGCCGGAGAGCCTAACCGGTGGCATTGGGGGTTTCGGCGATTGGGGGGGTCGAGGGGTGTGCGCACATGATATGCGATGGGTGCTGGTACTTGGCCCTTATATTGGCCCCCTATCCCTCATCAAACCTCGAGAACTCACACACCCTGAAAGAGCATTTGAGATTTTATAGGTTTGCTCCAGTAGCTATTAAAGTGTACTGAATAATGGGGACACTTGTTTTTCAAAGGGTCACAAAATCTTCTCCACTTCGAGTTTTTAGCTGAATTTTTTGTGCATGCCAAAAAAAATTACAAGGATCACCTCTACCAAATTGGGACAAAACTCTATCTAAAAAATTTTGAAAAAATCCCGAACCGCAAAAGTTTTCAAAATCGTGAAAAATAGAAAACGGGGTCGTTCTTGCCACGAAACTTCAATATGAAGGCTATAGGGACCATTGTATGTATTTTACAAGCCCATAAAAATGGCATTGGCCCACAAGTAGAAATATGAAGATGCTGCTTGAACCAACCAACCACCCGTTCGATCCTCGGCTTACGCCTCCTGCTCTCCGGTCGACTGAGCGCCAGCATGCCCGTTTCATGGGTGGCTTACGCATAGCTCCATTCCATGCTAAGCCCCAGAACGCCACGTGTAGGTCGGGACGACAGCACGCAGAGGGGAACCGAGCATCCCCGGCTTATGTATTATGCCTATCCGGCCGTCTCAGTGCTCGCACACTCGTTTCGTGGGTTGACTTAGGCATACGGAGTTCATTCCCAATCTAAGATCAAATCAGACTGAGGGTTGCGGCAGCAAGATCGACAGCACGCAGGGGGGTATCGGGCCGATCCCCGGCTTGCGCATTCTACATCTCTGGCCGGCTGAACGTCTGCACGCTCGTTTCGTGGGTTGGCTTAGGCATAGGGAGTTCATTCCTAATTTAAGATTGGATCGGACCGAGGGTTGCGGCAGCAGGTCCAGCAGCAGGATCGACAACACGCAAGGGGGATCGGGCTAATCCTTGGCTTGCACATTTTGCCTCTCCGGTCGGCTGAGCACCCATACGCTCGTTTCGTGGGTTGGCTTAGGCATATGGAGTTCGTTCCATGTCTAAGCCCCAACCGGACTGAAGGTTGTGGCAACAGGACCTGCAGCGGGATTGGTAGCATACGGATGAGGATCGGGCTGATCCCCGGCTTGCGCATTATGCCTCCCCGGCTGGTTGAGTGCCCGCACACTCATTTCGTGGGTTGACTTAGGCATACAGAGTTCATCCCAAGTCTAAGCATACAGAGTTCATTCCCAGTCTAAGATTAGATCGGACCGAAGGTTGCGGCAGCAAGATTGATAGCACGTAGGGGGATTGGGCCGATCTTTGGCTTGCGTATTCTGCCTCTCCGATCAGCTGAGTGCCCGCACGCCCATTCTGTGGGTTGGCTTAGTCATAGGGAGTTCATTCCATGTCTAAGCCCCAGTCAGACCGAGGGTTGTGGCAGCAGGACCGACAGCACGCAGAAGGGGACCGGGTCGATCCTCGGCTTGTGCATTATGCCTCTTCAGTCGACTCAATGCCCGCACGCTCATTTCATGGGTTGACTTATCCATACAGAGTTCAGTCCCAGTCTAAGATCAGACCAGACCGAGGGTTGCGGCAGCAGGATCGATAGCACGATGGGGGGACTGGGCCGATCCCTAGCTTACGCATTATGCCTCTTCGGCCGGCTGAGCGCTTGCACACTCATTTTGTGGGTTGGCTTAGGCATACGAAGTTCATTCCATGTCTAAGCATACGGAGTTCATTTCATGTCTAAGATTTTAAGCCACGGTGCACATGCTGGGCTCGGGCATGTACTAGTGCTGCATTTTTTTCACCCGGGGCAGCACGCAGGGGGGATTGGGCCGATCCTCAGCTTGCGCATTCTGCCTTTCCAGTCGGCTGAGCACCCGTACTCTCATTTCGTGGGTTGGCTTAGACATACGGAGTTCGTTCCATGTCTAAGCCCTAGCCAGACTGAGGGTTGTGGCAGCAGGACTGGCAGCGGGATCGGTAGCACGCAGTGAGGGATCGAGCTGATCTCTGGCTTGAGCATTATGCCTCTCCGATCGACCTCTTCGACCGGTTGAGTGCCCGTACGCTCGTTTCGTGGGTTGACTTAGGCATACGGAGTTCATCCCCAGTCTAAGCATACGAAATTCATTCCCAGTCTAAGATCAGACCGGACTGAGGGTTGCGACAGCAGGATCGGCAACACGCAGGGGGGATCGATCCAATCTCCAGCTTGCACATTCTGTCTCTCCGGTCGGCTGAGCGCTTGCACGCCCATTTCGTGGGTTGGATTGGGCGTAGGGAGGTCATTCCATGTCTAAGCCCCAACTGGATTGAGGGTTGTGGCAGTGGGACTGGCAGCACGCAGAGGGGGATCGGGTCGGTCCCCGGTGTCACGGACTAAGCTTTCTCTCAGCAAGCAATAGACTGTGTGGCACTTGAATGGGTGCTCCCAACCAAGTTAGCCTTCAATAGATCAATATCTGAACAAATAACCATAAGCCATGGTTAGTCCCAAGCATTCACAATAAGACATAATATATCGAGATCGATCTCAAGCACACACACAAGAAGGCATATTCGCATCGAGAAAAAGAAAAACACATCGAGGCAACAATCGGGACATTCAATCGGGGTGAGTTTTATTATAGTCGAGAATCATACATTGGGACCTCACACCATCACCAGGGCCAGGGGGCAGCCCTTAGTGGGTGGCCTAGGCTCGCATAGCAACTGGTGAGACAACCCAACACTATGCTACCGGCTCACCCCCTAAAGAGTCTTAGAGATTTTAGAGCTATGCTACCAGTAACCATTACAATGTTTGAAATGGGGACACTTTTCCTAGCACAAGGGATCTACCCGGCCATGGCCCTATACATGGGTGGCTTATGGCAACCTAAGTCCTGGTCATGGCCCTATACAAGGTTGGCTCATGACACCCGGCTTGCACATTATGCCTCTCCGGTCGGCTCAACGCCCGCATGCTCATTTCGTGGGTTGACTTAGGCATACGGAGTTCATTCCCAGTCTAAGATCGGATCGGATCGAGGGTTACGACAGTAGGATCGACAGCACGTAGGGGGGACCATACCGATCCCTAGCTTGCGCATTCTGCCTCTCCGATCGACTGAGCACCCGCATGCTCGTTTCATGGGTTGGCTTAGGCATATAGAGTTCATTCCATGTCTAAGCCTCAGCCAGACTAAGGGTTGTGGTAGCACGACCGACAGCGGGATCGATAGCACGTAGAGGGGGATCTGGCTGATCCTTGGCTTGCGAATTATGCCTCTTCGACCAGCCTCTCTGGCCGGCTGAGCACCCGCACTCTCGTTTCATGGGTTGACTTAGGCATACGGAGTTCATCCCTAGTCTAAGCATACGAAGGTCATTCCCAGTCTAAGATCAGACCAGACCGAGGGTTGCGGTAGCAGGATCGACAGCACGCAGGGGGGATTGGGCCGATCCCCGGCTTGCGCATTCTGCCTCTCCGGTTGGCTGAGTGCCCACACGCCCGTTTCATGGGTTGGCTTAGGCATAGGGAGTTCATTCCATGTCTAAGCCCTAGCCAGACTGAGGGTTGTGGCAGCGGGACCGACAGCACGCAGAGAGGGACCCGACCGATCCCCAGCTTGTGCATTATGGCTCTTCGGTCAGCTCAGCGCCCGCACTCTCATTTTGTGAGTTGACTTAGGCTTACGGAGTTCATTCCCAGTCTAAGATCAGATCGAATTGAGAGTTGTGGCAGTAGGATCGATAGTACGTAGGGGGGACCGAGCCGATCCCCGGCTTGCGCATTCTACCTCTTCGACCGACTGAGCGCCCGCACGCTCGTTTTGTGGGTTGGCTTAGGCATACGGAGTTCATTCCCAGTCTAAGAGTTTGAGCCACGGTGCACATGCTGGGCTCAGGCATGTGCTGGTGTCGCATTTTTTTTGCTCGGGGCACCATCGTCGGAGCATCGTCAGAGAGCCTAACCGGCGGCATTGGGGGTTCCAGCGATTGGGGGGGCTGGGGGGTGTGCGCACATTATGTGCGATGGGTGCTGGTACTTGGCCCTTATATTGGCCCCCTATCCCTCATCAAACCTTGAGAACTCACACCCCTTTAAAGAGCGTTTGAGATTTTATAGGTTTGCTACCAGTAGCCATTAAAGTATCTAAAATGGGGACACTTTTTTCAAACGGTCACAAAATCTTCTCCACTTCGAGTTTTTAGCTGAATTTTTTTGTGCATGCCAAAAATAATACAAGGATAACCTTGACTAAATTTGGGGAGAAAAATCTTTCTAAAAAAATTTTAAAAAATCCCGAACCGCAAAAAGTTTCAAAAATCGTGAAAAATAGAAAACGGGTCGTCTTGCCACGAAACTTCACATGAAGGCTTAGGGGACCATTGTATGAATTTACAAGCCATAAAAATGACATTGGCATGGCAGAAATATGAAGATGTCCTTGAACCCACCTACCACCCGTTTGATCCCCGGCTTGCGCATCCTCCTCTCTGGTCGGCTGAGCGCCCGCATGCTCATTTTGTGGGTTGACTTAGGCGTACGAAGTTCATCCCTAGTCTAAGCATACAGAGTTCATTCCCAGTCTAAGATCAGACCGGATCGAGGGTTGCGGTAGCAAGATCGACAGCACGCATGGGGGACCGGGCCGATCCTCGACTTAGGCATTCTGCCTCTCCGGTCGGCTGAGTGCCCGTACGCCCGTTTCGTGGGTTGGCTTAGGCATAGGGAGTTCATTCCATGTCTAAGCCCCAGCCGGATTGAGGGTTGTGGCAGCGGGACCGGCAGCACGTAGAGGTGGACCGGGTCGATCCTCAACTTACGCATTATACCTCTTCGGTCGGCTCAGCACCTGCACGCTCATTTCTTGGGTTGACTTATACATATGGAGTCCATTCCCAGACCGAGGGTTGTAGCAGCAGGATCAACAGCATGTATGGGGGGACTGGGCTGATCCCCGGCTTGTACTTTCTACCTCTCCGACCGACTGAGCACCCATACGCTCGTTTCATGGGTTGGCTTAGGCATACGGAGTTCATTCCATGTCTAAGATCATTGACTTAGGCAGCAGGATCGACAGCACGCAGGGGGGATCGGGTCGATCCCCGGCTTGTGCATTCTGCCTCTCCGGCTGGTTGAGCGTCCGTAAGCCCATTTCGTGGGTTGGCTTAAGCATAGGGAGTTCATTCCATGTCTAAGCCCCAGTCGGACCGAGGGTTGTTGCAGCAGGACTGGCAGCACGCAGAGAGGGACCGGGCCGATCCCCAGCTTGCGCATTATGCCTCTTCGACCAGCTTAGCGCCTGCACGCTCATTTCGTGGGTTGACTTATGCATACGGAGTTTATTCCTAGTCTAAGATCAGACCGGACCGAGGGTTGTGGCAGCAGGATCGACAACACATAGGGGAGGATCGGGCCGATCCCCGGCTTGGGCATTCTACCTCTCCGGCTGGCTAAGCGCCCTCACGTTCATTTCGTTGGTTGGCTTAGGCATACGGAGTTCATTCCATGTCTAAGCATACGGAGTTCATTCCCAGTCTAAGATTTTGAGCCACGGTGCACATGCTGGGCTCGAGCATGTACTGGTGCCACATTTTTTTCGCCTGGGGCACCATTGCTGGAGCATCACCGGAGCATCGCCAAAGCATCGCCAGAGGGCCTAACCGGCGGCATTGGGGTTCCGACGATTGGGGGGGCCAGGGGGTGTGCACACATGATGTGCGATGGGTGCTGGTACTTGGCCCTTATATTGGCCCCCTATCCCTCATCAAACCTTGAGAACTCACACCCCCTTAAAGAGCGTTTGAGATTTTATAGGTTTGCTACCAGTAGCCATTAAAGTATCTAAAATGGGGACACTTTTTTCAAACGGTCACAAAATCTTCTCCACTTCGAGTTTTAGCTAAATTTTTTTGTGCATGCCAAAAAAAATACAAGGATCACCTCTACCAAATTTGGGGACAAAACTCTTTCTAAAAATATTTTAAAAAATCTCGAATCGCAAAAAGTTTCAAAAATTGTGAAAAATAGAAAACGGGTAGTCTTGCCACGAAACTTCACATGAAGGCTTAGGGGACCATTGTATGAATTTAAAAGCCATAAAAATGGCATTGGCATGGCAAAAATATTAAGATGTGCTTGAACCCACCTACCACCCGTTCGATCCCTGGCTTGCGCATCCTGCCTCTCTGGTCGGCTGAACGCCCGCACGCTCGTTTTGTGGGTTGACTTAGGCATATGGAGTTCATCCCCAGTCTAAACATACAGAGTTCATTCCTAGTCTAAGATCAGACCAGAACGAGCGTTGCGACAGCAGGATCAGTAGCACGCAAGGGGGACCGAACCGATCCCTGGCTTGCACATTCTGCCTTTCCGGTAAGCTGAGCGCCCGCACGCCCGTTTCGTGGGTTGGCTTAGGCATAGGGAGTTCATTCCATGTCTAATCCCCAGCCAGACCGAGGGTTGTGGCAGCGGGACCGACAGCACACAGAGGGGGACCCGACCGATCCCCGGCTTGTGCATTATGCCTCTTCGGTCAGCTCAGCGCCCGCACTCTCTTTTTGTGGGTTGACTTAGGCTTACGGAGTTCATTCCCAGTCTAAGATCAGATCGGACCAGACCGAGGGTTGCGCCAGTCGGATCGACAGCTCGTAGGGGGGGACAGGGCCGATCCCCGGCTTGTGCATTCTACCTCTTCGATCGGCTGAGCGTTCGTACGCTCGTTTCGTGGGTTGGCTTAGGCTTACGAAGTTCATTCCATGTCTAAGCATACAGAGTTCATTCCCAGTCTAAGATCGGACTGGACCCAGGATTGCGGCAGTAGGACCAGTAGCAGGATCGACAGGACGCAAGGGGGATTGGGTCGATCCCCGGCTTGCGCATTCTATCTCTCTGACCGGCTGAGCGCCCGTACGCTTGTTTCATGGGTTGGCTTAGGCATACGGAGTTCATTCCATGTCTAAGCCCCAGTCGGACCGAGGGTTGTGGCAGCAGGACCGGTAGCGGGATCGACAGCACGCAGAGAGGGACCAGGCTAATCCTCGGCTTGCGTATTTTACCTCTCTGGCTGGCCTCATCGGTCGGTTGAGCGCCCATACACTCGTTTCTTGGGTTGAGTTAGGCATACAAAGTTTATCCCCAATCTAAGCATACAGAGTTCATTCTGAGTCTACGATCGGGTCGGATCAAGGGTTGCAGCAGCAGGATCGGTAGCATGCAGGGGGGACCAGGCCGATCCCTAGCTTACGCATTCTGCCTCTCCGATCGACTGAGAGCCCGCATGCCTGTTTCGTGGGTTGGCTTAGGCATAGGGAGTTCATTCCATGTCTAAGCCCCAACCGGACTGAGGGTTGTGGCAGCGGGACCGGTAGCACGTAAAGGGGGATCGGGCCGATCCTGGGCTTGCGCATTATGCCTCTTCGGTTGGCTCAGCGCCCGTACGATCATTTCATGGGTTGATTATGCAAATGGAGTTCATTCCCAGTCTAAGATCGAACTAGACCGAGGGTTGCGCCAGTAGGATCGACAACACGCAGGGGGGATCGGGCCGATCCTCGACGTGCATTTTCTGCCTCTCTGGCCGGCTGAGCACCCGTACGCTCGTTTCGTGGGTTGGCATAGGCAGACGGAGTTCATTCCATGTCTAAGCATACGGAGTTCATTCCCAGTCTAAGATTTTGAGCTACGGTGCACATGTTGGGCTCAAGCATGTGCTGGTGCCACATTTTTTTTGCCGGAGCATCATCGGAGAGCCTAACCGGCAGCATTAGGGGTTCCGGCGATTGGGGGGGCCAGGGGGTGTGCGCACATGATGTGCGATGGGTGCTGGTACTTGGCCCTTATATTGGCCCCCTATCCCTCATCAAACCTCGAGAACTCATACCCTCTTAAAGAGCATTTGAGATTTTATAGGTTTGCTGCTAGTAGCAATTAAAGTGTTTGAAATGGGGACACTTTTTTAAAATGGTCACAAAATCTTCTCCACTTCAAATTTTTAGCTGAATTTTTTTGTCCATGCCAAAAAAAATACAAGGATCACCTCTACCAAATTTGGGGACAAAAATCTTTGTAAAAAATTTTTAAGAAATCCCGATCCGTAAAAAGTTTCAAAAATCATGAAAAATAGAAAACGGGTCGTCTTGCCATGAAACTTCACATGAAGGCTTAGGGGACCATTGTATGAATTTACAAGCCGTAAACATGGCATTGGCATGGCAGAAATATGAAGATGTGCTTGAACACACCTACCACCCGTTCGATCCTCGACTTGCGCATCCTGCCTTTCTGGTCGGTTGAGCACCCGCACGCTCGTTTCGTGGGTTGACTTAGGCATATGGAGTTCATTCACAGTCTAAGATCAGATCGGACCGAGGGTTGCGACAGCAGGACCAACAGCAGGAATGGCAGCACGTAAGGTGGGACCGGGTCGATCCCTGGCTGGCGCATTCTGCCTCTCCGGCCGGTTGAGCGCCCGTATGCTCGTTTCATGGGTCGGCTTAGACATACGTAGTTCATTCAATGTCTAAGCCCCAGTCGGACTGAGGGTTGTGGCAGCAGGACCAGCAGCAGGATCGACAGCACGTAGAGGGGGACCGGGCTGATCCTCGGCTTGTACACTATGCCTCTTCAGCCGGCTGAGCGCTCGCATCTCGTTTCGTGGGTTGACTTAGGCATACGGAGTTCATCCCCAGTCTAAGCATATGGAGTTCATTCCCAGTCTAAAATTGGACCAGACGGAGGGTTGCAGCAGCAGGATCGATAGCACGCAAGGGGGATCGAGCCAATCCCCGGCTTGCACATTCTACCTCTCTGGCTGACTGAGCGCTCGCATGCCTGTTTCATGGGTTGGCTTAGGCATAGGGAGTTCATTCCATGTCTAAGCCCCAGCCGGACTAAAGGTTGTGGCAGTGGGACCGGCAGCACGCAGAGGGGGATCAGGCTGATCCTCGGCTTGCGCATTATGCCTCTTCGGCTGGCTCAGCGCCCGCACGCTCGTTTTGTGGGTTGACTTTTGCATACGGAGTTCATTCCTAGTCTAAGATTAGATCGAACCAAGGGTTGCGGCAGCAGGATCTACAGCACGCAGGGGGGACCAACCCAATCCCCGACTTGCGCATTCTACCTTTCCAACCGACTGAGCACCCGCACACTCGTTTCGTGGGTTGGCTTAGGCATACAGAGTTCATTCCATGTCTAAGCATACGGAGTTCATTCCCAGTCTAAGAGTTTGAGCCACGGTGCACATGCTAGGCTCAGGCATGTGCTGGTGCCACATTTTTTTCACCAGGGGCACCATCGTCGGAGCATCGTCGGACAGCCTAACCGGAGGGATTGGGGTTTCCGGCGATTGGGGGGGCCAAGGGGTGTGCGCACATGATGTGTGATGGGTGCTGGTACTTGGCCCTTATATTGGCCCTCTATTCCTCATCAAACCTTGAAAACTCACACCGCCTTAAAGAGCCTTTGAGATTTTATAGGTTTGCTGCTAGTAGCCATGAAGGTATTTGAAATGGGGACACTTTTTTCAAACGATCACAAAATCTTCTCCACTCTGAGTTTCTAGCTGAATTTTTTTATGCATGCCGACAAAAATACAAGGATCACGTTTACAAGGACAAAACTCTTTCTAAAAAAATTTTAAAAAATCCCGAACCATAAAAAGTTTCAAAAATCATGAAAAATAGAAAACGGGTCATCTTGCCACGAAATTTCACATGAAGGCTTAGGAGACCATTGTATCAATTTACAAGCCATAAAAATGACATTGGCATGGCAGAAATATGAAGATGTGCTTGAACCCACCTACCACCCGATCGATCCTCGGCTTGCGCATCCTACCTCTCTGGTAGGCTGAGCGCTCGCACGCTTGTTTCGTGACTGGACTTAGGCATACGGAGTCATCCCCAGTCTAAGCATATGGAGTTCATTCCCAGTCTAAGATCAGACCAGACCGAGGGTTACGACAGCAGGATCGACAGCACGCAGGGAGGATCGAGTCGATCCCTGGCTTACGCATTCTGCCTCTCTGGCCAGCTGAGCACCCGTAAGCTCATTTCATGGGTTGGCTTAGGCATAGGGAGTTCATTCCATGTCCAAGCCCCAGTCGGACCCGAGGGTTGTGGCAGCAGGACCGATAACACGCAAAGGGGGATCGGATCGATCCCCAACTTACGAATTATGCCTCTTCGGTCGGCTCAGCGCCCGCACGCTCGTTTGTGGGTTGACTTAGGCATACAGAGTTCATTCCCAGTCTAAGATCGGATCAGACTGAGGGTTACAGTAGTAGGACCAGCAGCAGGATCGGTAGCACACAGGGGGGATCGAGCCAATCCCCAGCTTGCACATTCTGCCTCTCTAACCGACTGAGCGCCCGCACACTCGATTCATGGGTTGGCTTAGGCATACGGAGTTCATTCCATGTCTAAGCCCCAATCAGATCGAGGGTGTGGCAGTAAGACCGGTAACGAGATTGGTAGCATGCGGAGGGGATCGGGCTGATCCTCGGCTTGGGCATTACGCCTCTTGGACTGGCCACTCCGATCGGTTGAGCGCCAGCACACTCGTTTTGTGGGTTGACTTACGCATATGGAGTTCATCCCCAGTCTAAGCATACGGAGTTCATTCTCAGTCTAAGATCGGATCGAACCAAGGGTTGCAACAGTAGGATCGGTAGCATGCAGGGAGGACTGAGTCGATCCCTGGCCTACACATTCTGCCTCTATGACTGGCTGAGCACCCGCACGCCCGTTTCATGGGTTGGCTTAGGCATAGGGAGTTCATTCTGTGTCTAAACCCCTGTCAAACCGAGGGCTGTGGTAGTGAGACCGACAGCATGCAGAGGGGGATCGGGTCGATCCCCAGCTTACGCATTATGCCTCTTCGGCTGGCTCAGCGCCCGCACGCTCGTTTCGTGGGTTGACTTATGCATACGAAGTTCATTCCTAGTCTAAGATCGAACCAGACCGAGGGTTGTGGCAGCAAGATCGACAGCACACAGGGAGGGACTGGGTCGATCCCCGGCTTGCGTATTTTGCCTCTCTAGTCGGCTGAGCGCCCGCACGTTCGTTTCGTAGGTTGACTTAGGCATACGGAGTTCATCCCTAGTCTAAGCATATGGAGTTCATTTTCAGTCTAAGATCGGATCAAACCGAGGGTTGCGATAGCAGGATCGACAGCACGCAGGAGGATCGGCCCGATCCCCGGCTTGCGCATTCACCTCTCCGGCGGTTTGAGCGCCCGTACGCTCATTTCATGGGTTGGCTTAGGCATACGGAGTTTCATTCCAAGTCTAAGCCCACCGGACGAGGGTTTGTGGCAGAAGACCGGGCAGCGGGGATCGACAGCACGCAGAGGGGGACCGAGCTGATCCCCGACTTGTGCATTTTCCTCATCCGGCTGGCCTTCACCCGGTTGAGCACCCGCACGCTCATTCCGGCGGTTCACTTAGGCATCCGGAGTTCATCCCGTATTAGTTAAGCTACAGAGTTCCTTCCCAGTCTAAATCGGACTCGGACAGAGTAATGCAGACAGCAGGATTGACAGCATGCAGGGGGGATCAGGCTGATCCCCGCCTTGTGCATTCTGCCTCTCCGATCGGCTGAGCACCCGCACGCCCGTTTCAAGGGTTGGCTTAGGCATAGGGAGTTCATTCCATGTCTAAGCCCCAGTCGGACCGAGGGTTGTGGTAACGGGACCGACAGCACGTAGAAGGCGACCGAGTCGATCCTCGGCTTGCGCATTATGCCTCTTCGGTCAGCTCAATGCCCGAACACGCATTTTGTGGGTTGACTTAGGCATACAAAGCTCTTTCCCAGTCTAAGATCAGACCGAACCGAGGGTTCTAGTAGTAGGATCGATAGCATGCAGGGGGACCGAGTTGATCCTGGCTTGCGCATTCTGCCTCTTCAACCAGCTGAGTGCCCGCATGCTCGTTTCGTGGGAGGGCTTAGGCATACGGAGTTCATTCCATGTCTAAGCATATGGAGTTCATTCTCAGTCTAAGATCAGACCAGACCGACACTTGCGGTAGCAGGACCAGCAGCAGGATCGGTAGCACGCAGGGGGGGACTAGGCTGATCCTCGGCATGCGCATTCTGCCTCTCTGGCTAACTGAGTGCTCGCACGCTCGTTTCGTGGGTTGAATTAGGCATACGGAGTTCATCCCCAGTCTAAGCATACAGAGTTCATTCCCAGTCTAAGATCAAATCGGACCGAGGGTTGCAGCAACAGGATCGGTAGCACGCAGGAGGGATCGGGCCGATCCCTGGCTTGTGCATTCTGCCTTTCCGGCCGGCTGAGCACCCGCACGCCCGTTTCGTGTGTTGGCTTAGGCATAGGGAGTTCATTCGATGTCTAAGCCCCAGCTGGACCGCGGGTTGTGGCAACGGGATCGATAGCACATAGAGGGGGACCGGGCTGATCCCCAGCTTGGGCATTATGCAGCTTCAGTCGACTCAGCACCCGCACACTCATTTTGTGGGTTGACTTAGGCATACAGACTTCATCCCCAGTCTAAGCATACGGAGTTCATTCCCAGTCTAAGATCAGACCGGACTGAGGGTTGCGACAGCAGGATTGATAACACACAGGGGGGACCGAGCTGTTCCTCGGCTTACGCATTCTGGCTCTCCGGCCAGCTGAGTGCCTGCACGCTCGTTTCGTGGGTTGGCTTAGGCATACGGAGTTCATTCCATGTCTAAGCATACAAAGTTCATTCCCAGTCTAAGATCGGACCGAACGGAGTGTTGCAATCGTAGGACCAACAGCAGGATCGACAGCACACAAGGGGGATCGGGCCGATCCCCGACTTACGCATTCTACCTCTCCGACCGGTTGAGCGCTCGCTAGCTCCTTTCCTGGGTTAGCTTAGGCATACGGAGTTCATTCCATGTCTAAGCCCTAGCCGGACTGCGGGTTGTGGCAGTAGGACTGGCAGCGGGATCGGTAGCACACAGAGGGGGATCGGACTGATCCTCGACTTTCGCACTATGTCTCTCCAGTCGGCTGAGCGCCCGCACACTCGTTTCATGGGTTGACTTAGGCTTATGGAGTTCATCCCCAGTCTAAGCATACAGAGTTCATTCCCAGTCTAAAATCAAACCAGACCGAGGGTTGTGGCAGCAGGATCGATAGCAAGCAGGGGGGACCGGGCCGATCCCCGGCTTTCGTATTCTGCCTCTTCGGTCGGTTGAGCTCCCGCACGCCCGTTTCGTGGGTTGGCTTAGGCATAGGGAGTTCATTCCATGTCTAAGGCACAATCGGACTGAAAGTTGTGGCAGCGAGACCGACAGCATGCAGAGGGGGACCGGGCCTATCCCCGGCTTACGCATTATTCCTCTCCGGTCGGCTCAGCGCTCGCAAGCTCGTTTCGTGGGTTGACTTATGCATACGGAATTAATTCATGGTCTAAGATCAGACCGGACCGAGGGTTGTGGCAGCAGGATCAATAGCACGTAGGGGGGACCGGGACGATCCTCGGCTTACGCATTCTGCCTCTCCGACCGGCTGAGTGCCCGCACGCTCGTTTTATGGGTTGGCTTAGGCATACGGAGTTCATTCCATGCCTAAGCATTACGGAGTTCATTCGCAGTCTAAGAGTTTTGAGCCACGGTGCACATGCGGGCCTCGGGGAATGTGTGGTGCCACTTTTTTTTTTTTGCGGGGCACCATTGCCGGAGGCATCGTCGGGAGAGGCTAACCGCGGCCAATTTGGGGTTCGGGTGTTGGAGGGTCGGGGGTGTGCACACAATGTTGTGCCGGATGGGGTGGCTGGTACTTGGCCCTTTCATATTTGGCCCCCTATCCCTCATCAAACCTCGAGGAACTCATAGCCCCTTAAAGAGCATTTGATGATTTTATAGGTTTGCTGCCAGTAGCCATTAAAGTGTCTAAAATGGGGACACTTTTTTCAAACGGTCACAAAATCTTCTCCACTTCGAGTTTTTAGCTGAATGTTTTTGTGCATTCCAATAAAAATACAAGGATCACCTCTAACAAATTTGGGGACAAAACTCTTTCTAAAAAAATTTTAAAAAATCCCGAACCGTAAAAAGTTTTGAAAATCATGAAAAATAGAAAACGGGTCGTCTTGCCATGAAACTTCACATGAAGGCTTAGGGGACCATTGTAAGAATTTACAAGCCATAAAAATGGCATTGGCACAGCAGAAATATGAAGATGTGCTTGAACCCATCTACCACCCGTTCGATCCCCGGCTTGCGTATCCTGCCTCTCTGGTCGGCTGAGCGCTCGCACGCTCGTTTCGTGGGTTGACTTAGGCATACAGAGTTTATCCCCAGTCTAAGCATACGAGTTCATTCCCAGTGTAAGATCAGACCGGACCGAGGGTTACGACAGCAGGATCGACAGCACGCAAGGGGGACCGAGTCGATCCCCGGCTTGCACATTTTGCCTCTCTAACCGGCTGAGTGCCGACACACTCATTTCGTGGGTTGGCTTAGGCATACGTAGTTCATTCCGTGTCTAAGCATACGGAGTTCATTCCCAATCTAAGAGCGGACCAGACCGAGGATTACGACAGTAGGACCAGCAGCAGGATTGGCAGCACGTAAGGGGTGACCAGGCCAATCCCCGACTTGCGCATTCTGCCCCTCCCACCGGTTGAGCGCTCGTACGCTCGTTTCATGGGTTGGCTTAGGCATACAGAGTTCTTTCCATGTCTAAGCCGGATCGAGGGTTGTGACAGCGAGACTGGCAGCGGGATCGCCAGCATGCAGAGGGGGACCAAGCTGATCCCCGGCTTGCACATTATGCCTCTCCGACCGGCCTCTCCGGTCGACTGAGCGCCCACACGCTCGTTTCGTGGGTTCACTTAGGCATACAAAGTTCATCCCCATTCTAAGCATATTGAGTTCATTCCCAGTCTAAGATCGGATCGGATAAAGGGTTGTAGCAGCAAGATTGGTAGCATGCAGGGGGGACCAAGTCGATCCCCGACTTGTGCATTCTGCCCCTCCGACTAGCTGAGCACCCGCACGCTCATTTCATGGGTTGGCTTAGGCATACGGAGTTCATTCCATGTCTAAGTCCCAGCCGGACTGAGGGTTGTGGCAGTAGGACCGAAAGCGGGATCGACAGCACACTGAGGGGGACCGAGCTGATCCCCAGCTTGCGCATTATGCCTCCCCGGCCGGCTGAACGCCCACATGCTCGTTTCATGGGTTGACTTAGACGTACGGAGTTCATCCCCAGTCTAAGCATACGGAGTTCATTCCCAGTCTAAGATCAGACCGGACCGAGGGTTATGACAGCAGGATCGGTAGGACGAAAGGGCGACCGAGTCGATCCCCGGCTTGTGCATTCTGCCTCTCTGGCCGGCTAAGTGCCCACATGCCCGTTTCATGGGTTGCTTAGGCATAGGGAGTTCATTCCATGTCTAAGCCCCAGCCGGGCTGAGGTTTGTGGTAGTGGGATCGACAACACGCAGAGCGAGACCGGGTCGATCCTCGGCTTACGCATTATGCCTTCTCGACCAGCTCAGCGCTCGCACGCTCGTTTCATGGGTTGACTTAGGCATACGAAGTTCATTCCTAGTCTAAGATCGGGTCGCACTGAGAGTTGTGGCAGCAAGATCGACAGCAGACATGGGGGACCGGGCTGATCCCCGGCTTACACATTTTGCCTCTCCGATCGGTTAAGCGCCCGTACGCTCATTTTGTGCGTTGGCTTAGGCATACGGAGTTCATTCCATGTCTAAGCATACGGAGTTCATTCCCAGTCGAAGATCAAACTGGATCGAGGGCTGCGGCAACAGGAACCAGCAACAGGATCGACAGCACGTAGGGGGGGACTGGATCGATCCTCGGCTAGCGCATTCTGCCTCTCTGACCAATTGAGTGCCTGCACGCTTGTTTCATGGGTTGGCTTTGGCATACAGAGTTCATTCCATGTCTAAGCCCCAACCGGATCGAGGGTTGTGGCAACAGGATCGGCAGCGGGATCGACAGCACGCAGAAGGGGACCAGGCTAATCGCCAACTTGCGCATTATGCCTCTTCGGCTGACTGAGTGCCCGTACACTCGTTTCGTGGGTTGACTTAGGCATACGGAGTTCATCCCCAGTCTAAGCATACGGAGTTCACTCCCAGTCTAAGATCGGACCAGACAGAGGGTTGCGACAGCAAGATCGACAGCACGTAGGGGGGACTGGGCCGATCCCCAGCTTGCGCATTCTGCCTCTCCGGTCGGCTGAACGCCCGCACACCCATTTCGTGGGTTTGCTTAGGCATAGGGAGTTCATTCCATGTCTAAGCCCCAGCCAGACGGAGGGTTGTGGTAGTGGGACCTGTAGCATGCAGAGGGGGATCGGGCCGATCCCGAGCTTGCGCATTATGCCTCTTTGATCGGCTTAGCACCCGCACGCTCATTTTATGGGTTGACTTATGCATACAGAGTTCATTCCCAATCTAAGATTGGATCAAACCGAGGGTTGTGACAACAGGATCGATAGCACACAGGGGCAGACCAGGCCAATCCCTAGCTTGCGCATTCTGCCTCTCTGGCCTGCTAGGCGCCCACACGCTTGTTTCGTGGGTTGGCTTAGGCATGCAGAGTTCATTCCATGTCTAACCATACGGAGTTCATTCCCAATCTAAGATTTTGAGCCATGGTGCACATGCTGGGCTCAGGCATGTGCTGGTGCCACATTTTTTTCACCCGGGGCACCATCACCGGAGCATCGCTGGAGCATCACCGGAGAGCCTAACCGACAGCATTACGGGTTCGGTGATTGGGGCGGCCGGGGGGTATGCGCACATGATGTGCGATGGGTGCTGGCACTTGGCCCTTATATTGGCCCCCAGTCCCTCGTCAAACCTCGAGAACTCACACCCCCCTTAAAGAGCATTTGAGATTTTATAGGTTTGCTGCCAGTAGCCATTAAAGCGTCTGAAATGGGGACACTTTTTTCAAACGGTCACAAAATCTTCTCCACTTCGAGTTTTTAGCTAAATGTTTTTGTGCATTCCAACAAAAATACAAGGATCACCTCTAACAAATTTGGGGACAAAACTCTTTCTAAAAAAATTTTAAAAAATCCCGAACCGTAAAAAGTTTTGAAAATCGTGAAAAATAGAAAACGGGTCGTCTTACGATGAAACTTTACATGAAGGCTTAGGGCACCATTGTAAGAATTTACAAGCCATAAAAATGGCATTGCCATGGCAGAAATATAAAGATGTGCTTGAACACACCTACCATCCGTTCGATCCCCGGCTTGCGTATCCTGCCTCTCTAGCCGATTGAGCGCACGAACGTTCGTTTCGTGGGTTGACTTAGGCATACAAAGTTCATCCCCAGTCTAAGCATACGAAGTTCATTCCCGATCTAAGATCGAACCAGATCAAGGGTTACGATAGCAGGATCATCAACACGCAGGGAGGACCGGGCCGATCCCCGACTTGCGCATTCTGCCTCTCCAGTCTAAGCCCCAGCCGAACCGAGGGTTGTGGCAGCAAGATCGGCAGCACGTAGAGGGGGACCGGCTGATCCCCGACTTGCGCATTATGCTTTTTCGATCGGCTCAGCGCCCGTACGCTCGTTTCGTGGGTTGACTTAGGCATACGAAGTTAATTCCTAGTCTAAGATCAAACCGGATCGAGGGTTATGACAGCAAGTTCGACAGCATGCAGAGGGGATCGAGCCGATCCTCAACTTGCACATTCTGCCTCTCCGACCGGTTGAGCACCCGCACGCTCGTTTCGTGGGTTGGCTTAGGCATACCTAGTTCATTCCATGTCTAAGCATACGGAGTTCATTCCCAGTCTAACATCAGATCGGACCGAAGGTTGCGTGAGTAAGACCTGCAGCCGGATCGATAGCACGTAGGGGGGACCAGATCGATCCCCGACTTGCACATTCTGCCTTTTCGACTGACTGACTGCCCGTATGCTCATTTCATGGGTTGGCTTAGGCATACGGAGTTCATTCCATGTCTGAACCCCAGCTGGATCGAAGGTAGTGGCAGCAGGACCGACAGCACACAGAGGGGGATCGGGTCAATTCCCCGGCTTGCGCATTATGCCTCCCCGGCCATTTTAACGCCCGCACGCTCGTTTCGTGGGTTGACTTAGGCATACAGAGTTCACTCCCAGTCTAAGATTGGACCAGACCGAGGGTTGCAACAACAGGATCGACAGCACGTAGGGGGGATTGGGCCGATCCCTGGCTTGTACATTCTGCCTGTCCGACCGACTGAGCACCTGCACGCTCGTTTTGTGGGTTGGCTTAGCCATACGGAGTTCATTCCATGTCTAAGCATACGGAGTTCATTCCCAGTCTAAGATTTTGAGCCACGGTGCACATACTGGGCTTGGACATGTGCTGGTGCCGTATTTTTTTTCGCCCGGGGCACCATCGTTGGAGCATTGCTAGAGAGCCTAACTGGCGGCACTGGGGGTTCCGACGATTGGGGGGGCCGGTGGGGGTGTGCGCACATGCTGTGCGATGGGTGCTAGTACCTGGCCCTTATATTGGCCCCCTATCCCTCATCAAACCTCGAGAACTCACACCCCCTTAAACAACATTTGAGATTTTATACATTTGCTGCTAGTAGCCATTAAAGCATCTGAAATGGGGACACTTTCTTCAAACGATCTCAAAATCTTCTCCACTTCGAGTTTTTAGCTGAATTTTTTTGTGCATGCCAACAAAAATACAAGGATCACCTCTACCAAATTAGTTGAGTGCCCGCACGCTCATTTCATGGGTTGACTTAGGCATACGGAGTTCATCCCTAGTCTAAGCATACGGACTTCATTCCCAGTCTAAGATCGAACCGGACCGAGGGTTGTGGCAGCAGGATCGATAGCATGCAGATGGGATCGGGTCGGTCCCCGGCTTACGCATTCTGCCTCTCCGACCGACTGAGCGCCCCCACGCCCATTTCGTGGGTTGGCTTAGGCATAGGGAGTTCATTCCATGTCTAAGCCCCAGCCGGACCGAGGGTTGTGGCAGCGGGACCGACAGCACGTAAATGGGGACCGAGCCAATCCCTAGCTTGCGCATTACACCTCTCCGGTCAGCTCAGTGCCCGCACGTCCGTTTCATAGGTTGGCTTAGGCATAGAGAGTTCATTCCATGTCTAAGCCCCAGTCGGACTGAGGGTTGTCGCAGTGGGACCAGTAACAGGCAGAGGGGGACCGAGCCAGTCCCCGACTTACTCATTCTGCCTCTCCGGTCGACTGAGTGCCCGCATGCTCGTTTCATGGGTTGGCTTAGGCATACAGAGTTCATTCCCAGTCTAAGAGTTTGAGCCACGGTGCACATGCTGGGCTCGAGCATGTGCTGGTGCTGTATTTTTTTCACCCAGGGTACCATCGTCGGAGCATCATCGGAGAGCCTAACCGACGGCATTGGGGCTTCCGGCGATTGGGGGGGTCAGGGGGTGTGCGCACATGATGTGCAATGGGTGCTGGTACTTGGCCCATATATTGGCCCCCTATCCCTCATCAAACCTCAAGAACTCACACCCCCTTAAAGAGCATTTGAGATTTTATAGGTTTGCTGCCAGTAGCCATTAAAGTGTCTGAAATAGGGACACTTTTTTCAAACGGTCACAAAATCTTCTCCACTTCGAGTTTTTAGCTGACTTTTTTTGTGCATGTCAACAAAAATACAAGGATCACCTTTACCAAATTTGGGGACAAAACTTTTTCTAAAAAATTTTAAAAAATCCTGAACCGCAAAAAGTTTTGAAAATCATGAAAAATAGAAAATAGTTCGTCTTGCCACAAAACTTCACATGAAGGCGTAGGGACCATTGTTTGAATTTACAAGCCATAAAAATGGCATTGGCATGGCAGAAATATGAAGATGTACTTGAACCCACCTACCACCCGTTCGATCCCCAACTTGCTCATCCTGCCTCTCTGGTCGACTGAGCGTCTGCATGCTCATTTCATGGGTTGACTTAGGCATACGGAACTAAGCATATAGAGTTCATTCCCAGTCTAAGATCGGATCGGACTGAGGGTTGTGGCAGCAGGATCAGTAGCATACAGCAGGGACCGGGCTGATCGCCTGCACGCCCGTTTCATGGGTTGGCTTAGGCATAGGGAGTCAAAGGAGGACTGGGCGGATCCCTGACTTGTGCATTATGCCCCTCCGATTGGCTCAACGCTCGAACGCTCGTTTAATGGGTTGACTTAGGATCGACAGCACACAGGGGGGATTGGGCCAGTCTTCGGCTTGTGCATTCTACCTCTCCGGCCGGCTGAGCGCCCGAATGCTCGTTTCGTGGGTTGGTTTAGGCATATGGAGTTCATTCCATGTCTAAGCATACAGAGTTCATTCCCAATCTAAGATCAGACCGGATCGAGGCTTGCGACAGTAGGACCAGTAGCAAGATCGATAGCACGCAGGGGGGATCGGGTCGATCCCCGGCTTACGCATTCTACCTCTTCGACCGGTTGAGAACCCGCAGCTCGTTTCATGGGTTGACTTAGGCATACAGAGTTCATCCCCAGTCTAAGCATACGGAGTTCATTCGCAGTCTAATATCAAACTGGACCAATGGTTGCGGCAGCAGGATCGGCAACACACAAGGGGGACCAGGCCGATCTCCGGCTTGCGCATTCTGCCTCTCCGGCCAGCTGAGCGCCCGCACTCCCATTTCATGGGTTGGCTTTGGCATAAGGAGTTCATTCCATGTCTAAGCCCCAGCCAGACTGAGGGTTGTGGCAGTGGGACCGACAGCACGCAGAAGGGGACCGAGTCGATCCCCAGGTTGCACATTCTACCTTTCTGGCCGGTAGAGCGCCCATACGCTCATTTCGTGGGTTGGCTTAGGCATATGGAGTTCATTCCATGTCTAAGCATACGAAGTTCATTCCTAGTCTAAGATTTTGAGCCATGGTGGACATGCTGCGCTTGGGCATGTGCTGGTGCCACATTTTTTTCGCCCGGGGCACTATCGTCGGAGCATCGTCGGAGAGCCTAACCGGTGGCATTAGGGGTTCTGATGATTGGGGGGCCGGGGGGTGTGTGCACATGATGTGTGATGGGTGCTGGTACTTGGCCCTTATATTGGCCCCCTATCCCTCATCAAACCTCGAGAACTCACACCCCCTTAAAGAGCATTTGAGATTTTATAGGTTTGCTGCCAGTAGCCATTAAAGTGTCTAAAATGGGGACACTTTTTTCAAACGGTCACAAAATCTTCTCAACTTCGAGTTTTTAGCTGAATTTTTTTGTGCATTCCAACAAAAGTACAACGATCACCTCTACCAAATTTAGGGACAAAAATCTTTCTAAAAAAATTTTAAAAAATCCCAAACCGTAAAAAGTTTCAAAAATCATGGAAAATAGAAAACGGGTCGTCTTGCCACGAAACCTCACATGAAGGTGTAGGGGACCGTTGTATGAATTTACAAGCCATAAAAATGGCATTGGCATGGAAGAAATATGAAGATGTGCTTGAACCCACCTACCACTCGCTCGATCCCCGGCTTGCTCATTCTGCCTCTCTGGTCGACTGAGCATCCGTACACTCCTTTCATGGGTTGATTTAAGCATACGGAGTTCATCCCCAGTCTAAGCAGATGGAGTTCATTCCCAGTCTAAGATCAGACCGGACCGAGGGTTACGGTAGCAGGATCGGCAGCACGCAGGGGGACCGGGCCGATTCTGCCTCTCCGGTTGACTGAGCGCCCGCACGCCCGTTTCGTGGGTTGGCTTAGGCATAGGGAGTTCATTCCATGTCTGAGCCCCAGCCGGACTGAGGGTTGTGGCAGCGGGACTGACAGCACGCAGAGGGGGATCGGGCCGATCCCCGGCTTGCGCATTATGCCTCTCCGACCAGCTCAGCGCCCGTACGCTCATTTCGTGGTTGACTTAGGCGTACGGAGTTCATTCCCGTCTAAGATTAGACCGGACCGAGGGTTGTGGTAGTAGGATCGACAGCACACAGGGGGGATGGGCCGATCCCCAGCTTACGCATTTTATGTCTCCGACTGGCTAAGCGCCCATACACTCGTTTCGTGAGTTGGCTTAGGCATATGGAGTTCATTCCATGTCTAAGCATATGGAGTTCATTCCAGTCTAAGATCAGATCAGACCGAGGGTTGCAGTAGCAGGACCAACAGTAGGATCGACAGAACACGGGGGAGATCGGGCCGATACCCAGCTTGCGTATTCTGCCTCTCCGGCCAGCTGAGTGCCCGTATGCCTGTTTCGTGGGTTGGCTTAGGCATAGGGAGTTCATTCCATGTCTAAGCCCCAGTCGGACCGAGGGTTGTGGCAGCGGGACCGACAACATGCAGAGAGGAACCGAACGGATCCCCGGTTTGCGAATTATGCCTCTCCGACCAGCTCAGTGCCCGAACGCTCATTTCGTGGGTTGACTTAGGCATACAGAGTTCATTCCCAATCTAAGATCAGACCGGACCGACGGTTGCGGTAGCAGGATCGACAGCACGTAGGGGGGACCGGGTTGGTCCCTGGCTTATGCATTCTACCTTTCTGACCGGTTGAATGCCCGTACGCTCATTTCGTGGGTTGGCTTACGCATACGGAGTTCATTCCATGTCTAAGCATACAGAGTTCATTCTCAATCTAAGATCGAACCGGACTGAGGCTTGTGACAGCAGGACCAGCAGCAGGATCGACAGCACACAGGGAGAGACTGGGCTGATCCCCGACTTGCGCATTCTGCCTCTCCGGTCGACTGAGCGCTCGCACGCTCATTTCGTGGGTTGACTTAGGCATGCGGAGTTCATCCCCAGTCTAAGCATACGGAGTTCATTCCCAATCTAAGATCGGACCGGACTGAGGGTTGCGACAGCAAGATCGATAGCATGCAGGCGGGACCGAGCCGATCCCTAGCTTACGCATTCTACCTCTCCGGTAGGTTGTGTGCCCGTACGCCCGTTTCGTGGGTTGGCTTAGGCATAGGGAGTTCATTCCATGTCTAAGCCCCAGCCGGACCGAGGGTTGTGGCAGCCGGACCGATGGTTGTGGCAGCGGACCGATAGCACCCAGAGGGGGACCGGGTGGATCCCCTGCTTGTGCATTATGCCTCTCCGGCCAGCTCAGTGCCCGAACGTTCATTTTGTGGGTTGACTTAGGCATACAAAATTCATTCCCAATCTAAGATCGGACCGAACTGAGGGTTACGGCAGTAGGATCGACAGCACGCAGGGGGCATATGGAGTTTATCCCCAGTCTAAGCATACGGAGTTCATTCCCAGTCTAAGATCGAACCAGACCGATGGTTGCGATAGCAGGATCGGTAACACACAGGGGGGACCGGGCCGATCCCCGGCTTACGCATTCTGCCTCTCCGGTCGGTTGAGTGCCCGCACGCCCGTTTAATGGGTTGGCTTAGGCATAGGGAATTCATTCCATGTATAAGCCCCAGCCGGACCGAGGGTAGCGGCAGTAGGACTGACAGCACGTAGAGGGGGATCGGGCCGATCCCTAGCTTGCGCATTCAACCTCTCCGCTCGTCTGAGCGCCCGCACGCTCGTTTCGTGGGTTGGCTTAGGCATACGGAGTTCATTCCATGTCTAAGCATACAGAGTTCATTTCTAGTCTAAGAGTTTGAGCCACGATGCACATGCTAGGCTCGAGCATGTACTGGTGCCAAATTTTTTTCACCCGGGGCACCATCGTCGGAGCATCGTTGGAGAGCCTAATCGATGGCATTGGGAGTTTCGGTGATTGCGGGGTCGGGGGGTGTGCGCACATGATGGGAGATGGGTGCTGGTACTTGGCCCTTATATTGGCACCCTATCCCTCATCAAACCTTGAGAACTCGCACCCCTTAAAGAGCATTTTACATTTTATAGGTTTGCTGCCAGTAGCCATGAAAGTGTCTGAAATAGGGACACTTTTTTCAAACGTTCACAAAATCTTCTCCACTTCGAGTTTTTAGCTGAATTTTTTTGTGCATGCCAACAAAAATAAAAAGAATCACCTCTACAAAATTTGGGGACAAAACTCTTTCTAAAAATATTTTAGAAAATCCAGAACCGTAAAAAGTTTCAAAAATCATAAAAAATAGAAAACATGTCGTCTTGCCATGAAACTTCACATGAAGGTGTAGGGGACCATTGTATGAATTTACAAGCCATAAAAATGGCATTGGCATGGCAGAAATATGAAGATGTGCTTGAACCCACCTACCAGCCGTTCGATCCCCGACTTGCGCATCCTGCGTCTCTGGCCGGCTGAGCGTCCGCACGCTCGTTTCGTGGGTTGACTTAGGCGTACGAAGTTCATCCCTAGTTTAAGCATACGGAGTTCATTCCCAGTCTAAGATCAGATCGGATCGAGGGTTGCGACAGTAGGATCGGCAGCACAGAGGGGGGACCGGGCCGATCCTCGGCTTGCGCATTCTGCCTCTCTGACCGGTTGAGCACCCGCACGCCTATTTCGTGGGTTGGCTTAGGCATAGGGAGTTCATTCCATGTCTAAGCCCCGGTTGGACCGAGGGTTGTGGCAGCGGGACTGACAGCACGCAGAGGGGGACCGAGCTAATCCCCGGTTTGCACATTATGCCCCTCCGACTGCTCAAAGCCCGCACGCTCATTTCGTGGTTGGCTTAGGCACACGGAGTTCATTCCCAGTCTAAGATCGGATCGGATCGAGGGTTATGACAGCAGGATTGACAGCACACAGGGGACACCGGGTCAGTCCCCGGCTTACGCATTCTGCCTCTCCGACAAGCTAAGCGCCCGCACACTCGTTTCGTGGGTTGCTTAGGCATACGGAGTTCATTTCATGTCTAAGCATACGGAGTTCATTCCCAGTCTAAGATTAGACTGGACCGAGGGTTGCGACAGCAGGACCAGCAACAGGATCGATAGCATGCAGGGGGGACCGAGCCAATCCCCGGCTTGCGCATTCTGCGTCTCCGACCTACTGAGCGCCCGTACGCTTGTTTCATGGGTTGGCTTAGGCATACAGAGTTCATTCCATGTCTAAGCCCCAGTCGGACCAAGGGTTGTGGCAGCAGGACCGATAGCGGGATCGATAGCACACAGAGGGGGACCGGGTTGATCCTCGGCTTGTGCATTATGCCTTTCTGACCAGCCGAGCGCCCATACGCTCGTTTCGTGTGTTAACTTAGGCATACGGAGCTCATCCCTAGTCTAAGCATACAGAGTTTATTCCCAATCTAAGATCAGACCAGACCGAGGGTTGCAGTACCAGGATCGGTAGCACACGGGAGGGATCGGGCCGATCGTCAGGTTGCACATTTTGCCTCTCCAGCCAGTTGAGTGCCCGCTCGCTCATTTCGTGGGTTGACTTAGGCATACGGAGTTCATCCCCAGTCTAAGCATACGGAGTTCATTCCCAGTCTAAGATCAAACTGGATCTAGGGTTGCGACAGCAGGATCAGCAGCACGCAGGGGGGACTGGGCCGATCCCTGGCTTACGCATTCTGCCTCTCCGACCTGTTGAGCGCCCGCATGCCCGTTTCGTGGGTTGGCTTAGGCATAAGGAGTTCATTCCATGTCTAAGCCCTAGTCGGACCTAGGGTTGTGGCAGCAGGACCGACAGCACGCAGTGGGGGATCGGGTCAATCCCCAGCTTACGCATTCTACCTCTCCGATCGGCTGAGCACCCGCACGCTCGATTCATGGGTTGGCTTAGGCATACGGAGTTCATTCCCAGTCTAAGAGTTTGAGCCACAGTGCACATGCTGGGCTCGAGCATGCCAACAAAAGCACATGCTGGGTTCTGGTTTGCTGAGCGTCTGCATGCTCGTTTCATGGGTTGGCATAGGCATACGAAGTTTATCCCCAGTCTAAGCATATGGAGTTTATTCCCAGTCTAAGATCAGACCGGACCGAAGGTTGCTACAGTAGGATCAGTAGCACGTAGGGGTATCGGGTCGATCCTTGACTTACGCATTCTGCCTCTCCGATCGGCTGAGCACCCGCATGCCCGTTTCGTGGGTTGGCTTAGGCATAGGGAGTTCATTCCATGTCTAAGCATATGGATTTCATTCCCAGTCTAAGATCAGACCGGACCGAGGGTTGCGGTAGCAGGACCATTAGTAGGATCGGCAGCATGCAGGGAGGACTGGGTCGATCCCCAGCTTGCGCATTCTACCTCTGCGGTTGGCTGAGCGCCCGCACACTCGTTTCATGGGTTAGCTTTGGCATACGGAGTTCATTTCATGTCTAAGCCCCAATCGTACCGAGGGTTTTGGTAACAGGACTGACAGCGGGATCAGCAGCACGTAGAGGGGGATTGGGCTGATCTCTGACTTGTGCATTATGTCTCTCTGGCCAGCCTCTCTGGTCGACTGAGCGCCCGCACGCTCGTTTCGTGGGTTGACTTAGGCATACGGAGTTCATCCCCAGTCTAAGCATATAGAGTTCATTCCCAGTCTCAGATCGGATTGGACTGAGGGTGGCGACAACAGGATGGGCAGCATGCAGGAGGGACCGGGCCGATCCCTGACTTGCACATTCTGCCTCTCCGGTTGGCTGAGCACCCGTACATCCATTTCATGGGTTGGCTTAGGCATAGGGAGTTCATTGCATGTCTAAGCCCCAATCGGATCGAGGGTTGTGGCAGTGGGACTGGTAGCACGTAGAGGGGGACCGGGCCAATCCTCGGCTTACGTATTATGCCTCTCCGGCCGGCTCAATGCCCGAACACTCGTTTCGTGGGTTGACTCAGGCATACGGAGTTCATTCCAAGTCTAAGATTGGCTCAGACCGAGGGTTGCAGCAGCAGGATCGACAGCTCGTAAGGGGGACCAGGTCGATCCCTAGCTTGCCCAATCTGCCTCTTTGGCTGGTTGAGCGCCTGCACGCTTGCTTCGTGGGTTGGCTTAGGCATATGGAGTTCATTCCATGTCTAAGCATACGAAGTTCATTCCTAGTCTAAGATTGGACCGGACCGAGGGTTGTGATAGCAGGACCAGCAGCAGGATCGACAGCACATAGAGGGGGACCAGGCCGATCCCCGGCTTGCGCATTATGCCTCTTCGGCCGGCCTCTCCGACTCGGTTGAGCGTCTGCATGCTCGTTCCATGGATTGACTTAGGCATACGGAGTTCATCCCCAGTCTAAGCATACAGAGTTCATTCCTAGTCTAAGATCGAACTGGATCGAGGGTTGTGACAGCAGGATCAGCAGCACGCAGGGGGATCGGGTCGATCTCTGACTTGCGCATTCTGCCCCTCCGGTCGGCTGAGCACCCGCACGCCCGTTTCATGGGTTGGCTTACGCATAGGGAGTTCATTCCATGTCTAAGCCCCAGTTGGACCGAGGGTTGCAGTAGCGGGATCGGCAGCATGCAGAGAGGGATCGGGCCGATCCCCGGCTGGTGCATTCTGCCTCTCCGGTCGGCTGAGCGCCCGCACGCTCGATTCGTGGGTTGGCTTAGGCATACGGAGTTCATTCCATGTCTAAGCATACAGAGTTCATTCCCAGTCTAAGAGTTTGAGCCATGGTGCACATGCTGGGCTCGAGCATGTGCTGGTGCCACATTTTTTTCGCCCGGGGCACCATCGTCGGAGCATCGTCGAGAGCCTAACCGACGGCATTAGGGGTTCCGGAGATTAGGGGGGCTGGGGGGTCTGCGCACATGATGTGTGATTGGTGCTGGTACTTGGCCCTTATATTGGCCCCCTATCCCTCATCAAACCTCGAGAACTCACACCCCCTTAAAGAGCATTTGAGATTTTATAAGTTTGCTGCCAGTAGCCATTAAAGTGTTTAAAATGGGGACACTTTTTTCAAACGGACACAAAATCTTCTCCACTTGGAGTTTTTAGCTGAATTTGTTTTTGCATGCCAACAAAAATACAAGGATCACCTCTACCAAATTTTGTAACAAAACTCTTTCTAAAAAAATTTTAAAAAATCCCGAACCGCAAAAAGTTTCAAAAATCATGAAAAATAAAAAACGGGTTGTCTTGCCACGAAACTTCACATGAAGGCATAGGGGGCCATTGTATGAATTTACAAGCCATAAAAATGGCATTGGCATGGCAAAAATATGAAGATGTGCTTGAACCCACCTATCACCCGTTCGATCCCTAGCTTGCGCATCCTGCCTCTCTGGTCGGCTGAGCGTCCGCACGCTCGTTTCTTGGGTTGAGTTAGCGATACGGAGTTCATCCTCATTCTAAGCATACGGAGTTCATTCCCAGTCTAAGATCAGACCAGACTGAGGGTTACGGTAGCACGCAGGGGGGACCGGGTCGATCCCCAGCTTGCGCATTCTGCCTCTCCGGCTGGCTGAGCGCCCGCACGCCCGTTTCATGGGTTGGCTTAGGCATAGGGAGTTCATTCCAAGTCTAAGCCCTAGCTGAACCGAGGGTTGTGGCAGTGAGACTGGCAGCAAGCAGAGGGGGATCGGGTAGATCCCCGGCTTGCGCATTATGCCTCTCCGGCCAGCTCAGCGCCCGTACGCTCGTTTCATGGGTTGACTTAGGCATACGGAGTTCATTCCCAGCCTAAGATCGGGCCAGACTGAAGGTTGCAGCCGCAAGATTGATAGCACGTAGGGGGGATCGGGCCGGTCCCCGGCTTGTGCATTCTGTCTCTCCGGTCGGTTGAGCACCTGCACGCTCGTTTCGTGGGTGGCTTAGGCATACGAAGTGCATTCCATGTCTAGGCATACGGAGTTCATTCCCAGTCTAAGAGTTTGAGCCACGGTGCACATGCTGGGCTCAGGCATGTGCTGGTGCCACTTTTTTTTTGCCTGTGGCACCATCGCCGGAGCATCGTCGGAGAGCCTAACCGACGACATTGGGGGTTTCGACGATTGGGGGGGCCAGGGGGTGTGCGCACATGATGTGCGATGGGTGCTGGTACTTGTCCCTTATATTGGCCCCCCTATCCCTCATCAAACCTCGAGAACTCACACCCCCTTAGAGAGCATTTAAGATTTTATAGGTTTACTGCCAGTAGCCATTAAAGTGTCTGAAATGGGGACACTTTCTTCAAACGATCACAAAATCTTCTCCACTTCGGTTTTTAGCTGAATTTTTTTGTGCATGCGAACAAAAATACAAGGCTCAGCTCTACCAATATTGGGGACAAAACGCTTTCTAAAACAATTTTAAAAATTCTCGAACCATAAAAACTTTCGAAAATCATGAAAAATAGAAAACGGGTCGTCTTACCACGAAACTTCACATGAAGGCGTAGGGGACCATTTGTTTGAATTTACAAGCCATAAAAATGGCATTGGTATGGCAGAAATATGAAGATGTGATTGAATCCACCTACCATCTGTTCGATCCCCGGGTTGCGCATCCTGCCTCTCTGGTCGGCTGAGCGTCTGCACGCTCGTTTCGTGGGTTAACTTAGGCATACGGTGTTCATCCCCAGTCTAAGCATACGGAGTTCATTCCCAGTCTAAGATCAGACCAGACCGAAGGTTGCGGCAGTAGGATCGATAGCACACAGGAGGGATCGGGCCGATCCCCGACTTGCGCATTCTACCTCTTCGGTCAGCTGAGCGCCCGCGCGCCTGTTTAGAGGGTTGGTTTAGGCATAGGGAGTTCATTCCATGTCTAAGCCCCAACCGAACCGAGGGTTGTGGTAGCAGGACCGGCAGCACGCAGAAGGGGACCGGGTCGATCCCAGACTTGCGCATTATGCCTCTCCGATCGGGCCGATCCTAGACTTGTGCATTATGTCTAAGCATACGAAGTTCATTCCCAGTCTAAGATCAGATCGGATCGAGGGTTGCGGCAGCAGGATCGATAGCATGCAGGGGGGACTGGGCCGATCCCTAGCTTACACTTTCTGCCTCTTCGATCGGTTGAGCACCCACACGCTCGTTTCGTGGGTTGACTTAGGCATACAGAGTTCATCTCCTGTTTAAGTGTACGGAGTTCATTCTCAGTCTAAGATCTAAATGGATCGAGGGTTGCAGTAGCAGGATCGATAGCACGTAAGGGGGATCGGGTTGATCCCCAGCTTGCGCATTCTGCCTTTTCGATCGGTTGAGCACCTACACGCCCGTTTCGTGGGTTGACTTAGGCATAGGGAGTTCATTCCATGTCTAAGCCCCAGTCGGATTGAGGGTTGTGGTAGCGGGATCGACGATACGCAGAGGGGGATCGGGTCGATCCTCAGCTTGCACATTATGCCTCTACAATCGGTTTGGCACCTGCACACTTGTTTCGTGGGTTAACATAGGCATACGGAGTTTATTTCTAGTCTAAGATCAGACTGGAGTGAGGGTTGCAGTAGTAGGATCGACAGCACGCAGGGTGGCACTAGGTCGATCCTCGGCTTGTGCATTTTGCCTCTCGATCGGCTGAGCGCCCGTACACTCATTTCGTGGGTTGGCTTAGGCATATGGAGTTTATTCCATGTCTAAGCATACGGAGTTCATTTCCAGTCTAAGATTCGACCAGATCGAGGGTTGCGGCAGCAGGACCAGCAGCAGGATCGATAGCACGCAAGAGAGGATCGAGCCGATCCCCGACTTACGTATTCTGCCTCTTTGACCGGCTGAGCGCCCTTACACTCGTTTCGTGGGTTGGCTTAGGCATACGGTGTTCATTCCATGTCTAATCCCCAACCAAATCGAGGGTTGTGGCAGTAGGACTGATAGCAGGATCGGTAACATGCAGGGGGGACCGAGCTGATCCCCTACTTGAGCATTATGCCTCTTTGACCGGCCTATCTGGCTGGATGAGCACCCGCACGCTCATTTTGTGGGTTGACTTAGGCATACGAAGTTCATCCCTAGTCTAAGCATACAGAGTTCATTCCCAGTCTAAGATCAGACTGGATCGAGGGTTGCGATAGCAAGATCGACAGCACGCAAGGGGGACCAGGTGGTCCCCGGCTTACGCATTCTGTCTCTCCGGACGGCTGAGTGCCCGCACACCCATTTTATAGGTTTGCTGCCAGTAGCCATTAAAGTGTTTGAAATGGGGACACTTTTTTCAAATGATCACAAAATCTTCTCCACTTCGAGTTTTTAGCTGAATAGTTTTGTGCATGCCAACAAAAATACAGGGATCACCTCTACCAAATTTGGAGCCAAAATTTTTTCTAAAAAAATTTCAAAAAATTTCGAATCGTAAAAAGTTTCAAAAATCGTGAAAAATAGAAAATGGGTCGTCTTGCCACGAAACTTCACATGAAGGCTTAGGGGACCACTATATAAATTTACATGCCATAAAAATGGCATTGGCAGTGCAAAAATATGAAGATGTGCTTGAACCCACCTACCACCCATTCGATCCTCGACTTACGCATCCTGCCTCTCTAGTCGGCTGAGTGCCCGCACGCTCATTTCGTGGGTTGACTTAGGCATACGGAGTTCATCCTCAGTCTAAGCATAAGGAGTTCATTCCCAGTCTAAGATCGGATCGGACCAAGGGTTACGGTAGCAGTATCGGTAGCACGTAGAGGGGATAGGGTCGATCCCCGACTTGCGCATTCTGCTTCTCTGGCTGGTTGAGTGTCCGCCCACCCGTTTCATGGGTTGGCTTAGGCATAGAGAGTTCATTCCATGTCTAAGCCTCAACCAGATTGAGGGCTGTGGCAGTGAGACCGATAGCACGCAGAGGGGGACCTAGTCGATCCCCGGCTTGCACATTATGCCTTTCCAACCGGCTCAGCTCCAGAGCGCAAGTTTCGTGGGTTGACTTAGGCATACGAAGCTCATTCTCAGTCTAAGATCAGACCGGACCGAGGGTTGCAGCAGCAGGATCGACAACACACAGGGGGGACCGGGCCAATCCCCAGCTTGTGCATTCTGCCTCTCCAGCCGACTGAGCTCTCGCACGCTCGTTTCGTGGGTTGGCTTAGGCATACGGAGTTCATTCCATGTTTAAGCATACGGAGTTCATTCCCAGTCTAAGATCAGACCGGACCAAGGGTTATGGTAGCAGGACCAGCAGCAGGATCAGTAGCATGGAGAGAGGGATCGGGCCGATCCCCGACTTGTGCATTCTGCCTCTCTGGTCGACTGAGCGCCTGCACGTTCGTTTCATGGGTTGGCTTAGGTATACGGAGGTCATTCCATGTCTAAGCCCCAGTCGGACCGAGGGTTGTGGCAGCAGGATCGACAGCAGGATTGGCAGCACGTAGAGAGGGACCAAGCTGATCCCCGGCTTACGCATTCTGCCTCTCCGACCGGCTGAGCGCCTGCACGCTCGTTTCGTTGGTTGACTTAGGCATACGGAGTTCATCCCCAGTCTAAGCATAAGGAGTTCATCCCCAGTCTAAGCATACGGAGTTCATCCCCAGCCTAAGCATACAGAGTTCATCCCCAGTCTAAGCATACGGAGTTCATTTCCAGTCTAAGATAAGACTAGAATGAGGGTTGCGATAGTAGAATCGGTAGCACGTAGGAGGAATCGGGCCGATCCCCGGCTTGCGCATTCTGCCTCTCCAGTCGGCTGAGTGCCCGCACGTTTGTTTCGTGGGTTGGCTTAGGCTTAGGGAGTTCATTCCATGTCTAAGCCCCTGCCAGACTGAGGGTTGTGGCAGTGGTACCGATAGCACACAGAGAGGGACAGGTCGATCCCCGACTTACGCATTATGCCTCTTTGACCAGCTCAGCACCCGTACGCTTATTTTGTGGGTTGACTTACGCATACGGAGTTCATTCTCAGTCTAAGATCAGACCAGTTCAAGGGTTGCGATAGCAGGATCGATAGCATGCAGGAGGGGATCGAGCCGATCCCCGGCTTGTGCATTCTGCCTCTCCGGCCAGCTGAGCACCCACATGCCCGTTTCATGGGTTGGCTTAGGCATAGGGAGATCATTCCATGTCTAAGCCCCAGCCGGATCGAGGGTTGTGGTAGCGGGACCGACAGCACACAGAGGGGGATCAGGCTGATCCCCGACTTGCGCATTCTGCCTCTTCGACTGGCTGAGCGCCCGCACGCTCGTTTCGTGGGTTGGCTTAGGCATACGGAGGTCATTCCATGTCTAAGCCCCAGTCGGACCGAGGGTTGTGGCAGTAGGAACGGCAGCGGGATCGGTAGCATGCAGAGGGGGGCCAGGCTGATCCTCGACTTATGCATTATGCCTCTCCGATCGGCCTATCCGGCCGGCTGAGCGCTCGCACGCTCGTTTCATGGGTTGACTTAGGCATACGGAGTTCATCCCCAGTCTAAGCATACAGAGTTCATTCCTAGTCTAAGATTGGACCAGACTGAGGGTTGCGATAGCAGGATCGATAGCACGCAAGGGGGACCGGGTCGATCCCCGGCTTGCTTATTATGCCTCTCCGATCGGCTCAACGCCCGAATGCTCGTTTCATGGGTTGACTCAAGCATACTGAGTTCATTCCCAGTCTAAGATTGGACCAGATTGCGACAGCAAAATCGACAGCATGCAGGGAGGGACCTGGCCGATCCTCGGCTTGTGCATTCTGCCTCTACGGTCGGTTGAGTGCCCGCACACTTGTTTCGTGGGTTGGTTTAGGCATACGGAGTTCATTCCATATCTAAGCATACGGAGTTCATTCCCAGTCTAAGATCGGACAGGACCGAGGGTTACGGGTAGCAAGACCAGTAGTAGGATCGAGAGCACGCAGGGGGGGATCGGGCCAATCCCCAGCTTGTGCATTCTGCCACTTCGATCGACCTCTCCGATCGGTTAAGCGCCCGCATGCTCGTTTCATGGGTTGACTTAGGCATACGGAGTTCATCCCCAGTCTAAGCATACGGAGTTCATTCCCAGTCTAAGATCAGACCAGACTGAGGGCTGCGGTAGCAGGATCGGTAGCACGCAGGGGGGACCAGGCCGATCCCTGACTTGTACATTCTACCTCTCCGATCGGCAAAGTGCCCGCACACCCGTTTTGTGGGCTGGCTTAGGCATAGGGAGTTCATTCCTTGTCTAAGCCCCAGTCAGATCGAGGGTTGTGGCAGCGAGACCGACTGCACGCAGAAGGGGACAAGGCCAATCCTCGGCTTGAACATTATGCCTCTCTTGATCGGCTCAGTGCCCGAACGCTCGTTTCATAGGTTGACTTAGGCATACGAAGTTCATTTCCAATCTAAGATTGGACCGAACCTAGGGTTACGGCAGTAGGATCGACAACACGTAAGGGGGATCGAGTCGGTCCCTGACATGCCCATTCTGCCTCTCCGATCGGCTGAGTGCCCGCATGCTCATTTCGTGGGTTGGCTTAGGCATACGGAGTTCATTCCATGTCTAAGCCCCAGTCGGACCGAGGGTTATGGCAGTAGGACCGATAGTGGGATCGACAGCACGTCGAGGGGGACCAGGCTAATCCCGGGCTTGCGCTTTCTACCTCTCCAGCCGACTGAGCTCTCACATGCTCGTTTCGTGGGTTGGCTTAGGCATACGGAGTTCATTCCCTATTTAAGCATACGGAGTTCATTCCCAGTCTAAGATCGGACCGGACCGAGGGTTACGGTAGCAGGACCAGCAGCGGGATCGATAGCACGGAGGAAGGGATCGGGTCGATCCCTGACTTGCGCATTCTGCCGCTCTGGTTGACTGAGCACCCGCACGCCCATTTCGTGGGTTGGCTTAGGCATAGGGAGTTCATTCCATGTCTAAGCCCCAGCCGGACCAAGGGTTGTGGTAGCGGGACCGACAGCATGCAGAGGGGGATCAGGCTGATCCTCAGTTTACGTATTATGCCTCTTCGGCCAGCTCAACGTTCGCACGCTCGTTTCTTGGTTGACTTATGCATATAGAGTTCATTCCCAGTCTAAGATCAGACCGGACCGAAGGTTGCGATAGCTAGGTCGACAGCACGCAGGGGGGACCGGGCCAATCCTCGGCTTGCGCATTCTACCTCTCCGATTGGCTGAGCGCTCGCACGTTCATTTCATGGGTTGGCTTAGGCATACGGAGTTCATTCCATGTCTAAGCATACGGAGTTCATTCCCAGTCTAAGATTTTGAGCCACGGTGCACATGTTGGGCTCGGGCATGTGCGGGTGCCACATTTTTTTCACTCAGGGCACCATCGTTAGAGCATCATCGGAGAATCTAACCGACGGCATTAGGGGCTCCAACGATTGGGGGGGCCGACGGGTGTGCGCACATGATGTGCGATGGGTGCTGGTACTTGACCCTTATATTGGCCCCTATCCCTCATCAGACCTCGAGAACTCACACCCCTTTAAAGAGCATTTGAGATTTTATAGGTTTGCTGCCAGTAGCCATTAAGTGTTTGAAATGGGGACACTTTTTTCAAACGGTCACAAAATCTTCTCCAGTTCGAGTTTTTAGCTGAATTCTTTTACGCATGCCAACAAAAATACAAGGATCACCTCTACCAAATTTAGGGACAAAACTCTTTCTAAAAAAATTTTATAAAATCCTGAACCCCAAAAAGTTTCAGAAATCATGAAAAATAAAAAATGGGTCGTCTTGCCACGAAACTTCACATGAAGGCTTAGGGGACCATTGTATGAATTTACAAGTCATAAAAATGGCATTGGTATGGCAGAAATATGAAGATGTGCTTGAACCCACCTACCACCCGTTCGATCCGCGGCTTACGCATCCTACCTCTCTGGTCGTCTGAGCGCCCGCACGCTCGTTTCGTGGGTTGACTAAGGCATACGGAGTTCATCCCTAGTCTGAGCATACAGAGTTCATTCCCAGTCTAAGATCAGACCGGATCGAGGGTTACGACAGCAGGATCGACAGCACGCAGGGGGGACCGGGCTAATCCTCGGCTTACGCATTCTGCCTCTTCGACCGGTTGAGCACCCGCACGCCTATTTCGATGGTTGGCTTAGGCATAGGGAGTTCATTCCATGTCTAAGCCCTAACCAGATCGAGGGTTGTGGTAGCGGGACCGACAGCACGTAGAGAGGGATCGGGCCGATGCTCGACTTACGTATTATGCCTCTCCGACCAGCTCCGTATCCGCACGCTCGTTTCATGGGTTGGCTTAGGCATACAGAGTTCATTCCCAGTCTAAGTTTAGATCGGACTGAGGGTTGCACTAGCAGGATCGACAGCATGCAAGGGGGGATCGGGTCGATCCCCGGCTTGTGCATTCTACCTCTCTGGCTGGCTGAGGGCCCGCACGCTCGTTTCGTGGGTGGCTTAGGCATACAGAGTTCATTCCATGTCTAAGCATACGGAGTTCATTCCCAGTCTAAGATCGAATCGGACAGAGGGTTGTGGCAGCAGGACCAGCAGCGGGATCGACAGCATGCAGGGGGACCGGGTCGATCCCCGGTTTGTGCATTCTGCCTTTTCGACCAGCTGAGCACCTGCACGCCCGTTTCATGGGTTGGCTTAGGCATAGGGAGTTCATTCCATGTCTAAACCCTAGCCGGACCGAGGTTGTGGCAGCGAGACCGACAGCACGCAGAGGGGGACCAGGTCGATCCTTGGCTTGCGTATTATGCCTCTCCGATCGGCTCAGCGCCCACAAACTCATTTCATGGGTTGACTTAAGCATATGGAGTTCATTCCCAGCTAAGATCAGATCAGACCGAGGGTTGCAGCAGTAGGATCGACAGCACACAGGGAAGGACTGGGTCGATCCCTAGCTTGTGCATTCTGCCTCTCTTGTCAGCTGAGCGCCTGCACGCTCGTTTCGTGGGGCATACGGAGTTCACTCCATGTCTAAGCACACAAAGTTCATTCCCAGTCTAAGTTCAGACCAGACCGAGGGTTGCGATAGTAGAACCAGCAACAGGATCAATAGCATGTAGGGGGGACCAGGCCGATCCCCGGCTTGCGCATTCTGCCTCTTCGGTCTGCTGAACGCCCGTACGCTCGTTTAATGGGTTGGCTTAGGCATACGGAGTTCATTCCATGTCTAAGCCCCAGCTAGACCGAGGGTTGTGGTAGCAAGACCGGTAATGGGATCGGTAGCACGCAGAGGGGGAACGGGCTGATCCCCGGCTTGTGCATTATGCCTCACCGATCGGCCTCTCCGACTGGCTGAGTGCCCGCACGCTCGTTTCGTGGGTTGACTTAGGCATATGAAGTTCATTCCCAATCTAAGCATATAGAGTTCATTCCCAGTCTAAGAGTGGATCAAACCGAGGGTTGTGACAGCAGGATCGACAGTAGGTAAGGAGGATCGGGTCGATCCCCGGCTTACGCATTCTGCCTTTCCGGTTGGCTCAGTGCTCAAACGCTCGTTTCATGGGTTGACTTAGGCATACGGAGTTCATTCCTAGTCTAAGATCAAATCAGACTGAGGGTTGCGGTAGAAGGATCGACAGCACGTAGGGGGGACTGGGCCGGTCCCCGGCTTGCTCATTCTACCTCTCCGGTCGACTGAGTGTCCGTACGCTCGTTTCATGGGTTAGCTTAGGCATACGGAGTTCATTCCATGTCTAAGCATACGGAGTTCATTCTCAGTCTAAGATCAGACCAGACCAAGGGTTACGATAGCAGGATTGACAGCACGTAGGAGGGACCAAGACGATTCTCGACTTGCGTATTCTACCTCTCTGACCGGCCTCTCCGATCGGTTGAATGCCCGCACGCTCGTTCCATGGGTTGACTTAGGCATACGGAGTTCATCTCCAGTCTAAGCATATGGAGTTCATTCCCAGTCTAAGATCGAACCGAACCGAGGGTTGTGGCAGTAGGATCGATAGCACGCAAAGGGGACAGGGCCTATCCCTGGCTTATGCATTCTGCCTCTCCGACCGACTGAGCGCCTGCAAGCCCATTTTGTGGGTTGACTTAGGCATACAGAGTTCATCCCCAGTCTAAGGATATGGAGTTCATTCCCAATCTAAGATCGAACCAGACTGAGGGTTGTGGCAGCAAGATCGGCAGCACGGAGGGGGGACTGGGCTGATCCTCAGCTTGCGCATTCTGCCTCTCTGGCCGACTGAGCACCTACACGCCCATTTCATGGGTTGCCTTAGGCATAGGGAGTTCATTCCATGTCTAAACCCCAGTCGGACCGACGGTTATGATAGCAGGACCGGCAGCACGCAGAGGGGGATCGAGTCCGATCCCCTACTTGCGCATTATGCCTCTCCGATCGGCTCAGCGCCAGCACGCTCGTTTCATGAGTTGACTTAGGCATACGAATTTCATTCCCAGTCTAAGATCAGATCGGACAGAGGTTACGGTAGTAGGATTGACAGCACGTAGACAGGTCTGGTCGGTCCCCAGCTTACGCATTCTGCCTCTTCGGTCGACTCAGTGCCCGTACGCTCGTTTCACGGGTTGGCTTAGGCATACGGAGTTCATTCATGTCTAGGCATACGGAGTTCATTCCCAGTCTAAGATCAGACCAGACCGAGGGTTACGACAGTAGGACCAGTAGCAGGATCGACAGCACGTAGGGGGGATCGGGCCAATCCTCGGCTTGCGCATTCTGCCTCTCCGGTCGGTTGAGCGCCTGCACGCTCGTTTCATGGGTTGGCTTAGGCATACGAAGTTCATTCCATGTCTAAGCCCCAACCGGACCGAAGGTTGTGGCAGCGGGACCGATAGCACACAAAGAGGGACCGAGCCGATCCCTGGCTTACGCATTATGCCTCTCCGACTGGCTCAGCACCCGAACGTTCGTTTCACGGGTTGACTTAGGCATATGGAGTTCATTCCCAATCTAAGATCAGATCGGACTGAAGGTTGCAGTAGTAGGATCGACAGCACACAGGGGGGGATCCGCATTTTGCCTCTCTGGACGGCTGAGCGCCCGTACGCTTGTTTCGTGGGTTGGCTTAGGCATACGGAGTTCATTCCATGTCTAAGCATATAGAGTTCATTCCCAGTCTAAGATCGGACCGGACCGAGGGTTACGGTAGCAGGACCAGCAGCAGGATCGGTAGCACGCTGGGGGGGACCGGGCCGATCCTCGGCTTGCGTATTCTGCCTCTCCAGTCGGCCTTTTCGGTCGGCTGAGTGCCCGTCCGCTCGTTTCATGGGTTGACTTAGGCATACGGAGTTCATCCCCAGTCTAAGCATACGGAGTTCATTCCCAGTCAAAGATCGAACCGGATCGAGGGTTGCGACAGCAGGATCGACAGCACGCAGGGGGGATCGGGCCGATCCCGACTTGCACATTCTGCCTCTCCGGCCTGCTGAGCGCCCGCACGTCTGTTTTGTCGATTGGCTTAGGCATAGGGAGTTCATTCCATGCCTAAGCCCCAGCCGAACCGAGGGTTGTGGCAGCGGGACCGGCAGCACGCAGAGGGGGATCGGGCCGATCCCCGGCTTGCGCATTATGCCTCTCCGGTCGGCTCAGCGCTCGAACGCTCATTTCATGGGTCGACTTAGGCATACGAGTTCACTCCCAGTCTAAGATCAGACCAGACTGAGGGTTATGACAGCAGGACCAGCAGCAGGATTGGCAGCACGCAGGGGGGACCGGGTCGATCTCCGGACTTACGCATTTTGCCTCTCCGACCGGCCTCTCTGGCCGGCTGAGCACCCGCACGCTCGTTTTATGGGTTGATTTAGGCATACGGAGTTCATCCCCAGTCTAAGCATACGAAGTTCAGTCCCAGTCTAAGATACAACCGGACCGAGGGTTTCGACAGCACGCAGGGGGGATCGGGCTGATCCCCGACTTGCGCATTCTGCCTCTCCGCTGGTTGAGCGCCTGCACGCCCATTTCGTGGGTTGGCTTAGGCATAGGGAGTTCATTTAATGTCTAAGCCCCAACCAGACCGAGGGTTGTGGCAGCGGGATCGACAGCACGCAGAGGGGGACGGGCCGATCCCCGGCTTGAGCATTCTGCCTCTCCGACTGACTGAGCACCCGCACGCTCGTTTCGTGGGTTGGCTTAGGTATACGGAGTTCATTCCATGTCTAAGCATATGGAGTTCATTCCCAGTCTAAGAGTTTGAGCCACGGTGCACATGCTGGGCTCTAGCATGTGCTGGTGCCGCATTTTTTTGCCCGGGGCACCATTACCGGAGCATCGCCGGAGAGCCTAGCCGACGGCATTGGGGGTGCGCACATGATGTGCGATGGGTGCTGGTACTTGGCCCTTATATTGGCCCCCTATCCCTCATCAAACCTCAAGAACTCACACCCCCTTAAAGAGCATTTGAGATTTTATAGGTTTGCTGCTAGTAGCCATTAAAGTGTCTGAAATTGGGACACTTTTTTCAAACGGTCACAAAATCTTCTCAACTTTGAGTTTTTAGCTGAATTTTTTTGTACATGCCAACAAAAATAAAAGGATCACCTCTACCGAATTTGGGGACAAAACTCTTTCTAAAACAATTTTAAAAAATCCCGAACCGTAAAAGTTTCAAAAATCATGAAAAATAGAAAACGGGTCGCCTTAACACGAAACTTCGCATGAAGGTGTAGGGGACCATTGTTTGAATTTACAAGCCATAAAAATGGCATTGGTACTATAGAAATATGAAGATGTGCTTGAACCCACCTACCACCCCTTCGATCCCCGACTTGCGTATCCTGCCTCTCTGGTCGGCTGAGCGTCCGCACGCTCGTTTCGTGGGTTGACTTAGGCATACGGAGTTCATCCCCAGTCTAAGCATATGAAGTTCATTCCCAGTCTAAGATCAGACCGGATCGAGGGTTGCGGTAATAGGATCGATAGTACGCAAAGGGGATCGGGTAGATCCCCAGCATGCGCATTCTGCCACATCGGTCAGCTGACCGCCCGCACGCCCATTTCACGGGTTGGCTTAGGCATAGGGAGTTCATTCCATGTCTAAGCACTAGTTGGACTGAGGGTTGTGGCAGTAAGACCGACAACACGTAAAGAAAGACCAGGCCGATCCCCGACTTGTGCATTATGCTACTACGGTCAGCTCAGCGCCCGAACGCTCATTTCGTGGGTTGACTTAGGCATCCGGAGTTCATTCCCAGTCTATGATCAGACCGGACCGAGGGTTGCGGCAGCAGGATCGACAGCACGTAGGGAGGGACCAGACCGGTCCTCGGGTTACACATTCTACCTCTCCGGCTGCCTGAGCGCTTGCACGCTCGTTTTGTGGGTTGGCTTAGGCATACAGAGTTCATCCCCAGTCTAAGCATACGGAGTTCATCCCCAGTCTAAGCATACGAAGTTTATTCCCAGTCTAAGATCGGATCGGATCGAGGGTTGCAGTAGCAGGATCAGCAGCACGCAGAGGGGACTAGGTCAATCCCTAGCTTGCGCATTCTGCCTCTCCGACCGACCTCTCCAGTCGGTGAGCGTCCGCACGCTCGTTTCGTGGGTTGACTTATGCATACGGAGTTCATCCCTAGTCTAAGCATATGTAGTTCATTCCTAGTCTAAGATCAGATCAGACTGAGGGTTGCGACAGCAGGATCGATAGCACGCATGGGGGACCGAGCCGATCCCAACTTGGGCATTCTGCCTCTCCGATCGGCTGAGCGCCGCACTCCCGTTTTGTGGGTTGGCTTAGGCATACGGAGTTCATTCAATGTCTAAGCCCCAACCGAAACAAGGGTTGTGGCAGTGGGACCGGCAGCATGCAGAGGTGGACCGGGTCGATCCCCAGCTTGCGCAATCTACTTTTCCTACAGGCTGAGTGCCCGCACGCTCGTTTCTTGGGTTAGCTTTGGCATACGGAGTTCATTCCATGTCTAAGCATACGAAGTTCATTCCCAGTCTAAGAGTTTGAGCCACAGTACACATGCTGGGCTCAGGCATGTGCTGGTGTTACATTTTTTTCGCTCGGGGCACCATCGTCAGAGCATTGTAGGAGAGCCTAATAGGAGGTATTGGGGGTTCCGGTGATTGAGGGGGCCGAGGGGTGTGCGTACATGATGTGTGATGGGTGCTGGCACTTGGCCCTTATATTGACCCCCTATCCCTCATCAAACCTCGAGAACTCACACCCCCTTAAAGAGCATTTGAGATTTTATAGGTTTGCTGCCAGTAGCCATTAAAGTGTCTGAAATGGGGACACTTTTTTCAAACGATCACAAAATCTTCTCCACTTCAAGTTTTTAGCTGAATTTTTTGTGCATGCCAACAAAAATACAAGGATAACCGCTACCAAATTTGGGGACAAAACTCTTTCTAAAAAAATTTTAAAAAATCTCGAACCGTAAAAAGTTTCGAAAATCATGAAAAATAGAAAATAGGTCGTCTTGCCACGAAACTTCACATGAAGGCTTAGGGGACCATTGTATGAATTTACAAGCCATAAAAATGGCATTGGCATGGCAGAAATATGAAGATGTGCTTGAACCCACCTATCACCCGTTCGATCCCCGACTGAGCGTCCGCACGCTCATTTCGTGGGTTGACTTAGGCATACGGAGTTCATTCCATGTCTAGGATCGGACTGGATTGAGGGTTGCGATAGCAGGATCGACAGTACGCAAGGGGGATCGGCCGATCCCCGGCTTGCGCATTCTACCTCTCCAGTCGCTGAGTGCCCTCATGCCCGTTTCATGGGTTGGCTTAGGCAAGGGGATTCATTCCATGTCTAAGCCCAGTTGGACCGCGGTTTGGTAGCAAGACTGGCAGTATGAGAGGGGATCGGGCGATCATTGGCTTACGAATTATGCTCTCGATCGCTCAGCACCTGAACACTCGTTTCGTGGGTGACTTACGCATACGGGGTCATTACTAGTCTAAGATTGAACCAAATCGAGGGTTGCGTAGCAGGATCGACAGCACGCAGGGGGGACTGGGTCGGTCTTGACTTGCCCATTCTGCCTCTCTAGTAGGCTGAGCGCCCGCACGCTCGTTTCATGGGTTGGCTCAGGCATACGAAGTTCATTCTGTCTAAGCATACGGAGTTCATTCCCAGTCTAAGATCAGATCGGATTGAGGGTTGTGGCAGCAAGACCAGCAGTAGGATCGACAGCACGCAGGGGGGACTGGTCTAATCCCCGGCTTGCTCATTCTATCTCCCTGATCGGCCTCTCTAGCCGGTTGAGATCTCGTACGCTCATTTCATGGGTTGACTTAGGCATACAGAGTTCATCCTCAGTCTGAGCATACGGAGTTCATTCCCAGTCTAAGATCAGATCGACCGAGGGTTGCGGTACCAGGATAGGCAGCACGTAGGGGGGACCGAGCTGATCCCCGGCTTACGCATTCTGCCTCTCCGACCGACTGAGTGCCCGCACGCCCATTTCACGTTTTGGCTTATGCATAGGGAGTTCATTCCATGTCTAAGCCCCAGTCGGACCGAGGGTTGTGGCAGCGGGACCGACAGCACGCAGAGGGGGACCGGACTGATCCCTGACTGGCGCATTATGCCTCTCCGACCGGCTCAGCACCCGCACGCTCGTTTCATGCATTGGCTTAGGCATATGGAGTTCATTCCCAGTCTAAGATCGGACCGGATCGAGGGTTGCAGCAGCAGGATTGACAACACGCAAGGGGGACCGAGCCGGTCCCCGGCTTACGCATTCTGCCTCTCCGACCGGCTGAGCGCCCGCACGCTCGTTTCGTGGGTTGGCTTAGGCATACGGAGTTCATTCCATGTCTAAGCATACGCAGTTCATTCCCAATCTAAGATCGGACCGGACCGAGGGTTGTGGCAGTAGGACCAGCAGCAGGATCGATAGCACGTAGGGGGGACCGGGTCGATCCTCGGCTTGTGCATTCTGCCTCTCTGATCGGTTGAGCGCCCGTACGCTCGTTCCATGGGTTGGCTTAGGCATACGGAGTTCATTCCTTATCTAAGCCCCAGCCGGACCTAGGGTTGTGGCAGTCAGACCTGCAGTGGGATCGACAGCACGCAGAGGGGGATCGAACTGATCCCCGGCTTGCACATTATGCGTCTCCGACCGTTTGGGCGCTCGCACGCTCGTTTCATGGGTTGGCTTAGGCATACGGAGTTCATCCCCAGTCTAAGCATACGGAGTTCATTCCCTGTCTAAGATCGGACTGGACCGATGTTTACGACAGTAAGATCGACAGCACGTAGGGGGGACCGGGTTGATCCCCAGCTTGCGCATTTTGCCTCTTCGGTCGGCTGCCCACACGCCTATTTCATGGGTTGGCTTAGGCATAGGGAGTTCATTCCATGTCTAAGCCCTAACCGGACCGAGTGTTGTGGTAACGGGATCAACAGCATACAGAGGGGGACCGGGCCGATCTTCGGCTTACGCATTATGCCTCTCCGACTGGCTCAGCACTCGAATGCTCGTTTCATGGGTTGACTTAGGCATACGGAGTTCATTCCCAGTCTAAGATCGGACTAGACCGAGGGTTGCGGTAGCAGGATCGACAGCACGCAAGAGGGGATCGGGTCGATCCCAGGCTTACGCGTTCTGCCTCTCCGGTCAGCTGAGCGCCCGCATGCTCGTTTCGTGGGTTCGCTTAGGCATAAGGAGTTCATTCCATGTCTAAGCATACGGAGTTCATTCCTAGTCTAAGATCAGACCGGACCAAGGGTCCGACAGTCGGACCAGTAGCAGGATCGGTAGCACGCAGGAGGGATCGGGCCAATCCCCGGCTTGCGCATTCTACCTCTCCAGCCGGCCTCTCTGGCCGACTGAGCGCCCGCACGCTTGTTTCATGGGTTGACTTAGGCATACAGAGTTCATCCCCAGTCTAAGCATACGGAGTTCATTCCCAGTCTAAGATCGGACCGGACCGAGGGTTACAATTGCAGGATCGATAGCACGCAAGGGGACCGGGTCGGTCCTCGGCTTGCACATTCTACCTCTTCGGCCGGCTGAGCACCCGCACACCTATTTCATGGGTTGGCTTAGGCATAGGGAGTTCATTCCATGTCTAAGCCCAGTCGGACCGAGGGTTGTGGCAGCGGGACTGACAGCACGCAAAGGGGGACTTAGCCGATCCTCAACTTGCGTATTCTGCCTCTCTGGTCGACTGAGCACCCACACACTCGTTTCATGGGTTGGCTTAGGCATACGGAGTTCATTACATGTCTAAGCTTGCGGAGTTCATTCCCAGTCTAAGAGTTTGAGCCACGGTGCACATGCTGGCTCGGGCATGTGCTGGTGTCGTATTTTTTTCACCTTGGGTACCATCATCGGAGCATCGTTGGAGCATCGTCAAAGAGCCTAACCGGCGGCATTGGGGGTTCTGACGATTGGGGGCCAGGGGGTGTGCGCACATGATGTGCGATGGGTTGGCTTAGGCATACGGAGTTCATTCCGTGTCTAAGCCCCAACCGGATCGAGGGTTATGGCAGTAGGACCGACAACGGGATCGGTAGCACGCAGAGGGGGATCAGGCTGATCCCCAACTTGTGCATTATGCCTCTTCGATCGACCGAGTGCTCGTACCCTTATTTCGTGAGTTGATTTAGGCATACGAAGTTCATTCCCAGTCTAAGATCAGACCGGATCGAGGGTTGTGGCAATAGGATCGACAACACGCAGAGGGGACCCGGCCGGTCCCCAACTTGCACATTCTGCCTCTTCGGTCGGCTGAGCCCCCGTACGCTCGTTTCGTGGATTGGCTTAGGCATACGGAGTTCATTCCATGTCTAAGCATATGGAGTTCATTCCCAGTCTAAGATCAGATCAGACCGACGGTAGCAGGACCAATAGTAGGACCAGCAGCAGGATCGGTAGCACGCAGGAAGGGACCTAGCCGATCCCCGGCTTGTGCATTCTGCCTCTCCTGTCGGCTGAGCTCCCGCACGCTCGTTTCGTGGGTTGGCTTAGGCATAGGGAGTTCATTCCATGTCTAAGCCCCAGCCGGACCGAGGGTTATGGCAATGGGACCGGCAGCACGCAGAGGGGGATCGGGCCGATCCCCGGCTTACGCATTATGCCTCTCCGACCAGCTCAGCGCCCGAATGCTCGTTTCGTGGGTTGACTTAGGCATACGAAGTTCATTCCCAATCTAAGATCGGACTGGACTGAGGGTTGCGACAGTTGGATCGACAGCACGCAGGGGGGACCAGGTCAGTCCCTGGCTTGTGCATTCTGCCTCTCCAACCAGCTGAGTGCCCGTACGCTCGTTTCATAGGTTGGCTTACGCATACGGAGTTCATTCCATGTCTAAGCATACGGAGTTCATTCCCAGTCTAAGATCAGACCAGATCGAGGGTTACGATAGTAGGACTAGCAGCAGGATCGACAGCACGCAGGGGGGATCGAGCCGATCCTCTGCTTGCACATTCTGCCTTTTCGATCAGCCTCTGCAACCGACTGAGCGCCCGTACGGTCATTTTGTGGGTTGACTTAGGCATACGGAGTTCATCCCCAATCTAAGCACACGTAGCTCATTCCTAGTCTAAGATTGGACTAGACCGAGGGTTACGGTAGTAGGATCGACAGCACGCAGAGGGGACCGGGCTGATCCTCGGCTTGCACATTCTGCCTCTTCGGTCGGCTGAGGGCCCGTACGTCCGTTTCATGGGTTGGCTTAGGCATAGGGAGTTCATTCCATGTCTAAGCCCCAACCGGACCGAAGGTTGTGGCAATGAGATCGGTAGCACGCAGAGGGGGATCGAGCCAATCCCCAGCTTGTGCATTCTACCTCTCTAGCCGGCTGATCGCCCGTATGCTCGTTTCGTGGGTTGGCTTAGGCATATGAAGTTCATTCCATGTCTAAGCATATGGAGTTCATTCCCAGTCTAAGAGTTTGAGCCACGGTGCACATGCTGGGCTCGGGCATGTGCTGGTGCTGCATTTTTTCGCCCGAGGCACCATCGCTAGAGCATCGTCGGAGCATCGTCGGAGAGCCTAACCGATGGCATTGGGGGTTCCAACGATTGGGGGGGCCGGGGGGTGTGCGCACATGATGTGCGATGGGTGCTGGTACTTGGCCCTTATATTGGCCCCCTATCCCTCATCAAACCTCGAGAACTCACACCCCCTTAAAGAGCATTTGAGATTTTATAGGTTTGCTGCCAGTAACCATTAAAGTGTCTGAAATGGGGACACTTTTTTCAAACGGTCACAAAATCTTCTCCACTTTGAGTTTTTTATTGAATTGTTTTGTGCATGCCAACAAAAATACAAGGATCACCTCTACCAAATTTGGGGACAAAAATCTTTCTAAAAAAATTTTAAAAAATCTTGAACCGCAAAAAGTTTCAAAAATCATGAAAAATAGAAAACGGGTCGTCCTACCACGAAACTTCACATTAAGGCTTAGGGGACCATTGTATGAATTTACAAGCCATAAAAATGGCATTGGCATGGCAGAAATATGAAGATGTGCTTGAACCCACCTACCACCAATTCGATCCCAGGCTTGCGCATCCTGCCTCTCTGGTCGGCTGAGCGTCCGCACGCTAGTTTCATGGGTTGACTTAGGCATACGGAGTTCATCCGCAGTCTAAGCAAACGGAGTTCATTCCCAGTCTAAGATCAGATCGGATCGAGGGTTACGATAGCAGGATCGGTAGCACGCAAGGGGGACCGGGCTGATCCCTGGCTTGCGCATTATGCCTCTCCGGTCGGCTCAGCGCCTGCATGCTCATTTTGTGGGTTGACTTAGGCATACCGAGTTCATTCCCAGTCTAAGATCGAACTGGACTGAGGGTTGCAACAGCAGGATCGACAGCATGTAGGTGGGGACCAGGCCGGTCCCTGTCTTGCGCATTCTGCCTCTTTGACCGGCTGAGCACCCGCACGCTCATTTCGTGGGTTGGCTTTGGCATACGGAGTTCATTCCCAGTCTAAGATTGGATCAGACCGAGGGTTACGGTAGCAGGACCAGCGGCAAGATCGACAGCATGCAGGGGGGACGGGCCGATCCCTGACTTGCGCATCTGCCTCTCCGACCGACTGAGCACCCACACGCTCGTTCCGGGGGTTGACTTAGGCATACGGAGTTCATCCCCAGTCTAAGCATACGGAGATCATTCCTAGTCTAGGATCAGATTGGATCGAGGGTTGCGACAGCAGGATCGATAGCACGCATGGGGGATTGGGCTGATCCCCGACTTGCACATTCTGCCTCTCCGGCCAGTTGAGCGCCCACACGCCCATTTCATGGGTTGGCTTAGGCATAGGGAGTTCATTCCACTTTTAAGCCGCAGTCAGACCGAAGGTTGTGGTAGCGGGACTGGCAGCACGTAGAGGGGGATGAGCCGATCCTCGGCTTGTGCATTCTGTCTCTCCGACCGATTGAGTGCCCGCACGTTCGTTTCGTGGGTTGGCTTAGGCATACGGAGTTCATTCCATGTCTAAGCATACGGAGTTCATTCCAGTCTAAGAGTTTGAGCCACGGTGCACATGCTGGTTTCAGGCATGTGCTGGTGCCGCATTTTTGTCGCACGAGGTACCATCGTCGGAGCATCGTCGAAAGCCTAACCGACGGCATTGGGGGTTCCGACGACTGGGGGGCCGGGGGGTGTGTGCACATGATGTGCGATGGGTGCTGGTACTTGGCCCTTATATTGGGCCCCTACCCTCATCAAACCTTAAGAACTCACACCCCTTTAAAGAGCATTTGAGATTTTATAAGTTTGCTGCCAGTAGCCATTAAAGTGTCTGAAATGGGGATACTTTTTTCAAACGGTCACAAAATCTTCTCCACTTCGAGTTTTTAGCTGAATTGTTTTGTGCATGCCAAAAAAAATACAAGGATCACCTCTACCAGATTTAGGAACAAAGCTCTTTCTAAAAAAATTTTAAAAAATCTCGAACCGTAAAAAGTTTCAAAAATCGTGAAAAATAGAAAACGGGTCGTCTTGCCACGAAACTTCACATGAAGGCTTAGGGGACCATTGTATGAATTTACAAGCCATAAAAATGGCATTGGCATGGCAGAAATATGAAGATGTGCTTGAACCCACCTACCACCTGTTCGATCCTCGGCTTGTGCATCCTACCTCTCCAACTGACTGACCGTCTGCACGCACGTTTTGTGGGTTGACTTAGGCATACGGAGTTCATCCCCAGTCTAAGCATACGGAGATCATTCCTAGTCTAGGATCAGACTGGATCGAAGGTTACGACAGTAGGATCTGTAGCACGCATGGGGGATCGAGCTGATCCTCGGCTTGCGCATTTTGCCTCTCTGCCCAGTTGAGCACCCACACGCCCATTTCGTGGGTTGGCTTAGGCATAGGGAGTTCATTCCACGTCTAAGCCCCAGTCAGACTGAGGGTTGTCACAGCGGGACTGGCAGCACGTAGAGGGGGATGAGCCGATCCCCGGCTTGTGCATTCTGCCTCTCCGACCGGTTGAGTGCCCGCACGTTCGTTTCGTGGGTTGGCTTAGGCATACGGAGTTCATTCCATGTCTAAGCATACGGAGTTCATTCCAGTCTAAGAGTTTGAGCCACGGTGCACATGCTGGTTTCAGGCATGTGCTGGTGTCGCATTTTTTGTCGCACGGGGCACCATCGTCGGAGCATCGCCGGAAAGCCTAACCGACGGCATTGGGGGTTCCGACGATTGGGGGGGCCGGGGGGTGTGTGCACATGATGTACGATGGGTGCTGGTACTTGGCCCTTATATTGGGCCCCTACCCTCATCAAACCTTAAGAACTCACACCCCTTTAAAGAGCATTTGAGATTTTATAAGTTTGCTGCCAGTAGCCATTAAAGTGTCTGAAATGGGGATACTTTTTTCAAACGGTCACAAAATCTTCTCCACTTCGAGTTTTTAGCTGAATTGTTTTGTGCATGCCAAAAAAAATACAAGGATCACCTCTACCAGATTTAGGAACAAAGCTCTTTCTAAAAAAATTTTAAAAAATCTCGAACCGTAAAAAGTTCAAAAATCGTGAAAAATAGAAAACGGGTCGTCTTGCCACGAAACTTCACATGAAGGCTTAGGGGACCATTGTATGAATTTACAAGCCATAAAAATGGCATTGGCATGGCAGAAATATGAAGATGTGCTTGAACCCACCTACCACCTGTTCGATCCTCGGCTTGTGCATCCTACCTCTCCAACTGACTGACCGTCTGCACGCACGTTTTGTGGGTTGACTTAGGCATACGGAGTTCATCCCCAGTCTAAGCATACGGAGTTCAATCCCAATCTAAGATCGGACCAGATCGAGGGTTACGGTAGCAGGATCGGTAGCATGCAGGCGGGATCGACCCGATCCTCGACTTGCGCATTCTGCCTCTCCGACCGACTGAGCGCCCGCACGCCCATTTCATGGGTTGGCTTAGGCATCAAGAGTTCATACCATGTCTAAGCCCTAGTAGGACCGAGGGTTGTGGCAGCGACACCGATAGCACGCAGAGGGGGACCAGGCCGGCTCAGTGCCCGCACGCTCGTTTCGTGGGTTGACTTAGGCATACAGAGTTCATTCCCAGTCTAAGATCAGACCGAAACTGAGGGTTGCGACAACAGGATCGACAGCACCCAGGGGGGATCGGGCCGATCCCTGGCTTGCGCATTCTGCCACTTCGACCGGCTGAGCGCCCGCACGCTCGTTTCGTGGGTTGGCTTAGGCATACGGAGTTCATTCCATGTCTAAGCATACGGAGTTCATTCCCAGTCTAAGATCAAATCGGATCGAGGGTTGCGACAGTAGGACCAGCAGCAGGATCGGTAGCACATAAGGGGGACCGAAACGATCCCCGGTTTGTGCATTCTGCCTCTCCGGTCAGCTGACCACCCGCACGCTCGTTTCATGGGTTGGCTTAGGCATATGGAGTTCATTCCATGTCTAAGCAACAGTCGGACCGAGGGTTGTGGCAGCAGGACTGGCAGCGGGATCGACAGAATGCAGAGGGGTACCGGGCTGATCCTCGGCTTACGCATTATGCCTCTCCGACTGGCTGAGTGCCCGCACATTTGTTTTGTAGGTTGACTTAGGCATACGGAGTTCATCCCCAGTCTAAGATCAGACCAGACCGAGGGTTGCAGCAACAGGATCGACAGCACGTAGGGGGGATCGGGCCGATCCTCGGCTTGTGCATTCTACCTCTCCAGTCGACTGAGCGCCCGTACGCCCGTTTCATGGGTTGGCTTAGGCATAGGGAGCTCATTCCATGTCTAAGCCCCAGTCGGACCGAGGGTTGTGGTAGCGGGACCGGCAGCACGTAGAGAACGATCGAGCTGATCCCCGGCTTGAGCATTATGCCACTTCGATCGGCTCAGTGCCCGAACACTCATTTCGTGCGTTACCTTAGGCATACGGAGTTCATTCCCAGTCTAAGATTGGATAGGACCGAAGGTTGCGGCAGTAGGATCGACAGCACGTAGGGGGGATTGGGCCGATCCCTGGCTTGTGCATTCTGTCTCTCCGGCTGGCTGAGCGCCCGCACGCTCATTTTGTGGGTTCGCTTAGGCATATGGAGTTCATTCCATGTCTAAGCATACAGAGTTCATTCCCAGTCTAAGAGCAAACTGGACCGAGGGTTGTGGTAGCAAGACTAGCAGCACGCAGGGGGATCTAGCCCCAGTCAGACCGAGGGTTGTGGTAACGGGACCGACAGCATGTAGAGGACGACCGGGCCGATCCTTGACTTGAGCATTACGCCACTCCGACCGGCTCAGTGCCTGAACACTCGTTTCGTGCGTTGACTTAGGCATACGGAGTTCATTCCCAATCTAAGATCAGACCGAACTGAGGGTTGTGGCAACAGGATCGATAGTGCGCAGGGGGGATCAGGTCGGTCTCCGGCTTACGCATTCTGCCTCTCCGACCGACTGAGCGCCTGCACACTCGTTTCGTGGGTTGGCTTAGACATACGGAGTTCATTCCATGTCTAAGCATATGGAGTTCATTCCCAATCTAAGATCAAACCGGACCGAAGGTTGCGATAGCAGGACCAGCAGCAGGATCGGTAGCACGTAGGAAGGATCGGGCTGATCCTCGGCTTGTGCAATCTGCCTTTTTAGCTGGCTGAGCACCCGCACGCTCGTTTCATGGGTTGGCTTAGGCATACGGAGTTCATTCCATGTCTAAGCAACAGTCGGACCGAGGGTTGTGGCAGCAGGACTGACAGCGGGATCGGTAGAACATAGAGGGGTACCGGGCTGATCCTCGACTTGTGCATTATGCCTCTTCGACCGGTTGAGTGCCCGCACGCTCGTTTCGTGGGTTGACTTAGGCATACGGAGTTCATCCCTAGTCTAAGCATACGGAGTTCATTCCTAGTCTAAGATCGGACCAGACCGAGGGTTGCGACAGCAGGATCGACAGCACGCAGGGGGACTGGGCCGATCCCCGGCTTGTGCATTCTGCCTCTTCGGCCGACTAAGCGCCCGCACGCTCGTTTCATGGGTTGGCTTAGGCATAGGGAGCTCATTCCATGTCTAAGCCCCAGTCAGACCGAGGGTTGTGGTAGTGGGACCGACAACATATAGAGTACGACTGGGCCGATCCCTGACTTGATCATTATGCCACTCCGACCGGCTCAATGCCCGAACACTCATTTCGTGCGTTGACTTAGGCATACGGAGTTCATTCCCAGTCTAAGATTAGATTGGATCGAGGGTTGCGATAGCAGGATCGACAGCACGTAGGGAAGGACCGGGCTAGTCCTCGGCTTATGCATTCTACCTCTCCGGCTGGCTGAGCACCTACACGTTCGTTTCATGGGTTGCCTTAGGCATACGGAGTTCATTCCATGTCTAAGCATACGGAGTTCATTCCCAGTCTAAGATCAGACCGAATCGAGGGTTACGGTAGCAGGACCAGCACAAAATCAATAGCACGCAGAGGGGACCGGGCTGATCTACGGCTTGCGCATTCTACCTCTTCGGTCGGTTGAGCACCCGTACGCTCGTTTCATGGGTTGGCTTAGGCATATGGAGTCCATTCCATGTCTAAGCCCCAACCGGACAGAGGGTTGTGGTAGAAGGACCGACAGTGGGATCGGTAGCACGAAGAGGGGGATCGAGTTGATCCCTGACTTGCATATTATGCCTCTTCGATCGGCCTCTTCGGTCGGCTGAGCGCCCGCACGCTCGTTTCATGGGTTGACTTAGGCATACAGAGTTCATCCCCAGTCTAAGCATACGGAGTTCATTCCCAGTCTAAGATCAAACCAGACTGAAGGTTGAGGCAACAGGACCAGCAGCAGGATCGACAGCACGCAGGGGGGGATCGGGCCAATCCCCGGCTTGTGCATTCTACCTCTCCGGCCTACTGAGCACTCGCACGCTCGTTTCGTGGGTTGGCTTAGGCATACGGAGTTCATTCCCAGTCTAAGATTTTGAGCCACGGTGCACATGCTGGGCTCAGGCATGTGCTGGTGCCACTTTTTTTTTGCCTGGGGCACCATCATCAGAGCATCGTTGGAGCATCGCCGGAGAGCCTAACCGGCGGCATTGGGGGTTCCGACGATTGGGGGGCCCAGGGGGGTGTGTACACATGATGTGTGATGGGTGCTAGTACTTGTGTCACGAGCTCCGAGACTTAGAAATCGTGCGGCCTTAGGCTTGGAATCTCCTCTTTTATGCCTAAGTCAACCTAAAACACAAGCGTACGGGCACTAGAACAACGGGAAGGGATGATTACGCAAGTTAAAGGGAAACAGGATAAGAAGGCAGAATTTTGGAAAATGCTCTTGTATTCACTGAAATGGAAGTGTTTGATGGTGTACAAATGAGGGAGGAGCAGCCCTCTATTTACAGTTGAGGCTCCAGCTTACACTTAATGGCAGTATCCCTAGAATAAAGGCTAAAATCATGGGATTATACAGATTACAATCAATCAGGATGCTAACTCCTGATTTTCAGGGTCAACCAAATCTGCCAGGATGCTGCTGCTAATCCTGCCTGCTTCCAGAAGCTTCCCTTGCGTGTCCAGCACCTTGGGCCCTTTTGGATGTGGTGCGGGTAGCTTGTATGCTAGGCCTTGGTCTCACGGGCTGGCCTACAAGTTGGGCGGGCATTCTGAACTCGTTTGCTAGGCTTTGCACACAGATACCCGCCAGCACGTCTGGTCTGCGGGCCTCAACCTCTAGCTCACCTGCTGGTGCGCCTGATGTGCCTGGCGTGCCCACCCAGGGTGTGACATTCTCCCCCACCTGATTACACAACACCCTTGTTGCATCTTCTGCATGGTACTGCCTGATTTGGTCCCTGAACTGCCATAAGTCATCTGCTGGTTCCCAGCTCACCTCACTATCTGAAAGTTCCTTCCAGCGCACCAAGTACTCTTGTCTTGGCTGATAGTTCTTCTGTCTCACCTCCCGATCAGCTATGATGCTGTGGACCTCCTTCTCATATGAGGCCCTTTCTCAATGGCGTACGCTTTGACTCTGCCTATCCTGGATCTCCCTCATTCTCATGGAATGACTTGAGCATGCTCACATGGAACACCAGGTGTACCCTCGGCTTGGGTGGCATATCCAGCTTGTAGGCAACCTAGCCTACCCTCTTGACTACTCGGAAAGGTCCCTCATATCTCCGGACTAGGCCTTTGTGCAGCCCCCTATGGTGCACAATGGGATGCAGCTTCACCAACACCAAGTTTCCAACCTGGAACTGCACGTCCCGCTTATTCTGGTTTGCCCACTTCTTCGACCTCTTGGTCGCCTTGTGTAGACAAACTCTGGCCAAGTCAGTTTGCTTCTGCCATGCCTTGGCAAACTTGTATGCTGCTGGATTTGGCCCTGTATAATCTACAGTAATCGAACCGGGTGTTAGTGGTTGTTGCCCTGTCACAACCTCAAATGGGCTCTGGTTCGTTGCCTCGCTCTTTTGCAAGTTGTAGGAAAACTACGCAATATCTAGCAGCTTTGGCCAGTCCCTTTGTCTGGCACTCACATAGTGCCTGAGGTAGACCTCCAATAGTCCATTCACTTATTCTGTCTGCCCATCGGTCTGCGAATGCATGCTGGTGGAAAAGTTCAAGTCTGACCCCAACAGCTTGAACAACTCAGTCTAGAACCTACCCGTGAAATGCCCCTCCTGATCACTAACAATGGTCCTCGACACTCCCTAGTACTTAACCATGTTCTTCAGGAACAATCGAGCTGCCTCCTCGGTTGGACACTCCTTGGTTGCTGGAATGAAGATTCCATACTTGGAAAACCTGTCCACCACTACCATGATGCTTCCAAACCCTTCTGCTTTGGGTAGACCGACTATAAAGTCCAGAGAAACACTCTCCCATGGTTGCTCTGGCATTGGCAATGGCTCCAAGAGATCGTCTGATTTCTTGAGCTCCATCTTGTCCTGTTGGCACACAAGACAAGTCTTCACATAAGCTTTCATATCAACCTTCATGTGCGGCCAGTAGTACTGATCCTCGATCAACGCCAAGGTACGGCTCACTCCGGGGTGTCCAGGCCACCTTGAATCATGGCATTCTTGCAAAACTTCCTTGCGAAGCTTCCCATGCTGCAGCACAAAAATCTACTTCCCCTAGTGTACAGCAAGCCATCCTGTAACCAAAACCACCTAGTCTTACCTTGCTGGGTGTACTCCATCAAAGCCTTGGTTGGAGGATCATGTGCAAGTCCCTCCTTGATGTGCGGCACTAGTGACCCCTCTGGTTGGCTAATGGCAGCAAGGTTAGCCTTCTTACTCAGGGCGTCTACCACTAGGTTTGCCCGCCCCGGCTTTTACTCCATCTGGAAATCAAATTCCGTAAGAAAATCTTGCCATCTCACCTGCTTGGGGGACAACTTCTTCTACGTCTGGAAGTAGCTGGTCGCCACATTGTCCGTCCTAACCATGAACTTTGACCCCAACAGGTAATGGTGCCAAGTGTGCAAGCAGTGCACCACTGCAGTCATCTCCTTCTCTTAGACCGTGTACTTACGCTCACTCTCGTTCAGCTTCCTGCTCTCGAACGCGACTGGACATCCCTCCTGCATCAACACGCCTCCTATGGCAAAGTCTGATGCATCCGTATGCACCTCATACGGCTTGGCAAGGTCTGGCAAGGCCAAGACTGGCTCCTCGATCACAGTTCGCTTCAACCTGTCAAAGGCTTCCTGGCACCTTGTGCTCCACTCCCATGCTTTCCCTTTCTTGAGCAAGTCAGTCAATGGCTTGGCTATTGCTGAGTGACCTTTGATGAAGTGACTGTAGTAGTTGACCAGCCCAAGGAATGATATCAACTCAGTGACCTTGGCTGGCGGTTGCCACTCCAGGATGGCATGTATCTTGCCTTCATCCATGCGTATCCTGCCACCTCCCACTATGTGGCCAAGGAATGTGATCTTCTGTTGGGCGAATGAGCACTTCTCCCTCTTGACAAACAGCTTGTACACCCACAACACCTAGAACACCTGTCTCAAGTGGTCTACATGCTCTCCCAAAGTCTGACTGTAGATCACAATGTCATCCAAATAAACCATAACAAACCGATCAAAGAATGATTGAAGTACCTTGTTCATAAGGGTATAGAATGTTGCTGAGGCATTCGTGAGTCTAAAAGGCATCATCAAGAACTCAACGAACCATACCGAGTGACACATGCTGTCTTTGGCTCATCTCCCTCCGTGATCCTGACTTGATAGTAGCCTGACCTCAAATCCAGCTTGGTGAACCACCTTGCGCTCCCAAGTTGATCGAACAAGTCTGCAATAAGTGGGATGGGGTACTTGTTCTTGATGGTCAGCTTGTTCAAAGCCCGATAGTCTATGCACAACTGCAACGACCCATCATGCTTGCGCTAAAATAGAACCGATGCACCATAGGGTGCCTTCGATGGCCTGATGAAGCCAGCATCAACTAACTCTTTGAGCTGCTTCCTCAACTCTTCCAACTCTGGTGGAGACATTTGGTAAGGGGCTCTAGCTGGTGGCTTAGCCTCGGACACTAGCTTAATCTTGTGGTCCACCTCTCTCTTAGGTGGTAGCTTGCTAGGTAGCTTTGCGGGCATCACATCACTAAAAGTCTTCAGCACCTTTAGCACCTCCAAGGGTGACTCGATATCCTTCTCCCTTGGCTCATCATATTTCAGGGCTGCCAAAAAGGTGTCTTCTTGTCTACTTACCGCCTTGGCAAATTGGATGGCTGACACCACCTGCGACCCAACTCCAGACCCTCTCCTCAATGGCACTAGGCATTGGCACCATGCATCCAAGATGCAAACACAATCAGCAAAAGGCACAAGGAGGGCATTAATCCGAACAAGGAAATCCAACCCAATCACAAACTCATAGTCGTCAAGGGGTATTACCTCAATGGTCTCCTTGCCTTTCCAGTCTCCTTGCCTTTCTAGTCTCCAAGCTGCAACTCCACTCCCAGCGTTACTCCAATGGCTGGAAGTTCCTTGGAGTTCACCGTTTTGATGGTACCAGTCCCTTTCTGCACTTTTAGTCCGAGCTTCCATGCTCTATCACCTAAAATAAAAAAAGGTGAGGCACCTGTGTCCACCAGTGCACTCACCTTCTGACCTGTAACCATCAGATCTGCAAACATCAAGCCTTTTGGCTTGCAGCTCCCCTTACTCTAGACAGCATTGAGCACCAATGACCCAAGCTTTGCTGCCCCTGACTCTGGCTCCTCGTCAGACTCATTGTCTACAGCAGCCAGCTTGCCCTTCTGTGGGTAATTACGAGCTATGTGGCTCTCTCCACATAGGTAGCATGCTGGTGGCTCTCGGTCCCCCTTTGCTTTCCACTTGCCTGCTGGTGGCTTCCTCTCGCCATCCTTGGTTGAACGGTCTTGGTCTCTATCCTTGGACTCTCGATCATGGTCTTTCCCCTTAGACTGCTTCTTCCGGTCCTTATCATCCTTGCCCTTACCCTTGGGCTTGGTAGACTCAAACTTGTTCAGAGGCTTGAACTCTATCAAGGCCTTGACAGTAGTCATGGCTTTAGCCAAGTCATGAACTCCTCTCCTTTGTAGCTCATGCTTCACACACGGCTTCAGCCCATCCATGAAAGCAAATAAGGAGTCCTTCTCACCTAGATCCGAGATCTGTAGCATCAGTTCAGAGAATTTTTGGACATACTCCCTTATGTCCCCTTGTTGGCTCAGCCTGCGCAACTTTGCCCGTGCCTCATCATCGGCATACTCTAGGTAAAATTGTTCTCTGAACTCCTTTTGGAACTCTGCCCAGGTTCCAATCTTGGTGCTCCCATGCCTGACATCATCACACCTGCGCCTCTACCACAATAAGGCTACATCAGTGAGATACATAGCAGCGGTGCTTACCTTTATCACCTCGTCTTGCATGCCCATGGCCTGAAAGTACTGCTCCATACCCCAAAGGTAGTTATCTACTTCCTTGGCACCCCTAGTCCCATTGAACTCTTTAGGCTTGGGGACATCCAATCTGGACTTGGACACTCCAGCAAACATGCCATTCCCAATGGCAGTCTTGCAAGCAACGAGCTCACTGCTAAGCTCCTCCATCCGCTGGCGCATGGCCTCCATGCCATCGCGTAAGGTCAGCACTTTAGCCTCCAAGGTCTGATTCTTTTGGGTGAACACGTCCAAGCCTTTGTTGAGAGCAGCTTGCAGCTCACTTTGGATCTCCTCCCCCATGGAGTCTAGCGATGCAATGTGAGTCTCTACCCCCTCAAGCTTCTCCCCCATGTCGCCCATGGTCACTTCCACCTTGGCCAGCCTACCGTCCATGGTAGACCAGATATCTCTAGAACTGGCTTTCCTCCCTCTTCCATGCCCATGCTCCTGGGCCTCTGGTTGTTGGTTAGCAACATCACTTTGGGATGCCATCTCCTCTAACCTGCACAACATAAACACGCAGAATCGAACTTGCTCTGATACCAACTGTCACGGGCTCTGACCTTAGACTCAGAAACCATGCGGCCTTAGGCTTTGAATCTCCTCCTTTAAGCCTAAGTCAGCCTAAAACACAAGCGTACGGGCACTAGAACAATAGGAATGGCTGATTACGCAAGTTAAAGAGAAACAGGATAAGAAGGCAGAATTCTAGAAATGCTCTTGTATTCACTGAAACAGGAAGTGTTTGATGGTGTACAAATGAGGGAGGAGCAGCCCTCTATTTATAGTTAAGGCTCCAGCTTACACTTAATGGCAATAACCCTAGAATAAAGGCTAAAATCATGGGATTATACAGATTACAATCAATCAGGATGCTAACTCCTGATTTTCAGGGTCAACCAAAACTGCCAGGATGCTGTTGCTGATCCTGCCTGCTTCCATAAGCTTCCCTTGCGTGTCCAGCACTTTGGGCCCTTCTAGATGTGGTGCGGCAGCTTGTATGCCAGGCCTTGGTCTCACGGGCTGGCCTGCAAGTTGGGCGGGTGTTCTGAACTCGTTTGCTAGGCTTTGCGTGTAGATACCCACCAGCACGCCTGGTCTGCGGGCCTCAACCTCTGGCTCGCCTGCTGGTGTGCCTGATGTGCCTGGCGCGCCCGCCCAGGGCATGACACTTGGGCCCTTATATTGGCCCCCTATCCCTCATCAAACCTTGAGAACTCAGACCCCCTTAAAGAGCATTTGAGATTTTATAGGTTTGCTGCCAGTAGCCATTAAAGTGTCTGAAATGGGGACACTTTTTTCAAACGGTCACAAAATCTTCTCCACTTCGAGTTTTCAGCTGAATGTTTTTGTGCATGCCAACAAAAATACAAGGATCACCTCAACCAAATTTGGGGACAAAACTCTTTCTAAAAAAATTTTAAAAAATCCCGAACCGTAAAAAGTTTTGAAAATCGTGAAAAATAGAAAACGGGTCGTCTTGCCATGAAACTTCACATGAAGGCTTAGGGAACCATTGTATGAATTTACAAGCCATAAAAAAGGTATTGGCATGGCAGAAATATGAAGATGTGCTTGAACCCACCTACCACCCGTTCGATCCCCGGCTTGCGCATCCTGCCTCTCTGGTCGGCTAAGCGCCCGCACCCTCATTTCATGGGTTGACTTAAGCATACGGAGTTCATCCCCAGTCTAGGCATACGGAGTTCATCCCCAGTCTAAGCATACGAAGTTCATTCCTAGTCTAAGATTGGACCGGACTGAGGGTTACGGTAGCAGGATCGGTAGCACCCAGGAGGGACCGGGCCGATTGTCGGCTTGCGCATTCTGCCTCTCCGACCAGCTGAGCACCCGCACGCCCGTTTCTTGGGTTGGCTTAGGCATAGGGAGTTCATTCCATGTCTAAGCCCTAGTCGGATCGAGGGTTGTGCCAGCGGGACCGGCAGCGCGCAGAGGGGGATCAGATCGATCCCCGGCTTGTGCATTATGCCTCCGGCCGACTCAGTGCCCGTACGATCATTTTGTGGGTTGACTTAGGCATACGGAGTTCATTCCTAGTCTAAGATCGGACCGGATCGAGGGTTGCGATAGTAGGATCGACAACACGCAAGGGGGACCAGGCTAATCCCCAGCTTGCAGATTTTGCCTCTCCGGTTGGCTGAGCGCCCGCACTCTCGTTTCATGGGTTGGCTTAGGCATACGGAGTTCATTCAATGTCTAAGCATACAGAGTTCATTCCCAGTCTAAGATCAGACTGAATCGAGGGTTGCGACAGTAGGACCAGCAGCAAGATCGACAGCACGTAGGAGGGACTGGGTCGATCCCCGACTTGCACATTCTACCTCTCCGGTCGGCTGAGCGCCCACACGCTAGTTTTGTGGGTTGGCTTAGGCATACGGAGTTCATTCCATGTCTAAGCTCCAGTCGAACCTAGGGTTGTGGCAGTAGGACCGGCATCGGCAGCATGCAGAGGGGGATCGGGTCGATCCCTGGCTTGTGCATTACGCATCTCCAGTCGGCTGAGCACCCACACACCCGTTTCATGGGTTGACTTAGGCATACGCAGTTCATCCGTAGTCTAGGCATACGGAGTTCATTCCCAGTCTAAGATCTGACCAGACTGAGGGTTACGGTAGTAGGATCGACAGCACGCAGAGGGGACCAGGCCGATCCTCGGCTTGCGCATTCTGCCTTTTCGGTCGGCTGAGCACCCGCACGCCCGTTTCGTGGGTTGGCTTAGGCATAGGGAGTTCATTCCATGTCTATGCCCCAGTCGGACCAAGGGTTGTGGCAGCCGGACAGGCAGCATGCAGAGGGGGACCAAGTCGTTCCCCGGCTTGCGCATTATGCCTCTCCCGCTGGCTCAGTGCCCGCACGCTCGTTTTGTGGGTTGACTTAGGCATACGGAGTTCATTCCCAGTCTAAGATCAGACTGGAACGAGGGTTGCGGTAGCAAGATCGACAGAACATAGGGTGGGATCGAGCTGAACCCTGGGATACACATTCTGCCTCTCCGGTCGGCTGAGCGCCCATACGCTCGTTTCGTGGGTTGGCTTAGGCATACGGAGTTCATTCCATGTCTAAGCATACGAAGTTCATTCACAGTCTAAGATTGGATCGGATCGAGCATTTCGGTAGCAGGACCAGTAGCAGGATCGGTAGCACGCAGGCAGGGATCGGGTCAATCCCCGGCTTGCATATTCTGCCTTTCTGACCGACTGAGTGCCCGCACGCTCGTTTCATGGGTTGGCTTAGGCATACAGAGTTCATTCCATGTCTAAGCCCCAGCCAGACCGAGGGTTGTGGCAGCAGGACGGGCAGCACGCAAAGGGGTACCGGGCCGATCCCCGACTTGCGCATTATGCCTCTTCGATCGACACAGCACATGCACGCTCGTTTCATGGGTTGACTTATGCATACGGAGTTCATTCCCAGTCTAAGATCAGACCAGACCGAGGGTTGCTGCTACAGGATTGACAGCACGTAAGGGCGGATCGGGTCGATCCCCGACTTGCGTATTTTGCCTCTCTACCCTGCTGAGCGTTCGCACACTCGTTTCATGGGTTGGTTTAGGCATACGGAGTTCATTCCATGTCTGAGCATACGGAGTTCAATCCCAATCTAAGATTTTGAGCCACGGTGCACATGCTGCGCTCAGGCATGTGCTGGTGCCACATTTTTTTTGCCTGGGGCACCATCACCAGAGCATCGTCGAAGAGCCTAACCGACGGCATTGAGGGTTCCGATGATTGGGGGGGCGGCGGATATGCGCACATGATGTGCGATGGGTGCTGGTACTTGGCCCTTATATTGGCCCCCTATCCCTCATCAAACCTCGAGAACCCACACCCCTTTAAAGAGCATTTGAGATTTTATAGGTTTTCTGCCAGTAGCCATTAAAGTGTCTGAAATGGGGACACTTTTTTCAAACGGTCACAAAATCTTCTCCGCTTCGAGTTTTTAGCTGACTTTTTTTGTGGCTTCCAAGAAAAATACCAGGATCACCTCTACCAAATTTGGGAACAAAACTCTTTCTAAAAAAATTTTAAAAAATCTCGAACCGTAAAAAGTTTTGAAAATCATGAAAAATAGAAAACGGGTCCTCTTGCCATGAAACTTCACATGAAGATTTAGGGGACCATTCTATGAATTTACAAGCCATAAAAATGGCATTGGCATAACAAAAATATGAAGATGTGCTTGAACCCACCTACCACCCGTTCGATCCCCGGCTTGCGCATCCTGCCTCCCTAGTGGGCTGAGCGCCTGCACGCTCGTTTCGTGGGTTGACTTAGGCGTACGGAGTTCATCCCCAGTCTAAGCATACGGAGTTCATTCCCAGTCTAAGATCAGACTGGATCAAGGGTTGCAACAGCAGGATCGATAGCACGCAGAGGGTACTGGGCCGATCCCCGACTTGCGCATTCTACCTCTCCGACCGGCTGAGTGCCCGCACACCTGTTTCGTGGGTTGGCTTAGGCATAGGGAGTTCATTCCATGTCTAAGCCCCAGCCAGATTGAGGGTTGTGGCAGCGGGACCGACAGCACACAAAGGGGGACTGGGCCAATCCCTTGCTTGCGCATTATGCCTCTCCGGTCGGCTCAACGCCCGCACGCTCATTTCGTGGGTTGACTTAGGCATACAGAGTTTATTCCCAGTCTAAGATTGGATCGGACCAAGGGTTACGATAGTAAGATCGACAACACACAGGGGGCACCGAGATGATCCCTGGCTTGCACATCTGCCTCTCTGGCCTGCTGAGTGCCTGCACGCTCGTTTCGTGGGTTGGCTTAGGCATACCGAGTTCATTCCACGTCTAACCATACAGAGTTCATTCCCAGTCTAAGATCAGATCGGATCAAGGGTTGCGGCAGCAGGACCAGCAATAGGATCGACAGCACGCAGGGGGGGACCGGGTCGATCCCCAGCTTGTGCATTCTACCTCTCCGACCGGCTGAACGCCTGCATGCTCGTTTCATGGGTTGGCTTTGGCATACGGAGTTCATTCCATGTCTAAGCCCCAGCCAGACAGAGGGTTGTGGCAGCAGGACCAACAGCGGGATCGGCAGCACGCAGAGGGGGATCGGGCTAATCCTCGACTTATGCATTATGCCTCTCCGATCGGCTGAGTGCCCGCACGCTCGTTTCGAGGGTTAACTTAGGCATATGGAGTTCATCCCCAGTCTAAGATCGGATCGGACTGAGGGATGCGCCAGTAGGATTGGCAGCACACAAAAGGGACCGGGCCAATCCCTGGCTTGTACATTCTACCTCTCCGCCCGGCTGAGCGCATGCACGCTCGTTTCGTGGGTTGACTTAGGCATATGGAGTTCATTCCCAGTCTAAGAATACGGAGTTCATTCCTAGTCTAAGATCAGACCGGACTGAGGGTTGCGGTAGTAGGATCGATAGCACGTAAGGGGGATCGAGCTGATCCTCGGCTTGCGCATTCTGCCTCTCCGGCCGGTTGAGCGCACGCACGCCCATTTTGTGGGTTGGCTTAGGCATAGGGAGTTCATTCCATGTCTAAGCCCCATCCAGACTGAGGGTTGTGGCAGCAGGACTGGCAGCACGCAGAGGGGGACCGGGCCGATCCCTGGCTTGCGCATTATGCCTCTACGGTCGGCTCAACGCCCGTACGCTCGTTTCATGGGTTGACTTATGCATACGGAGTTCATTCCTAGTCGAAGATTGGATCGAACCAAGGGTTGCAGCAGCAGGATCGATAGCATGCAGGGCGGGTCCGGGCCAATCCCCGGCTTGCGCATTCTTCCTCTTCGATCGGCTGAGCACCCGTATGCTCTTTTCGTGGGTTGGCTTAGGCGTACGGGTTCATTCCATGTCTAAGCATACGAAGTTTATTCCTAGTCTAAGATTTTGAGCCACGGTGCACATGCTGGGCTTGGGCAAGTGCTGGTGCCACATTTTTTTCGCCCGGGGCACCATCATCGGAGCATCATCGGAGAGCCGAACCGACGACATTGGGGGTTCCGACGATTGGGGGGGTTGGGGGGTGTGCACACATGATGTGCGATGGGTGCTGGTGCTTGGCCCTTATATTGGCCCCCTGTCCATCATCAAACCTCGAGAACTCACACCCCCTTAAAGAGCTTTTGAGATTTTATAGGTTTGCTGCCAGTAGCAATTAAAGTATCTGAAATGGGGATACTTTTTTCAAACGATCACAAAATCTCCTCCACTATGAGTTTTTAGCTGAATTTGTTTGTGCATGCCAACAAAAATACAAGGATCACCTCTACCAAATTTGGGGACAAAACTCTTACTAAAAAAATTTTAAAAAATCTCGAACCGTAAAAAGTTTCAAAAATCATGAAAAATAGAAAACGGGTCGTCTTGCAACGAAACTTCACATGAAGGCTTAGGGGACCATTGTATGAATTTACAATCCATAAAACTAGCATTGGCATGGCAGAAATATGAAGAAGTGCTTGAACCCACCTACCACCAGTTCGATCCCCAGCTTGCGCATTTTACCTCTCCGGCCGGCTGAGCGCTCGCACGCTCGTTTCCTGGGTTGGCTTAGGCATACGGAGTAAATTCCCAGTCTAAGAATTTGAGCCACGGTGCACATGCTGGGCTCGGGCATGTGCTGGTGCCACTTTTTTTTCGCCCGGGGCACCATCGCCGGAGCATCGCCGAAGCATCGCCAGAGAGCCTAATCGGCAGCATTGGGGGTTTCGGCGATTGGGGGGGTCAGGGGGTGTGCGCACATGATGTGAGATGGGTGCTGGTACTTGGCCCTTATATTGGCCCCCTATCTCTCATCAAACCTTGAGAACTCACACCCCCTTAAACAGCATTTGAGATTTTATAGGTTTGCTGCCAGTAGCCATTAAAGTGTCTGAATTGGGGACACTTTTTTTCAAACGGTCACAAAATCTTTTCCACTTCGAGTTTTTAGCTGAATTTTTTTATGCATGCCAAAAAAAATAAAAGGATCACCTATACCAAATTTAGGGACAAAACTCTTCCTAAAAAAATTTTAAAAAATCCTGAACCGCAAAAAGTTTTAAAAATCATGAAAAATAGAAAACGGGTCATCTTGCCACGAAACGTCACGTGAAGGCTTAGGGGACCATTGTATGAATTTACAAGCCATAAAAATGGCATTGGCATGGCAGAAATATGAAGATGTGCTTGAACCCACCTACCACCTACTCAATCCCCAGCTTGCACATCCAGCCTTTCTGGTCGGCTGAGCGCCCGCAGGCTCGTTTTGTGGGTTGACTTAGGCATACGGAGTTCATCCCCAGTATAAGCATACAGAGTTCATTCCCAGTCTAAGATCGGACAGGACCGAGGGTTGTGACAGTAGGATCGACAACACGCAGGGGGGACCGGGCCGATCCCCGGCTTGCGCATTCTGCCTCTCCGGCCAACTGAGCGCCCGCACGCCCGTTTGATGGGTTCGCTTAGGCATTGGGAGTTCATTCCATCTCTAAGCCCCAGTCGAATCGAGGGTTGTGCTAGCGGGATCGGCAGCACGCAGAGGGGGACCGGTCCGATCCCCGACTTGCGCATTATGCCTCTCCGACCGGCTCAGCGCCTACACGCTCGTTTCATGGGTTGACTTAGGCATACGGAGTTCATTCCCAGTCTAAGATTGGACTGGAGTGAGGGTTGCGGTAGCAGGATCGACAGCACGCAGGGGGGATCGGGTCGGTACCCAGCTTGCGCATTCTGCCTGTCCAGCCGACTGAGCGCCTGCACGCTCATTTCATGGGTTGGCTTAGGCATATGGAGTTCATTCCATGTCTAAGCATACGGAGTTCATTCCCAGTCTAAGTTCAGACAGGACCAAGGGTTGCGGTAGCAGGACCAGCAGCAGGATCGATAGCACGCATGGGGGTATCGGTCTGATCCTCGTCTTGTGCATTCTGCCTCTCCGACCGACTGAGCGCCCATACGCCTGTTTCATGGGTTGGCTTAGGCATAGGGAGTAATTCCATGTCTAAGCCCTAGCTGAACCAAGGGTTGTGGCAGCGGGATCGGCAACACGCAGAGGGGGATCGGGCCGATCCTCGGCTTGCGCATTATACCTTTTCTGCCAACTCAACACCCGCACGCTCGTTTCGTGGGTTGACTTATGCATATGGAGTTCATTCCCAGTCTAAGATCGGACCAGACCGAGGGTTACGATAGCAGGATCGACAGCACGCAGGGGGGACCGGGTCGGTCCCCGGCTTGCACTTTCTGCCTCTCTGGTCAGCTGAGCGCCCGCACGCTCGTTTCATGGGTTGGCTTAGGTATACGGAGTTCATTCCTTGTCTAAGCATACAGAGTTCATTCCCACTCTAAGATCGGACCAGACCGAGGCTTGCGACAGTAGGACCAGCAGCAGGATCAGTAGCACACAGGGGGGACCGGGCCGATCCCCATCTTGTGCATTCTGCCTCTCCGGTCGGCTGAGCGCCCGCACGCCCGTTTCATGGGTTGGCTTAGGCATAGGCAGTTCATTCCATGTCTAAGCATATGGAGTTCATTCCCAGTCTAAGATTTTGAGCCACGGTGCACATGCTGGGCTCGGGCATCTGCTGGTGCGACATTTTTTTCATCCAGGGCACCATCGTCGAAGCATCTCCATAGCTTTGTCGAAGAGCCTAACCGACGGCATTAGGGGTTCCAGTGATTAGGGGGCCGGGGGTTGTGCACACATGATGTGCAATGGGTGCTGTACTTGTCCCTTATATTGGCCCCCTATCCCTCATCAAACCTCGAGAACTCACACCCCCTTAAAGAGCATTTGAGATTTTATAGGTTTGCTGCTAGTAGCCATTAAAGTGTCTGAAATGGGGACACTTTTTTCAAACGATCACAAAATCTTCTCCACTTCGAGTTTTTAGCTGAATTTTTTTCTTCATGCCAAAAAAATATACGAGGATCACCTCTACCAAATTTGGGGGCAAAACTATTTCTAAAAAAATTTTCAAAAATCACGAACCGTAAAAAGTTTTGAAAATCATGAAAAATAGAAAACTGGTCATCTTGCCATGAAACTTCACATGAAGGCTTAGGGGACCATTGCATGAAGGCTTAGGGTATCGGTCAATTAAGGCATATGGAGTTCATTCCCAATCTAAGATCAAACTGGACCGAGGGTTGCGGTAGCAAGATCGACAGCACGCAGGGGGGACCGGGCCGATCCCTGGCTTGCACATTCTGCCTTTTCGGTCGGCTGAGCGCCCGCACGCCTGTTCTGTGGGTTGGCTTAGGCATATAGAGTTCATTCCATGTCTAAGCCCCAGCCGGATTGAGGGTTGTGGCAGGGAGACCAGTAGCACGCAGAGGGGGACGGGGCCTGTCCCCGGCTTGTGCATTCTACCTCTCCGGTCGGTTGAGTGCTCGTAAGCTCGTTTCGTGGGTTGACTTTGGCATATGGAGTTCATCCCCAGTCTAAGCATACGGAATTCATTCCCAATCTAAGATCGGACCAGATCGAGGGTTACAACAGTAGGATTGACAGTGCACAGGGGGGACTGGGTCGATCCCCGGCTTGTGCATTCTGCCTCTCTAGCCGGCTGAGCGCCCGTACACCCGTTTCATGGGTTGGCTTAGGCATAGGGAGTTCATTCCATGTCTAAGCCCCAGCCAGACCGAAGGTCGTGCAGCAGGATCGGCAGCACGCAGAGGGGGACCGGGCTGATCCCTGGCTTATGCATTATGCCTCTCCGATCGGCTCAATACCTGAACGCTCGTTTCATGGGTTGACTTAGGCATACGGTGTTAATTCCCAGTCTAAGATTAGACTCGATCGAGGGTTGCCGTAGCGGGATCCATAACACGCAGGGGGGACTAGGCCGATCCCTGGCTTGCGTATTCTACCTCTCCGGCCGGTTGAGCACCCGCACGCTCGTTTCATGGGTTGGCTTAGGTATACAGAGTTCATTCCTTGTCTAAGCATATGGAGTTCATTCCTAGTCTAAGATCGGACCAGACCGAGGGGTGTGACAGCAAGACCAATAGTAGGATCGGCAGCACGCAGGGGGGAATCAAGCCGATCCCCGGGTTACGCATTTTGCCTCTCTGGCCGACCTCTCCGGTCGGTTGAGCGCCCGAACGCTCGTTTTGTGAGCTGACTTAGGCATACAGAGTTCATCCCCAATCTAAGAATACGGAGTTTATTCCCAGTCTAAGATCGAACAGGACAGAGGGTTGTGGCAGTAGGATCGACAGCACACAGGGGGGACCGAGCCGATCCCCGGCTTGCACATTCTACCTCTCCGGCCGACTGAGCGCCTGCATGCCCGTTTCATGGGTTGTCTTAGGCATAGGGAGTTCATTCCATGTCTAAACCCCAGCCGGACAGAGGGTTGTGGCAGCAGAATGGGCAGCACATAGAGGGGGACCAAGTCGATCCCCGGCTTGCGCATTCTGCCTCTCCGGCCGGTTGAGCACCCGCACGCTCGTTTCGTGGGTTGGCTTAGGCATGCGGAGTTCATTCCATGTCTAAGCATACGGAGTTCATTCCAAGTCTAAGAGTTTGAGCCATGGTACACATGTTGGGCTCAGGCATGTGCTGGTGCCGCATTTTTTTCGCCCGAGGCACCATCGTCGGAGCATCGCCTGAGAGCCTAACCGACGGCATTGGGGGTTCCGACGATTGGGGGGGCTAGGGGGTGTGCGCACATGATGTGTGATGGGTGCTGGTACTTTGCCCCTATATTGGCCCCCTATCCCTCATCAAACCTCAAGAACTTACACCCCCTTAAAGAGCGTTTGAGATTTTATAGGTTTGCTGCCAGTAGCCATTAAAGTGTCTGAAATGGGGACACTTTTTTCAAACGGTCACAAAATCTTGTCCAGTTCAATTTTTTAGCTAAATTATTTTGTGCATGCCCAAAAAAATACAAGGATCACCTCTACCAAATCTGGGGACAAAATTCTTTCTAAAAAAATTTTAAAAAATCCCGAACCGTAAAAAGTTTTGAAAATCTTAAAAAAATAGAAAACAGGTCGTCTTACCACGAAACTTCACATGAAGGCATAGGAGACCATTGTATGAATTTACAAGACATAAAAATGGCATTGGCATGGCAGAAATATCAAGATGTGCTTGAACCCACCTACCACCCGTTTGATCCCCGGCTTGCGCATCCTGCCTCGCTGGTGGGCTGAGCGTCCGCACGCTCGTTCTGTGGGTTGACTTAGGCATACGAAGTTCATCCCCAGTCTAAGCATATGGAGTTCATTCCCAGTCTAAGATCGGACCGGATCGAGGGTTACGGTAGCAGGATCGGTAGCACGTAGGGGGGATCGGGCCGATCCCCGGATTGCACATTCTGCCTCTTCGGTCGACTGAGCGCCCGCACGACCGTTTCATGGGTTGGCTTAGGCATAGGGAGGTCATTCCATGTCTAAGCCCTAGTCGGACTGAGGGTAGTGGCAGCGGGACCGACAGCACGCAGAGGGGGATCGAGTCGATCTTCGGCTTGCGTATTATGCCTCTCCGACCGGTTCAGCGCCGGCACTCTCATTTCATTGGGTTGACCTAGGCATACGGAGTTCATTTCCAATCTAAGACAGGACCAGACCGAGGGTTGCAGCAACAGGATCGACAGTGCGCAGGGGGTGACCGGGTCGGTCCCTGGCTTGCGCATTCTACCTCTTTGGCCGGCTGAGCGCCCGTATGCTCATTTCGTGGGTTGGCTTAGGCATACGGAGTTCATTCGATGCCTATGCATACGGAGTTCATTCCTAGTCTAAGATCAGACCGGACTGAGGGTTGTGGTAACAGTGCCAGCAGCAGGGTCAGCAGTACGCTGGGAGGGACCGGGTCGATCCTCAGCTTGCGCATTCTACCTCTCCGGTCGGTTGAGCACCCGTATGCTCGTTTCGTTGGTTGGCTTAGGTATACGGAGTTCATTTCATGTCTAAGCCCCAACCGAACCAAAGGTTATGGCAGCAGGACCGAAAGTGGGTTCGGTAGCACGCAGAGGGGGACCGGGTTGATCCCCAGCTTGCACATTATGCCTCTCCGCACGCTCGTTTCATGGGTTGACTTAGGCATACGGAGTTCATCCCCAGTCTAAGCATACGGAGTTCATCCCCAGTCTAAGATCGGATCAGACCAAGGGTTGTGGCAGTAGGATTGGCAGCATGTAGGGGGGACCGAGCCGATCCCCAGCTTATGCATTCTGCCTCTCCGGTCGGCTGAGCGCCTGTACGCCCGTTTCATGGGTTGGCTTAGGCATAGGGAGTTCATTCCGTGTCTAAGCCCCAGTCAGACCGAGAGTTGTGGCAGCGGGACCGATAGCACGCAGAGGGGGACCGGGCCTTTCCCCGGCTTGCTATTATGCCTCTCTAAGTTTGTTTCCAGTCTAAGATCAGATTGGACCAAGGGTTACGGTAGCAGGATCGACAGCACGCAGGAGGGGATCGGGTCGGACCCTGGCTTGCGCATTCTGCCTCTCCGACCGGCTGAGCGCCTGCACACTCATTTCGTGGGTTGGCTTAGGCATACACAGTTCATTCCATGTCTAAGTATACGGAGTTCATTCCCAGCCTAAGACTGGACCAGACCGAGGGTTGCAGTAGCAGAATCGGTAGCACGCAGGGGGGACCGGGCGATCCCAATCTTGAGGATTCTACCTCTCTGGTTGGCCTCTTCGACCGGCTGAGCGCCCGCATGCTCGTTTCGTGGGTTGACTTAGGCATATGGAGTTCATCCCCAGTCTAAGCATACGGAGTTCATTCCCAGTCTAAGATCAAATCGGACCGAGGGTTGCGGCAGAAGGATCAGTAGCACGTAGGGGGGATCGAGCCGATCCCCGGCTTGCGCATTATGCCTCTTCGGTTGGCTCAGCGCTCGCACGCTCGTTTCATGGGTTGACTTATGCATACGGAGTTCATCCCCAGTCTAAGCATACGGAGTTCATTCCCAGTCTAAGATCGGACCAGACCGAGGGTTGCGGCAGCAGGATCGACAGCACGCAGGGGGGACCGGGCCGATCCCCGACTTGCGCAGTCTGCCTCTCCAGCCAGCTGAGCACCTGCACGCCCGTTTCATGGGTTGGCTTTGGCATAGGGAATTCATTCCATGTCTAAGCCCCAGTCAGACCGAGGGTTGTGGCAGCAGGAGCGACAGCATGCAAAAGAGGATCGAGCTGATCCTCGGCTTACGCATTAAGCCTTTTCGGCTGGCTCAGTACCCACACGCTCGTTTCGTGGGTTGATTTATGCATACGGAGTTCAGTCCCAGTCTAAGATCAGACCAGACCGAGGGTTGCGACAGCAGGATCGACAGCACGCTGGGGGGATCGGGCCCCCGGCTTGCGCATTTTGCCTCTCCGACCGGCTGAATGCCCGTACGCTAGTTCTGTGTGTTGGCTCAGGCATACGGAGTTCATTCCATGTCTAAGCATACGGAGTTCATTCCCAGTCTAAGATCCGACCGGATCGAGGGTTGCGATAGCAAGACCAACACAGGATCGACAGCACGTAGGGGGGACCGAGCCAATCCGTGGCTTGCATATTCTACCTCTCCGACTGGCTGAGCGCCCGCATGCTCGTTTCGTGGGTTGGCTTAGGCATACGGAGTTCATTCCATGTCTATGCCCCAGTTGAACCGAGGGTTGTGGCAGCAGGACCGGTAGCGGGATCGACAGCATGCAGAGGGGGACCGGGTCGATCCCCAGCTTGCATATTATGCCTCTCCGGTTGGGTCAACGCTCGTATGCTCGTTTTGTGGGTTGACTTATGCATACGAAGTTCATTCCCAGTCTAAGATCGGATTGGACTAAGGGTTGTGACAGCACAAAGGGGGATCGGGTCGATCCTCGACTTGGGCATTCTGCCTCTCCGATAGGCTGAGTGTCCGCACGCTCGTTTCATAGGTTGACTTAGGCATACGGAGTTCATTCCTTGTCCAAGCATATGGAGTTCATTCCCAGTCTAAGATCAGACTGGACCGAGGGTTACGATAGCAGGACCAGCAGTAGGATCGACAGCACGCAAAGGGGATCGGGCTGAACCTCAGCTTGCACATTCTGCCTCTCCGACCGGTTGAGCGCCCACACGCTCGTTTCATGGGTTGACTTAGGCATACGGAGTTCATTCCTTGTCGAAGCATACGGAGTTCATTCCCAGTCTAAGATCAGACTGGACCGAGGGTTACGGCAGCAGGACCAGCAGCAGGATCGACAGCACGCAAAGGGGACCGGGCTGAACCTCAGCTTGCACATTCTGCCTCTCCGACCGGCTGAGCGCCCGCACGCTCGCTTCGTGGGTTGGCTTAGGCATGCGGAGTTCATTCCATGTCTAAGCCGCAGCCGAACTGAGGGTTGTGGCAACAGGACCGACAGCGGGATCGACAGCATGTAGAGGGGGGTCGGGTTGATCCTCGGCTTGCGCATTATGCCTCTCCGGCCGGCTTAGCACTCGCATGCTCGTTTCGTGGGTTGACTTTGGCATACGGAGTTCATCCCTAGTCTAAGCATACCGATTTCATTCCCAGTCTAAGCATATGGAGTTCATTCCCAGTCTAAGATAAGATCGGACTGACGGTTGCGGCAACAGGATCGACGGCACGCACGCAGGGGGACCGGGTCGATCCCCTGCTTGCGCATTCTGCCTCTCCGGCCGGCTGAGCACCCGCACGTCCATTTAGTGGGTTAGCTTAGGCATAGGAAGTTCATTCCATGTCTAAGCCCCTAGTCGAACCGAGGTTGTGGTAGCGAGACCGATAGCACGCAAAGAGGTACCGGGCTGATCCCCGGCTTGCGCATTATGCCTCTTCGACTGGCTCAGCGCCCTCACGCTCGTTTCATGGGTTGACTTATGCATACGGAGTTCATTCCCAGTCTAAGATCGGATCGGATCGAGGGTTGAGGCAGCAGGATCGACCGCATGTAAGGGGGACCGGGCCAATCCTCGGCTTGCGCATTCTGCCTCTCCGGTCGGCTGAGCGCCTGTGCACTCGTTTCGTGGGTTGGCTTAGGCATACGGAGTTCATTCCATGTCTAAGCATACGGAGTTCATTCCCAGTCTAAGATTTTGAGCCACGGTGCACATGCTGGGCTCGGGCATGTGCTGGTGCTGCATTTTTTTCCCCCGGGTCACCATTGCCGGAGCATCATCGGAGCATCATCGGAGAGCCTAACTGGCGGCATTGGGGGTTCCGGCGACTGGGGGTGCCGGGGGTGTGCGCACATGATGTGCGATGGGTGCTGGTACTTGGGCCTTATATTGGCCCCCTATCCCTCATCAAACCTCGAGAACTCATACCCCTTTAAAGAGCATTTGAGATTTTATAGGTTTGCTGCCAATAGCCATTAAAGTGTCTGAAAATGGGGACACTTTTTTCAAACGGTCACAAAATCTTCTCCACTTCGAGTTTTTAGCTGAATTTTTTGTGCATGCCAACAAAAATACAAGGATCACCTCTACCAAATTTGGGGACAAAACTCTTTCTAAAAAATTTTAAAAAATCCCGAACAGCAAAAAGTTTCAAAAATCATGAAAAATAGAAAACTGTCATCTTGCCACGAAACTTCACATGAAGGCTTAGGGGACCATTGTATGAATTTACAAGCCATAAAAATGGTATTCGCATGGCAGAAATATGAAGATGTGCATGAACCCGCCTACCACCCATTCGATCCCCGACTTGCGAATCTTGCCTCTCTGGTCAGCTGAGTGCCCGCACGCTCGTTTCATGGGTTGACTTAAGCAGACGGAGTTCATACCCTGTCTAAGCATACGGAGTTCATTCCCAGTCTAAGATCAGATCGGATCGGCAGCAGGATCGGCAGCATGCAAGGGGGATCGAGCCGATCCCCGGCTTGCACATTCTGCCTCTCCGACCGACTGAGCGCCCGCACGCTCTTTTCGTGGGTTAGCTTAGGCATATGGAGTTCATTCCATGTCTAAGCATACGGAGTTCATTCCCAGTCTAAGATCGAATCGGACCGAGGGTTATGACAGCAGGACCAGCAGCGGGATTGGCAGCACGCAGAGGGGGACTTGGCTGATCCTCGACTTGCGCATTATGCCTCTCCGTCTGGCCTCTCCGGTCAGCTGAGCGCCCGTACGCTCGTTCCATGGGTTGACTTAGGCATACGGAGTTCATCCCCAGTCTAAGCATACGGAGTTCATTCCCAGTCTAAGATCGGATCGAACCAAGGGTTGTGACAGCAGGATCGGCAGCACGCAGGGGGGCCGAGCCGATCCCTGGCTTGCGCATTCTATCTCTCCGACCGACTGAGCGCCCGCACGCCCGTTTCATGGGTTGGCTTAGGCATAGTGAGTTCATTCCATGTCTAAGCCCCAGCCAGACCGAGGGTTGTGGCAGCTGGACCGACAACACGCAGAGGGGGACCGGGTCGATCCCCACCTTGCACATTATGCCTCTTGGGCCGATTCAGCGCCCGCACGCTCGTTTCATGGGTTGACTTATGCATACGGAGTTCATTCCCAGTGTAAGATCAGACCAGACCGAGGGTTGCTACATCTTGATTGACAGCACGCAGGGGGGACTGGGCCGATCTCCGGCTTGCGCATTCTGCCTCTCCAACCAGCTGAGCGCCCGCACGCTCGTTCCGTGGGTTAGCTTAGGCATACAGAGTTCATTCCATGTCAAGCATACGGAGTTCATTCCCAGTCTAGGATTTTGAGCCACGGTGCACATGTTGGGCTCGGGCATGTGCTGGTGTCACATTTTTTTCGCCCGGGGCACAATCGTCGGAGAGCCTAACCGAAGGCATTGGGGTTCCGGCGATTGGGGGGCCGGGGGGGTGTGCACACATGATGTGCGATGGTTGCTGGTACTTGGCCCTTATATTGGCCCCCTATCCCTCATCAAACCTCGAAAACTCACACCCCTTAAAGAGTATTTGAGATTTTATAAGTTTGCTGCCAGTAGCCATTAAAATGTCTGAAATGGGGACACTTTTTTCAAACGGTCATAAAATCTTCTCCACTTTGAGTTTTTAGCTGAATTTTTTTGTGCATGCCAAAAAAATACAAGGATCACCTCTACCAAATTTTGGGACAAAACTCTTTCTAAAAAATTTTAAAAAATCCCAAACCGCAAAAAGTTTCAAAAATCGTGAAAAATAGAAAACGGGTCGTCTTGCCACGAAACTTCACATGAAGCCTTAGGGGACCATTGTATGAATTTGCACGCCATAAAAATGGCATTGGCATGGCAGAAATATGAAGATGTGCTTGAACCCACCTATCACTCGTTCGATCTCCGGCTTGCGCATTCTGCCTCTACGCCCGGTTGAGCGCCCACACGCCCGTTTCGTGGGTTGGCTTAGGCATAGGGAGTTCATTCCATGTCTAAGCCCCAGTCGGACTGAGGGTTGTGGCAGCGAGATCAGCAGCACGTAGAGGGGGACCAAGCCGATCCTCGACTTGCGCATTATGCCTCTCCGACCGGCTCAGCACCCGCACCCTCATTTCATGGGTTGACTTAGGCATACAGAGTTCATTCCCAGTCTAAGATCAGATCGGACCGAGGGTTGTGATAGCAGGACAAGCAGCAGGATCGGCAGCATGCAGGAGGGATCGGGCCGATCCCCAGCTTACGCATTCTACCTCTCTGACCTGCTGAGCGCCCGTGTCACTCCCTGAGCTGGCGCGCCAGGCATATCAGGTGCACTAGCAGGTGAGCCAGAGGTTAAGGCCCGCAGACCAGGTGTGCTGGTGGGTATCTATGCGTAAAGCCTAGCAAACGAGTTCAGAACACCCGCCCAACTTGCAGGCTAACCCGTGAGACCAAGGCCTGGCATACAAGCTGCCCGCACCACATCCAGAAGTGCCCAAGGTGCTGGACACGCAAGGGAAGCTTCTGGAAGCAAGCAGGATCAGCTGGAGCATCCTGGCAGATTTGGTTGACCCTGAAAATCAGGAGTTAGCATCCTGATTTATTGTAATCTGTATAATCCCATGATTTTAGCCTTTATTCTTGGGATATGCCATTAAGTTGTAGCTGCAGCCTCAACTATAAATAGAGGGCTGCTCCACCCTCATTTGTACACCATCAAACACTTCTGTTTCAGTGAATACAAGAGCATTTCTAGAATTCTGTCTTCTTATCTTGTTTCTCTTTAACTTGCATAATTAGCCCTTCCCATTGTTCTAGTGCCCGTACGCTTGTGTTTTAGGCTGACTTAGGCATAAAGGAGGAGATTCCAAGCCTAAGGCCGCACGATTTTTGAGTCTAAGGTCAGAGCCCGTGATAGTTGGTATTAGAGCGAGTTTGATTTTGCGTGTTTGTGTTGTGCAGGTTAGATCGTGATTGAGGAGATGGCATCCTAAAGCAACGTTGCTAGCCAACAACCAGAGGCCCAAGAGCATGGGCATGGAAGAGGCAAGAAAGCCAGTTCTAGAGATATCTGGTCTACCATGGACGGTAGGCTGGCCAAGGTGAAGGTGACCGTAGGCAACATGGGGGAGAAGCTTGAGGAGGTAGAGACTCACATTGCATCACTAGACTCCATGGGGAAGGAGATCCAAAGTGAGCTGGAAGCTGCTCTCAACAAAGGCATGGACGTGTTCACCCGAAAGAATCAGACCTTGGAGGCTGAAGTGCTGACCTTGCGCGATGGCATAGAGGCCATGTGCCAGCGGATGAAAGAGCTTGCCAGTGAGCTCGTTGCTTACAAGACTGCCATTGGGAATGGCATGTTTGCTGGAGTGTCCAAGTCCAGATTGGATGTCCCCAAGCCTAAGGAGTTCAAGGGGACTAGGGCAGCCAAGGAAGTAGACAACTACCTATAAGGTATGGAGCAGTACTTTCAGGCCATGGGCATGCAAGACGAGGCGATAAAGGTAAGCACCGCTGCTATGTATCTCACTGATGTAGCCTTATTGTGGTGGAGGCACAGGTGTGATTATGTCAGGTGTGGGAGCACCAAGATTGGAACCTAGGTAGAGTTCCAAAAGGAGTTCAGAGAACAATTTTACCTGGAGTATACCGATGATGAGGCACGGGCAAAGTTGCACAGGCTGAGCCAGCAAGGGGACATAAGGGAGTATGTCCAGAAATTCTCTGAACTGATGCTACAGATCTCGGATCTAGGCGAGAAGGATGCCTTACTTGCTTTCATGGATGGGCTGAAGTCGTGGGTGAAGCATGAGCTACAAAGGAGAGGAGTTCATGACTTGGCTAAAGCCATGACTACTGCTGAGGCCTTGATAGAGTTCAAGCCTTTGAACAAGTTTGAGTCTACCAAGCCCAAGGGTAAGGGCAGGGACGATAGGGACCGGAAGAAGCAGTCCAAGGGGAAGGACCGTGACCAGGAGTCCAAGGATGGAGACCGAGACCATTCGACCAAGGATGGTGAGAGGAAGCCACCAGCAGGCAAGTGGAAAGCAAAAGGGGACCAAGAGCCACTAGCATGCTACCTATGTGGAGGGAGCCACATAGCACGCAATTGCCCGCAGAAGGGCAAACTGGCTGCTGTAGACAAGGAGTCTGACGAGGAGCCAGAGTCAGGGGCAGCAAAGCTTGGGTCATTGGTGCTCAATACTGTCCAGAGTAAGGGGAGCCGCAAGCCAAAGGGCTTGATGTTTGTGGATCTAATGGTTATGGGTCAGAAGGTGAGCACACTGGTGGACACAGGTGCCTCACATCTTTTTATTTCAGGTGATAGAGCCTGGAAGCTCAGACTAAAGGTGTAGAAAGGGACTGGTACCATCAAAACAGTGAACTCTAAAGAGGTTCCAGCCATTGGAGTAGCACGGGGAGTGGAGTTACAGCTTGGAGACTGGAAAGGCAAGAGACCATAGAGGTAATACCCCTTGACGACTATGAGTTTGTGATTGGGTTGGATTTCCTTGTTCGGATTAATGCCCTCCTTGTGCCTTTTGTCGATTGTGTTTGCATCTTGGATGCACGATGCCAATGCCTTGTGCCATTGAGGAGAGGGTCTAGAGTTGGGTCACGGGTGGTGTCAACCATCCAATTTACCAAGGCAGTAAGCAGACAAGAAGACACCTTCTTGGCAGCCCTGAAATATGATGAGCCAAGGGAGAAGGAGACTGAGTCACCCTTAGAGGTGTTAAAGGTGCTGAAGACCTTTAGTGATGTGATGCGCGCAAAGCTGCCTAGCAAGCTACCACCTAAGAGGGAGGTGGACCACAAGATCGAGCTGGTGTCCGAGGCCAAGCCACCAGCTAGAGCCCCTTACCGAATGTCTTTACCAGAGTTGGAGGAGTTGAGAAAGCAGCTCAAAGAGTTAGTTGATGCTGGCTTCATCAGGCCATCGAAGGTGCCCTATGGTGCACCGGTTCTATTCCAGCACAAGCATGATGGGTCGTTATGGCTGTGCATAGACTACCGAGCTTTGAACAAGCTAACCATCAAGAACAAGTACCCCATCCCACTCATTGCGGACTTGTTCGATCAACTTGGGAGCGCAAGGTGGTTCACCAAGCTGGATTTGAGGTCGGGCTACTATCAAGTCAGGATCGCAGAGGGAGATGAGCCAAAGACAGCATGTGTCACTTGGTATGGTTTGTATGAGTTCTTGGTGATGCCTTTCGGACTCACGAACGCCCCAGCAACATTCTGCACCCTTATGAACAAGGTACTTCAGTCGTTCCTTGATCGATTTGTTGTGGTTTATTTGGATGACATTGTGATCTACAGCCAGACTTTGGGAGAGCATGTAGACCACTTGAGACAGGTGTTCGAGGTGTTGCGGGTGCACAAGCTGTTTGTCAAGAGGGAGAAGTGCTCATTCACCCAGCAAGAGATCCCGTTCTTAGGCCATATAGTGGGAGGTGGCAGGATACTCATGGATGAAAGCAAGATACATGCCATCCTGGAGTGGCAACCGCTAGCCAAGGTCACTGAGTTGAGATCATTCCTTGGGCTGGTTAACTACTACAGGCGTTTCATCAAAGGTCACTCAGCAATAGCCACGCCATTGACTGACTTGCTCAAGAAAGGGAGAGCATGGGAGTGGAGCGCAGGGTGCCAGGAAGCCTTTGATAGGTTGAAGCGGGCTATGATCGAGGAGCCAGTCTTGGCCTTGCCCGACCATGCCAAGCCGTATGAGGTACATATAGATGCATCAGACTTTGCCATAGGGGGCGTGTTGATGCAGGAGGGATGTCCAATCGCGTTCGAGAGCAAGAAGCTGAACGAGACTGAACGCAAGTACACGGTCCAAGAGAAGAAGATGACTGCAGTGGTACACTACTTGCGCACTTGGTGCCATTACCTGTTGGGGTCGAGGTTCGTGGTGAGGACAGACAATGTGGTGACCAGCTACTTCCAGAAGCAGAAGAAGCTATCCCCCAAGCAGGCGAGATGGTAAGATTTTCTTGCAGAATTTGATTTTCAGATAGAGTACAAGCCAGGACGGGTGAACCTAGTGGCAGACGCCCTGAGCAGAAAGGCTAACCTTGCTGCCATTAGCCAACCAGAGGGGTCATTGGTGCCGTGCATCAAGAAGGGACTTGCGCATGATCCTACAGCCAAGGCTTTGATGGAGTACGCCCAACAAGGTAAGACTAGGCGGTTTTGGTTGCAGGATGGGTTGCTGTACACCAGGGGTAGTAGACTGTTTGTGCCGCAGCACGGGAAACTCCACAAGGAAGTTTTGCAAGAATGCCATGATTCAAGATGGGCTGGACACCCCGGAGTGAGCCGCACCCTAGCGCTGATCGAGGACTGATACTACTGGCGCACATGAGGGACGATGTGGAGGCCTATGTGAAGACTTGTCTTGTGTGCCAATAGGACAAGGTGGAGCTCAAGAAACCAGGGGGTCTCTTAAAGCCATTGCCAGTGCCAGAGTGACCATGGGAGAGTGTTTCTCTAGACTTTATAGTCAGTCTACCCAAAGCAGAAGGGTTTGGAAGCATCATGGTAGTGGTGGACAGGTTTTCCAAGTATGGAATCTTCATTCCAGTAACCAAGGAGTGCCCAGCCGAGGAGGCAGCTCGATTGTTCCTGAAGAACATGGTTAAGTACTGGGGAGTGCCGAGGACCATTGTTAGTGATCGGGACGAGCATTTCACGGGCAGGTTCTGGACTGAGTTGTTCAAGCTATTGGGGTCAGACTTGAACTTTTCCACCAGCATGCATCTACAGACTGATGGCCAGACAGAGCGAGTAAATGGATTATTGGAGATCTACCTCAAGCACTATGTGAGTGCCACACAAAGGGACTGGCCAAAGCTGCTAGATATTGCACAGTTTTCCTACAACTTGCAAAGGAGTGAGGCAACGAACCAGAGCCCATTTGAGGTTGTGATAGGGCAACAACCACTAACACCCGGTTCAATTACTGCAGGTTATACAGGGTTGAATCCAGCAGCATACAAGTTTGCCAAGGCATGGCAGGAGCAAACTGACTTGGCCAGAGTTTGTCTACACAAGGCGGCCAAGAGGTCGAAGAAGTGGGCAGACCAGAATAGACGGGACGTGCAGTTCTAGGTTGGAGACTTGGTGTTGGTAAAGCTGCATCCCATTGTACGCCATAGGGGGCTGCACAAAGGCCTAGTCCAGAGGTATGAGGGACCTTTCCGAGTAGTCAAGAGGGTAGGCAAGGTTGCATACAAGCTGGATATGCCACCCAAGCTGAGGGTATACCCGGTGTTCCATGTAAGCATGCTCAAGCCGTTCCATAAGGATGAGGGAGATCCAGGACAGGCAGAGTCAAAGCGTGCACCATTGGGAGCAAGGGCCTCATATGAGAAGGAGGTCCACAGCATCATAGCTGACCAGGAGGTGAGACGAAAGAATTATCAGCCAAGACAAGAGTACTTGGTGCACTGAAAGGGACTTCCAGACAGTGAGGTGAGCTGGGAACCAGCAGATGACTTAGGGCAGTTCGGGGACCAGATCAGGCAGTACCATGCAGAAGACGCAACAAGGGCGTTGTGCAATCAGGTGGGGGAGAATGTCATGCCCTGGATGGGCGCGCCAGGCACATCAGGTGCACCAGCAGGCGAGCCAGAGGTTAAGGCCTGCAGACCAGGCGTGCTGGTGGGTATCTGTGCGCAAAGCCTAGCAAATGAGTTCAGAACGCCCGCCCAACTTGCAGGCCAGCCCGTGAGACCAAGGCCTGGCATACAAGCTGCCCGACCACATCTAGAAGGGCCCAAGGTGCTGGACACGCAAGGGAAGCTTCTGGAAGCAGGCAGGATCAGCTGGAGCATCCCGACAGATTTGGTTGACCCTGAAAATCAGGAGTTAGCATCCTGGTTGATTGTAATCTGTATAATCCCATGATTTTAGCCTTTATTCTAGGGATATGCCATTAAGTTGTAGCTGGAGCCTCAACTATAAATAGAGGGCTGCTCCACCCTCATTTGTACACCATCAAACACTTCTATTTCAGTGAATACAAGAGCATTTCCAGAATTCTGTCTTCTTATCCTGTTTCTCTTTAACATGCGTAATCAGCCCTTCCCATTGTTCTAGTGCCCGCACGCTTGTGTTTTAGGCTGACTTAGGCATAAAGGAGGAGATTCCAAGCCTAAGGCCGCACGGTTTCTGAGTCTAAGGTCAAAGCCCATGACAGTTGGTATCAGAGCGAGTTCGATTCTGTGTGTTTGTGTTGTGCAGGTTAGATCGTGATTGAGGAGATGGCATCCGAAAGCGACATTGCTAGCCAACAACCAGAGGCCCAAGAGCATGGGCGTGAAAGAGGTAAGAAAGCTAGTTTACGCACGTAGGATCAGACTGGATCGAGGGTTACGGTAGCAAGATCGGCAGCACGTAGGTGGGACCGAGCCGATCCCCAGCTTGGGCATTCTGCCTCTCCGACCGACTGAGTGCCCGCACGCCCGTTCCGTGCGTTAGCTTAGGCCTAGGGAGTTCATTCCATGTCTAAGCCCCAGCCGGACCGATGGTTGTGGCAACAGGACCAGAGCACGCAGAGGGGGACTGGGCCAATCCCCAGCTTGCGCATTCTGCCTCTCCGGCCGGCTGAGCGCCCACACGCTCGTTTTGTGGGTTGGCTTAGGCATACGGAGTTCATTCCATGTCTAAGCATACAGAGTTCATTCACAGTCTAAGAGTTTGAGCCATGGTGCATATGCTGGGCTCGGGCATGTGCTGGTGCCACATTTTTTTCGCCTGGGGCACCATCACCGGAGCATCATCGGAGAGCCTAACCGGCGGCATTGGGGGTTCCGACGATTAGGGGGCCGGGGGGTGTGCGCACATGATGTGTGATGGGTGCTGGTACTTGGCCCTTATATTGGCCCCCTATCCCTCATCAAACCTCAAGAACTCACACCCCTTTAAAAAGCATTTGAGATTTTATAGGTTCGCTGCCAGTAGCCACTAAAGTGTCCGAAATAGGGACACTTTTTTCAAACAGTCACAAAATCTTCTCCACTTTGAGTTTTTGGCTGAATTTTTTTGTGCATGCCAGCAAAAATACGAGGATCACCTCTACCAAATTTAGGGATAAAAATATTTCTAAAAAAATTAAAAAAAATCCCGAACCACAAAAAGTTTCAAAAATCCCAAAAAATAGAAAATGGGTCGTCTTGCCACGAAACTTCACATGAAGGCTTAGGGGACCATTGTATGAATTTACAAGCCAAAAAAATGGCATTAGCATGGCAGAAATATGAAGATGTGCTTGAACCCACCTGCCACCCGTTTGATCCCCGGCTTACGCATCCTGCCTCTCTGGTCGACTGAGCGCCCGCACGCTCATTTTGTGGGTTGACTTAGGCATACGGAGTTCATCCCCAGTTTAAGCATACGGAGTTCATTCCCAGTCTAAGATCGGACCAGACCGAGGGTTGCGGCAGTAGGATCGGCAGCACATAGGGGGGACCAGGCCGATCCCCGGCTTACGCATTCTGCCTCTCCGATCGACTGAGTGCCCGTACGCCCGTTTCGTGGGTTGACTTAGGCATAGGTAGTTCATTCCGTGTCTAAGCCCCAGTCAAACAGAGGGTTGTGGTAGCGGGACCGACAACACGAAGAGGGGGACCGGGCCGATCCTCGCTTGCGCATTATGCCTCTCCAGCCGGCTCAGCGCCCGCACGCTCATTTCGTGGGTTGACTTAGGCATATGGAGTTCATTCCAAGTATAAGATTGGACTGGACTGAGGGTTGCGACAGCAGGATCGACAGCACGTAGAGGGGGACCGAGCCAATCCCTAGCTTGCACATTCTACCTCTCTGGTCAGCTGAGCTCCCGCACGCTCGTTTCGTGGGTTGGCTTAGGAATATGGAGTTCATTCCATGTCTAAGCCCCAGCCGGACTGAGGGTTGTGGCAGCAGGATCGACAGCACGCAGAGGGGGACCGGGTTGATCCCCGGCTTGAGCATTATGCCTCTCCAATCGGCTGAGAGTTCGCACGCTCGTTTCATGGGTTGACTTAGGCATATGGAGTTCATCCCCAGTCTAACATCGGATCGGATCGAGGGTTGCGGTAGCAAGATCGGTAGCACGCTGAGGGGACCGGGCCGATCCCCGGCTTGCGCATTTTGCCCCTTCGACCGACGGAGCACCCGCACGCCCATTTTGTGGGTTGGCTTAGGCATAGGGAGTTCATTCCATGTCTAAGCCCCAGTCAGACAGAGGGTTATGGCAACGGGATCGGCAGCACGTAGAAGGGGATCGGGCCAATCCCTGGCTTACGGATTATGCCTCTTCGGTCGGCTCATTTATGGGTTAAGTTATGCATACGGAGTTCATTCCCAGTCTAAAATCAGACCGGACCGAGGGTTGCGACAGTAGGATCGACAGCACGCAGGGGGGATCGGGCCGATCCCCAGCTTGCGCATTCTGCCTCTCCGGTCGGCTGAGCGCCCGCACGCTTGTTTCGTGGGTTGGCTTAGGCATACGGAGTTCATTCCATGTCTAAGCCCCAGCCGGATCGAGGGTTGTGGCAGTAGGATAGGTAGCAGGATCGACAGCACGCAAAGGGGACCGAGCTGATCCCCGGCTTGAGCATTATGCCTCTTCGGCCGGCTGAGCGTCCGCACGCTCATTTTATGGGTTGACTTAGGCATACGGAGTTTATTCCCAGTATAAGATTGGATCGGACTGAGGGTTGCGGCAGCAGGATTGACAACACGAAGGGGGGGACCGGGTCGATCCCCGACTTGCACATTTTACCTCTCCGATCGGCTGAGCTCCCGCATGCTCGTTTCGTGGGTTGGCTTAGGCATACGGAGTTCATTCCATGTCTAAGCCCTAGCCGGACCGAGGGTTGTGGTAGCAGGATAGGTAGCAGGATCGACAGCACGTAGAGGGGGACCGAGCTAATCCCCGACTTGAGCATTATGCCTCTCCGGCCGGCTGAGCGTCCGCACGCTCATTTCATGGGTTGACTTAGGCATAAGGAGTTCATCCCGAGTCTAAGCATACAGAGTTCATTCCCAGTCTAAGATCGGACCAGATCGAGGGTTACAGCAGTAGGATTAGCAGGACGCAGGGGGGACCGGGCTGATCCCCGGCTTGCGCATTTTGCCTCTTCGATCGACGGAGCACCGCACGCCCGTTTCATGGGTTGGCTTAGGCATAGGGAATTCATTCCATGTCTAAGCCCCAGTCGGATCGAGGGTTCTGGCAGCGGGACCAGCAGCACGTCGAGAGGGATCGGGCATCCTACCTACTGGCAGAGAGATCAGACCGAACCGAGGGTTGCGGTAGCAGGATCAGCAGGACGTAGGGGGGACCAGGCCGATCCTCGACTTACGCATTCTACCTCTCCGGCCGGCTGAGTGCCCATACGCCCGTTTTGTGGGTTGACTTAGGCATAGGGAGTCCATTCCATGTCTCAGCCCCAGTTAGACCGAGAGTTGTGGCAGCGGGACTGGTAGCACGAAGAGGGGGATCGGGCTGATCCTTGACTTGCGCATTATGCCTCTACGGTTGGCTCAACGCCCGTACGCTCATTTCATGGGTTGACTTAGGCATACGGAGTTTATTCCTAGTATAAGATTGGATCAGATAGAGGGTTGCGGTAGCAGGATCAACAGCACGTAGGGGGTGACCAGGTCGATCCCCGACTTACGCATTTTGCCTCTCCGATCGACTGAGCTCCCTCACGCTCATTTCCTGGGTTGGCTTAGGCATACGAAGTTCATTCCATGTCTAAGCCCCAGCCGGATTGAGGGTTGTGGCAGCAGGATAGGTAGCAGGATCGACAGCACGCAGAGGGGGACCGGGCTAATCCCCGGCTTGAGCATTATGCCTCTCTGACCGGCTGAGCGTCTGCACACTCATTTCATGGGTTGACTTAGGCATACGGAGTTCATCCCCAGTCTAAGCATACAGAGTTCATTCCCAGTCTAAGATCGGACCGGACTGAGGGTTGCGATAGCAGGATCAGTAGCACGCAGGGGGGACCGAGCCGATCCCCGGCTTGCACATTTTGCCTCTTCGATCGACGGAGCACCCGCACGCCCGTTTCATGGGTTGGCTTAGGCATAGGGAGTTCATTCCATGTCTAAGCCCCAGCCGGACCGAGGGTTGTGGCAGCGGGACCGGTAGCACGTAGAGAGGGACCGGGCCGATCCCTGGCTTACGCATTATGCCTCTTCGGTCGGCTCATTCACGGGTTGACTTATGCATACGGAGTTCATTTCCAGTCTAAGATCGGACCGGATCGAGGGTTGCGGCAGTAGGATCGACAGCACGCAGGGGGGATCGGGTCAATCCCCAGCTTGCGCATTCTGCCTCTCCGGTCGGCTGAGCGCCCGCACACTCTTTTCGTGGGTTGGCATAGGCATACGGAGTTCATTCCATGCCTAAGCATAGGGAGGTCATTCTCAGTCTAAGATTTTGAGCCACGGTGCACATGCTGGGGCACCATCGTCGGTGCATCGTCGGAGAGCCTAACCGGTGGTATTGGGGGTTTCGGCAATTGGGGGGCCGGGGGGTGTGCGAACATGATGTGCGATGGGTGCTGGTACTTGGCCCTTATATTGGCCCCCTATCCCTCATCAAACCTCGAGAACTCACACCCCCTTAAAGAGCATTTGAGATTTTATAGGTTTGCTGCCAGTAGCCATTAAAGTGTCTGAATTGGGGACACTTTTTTCAAACGGTCACAAAATCTTCTCCACTTTGAGTTTTTAGCTGAATATTTTTGTGCATGCCAAAAAAAATACAAGGATTACCTCTACTAAATTTGGGGTCAATAATCTTTCTAAAAAAATTTTAAAAAATCTCGAACCGTAAAATGTTTCAAAAATCATGGAAAATAGAAAACGGGTCGTCTTGCCACGAAACTTCACATGAAGGCTTAGGGGACCATTGTATGAATTTACAAGCCATAAAAATGGCATTGGCATGGCAGAAATATGAAGATGTGCATGAACCCACCTACCATCTGTTCAATCCCCAACTTATGCATCTTGCCTCTCTGGTCAGCTGAGCGCCCGTACGCTCGTTTCGTGGGTTGACTTAGGCATACGGAGTTCATCCCCAGTCTAAGCATATGGAGTTCATTCCCAGTCTAAGACCAGACTGGACAGAGGGTTGTGGTAGTAGGATCGACAGCACGTAAGGGGGACCAGGCTGATCCTCGGCTTGCGCATTCTGCCTCTCTGGTCGGCTAAGCGCCCGCACGCCCGTTTTGTGGGTTGGCTTAGGCATAGGGAGTTCATTCCATGTCTAAGCCCTAGCCGGACAGGGTTGTGGCAGCGGGACTGGCAGCACGCAAAGGGGGATCGGGCCGATCCCCAACTTGCGCATTATGCCTCTCCAGTCGGCTCAGCGCCCGCACACTCATTTCGTGGGTTGACTTAGGCATACGGAGTTCATTCCCAGTCTAAGATTGGACCGGACCGAGGGTTGGGGTAGCAGGATCGACAGCACGCAGGGGGGACCGAGCTGATCCCCGGCTTGCCATTCTGCCTCTCCGGTCGGTTGAGCGCCCGCACGCTCGTTTCATGGGTTGGCTTAGGCATGCAGAGTTCATTCCATGTCTAAGCATATGGAGTTCATTCCCAGTCTAAGATCGGATCGGACCGAGGGTTGCGGCGGTAGGACCAGCAGCAGGATCAGCAGCATACAAGGGGGACCGGGGCCTATCCCCGGCTTACGCATTCTGCCTTTTCGACCGACTGAACGCCCGCACGCTCATTTCGTGGGTTGGCTTAGGCATACGGAGTTCATTCCATGTCTAAGCCCTAGCCGGACCGAGGGTTGTGGTAGCTGGACCGACAGCGGGATCAACAACACGTAGAGGAGGACCGTACTGATCCCCGACTTTCACATTCTACCTCTTCGACTGGCCTCTTTGGCGGGCTGAGCGCCCGTATGCTCGTTTCGTGGGTTGACTTAAGGCATACGGAGTTCATCCCTAGTCTAAGCATATGGAGTTCATTCCCAGTCTAAGATCGAACCGGACCGAGGGTTGCGGTAGCAGGATTGACAGCACGCAGGGGGACCAAGCCGATCCCCGGCTTGCGCATTCTGCCTCTCCGGCCAGTTGAGCACTCGCACGCCCGTTTCATGGGTTGGCTTAGGCATAGGGAGTTCATTCCATGTCTAAGCCCCAGCTGGACCGATGGTTGTGGCAGCGGGACCGACAGCACACAGAGGGGGATCGGATCGATCCTCGGCTTACGTGTTATGCCTCTTCGGCCGACTCAACGCCCGCACGCTCATTTTGTGGGTTGATTTATGCATACGGAGTTCATTCCCAATCTAAGATCGGATCGGACTGAAGGTTGCGGCAGCAGGAATGACAACACGCAGGGGGGACCAGGTCGATCCTCGGCTTGCGCATTATGCCTTTTCGACCGGTTGAGCGCCCGCATGCTCGTTTCGTGACTTGACTAAGGCATACAGAGTTCATCCCTAGTCTAAGCATACGGAGTTCATTCCCAGTCTAAGATCAGATCGAACCGAGGGTTACGGCAGCAAGATCGACAGCACGCTGAGGGGATCGAGCCCATCCCCGGCTTGCGCATTCTGCCTTTTCGGTTGGCTGAGCGCCTGCACACCCGTTTCGTGGGTTGGCTTAGGCATAGGCAGTTCATTCCATGTCTAAGCATATGGACTTCATTCCCAGTCTAAGATCAGATCGGCCCGAGGGTTGGGGTAGCAGGACTGACAGCGGGATCAGTAGCACACAGGGGGGACCGGGTCGATCCCCGGCTTATGCATTCTGCCTCTCTGACCAGCTGAGCGCCCACACGCCCATTTCGTGGGTTGGCTTAGGCATAGGGAGTTCATTCCATGTCTAAGCCCCAGTCGGACCGAGGGTTGGGGCACCATCGCCGGAGCATCACCGGAGCATCGTCGGAGAGCCTAACCGACGGCATTGGGGGTTTCGACGATTGGGGGGCCAAGGGGTGTGCGCACATGATGTGCGATGGGTGCTGGTACTTGGCCCTTATATTGGCCCCTTATCACTCATCAAACCTCGAGAACTCACACCCTCTTAAAGAGCATTTGAAATTTTATAGGTTTGCTGCCAGTAGCCATTAAAGTGTCTGAAATGGGGACAATTTTTTCAAACGGTCACAAAATCTTCTCCACTTCGAGTTTTTAGCTGAATTTTTTTCTGCATGCCAACACGCCCGTTTCGTGGGTTGGCTTAGGCATAGGGAGTTCATTCCATGTCTAAGCCCCAGTCGGACCAAGGGTTGTGACAGCGGGATCGGTAGCATGCAGTGGGGGATCGGGCCGATCCCCGGCTTGTGCATTATGCCTCTCCGGCTGGCTCAACACCCGCACACTCATTTCGTGGGTTGACTTAAGCATATGGAGTTCATTCCCAGTCTAAGATCGGATTGACAGTACGTAGGGGGGACCGGGCCTGTCCCCGGCTTGTGCATTCTACGTTTTCGATCGGCTGAGCGCCCGAACGCTCGGTTCATGGGTTGGCTTAGGCATACGGAGTTCATTCCCAGTCTAAGATTTTGAGCCACGGTGCACATGCTGGGCTCGAGCATGTGGTGGTGCCGTATTTTTTTTTTGCTCGGGGCACCATCGCCAGAGAGCCTAACCGACGGCATTGGGGGTTTCGGTGAATGGAGGGCCAGGGGGTGTGCACACATGATGTGCGATGGGTGCTGGTACTTGGCCCTTATATTGGCCCCCTATCCCTCGTCAAACCTCGAGAACTCAGACCCCCTTAAAGAGCATTTGAGATTTTATAGGTTTGCTTCCAGTAGCCATTAAAGTGTCTTAAATGGGGACACTTTTTTCAAACGGTCACAAAATCTTCTCCACTTCGAGTTTTTAGCTAAATATTTTTGTGCATTCCAACCGCAAATTTTGGGGACAAAACTCTTTCTAAAACAATTTAAAAAAATCTCGAACCGTAAAATGCTTCAAAAATTATGAAAATTAAAAAACGGGTCGTCTTGCCATGAAGCTTCATATGAAGGCTTAGGGGACCATTGTATGAATTTACAAGCCATAAAAATGGCATTGGCAAGGCAGAAATATGAAGATGTGCTTGAACCCACCTACCACCTGTTCGATCCTCGGCTTACGCATCCTACCTCTCTGGTTAGCTGAGCGCCCGCACGCTCGTTTCGTGAGTTGACTTAGGGATACAGAGTTCATCCCCAGTCTAAGCATACGGAGTTCATTGCCAATCTAAGATTGGATTGGATCGAGGGTTGCGACAGCAGGATCGATAGCACGCAGGGGGGATCGAGCCGATCCCCGGCTTGAGCATTCTGCCTCTCTGGCCGACTGAGCGCCCGCACGTCCGTTTCGTGGGTTGACTTAGGCATAGGGAGTTCATTCCATGTCGAAGCTCCAGACGGACCGAGGGTTGTGGTAGCAGGACCGATAGCACGCAGAGGCAGACCGGGCCGATCCTTGACTTTCGTATTATGCCTCTCGGATCAGCTCAACACCCACACGCTCGTTTTGTGGGTTGACTTACACATACAAAGTTCATTCCTAGTCTAAGATCGGATCGGACCGAGGGTTGCGGTAACAGGATCGACAGCACGTAGCGAGGGATCGGACTGATCCCCGACTTACCCATTTTGCCTCTCCGGTAGGCTGAGTACTTACACGCTCGTTTCGTGGGTTGGCTTAGGCATACGAAGTTCATTCCATGTCTAAGCATATGGAGTTCATTCCCAGTCTAAGATCGGACCGAGGGTTGCGGTAGCAGGACCAGCAGCAGGTTCGACAGCACGCAGGGGGGACCGCGTTGATCCTCGGCTTACGCATTTAGCCTCTCCGGCCGGCTGAACGCCCGCACACTCATTTCGTGGGTTGCCTTTGCCATACGGAGTTCATTCCATTTCTGAGCCCCAGCCGGATCGAGGGTTGTGGCAGCAGTTGTGGCAGCGTGATCGACAGCACGTAAAAGGGGACCGGGCTGATCCCCGACTTGCACATTATGCCTCTCCGGTCGACCTCTCTGACCGGCTGAGGGCCCGCAGCTCGTTATGCATACGGAGTTCATCCCCAGTCTAAGCATACGAAGTTCTTCCCGTCTAAGATTGGACCGGATCGGGGTTGCGAGAGCAGATCAGTAGCACGCAGGGGGATCCCGTTGATCCCCGGCTTGTGCATTCTACCTCTTCGATTGGCTAAGCACCTGTACGCCGTTTCATGGGTTGGCTTAGGCATAGGGAGTTCATTCCACGCCTAAGCCCTAGTCGGACCAAGGGTTTGTGCAGCGGGACCGACAGCACGCAGAGGGGGACTGGGCCGGTCCCCGGCTTGCGCATTATGTCTCTTCGATCGGCTCAACGACCCCACGCTCATTTCGTGGGTTGACTTATGCATACGGAGTTCATTCCCAGTCTAAGATCAGACCGGACTGAGGGTTGTGGCAGCAGGATCGATAGCACGTAGGGGGGACCGAGCCAGTCCTTGGCTTGTGCATTCTACCTCTCCGATCGGTGAGCGCCAGCACGCTAGTTTCATGGGTTGGCTTAGGCATACGGAGTTCATTACTTGTCTAAGCATACGGAGTTCATTCCCAGTCTAAGATTTTGAGCCACGGTGCACATGCTGGGCTCGGGCATGTGCTGGTGCCACATTTTTTTCACCCGGGGCACCATCGCTGGAGAGCCTAACTGGCGGCATTGAAGGTTCCGACGATTGGGGGGGCCGGGGGGTGTGCGCACGTGATGTGTGATAGGTGCTGGTACTTGGCCCTTATATTGGCTCCCTATCCCTCATCAAACCTCGAGAACTCCCACCCCCTTAAAGAGCATTTGAGATTTTATAGGTTTGCTGCCAGTAGCCATTAAAGTGTCTGAAATGGGGACACTTTTTTCAAACGGTCACAAAATCTTCTCCACTTCGACTTTTTAGCTGAATTTTTTTGTGCATGCCAAAAAAAATGCAAGGATCACCTCTAATAGATTTGGGGACAAAACTCTTTCTAAAACAATTTTAAAATATCTTAAACCGCAAAAAGTTTTGAAAATCGTGAAAAATAGAAAACGGGTCGTCTTGCCACGAAACTTCACATGAAGGCTTATGGGACCATTGTATGAATTTACAAGCCATAAAAATGGCATTGGCATGGCAGAAATATGAAGATGTGCTTGAACCCACCTACCACCCGTTCGATCCCCGGCTTGCGCATCCTGCCTCTCTGGTCGGCTGAGCGCCCGTACGCTTGTTTCATGGGTTGACTTAGGCATACGGAGTTCATCCCCAGTCTAAGCATACAGAGTTCATTCCCAGTCTAAGATCAGACCGAACCGAGGGTTGCGACAGCAGGATCGGCAGCACGCAGGGAGGATTGGGTGCACATTTTGCCTCTCCGGCCAGCTGAGCACCCGTACGCCCATTTAGTGGGTTGGCTTAGGCATAGGGAGTTCATTCCTTGTCTAAGCCCTAGCCAGACCGAGGGTTGTGGTAGCGGGACCGACAGCACACAGAGGGGGACCAGGTCGGTCCCCAGCTTACGCATTATGCCTCTTCGGCCGGCTCAGCACCCTCACGCTCGTTTCATGGGTTGACTTAGGTGTATGAAGTTCATTCCTAGTCTAAGATAGGATTGGACCGAGGGTTGCGATAGCTAAATTGACAGCAAATAGGGGGATCGGGCTGATCCCTGGCTTACGCATTCTGCCTCTCCGGTCGGCTGAGCGCCGCTCGCTCGTTTCGTGGGTTGGCTTAGGCATACGGAGTTCATTCCACGTTTAATCATACGAAGTTCATTCCCTGTCTAAGATCGGACCGGACTAAGGGTTGCGATAGGATCGATAGCACGCAAGGGTGACCGAGTCGATCCCTGGTCATTATGCCTCTTCGGTCGGCTCGCGCATTATGCCTTTTCGGCCGACTCGGTGCCCGTACGCTCATTTCGAGGGTTAGCTTAGGCATATGGAGTTCATTTCCAGTCTAAGATCAGATCGAACCAAGGGTTGCACAGTAGGATCGATAGCACGTAGGGGGACCGGGTCAATCCCTTGCTTGCGCATTCTGCCTCTCCGACTGGCTGATCGCCCGCATGCCCGTTTCATGGGTTGGCTTAGGCATAGGGAGTTCATTCTGCCTTTTCGGCCGACTGAGCGCCTGCACACTTGTTTCATGGGTTGGCTTAGGCATACGGAGTTCATTCCATGTCTAAGCATACGGAGTTCATTCCCAGTCTAAGAGTTTGAGCCACGGTGCACATGCTGGGCTCGGGCGTGTGCTGGTGCCACATTTTTTTCACCTAGGGCACCATCACGGAGTATCACCAGAGAGCTAACTGGTGGTATTGGAGTTCTGACGATTGAGGCCGAGGTCGCACATGATGTGCAATAGTGCTGGTACTTGGCCCTTATATTGGCCCCCTATCCCTCATCAAACCTTGAGAACTCACAACCCCCTTAAAGAGCATTTGAGATTTTATAGTTTGTTGCCAGTAGCCATTAAAGTGTTACATGGGGACACTTTTTCAAATGGTCACAAAATCTTCTCCACTTTGAGTTTTTAGCTGAATTCTTTTGTGCATGCCAACAAAAATACAAGGATCACCTCTACCAAATTTGGGGACAAAACTCTTTCTAAAAAAATTTTAAAAAATCCCAGACCGTAAAAAGTTTTCAAAAAATCAGGTGAAAAATAGAAAATGGGTTGTCTTGCCTACGAACTTCAACATGAAGCATAGGGGACCATTGTATGAATTTACAAGCAATAAAAATGGCATTGGCATGGCAGAAATATTAAGATGTGCTTGAACCCACCAACCGCCCATTCGATCCCCGGCTTGCGCATCCTGCCTCTCAGGTCAGCTGAGCGTCCGCACGCTCATTTTGTGGGTTGACTTAGGCAAACGGAGTTCATCCCCAGTCAAGCATACAAAGTTCATTCCCAGTCTAAGATCGGACCGGACCGAGGGTTGCGAAAGCAGGATTGGCAGCACGCAGGGGGGACCGGGTCGATCCCTGGCTTGCGCATTTTGCCTCTCTGACCAGTTGAGTGCTCGCACACCCGTTTTATGGGTTGGCTTAGGCATAGGGAGTTCATTCCATGTCTGAGCCCCAGTCGGACCGAGGGTTGTGGCAACGGGACCAGTAGCACGCAGAGGGGGATCGAGCCGATCCCTGGCTTGTGCATTATGCCTCTTCAGCCGGCTCAGCGCCCACACGCTCGTTTCATGGGTTAACTTAGGCAAACGGAGTTCATTCCAAGTCTAAGATTGGGCCGGACCGAGGGTTACGACAGCAGGATTGGCAGCACGCAGGAGGGACTGGGCCGATCCCTGGCTTGCGCATTCTACCTCTTCGACTGGCTGAGCGCCTGCATGCCCGTTTCGTGGGTTAGCTTAGGCATAGGGAGTTCATTCCATCTCTAAGCCCCAGCCGGACCGAGGGCCCTGGGAGTGGGACAGGTAGCACGCAGCGGGGGATCGAGCCGATCCCCGGCTTGCGCATTCTGCCTCTCCGGCTTGCTGAGTGCCTGCACGCTCGTTTTTGGGTTGGCTTAGGCATACGGAGTTCATTCCATGTCTAAGCATATGGAGTTCATTCCCAGTCAAAGAGTTTGAGCCACAGTGCACATGCTGGGCTCGAGCACGTGCTGGTGCCACATCTTTTTTGCCCGGGGCACCATCGCCGGAGCATCGTCGGAGAGCCTAACCGACGGTATTGGGGTTTCCGGTGATTGGGGGTGCCGGGGGGTGTGCGCACATGATGTGTGATGGGTGCTGGTACTTGGCCCTTATATTGGCCGCCTATGCCTCATCAAACCTCGAGAACTCACACCCCTTAAAGAGCATTTGAGATTTTATAGGTTTGCTACCAGTAGCCATTAAAGTGTCTAAAATGGGGACACTTTTTTCAATCGATCACAAAATCTTCTCCACTTTGAGTTTTTAGCTGAATTTTTTTGTGCATGCCAAAAAAAATACAAGGATGACATCTACCAAATTTGGGGACAAAACCCTTTCTAAAAAAATTTTAAAAAATCCCAAACCGCAAAAAGTTTCAAAAATCATGAAAAATAGAAAACAGGTCGTCTTGCCACGAAACTTCAGATGAAGGCATAGGGGACCCTTGTATGAATTTACAAGCCATAAAAATGGCATTGCCATGGCAGAAATATGAAGATGTGCTTGAACCCACCTACCACCCGTTTGATCCCTAGCTTGCGCATCCTGCCTCTCTGGTCGATTGAGCGTCCGCACGCTTGTTTCGTGGGTTGACTTAGGCACACGGAGTTGATCCCTAGTCTAAGCATACATAGTTCATTCCCAGTCTAAGATCGGATCGGATCGAGTGTTGCGACAGTAGGATCGACAGCACGTAGGGGGGATAAGGCCGATCCCCGGCTTGCGCATTTTGCCTGTCCGACCGGTTGAACACCCGCACGCCCGTTTCATGGGTTGGCTTAGGCATACGGAGTTCATTCCATGTCTAAGCCCAATCAGATTGAGGGTTCAGGCAGCGGGACCGGCGGCCACAGAAGAGGATCGGCCGATCCCCGGCTGCATATTATGCCTATCCGACTAGCTCAGCGCTCGTACGCTCGTTTTGTGGGTTGACTTAGGCATACGAAGTTCATTCCCAGTCTAGGACCGGAATCAGACTAAGGGTACGAATGGTAGGATCGATAGAACGCTAGGGGGTACCGGGCCGGTTCCCTGGCTTGTGCATTTTGCTTCTTCGGCCGACTGAGCGGCGGCCGCACGCCTCGTTTTGTGGTTGGCTAGTCATACGCGAGTTCATTCCATGTCTAAGCATACGGAGTTCATTCCCAGTCTAGGATCCGGGACCGAATCGAAGGGTTGTGGGCAAACAGGACCAGGCAGTTAGGATCGACAGGCACGTTGGGGGGACCGGGTGGATCCTGGGCTTCTGCATTCTGCCTCTCCGGCCTGCTGGCGCCATGACGCTCGATTTTATGGGTTGGCTTAGGCATACGGAAGTTCATTCCATGTCTAAGCCCCAGCCAGACTAAGGTTATGGCAGTAGACCCGGTAGCAGGATCGGCAGCATGCAGAGAGGGACCGGGCTGATCCCTGACTTTGCATTATGCCTCTCCGGCCAGCTGAGCGCCCGCACGCTCGTTTTGTGGTTTGATTTAGGCATACGGAGTTCATCCCCTGTCTAAGCATACGGAGTTCATTCCCAGTCTAAGATCGGACCAGACCGAGGGTTTTAGCAGTAGGATCGATAGCACGCAGGGGGGATCGGGCCGATCCCTAGCTTGCGCATTCTGCCTCTCCGGCCAGCTGAGTGCCCGCACGCCCATTTCATGGGTTGGCTTAGGCATAGGGAGTTCATTCCATGTCTAAGCCCCAGTCGGACTGAGGGTTGTGGCAACGGGACCGGCAGCACGCAGAGGGGGACCAGATCGATCCCCGGCTTGCGCATTATGCCTCTCCGATCGTCTCAACACCCGAACGCTCGTTTCATGGGTTGACTTAGGCATATGGAATTCATTCCCAGTCTAAGATCAGACCGGACTGAGGGTTGCGGTAGCAGGATTGTCAGCAAGCATGGGGGGACCAGGCTAGTCCCCGGCTTGCGCATTCTACCTCTCCAACTGGCTGAGCCCCCGCACGCTCATTTCGTGGGTTGGCTTAGGCATACGGAGTTCATTCCATGTCTAAGCATACAGAGTTCATTCCTAGTCTAAGATCGAATTGTACCGAGGGTTACGGCCGCAGGACCAGCAATAGGATCGACAGCACGTAGGGGGGACCAAGCTGATCCCCGGCTTGCACATTCTGCCTCTCTGACCGACCTTTCCAACCGGCAGAGCGCCCGCACGCTCGTTTTGTGGGTTGACTTAGGCATACGGAGTTCATCCCCAGTCTAAGCATGCGGAGTTCATTCCCAGTCTAAGATCCAACAGGACGGAGGGTTGCGGCAGCAGGATCGACAGCACACAGGGGGGAACAATCCAATCCCCAGCTTGCGCATTCTGCCTCTCCGGTTGGCTAAGTGCTCGCACGCCCGTTTCGTGGGTTAGCTTACGTATAGGGAGTTCATTCCATGTCTAAGCCCCAACCAGACCGAGGGTTGTGGCAGTGGGACCGACAGCACGCAGAGGTGGAACGGTCGATCCCTGGCTTGCGCATTCTTGCTCTCCGACCGGTTGAGCACCGCACGCTCGTTTCGTTGGTTGGCTTAGGCATACGGAGTTCATTCCATGTCTAAGCATACGGAGTTCATTCTCAGTCTAAGAGTTTGAGCCACGGTGCACATGCTGGGCTCAGGCATGTGCTGGTGCCATATTTTTTTCGCCCGAGGCACCATCGTCGGAACATCACCGGAGAGCCTATCCGACGGCATTGGGGGTTCTGGCGGTTGGGGGGGCCGGGGGGTGTGCGCACATGATGTGCGATGGGTGCTGGTACTTGGCCCTTATATTGGCCCCCTATCCCTCATCAAACCTCAAGAACTCACACCCCCTTAAAGAGCATTTGAGATTTTATAGGTTTGCTGTCAGTAGCCATTAAAGTGCCTAAAATGGGCACACTTTTTTCAAACGGTCACAAAATCTTCTCCACTATGAGTTTTTGGCTGAATGTTTTTGTGCATTCCAAAAAAAATACAAGGATCACCTCTGCCAAATTTGGGGACAAAACTCTTTCTAAAAAAATTTTAAAAAATCCTGAACCGTAAAAAGTTTCAAAAATCATGAAAAATAGAAAACGGGTCATCTTGCCACGAAACTTCACGTGAAGGTGAAGGCGACCATTGTATGAATTTACAAGCCATAAAAATGGCATTGGCATGGCAGAAATATGAAGATGTGCTTGAACCCACCTACCTTCCGTTCGATCCCTCGCTTGCGCATCCGGCCTCTCTGGTCGGCTGAGCGTCCGCATGCTCGTTTCATGGGTTGACTTAGGCATATGAAGTTCATCCCCAATCTAAGCATATGGAGTTCAGTCTCAGTCTAAGATCGGACTGGACCGAGGGTTACGGCAGTAGGACCGATAGCACGTAAGGGGACCAGGTCGACCCCCGGCTTGCGCATTCTGCCTCTCCGGTCGGTTGAGCACCCGCACGCCTGTTTCGTGGGTTGGCTTAAGCATAGGGAGTTCATTCCATGTCTAAGCCCCAGCCAGACCAAGGGTTGTGGTAGCGGGACCGACAGCATGCAGAGGGGGATCGAGCTGATCCCGACTTGCGTATTATGCCTCTTCGGTCGGCTCAACGCCCGCACACTCATTTCATGGGTTGACTTAGGCATACGGAGTTTATTCCTAGTCTAAGATCAGACTGGACCGAGGCTTGTGGCGACAGCACGCAGGGGGGACCAGGGCGGTCCCTGGCTTACGCATTCTGCCTCTTCGGTCGACTGAACGCCCGCAGGCTTGTTTCGTGGGTTGGCTTAGGCATACGGAGTTCATTCTGTGTCTAAGGCCCAGCCAGACTGAGGGTTGTGGCAGCAGGACCGATAACGGGATCAGCAGCCCGCACACTCATTTTGTGGGTTGACTTAGGCATGCGGAGTTCATCCCCAGTCTAAGCATATGGAGTTCATTCCCAGTCTAAGATTGGATTAGACCAAGGGTTGCGACAGCAGGATCGACAGCATGCAGGGGGGACCAGGTCGATCCCTGGCTTGCGCATTGTACCTCTTCGATCGGCTTACCGGCCGCACGTCTGTTTCGTGGGTTGGCTTAGGCATAGGGAGTTCATTCCATGTCTAAGCCCCTAACCGGATCGAGGGTAATGGCAGCGGGGCCGACAGCACGCAGAGGGGGACGAGCCAATCCCTGGCTTGCGCATTATGCCTCTCCGGCCTGCTCAATGCCCGAACGCTCATTTCGTGGGTTGACTTAGGGATATGGAGTTCATTCCCAATCTAAGATCAGATCGGACCGAGGGTTGCGACAGCAAGATCGACAGCACACAGGGGGGACCGGGTCGATCCCCAGCTTGAGCATTCTGCATCTCCGGTCAACTGAGGGCTCGCACGCTCGTTTCGTGGGTTGGCTTAGGCATACGAAGTTCATTCCATGTCTAAGCATACGAAGTTCATTCCTAGTCTAAGATTGGAGCAAACCGAGGCTTACGATAGTAGGAGCAGCAGTAGGACCAGCAATAGGATCGACAGCACATAGGGGGGACCGGGCCGATCCCCGGCTTGCGCATTCTGCCTTTTCGGCTGGTTGAGCGCCCGCAAGCTCGTTTCGTGGGTTGACATAGGCATACGGAGTTCATCCCCAGTCTAAGCATACAGAGTTCATTCCTAGTGTAAGATCGAACTGGACTGAGGGTTGCGGCTGTAGGATCAGTAGCACGCACGGGGGACCGAGCCGATCCCTAGCATACGCATTCTGCCTCTCCGACCGGCTGAGTGCCCGCATGCCCGTTTCTTGGGTTGGTTAGGCATAGGGACTTCATTCCATGTCTAAGACCTACCCGGATCGAGGGTTGTGGTAGCGGGATCGGCAGCACGCAGAGGGGGACTGGGTCGATCCCCAGCTTGCACATTCTACCTCTCCGGCCAGCTGAGCGCCCGCACGCTCATTTCGTGGGTTGGCTTAGGCATACGTAGTTCATTCCATGTCTAAGCATATGGAGCTCTTTCCCAGTCTAAGAGTTTGAGCCACGGTGCACATGCTAGGCTCAGGCATGTGCTGGTCCCATATTTTTTTCACCCGGGGCACCATCGTCGGAGCATCGTCGGAGCATCACCGGAGAGCCTAACCGGCAGCATTGGGGGTTCCGGTAATTGGGGGGCCGGGGGGTGTGCGCACATGATGTGCAATGGGTGCTGGTATTTGGCCCTTATATTCACCCCTATCCCTCATCAAACCTTGAGAACTCACACCCCCTTAAAGAGCATTTGAGATTTTGTAGGTTTGCTGCCAGTAGCCATTAAAGTGTCTGAAATGGGGACACTTTTTTCAAACGGTCACAAAATCTTCTCCACTTTGAGTTTTTAGCTGAATTTTTTGTGCATGCCAACAAAAATACAGGGATCACCTTTACCAAATTTGGGACAAAACTCTTTCTAAAAAAATTAAAAAAAATCCCGAACCACAAAAAGTTTCAAAAATCATGAAAAATAGAAAATGGGTTGTCTTGCCATGAAACTTCACAGGAAGGCGTAGGGGACCATTGAATGAATTTACAAGCCATAAAAATGGCATTGGCATGGTAGAAATATGAAGATGTGCTTGAACCCACCTACCACCCGTTCGAACCCCGGCTTGCGCATCCTGCCTCTCCGACCGACTGAGCGCCCGCACACCTATTTTGTGGGTTGGCTTAGGCATAGGGAGTTCTTTCCATGTCTAAGCCCCAACCGGACCGAGGGTTGTGGCAGAGCGACCGACAGCATGCAGAGGGTGATCGGGTTGATCCCCGGCTTGCGCATTATGCCTCTCCGGCTGACTTAGCACCCGTACGCTCGTTTCGTGGGTTGACTTAGACATACGGAGTTCATTCCCAGTCTAAGATCGATCAGACCGAGGGTTACAGCAGCAGGATCGATAGCACGCAGGGGGACTGGGCCGATCCATGGCTTACGCATTTTGCCTCTCTGACCAGCTGAGCGCCTGCACGCTCGTTTCGTGGGTTGCCTTAGGCATACGGAGTTCATCCCCAGTCTAAGCATACAAGATTCATTCCCAGTCTAAGATCAGACCGAATCGAGAGTTACAGCAACAGGATCAGCAGCACGTAGGGGGGACCGAGCCGATCCCTGGCTTGCACATTCTGCCTCTCCGATCGGTTGAGCGCCCGCATGCCCGTTTCGTGGGTTGGCTTAGGCATAGGGAGTTTATTCCATGTCTAAGCCCCAGCTGGACCAAGGGTTGTGGTAGCGGGACTGGCAGCATGCAGAGCGGGACCGGGCCGATCCCCGTCTTGCGCATTCTGCCTCTCCGGTCGGCTGAGCGCCCGCACGCTTGTTTCGTGGGTTGGGGTAGGCATACGGAGTTCATTCCATGTCTAAGCATACGGAGTTCATTCCATGTCTAAGCATACGGAGTTCATTCCCAGTCTAAGAGTTTGAGCAACGATGCACATGCTGGGCTCGGGTATGTGCTGGTACCACATTTTTTTTGCCCGAGGCACCATCGCTAGAGCATCGCTGGAGAGCCTAACCGGTGGCATTGGGGGTTCTGACGATGGGGGGGTCGGGGAGGTGTGCGCACATGATGTGCGATGGGTGCTGGTACTTGGCCCTTATATTGGCCCCCTATCCCTCATCAAACCTCGAGAACTCACACCCCCTTAAAGAGCATTTGAGATTTTATAGGTTTGCTGCCAGTAGCCATTAAAGTGTCTGAAATGGGGACACTTTTTTCAAACGGTCACAAAATCTTCTCCACTCTGAGTTTTTAGCTGAATATTTTTTTGCATGCCAATAAAAATACAAGGACCACCTCTACCAAATTTGGGGACAAAACTTTCTAAAAAAATTTTAAAAAATCCTGAACCGCAAAAAGTTTCAAAAATCGTTAAAAATAGAAAACGGGTCGTCTTGCCATGAAACTTCACATGAAGGCTTAGGAGACCATTGTACGAATTTACAAGGCATAAAAATGGCATAGGTAGAAATATGAAGATGTGCTTGAACCCACCTACCACCCGTTCGATCCCCGGCTTGCACATCCTACCTTTCTGGTCGACTGAGCATCCGCACGCTCGTTTCATGGGTTGACTTAGGCATACGGAGTTCATCCCTAGTCTAAGCATATGGAGTTCATTCCCAGTCTAAGATCAGACTGGACCGAGGGTTGCGGCAGCAGGATCGGTAGCACACAGGGGTGATCGGGTCGATCCCCGGCTTACGCATTTTGCCTCCCCGACAGGCTGAGTGCCCGCACACCCGTTTCATGGGTTGGCTTAGGCATAGGGAGTTCATTCCCAGTCTAAGATCGGACTGGACCGAGGGTTACGGTAGCAGGACCAGCAGCAGGATCGGTAGCACGCAGGGGGGACCGGGTCGATCCCCGGCTTGTGTATTTTGCCTCTTCGATCGGCTGAGCACCCGTACGCCAATTTCATGGGTTGGCTTAGGCATAGGGAGTTCATTCAATGTCTAAGCCCCAGCCGGACTGAGGGTTGTGGCAACGGGACCGGGCCGGTCCCCGGCTTGCACATTATGCCTCTCCGGTCGGCTCAGCGCCCGAACGCTCATTTCGTGGGTTGACTTAGGCATACGGAGTTCATTCCCAGTCTAAGAGTTTGAGCTACGATGCACATGCTGGGTTCGGGCATTTGCTGGCACCGTATTTTTTCACCCGGGGCACCATCGTCGGAGCATCGCTGGAGAGCCTAACCGACGGCATTGGGGGTTCCGGCGATTGGGGGGTCGGGGGGGTGTGCGCACATGATGTGTGATGGGTGCCGGTGCTTGGCCCTTATATTGGCCCCCTATCCCTCATCAAACCTCGGGAACTCACACCCCCTTAAAGAGCATTTGAGATTTTATAGGTTTGCTGCCAGTAGCCATTAAAGTGTCTGAAATGGGGACACTTTTTTCAAACGGTCACAAAATCTTCTCCAGTTCGAGTTTTTAGCTGAATTTTTTTGTGCATGCCAACAAAAATTCAGGGATCACCTTTACCAAATTTGGGACAAAACTCTTTCTAAAAAAATTTTAAAAAATCTCGAACCACAAAAAGTTTTAAAAATCGTGAAAAATAGAAAACGGGTCGTCTTGCCATGAAACTTCACATGAAGGCGTAGGGGACCATTGAATGAATTTACAAGCCATAAAAATGGCATTGGCATGGCAAAAATATGAAGATGTGCTTGAACCCACCTACCACCCGTTCGAACCCCGGCTTGCGCATCCTGCCTCTCCGGTCGGCTGAGCGCCCGCACACCTGTTTTGTGGGTTGGCTTAGGCATAGGGAGTTCATTCCATGTCTAAGCCCCAGCCAGATCGAGGGTTGTGGTAGCACAACCGACAGCATGCAAAGGGTGATCGGGCCGATCCCTGGCTTGCGCATTATGCCTCTCCGGTTGACTCAGCACCCGCACGCTCATTTCGTGGGTTGACTTAGACATACGGAGTTCATTCCCAATCTAAGATCGGACCGAATTGAGGGTTACGGTAGTAGGATTGGTAGCACACATGGGGGGACTGGGTCAGTCCACGGCTTACGCATTCTTCCTCTCCGGTAGGCTGAACGCCCGCACGCTTGTTTCATGTATTGCTTTAGGCATACGGAGTTCATCCCCAGTCTAAGCATACAAAGTTCATTCCTAGTCTAAGATCCGACCGGATCGAGGGTTACGGCAGCAGGATCGACAGCATGTAGGGGGGACCGAGCCGATCCCTGGCTTGCACATTCTGCCTCTCCGGTCGGTTGAGCGCCCACATGCCCGTTTTGTGGGTTGGCTTAGGCATATGGAGTTCATTCCATGTCTAAGCCCCAGCCGGACTGAGGGTTGTGGTAGCGGGACTGGCAGCATGCAGAGGGGGACCGGGCCGATTCCCGGCTTGCGCATTCTGCCTCTCCGGTCGGCTGAGTGCCCGCACGCTCGTTTCATGGGTTGGCTTAGGCATACAGAGTTCATTCCATGTCTAAGCATACGAAGTTCATTCCCAGTCTAAGAGTTTGAGCCACGATGCACATGCTCGACTCGGGTATGTGCTGGTACCATATTTTTTTCACCCGAGGCACCATCGTCGGAGCATCGCTGGAGAGCCTAACCGACGACATTGGGGGTTTTGACGATGGGGGGTCGGGGAGGTGTGCGCACATGATGTGCGATGGGTGCTGGTACTTGGCCCTTATATTGGCCCCCTATCCCTCATCAAACCTCGAGAACTCACACCCCCTTAAAGAGCATTTGAGATTTTATAGGTTTGCTGCCAGTAGCCATTAAAGTGTCTGAAATGGGGACACTTTTTTCAAACGGTCACAAAATCTTCTCCACTCTGAGTTTTTAGTTGAATATTTTTCTGAATGCTAACAAAAATACAAGGATCACCTCTACCAAATTTGGGGACAAAACTCTTTCTAAAAAAATTTTAAAAAATCCTGAATCGCAAAACATTTCAAAAATTATGAAAAATAGAAAACGGGTTGTCTTGCCCCGAAACTTCACATGAAGGCTTAGGGGATTGTATGAATTTACAAGCCATAAAAATGGCATGGCATTGCAGAAATATGAAGATGTGCTTGAACCCACCTACCACCCGTTCGATCCCCGGCTTGCGCATCCTGCCTCTCTGGTTGGCTGAGCACCCCGCACGCTCATTTTATGGGTTGACTTAGGCATACGGAGTTCATCCCCAGTCTAAGTATACGGAGTTCATTCCCAGTCTAAGATCGGATCGGATCGAGGGTTGCGGCAGCAGGATCGACAGCATGCAGGGGGGATCGGGCCGATCCCTGGCATGTGCAATCTACCCTCTGGCCGGCTGAGCGCCGCACGCCCGTTTCATGGGTTGGCTTAGGCATAGGGAGTTCATTCCATGTCTAAGCCCCAGCCGGACCGAGGGTTGTAGTAGTAGGACCGACAGCATGCAGAGGGGGATGGGCTGATCCCTGACTTGCGCATTATACGTCTCTGACTGGCTCAGCGCCCGCCCGCTCATTTTGTGTGTTGACTTAGGCATACGGAGTTCATTCCCAGTCTAGGATCAGACCGGACCGTGGGTTGCAGTAGCAAGATCGACAACACGCGTGGGGGGACCGGGTCGGTCCCTGGCTTGCGCATTCTGCCTTTTCGATCGGCTGCGCACCCACATGCTCGTTTCGTGGGTTGGCTTAGGCATACGGCGTTCATTCCATGTCTAAGCATACGGAGTTCATTCCCAGTCTAAGATCGGATCGGATCATGGGTTGCAGCAGCAGGATCGACAGCACACAGGGGAGAACCGGGTCGATCCTCGGCTTGCACATTCTGCTTCTCTGACCAGTTGAGCACTCGTACGCTGGTTTCGTGGGTTGGCTTAGGCATACGGAGTTCATTCCATGTCTAAGCCCCAACCGGACCGAGGGTTGTGGCAGTAGGACTGACAGCGGGATCGACAGCATGCTGAGAGGGATCGGGCTGATCCCTGGCTTGCGCATTATGCCTCTCGGGCTGGCTGAGGTCCAGCATGCTCGTTTCATGGGTTGACTTAGGCATACAGAGTTCATCCCCAATCTAAGCATACGGAGTTCATTCCCAGTCTAAATTGAACTAGACCGAGGGTTGCGGCAGTAGGATCGACAGCACACAGGAGGGACCAGGTCAATCCTCGGCTTGCGCATTTTGCCTTTCTGGCCAGCGGAGCGCCCGCACGCCCGTTTCATGGGTTGGCTTAGGCATAGGGAGTTCATTCCATGTCTAAGCCCCAACCGGACCGAGGGTTCTAGTAGTAGGACCGACAGCATGCAGAGGGGGATGGGCTGATCCTTGACTGGTGCATTATGCGTCTCTGACTCGCTCAGCGCCTGCCCGCTCATTTCGTGTGTTGACTTAGGCATACGGAGTTCATTCCCAGTCTAACATTAGACCGGACCAAGGGTTGCAGTAGCAGGATCGACAACACATGTGGGGGGACCGGGTCGGTCCCCAGCTTGCGCATTCTGCCTTTCCGGTCGGCTGAGCACCCACACGTTCGTTTCGTGGGTTGGCTTAGGCATACGGCGTTCATTCCATGTCTAAGCATACGGAGTTCATTCCCAGTCTAAGATCGGATCGGATCATGGGTTGCAGCAGCAGGATCGACAGCACACAGGGGAGAACCGGGTCGATCCTCGGCTTGCACATTCTGCTTCTCTGACCAGTTGAGCACTCGTACGCTGGTTTCGTGGGTTGGCTTAGGCATACGGAGTTCATTCCATGTCTAAGCCCCAACCGGACCGAGGGTTGTGGCAGTAGGACTGACAGCGGGATCGACAGCATGCTGAGAGGGATCGGGCTGATCCCTGGCTTGCGCATTATGCCTCTCGGGCTGGCTGAGGTCCAGCACGCTCGTTTCGTGGGTTGACTTAGGCATACGGAGTTCATCCCCAATCTAAGCATACGGAGTTCATTCCCAGTCTAAATCGAACTAGATCGAGGGTTGCGGCAGTAGGATCGATAGCACGCAGGAGGGACCAGGTCAATCCTCGGCTTGCGCATTTTGCCTTTCTGGCCGGCGGAGCGCCCGCACGCCCGTTTCATGGGTTGGCTTAGGCATAGGGAGTTCATTCCATGTCTAAGCCCCAGCCAGACCAGGGTTGTGGTAGCGGGATCGACAACACACAGAGGAGGACCGGGCCGATCCCGGCTTATGCATTATGCCCTCTTCGACCGGCTCAGTGCATACGGAGTTTATTCCCAGTCTAAGATCAGACTGGACTGAGGGTTACGACAGCAGGATCAACAGCACATTGGGGGGGATCGAGCTGATGCTCGGCTTACGCATTCTGCCTCTCCGGCAGGCTGAGCAGGCCCGCACGCTCGTTTCATGGGTTGGCTTAGGTTACGGAGTTCATTCCATGTCTAAGCATACGAAGTTCATTCCCAGTCTAAGATTTTGAGCCATGGTGCACATGCTGGGCTCGGTCATGTGCTAGTGCCGCATTTTTTTCACCCGGAGCACGATCACCGGAGCACACCGGAGAGCCTAACCGCGGCATTGGGGGTTTCGGCGATTAGGGGGCTCGGGAGTGTGCGCACATGACTGTGCGATGGGTGCTGGTACTTGGCCCTTATATGGCCCCCTATCCCTCATCAAACCTTGAGAACTCACACCCCTTAAAGAGCAATTGAGATTTTTATAGGTTTCCTGCCAGTAGCCGTCAAAGTGTCTGAAATGGGACACTTTTTTTCAAACGGTCACAAAATCTTCGCCACTTCGAATTTATACCTGAATTTTTTTTGTGCATGCCAAAAAAATACAAGGATCACCTCTACCAAATTTGGGGACAAAAGTCTTTCTAAAAAAATTTTAAAAAATCCTGAAACCGTAAAAAGTTTTGTAAATCATGAAAAATAGAAAACGGGTCGTGTTATCACGAAACTTGACTTGAAGGCTTAGAGGACCATTGCATGAATTTACAAGCCATAAAAATGGCATTGGCATGGCAGAAATATGAAGATGTGCTTGAACCCACCTACCACCCATTCGATCTTCGGCTTGTGCGTCCTGCCTCTCTGGTCGGCTAAGCGCCTGCACGCTCGTTTCGTCGGTTGACTTAGGCATACAGAGTTCATCCCCAGTCTAAGCATACGAAGTTCATTCCCAGCCTAAGATCGGGCCAGATCGAGGGTTGCGACAGTAGGATCGATAGCATGCAGAGGGGACCGGGTCGATCCCCGGCTTACGCGTTCTGCCTCTCCGACCGGTTGAGCGCCCGCACGCCCATTTCGTGGGTTGGCTTAGGAATAGGGAGTTCATTCCATGTCTAAGCCTTTAGCCGAATCGAGGTTTGTGGCAGCGAGACCATCAGCACGCAGAGGGGGATCGGGTCGATCCCGGCTTGCACATTATGCCTCTTCGATCGGCTTGCACATTATACCTCTTCGATCAGCTCAGCACCGCACGCTCATTTATGGGTTGACCTATGCATACGGAGTTCATTCCCAGTCTAAGATCAGACTGTACTGAGGGTTACGATAGCAGGATCGACAGCACGCAGGCTGGGATCAGGCCGATCCCCGGCTTGTGCATTTTGCCTCTCTGGCTGACTGAGTGCCCGCACGCTTGTTTCGTGGGTTGGCTTAGGCATACAGAGTTCATTCCATGTCTAAGCCCCAGCCGGACCGAGGGTTGTGGCAGCAGGACCTACAGCAAGATCGACAGCACGCAGAGGGGGACCTGGCTGATCCCCGACTTGTGTATTATGCCTCTTCGGCTGGTTGAGCGCCTGCACACTTGTTTCGTGGGTTGACTTAGGCATCGGAGTTCATCCCCAATCTAAGCATACGGAGTTCATTCCTAGTCTAAGATCGGATCGGACTGAGGGTTGTGAAACAGGATCGGTAGCACGCAGGGGGGACCGGGTCGATCCCCAGCTTGCGCATTCTGCCTCTCCGGCCAGCTAAACGCCCGCATGTTCGTTTCGTGGGTTGGCTTAGGCATAGGGAGTTCATTCCATGTCTAAGCCCCAGTCGGATCGAGGGTTGTGGCAGGGGACCGACAGCACGCAGAGGGGGACCGGGCCGATCCCCGCCTTGCGTATTATGCCTCTTTGGCTGGCTCAACGCCCGCACTCTCGTTTCGTGGATTGATTTATGCATACAGAGTTCATTCCCAGTGTAAGATCAGACCAGACTGAGGGTTGCGGCAGCAAGATTGATAGTACGCCGGGGGGGATCGAGCCGATCTCTGGCTTGCGCATTCTACCTCTCCGGTCGACTGAGTGCCCGTACCCTCGTTCCGCGGGTTGGCTTAGGCATACGGAGTTCATTCCACGTCTAAGCATACGGAGTTCATTCCTAGTCTAAGATTTTGAGCCATGGTGCACATGCTGGGCTCGGGCATGTGCTGGTGCCACATTTTTTTCGCCCGGGGCACAATCGCCAGAGCATCGTCGGAGCATCGTCGGAGAGCCTAATCGGCGGCATTGGGGGTTCCGGCGATTGGGGGGGCCGGGGGGTGTGCACACATGATGTGCGATGGGTGCTGGTACTTGGCCCTTATATTGGCCCCCTATCCCTCATCAAACCTCGAAAACTCACACCCCCTTAAAGAGCATTTGAGATTTTATAGGTTTCCTGCCAGTAGCCATTAAAGTGTCTGAAATGGGGACACTTTGTTGAAACGGTCACAAAATCTTCTCCACTTTGAGTTTTTAGCTGATGTTTTTTTTGCAAGCCAACAAAAATACAAGGATCACCTCTACCAAATTTGGGGACAAAACTCTTTCTAAAAAAATTTTAAAAAATCCCAAACCGCAAAAAGTTTTGAAAATCATGAAAAATAGAAAGCGGGTCGTCTTGCCATGAAACTTCACATGAAGGCTTAGGGGACCATTGTAGGAATTTGCTCACCATAAAAATGGCAATGGCATGGCAAAAATATGAAGATGTGCTTGAAGCCACCTACCACCCATTCGATCCCCGGTTTACGCATCCTATCTCTCAGGTCGGCTGAGCGCCCGCATGCTCGTTTCGTGAGTTGACTTAGGCATACGGAGTTCATCCCCAGTCTAAGCATACAGAGTTCATTCCCAATCTAAGATTGGACTAGACTGAGAGTTGCGGCAGCAGGATCAACAGCACACTAGAGGGACTGGGCTGATCCCCGGCTTGCGAATTCTACCTCTCCGGCCGACTGAGCGCCCGCACGCCCGTTTCATGGGTTGGCTTAGGCATAGGGAGTTCATTCCATGTCTAAGCCCCAGCCGGACCGAGGGTTGTGGCAGCGGGACCGGCAACACGAAGAGGGGGACCAGGCCGATCCCCGACTTGTGCATTATGCCTCTCCGATCGGCTCAGCGCCCGTATGCTCGTTTCGTGGGTTGACTTAGGCATACGGAGTTCATTCCCAGTCTAAGATCAGACCAGACCGAGGGTTGTGGCAGCAGGATTGACAACACGCAGGGGGGACCAGGTCAATCCCCGGCTTGCGCGTTCCACCTCTTCGACCGGCTGGGCGCCCGCACGCTCGTTTCGTGGGTTGGCTTAGGCATACGGAGTTCATTCCATGTCTAAGCATACGGAGTTCATTCCCAGTCTAAGATTTTGAGCCACGGTGCACATGCTGGGCTCGGGCATGTGCTCGTGCCACATTTTTTTCACCCGGGGCACCATCGCCGGAGCATCACCGGAGAGCCTAACCGGTGGCATTGGGGGTTCCGACGATTGGGGGGCTGGCGGGGTGTGCGCACATGATGTGCGATGAGTGCTGGTACTTGGCCCTTATATTGGCCCCCTATCACTCATCAAACCTTGAGAACTCACACCCCCTTAAAGAGCAATTGAGATTTTATAGGTTTGCTGCCAGTAGCCATTAAAGTGTCTGAAATGGGGGCACTTTTTTCAAACGGTCACAAAATCTTCTCCACTTCGAGTTTTTAGCTGAATTTTTTTGTGCATGCCAAAAAAAATACAAGGATCCCATCTACCAAATTTGGCGATGAAACCCATTCTAAAAAAATTTTAAAAAATCTCGAATAGCAAAAAGTTTCAAAAATCGTGAAAAATAGAAAACAGGTTGTCTTGCCACGAAACTTCACATGAAGGCTTAGGGGACCATTGTATGAATTTACAAGCCATAAAATGGCATTGGCATGGAAAAAATATGAAGATATGCTTAAACCCACCAACCATCCGTTCGATCTCCGGCTTGCGCATCCTACCTCTCTGGTCGGCTGAGCGCCTGCACGCTCGTTTCGTGGGTTGACTTAGGCATACGGAGTTCATCCCTAGTTTAAGCATACGGAGTTCATTCCCAATCTATGATCAAACCGGACCGAGGGTTGCGGCAGCAGGATCGGCAGCATGCAAGAGGGATCGGACCGATCCCCGGCTTGCGCATTCTGCCTCTCCGATCGGCTGAGCACCCGCACGCCCGTTTCGGGGGTTGGCTTAGGCATAGGGAGTTCATTCCATGTGTAATTCCCAGTCGGACCGAGGGTTGTGGTAGCGGGACCGACAGCCCGCAGAGGGGGACCGTGCTGATCCCCAGCTTGCGTATTATGCCTCTCCGACCGGCTCAGCACCCGCACACTCATTTCGTGGGTTGACTTAGGCATACGGAGTTCATTCCCAGTCTAAGATCGACCAGACTGAGGGTTGTGGTAGCAGGATCGACAGCACGCTGGGGGGATCGGGCCGATCCCCGACTTGCACATTCTGCCTCTCCGGCCGACTGAGCGCCCGCACGCTCGTTTCGTGGGTTGGCTTAGGCACACGGAGTTCATTCCATGTCTAAGCATACAGAATTCATCCCCAGTCTAAGATCAGACCGGACCAAGGGTTGTGGCAGCAGGACCAGCAGCAGGATCAACAGCATGTAGGGGGGACCGGGCCGATCCCCGACTTGTGCATTCTGCCTCTTCGGTCGGCTGAGCGCCCGCACGCTCGTTTCATGGGTTGGCTTAGGCATACGGAGTTCATTCCATGTCTACGCCCCAGTCAGACCGAGGGTTGTGGCAGCAGGACCGGTAGCGGGATCGGTAGCACGCAGAGGGGGACCAGGCTGATCCTCGGCTTATGCATTAGGGCTCTCTGATCGGCTGAGTGCTCGTACGCTCGTTTCATGGGTTGACATAGGCATACGGAGTTCATCCCCAGTCTAAGCATACGGAGTTCATTCCCAGTCTAAGATCAAACCAGATCAAGGGTTGCGATAATAGGATCGGTAGCACGCAGGGGGGACCGGGCCAATCCCTGGCTTACGCATTCTGCCTCTCTGACTGGCTGAGCACTCGCACGCCCGTTTCGTGGGTTGGCTTAGGCATAGGGAGTTCATTCCATGTCTAAGCCCTAGCCAAACCAAGGGTTGTGGCAGCAAGATCGATAGCACGCAGAGGGGGATCGGGCCGATCCCTGGCTTACGCATTATGCCTCTTCAGCCAGCTTAGTGCCTGCACTCTCATTTCGTGGGTTGACTTATGCATACGGAGTTCATTCCCAGTCTATGATCAGACCAGACTGAGGGTTATGGTAGTAAGATCGACAGCACACAGGGGGGCATCAGGCCGATCCCCAACTTGCGCATTCTACCTCTTCGGCCGACTGAGCGACAGCACGCTTGTTTCGTGGGTTGGCTTAGGCATACAGAGTTCATTCCATGTCTAAGTATATGGTGTTCATTCCCAGTCTAAGATCAGACTGGATCGAAGGTTGCGGCAACAGGACCAGTAATAGGATCGACAGCACGCAGGGGGGATCGTGTCGATCCCCGACTTGCACATTTTGCCTCTTTGGCCGACTGAGCGCCCGTACGCCCATTTCGTGGGTACTGGTACTTGTGTCACGGGCTTCAACCTTAGACTCGAAAACCGTGCGGCCTTAGGCTTGGAATCTCCTTTTTTATGCCTAAGTCAGCCTAAAACACAAGCGTACATTTACTAGAACAACGAGAAGGGCTGATTATGCAAGTTAAAGAGAAACAGTATAAAAAGGTAGAATTCTGGAAATGCTCTTGTATTCACTGAAACGGAAGTGTTTGATGGTGTACAATTGAGGGAGGAGCAGCCCTCTATTTATAGTTGAGGCTCCAGCTTACACTTAATGGCAATATCCCTAGAATAAAGGCTAAAATCATGGGATGATACAAATTACAATCAATCAGGATGCTAACTCCTGATTTTCAGGGTCAACCAAATCTGCCAGGATGCTGCTGCTGATCCTGCCTGCTTCCAGAAGCTTCCCTTGCATGTCCAGCACCTTGGGCCCTTTTGGATATGGTGCAGGCAGCTTGTATGCCAGGCCTTGGTCTCACGGGCTGGCCTGCAAGTTGGACGGGCGTTCTGAACTCGTTTGCTAGGTTTTACGCGTAGATACCAGCCAGCACGCCTAGTCTACGGGCCTCAACTTTTGGCTCACTTGCTGGCGCGCCTGATGTGCCTGGCGTGCCTGCCCAGGGCATGACATTCTCCCTCACCTGATTGTGCAACTCCCTCATTGCGTCTTCTGCATGGTACTGCCTGATCTGGTCCCTGAACTGCCATAAGTCATCTGCTGGTTCCCAGTAGGCCTCACTGTCTGGAAGTCCCTTCCAGTGCAGCAAGTACTCTTATCTTGGCTGATAGTTCTTTCGTCTCACCTCCCAGTCAGCTATGATACTGTGGACCTCCTTCTCATATGAGGCCCTTGCTACCAATGGTGCACGCTTTGACTCTGCCCATCCTGGATCTCCCTCATCCTCATGGAACGGCTTGAGCATGCTCACATGGAACACCAGGTGTACCCTCGGCTTGGGTGGCAAATCTAGCTTGTAGGCAACCTTGCCTACCCTCTTGACTACTCGGAAAGGTCCCTCATACCTCTGGACTAGGCCTTTGTGCAGCCCCCTATGGTGCACAATGGGATGCAGCTTCACCAATACCAAGTCTCCAACCTGGAACTGCACGTCCCGCCTATTCTGGTCTGCCCACTTCTTTGACCTCTTGGCTGCCTTATGTAGACAAACTCTAGCCAAGTCAGTTTGCTCCTGCTATGCCTTGGAAAACTTGTATGCTGCTGGATTCAGCCCTGTATAACCTACAGCAATCGAACCGGGTGTTAGTGGTTGTTGCCCTGTCACAACCTCAAATGGGCTCTGGTTCATTGCCTCGCTCCTTTGCAAGTTGTAGGAAAACTGCGCAATATCTAGCAGCTTTGGCCAGTCCCTTTGTGTGGCACTCACATAGTGCCTGAGGTAGACCTCCAATAGTCCATTCACTCGTTCTGTCTGCCCATCGGTCTGTGGATGCATACTGGTGGAAAAGTTCAAGTCTGACCCCAACAGCTTGAATAACTCAGTCTAGAACCTGCCTGTGAAATGCCCGTCCCGATCACTAACAATGGTTTTCGGCACTCCCCAGTACTTAACCATGTTCTTCAGGAACAATCGAGTTGCCTCCTCGGCTGGGCACTCCTTGGTTGCTGGAATGAAGATTCCATACTTGGAAAACCTATCCACCACTACCATGATGCTTCCAAACCCTTCTGCTTTAGGTAGACCGATTATAAAGTCCAGAGAAACACTCTCCCATGGTCGCTCTGGCACTGGCAATGGCTCTAAGAGACCGTCTGGTTTCTTGAGCTCCACCTTGTCCTGTTGGCAAACAAGACAAGTCTTCACATAGGCCTCCACATCATCCCTCATGTGCAGCCAGTAGTATCGGTCCTCGATCAACGCCAAGGTACGACTCACTCCGAGGTGTCCAGCCCACCTTGAATCATGGCATTCTTGCAAAGCTTCCTTGTGGAGCTTCCCATGCTGCGGCATAAACAGTCTACTTCCCCTGGTGTACAGCAAGCCATCCTGCAACCAAAATCACCTAGTCTTACCTTACTGGGCGTACTCCATGAAAGCCTTGGCTGTAGGATCATGCACAAGTCCCTCCTTGATGTGCGGCACCAGTGACCCCTCTGGTTGGCTAATGGCAGCAAGGTTAGCCTTCCTACTCAAGGCATCTACCACTAGGCTCACCCGCCCCGGCTTGTACTCCATCTGGAAATCAAATTCTACAAGAAAATCTTGCCATCTCGCCTGCTTGGGGGACAGCTTCTTCTTCGTCTGGAAGTAACTGGTCGCCAAATTGTCTGTCCTAACCACAAACCCTAACAGCTAATGGCACCAAGTGAGCAAGTAGTGCACCATTGCAGTCATCTCTTTCTCTTGGACCATGTACTTACGCTCAGTCTCATTCAGCTTTCTGCTCTCGAACGCGACTGGACACCCCTCCTGCATCAACACCCCCTATGGTAAAGTCTGATCCATCCGTATGCACCTCATATGGCTTGGCATGGTCTGGCAAGGCCAAGACTGGCTCCTCGGTCACAGCTCGCTTCAACCTATCAAAGGCTTCCTGGCACCCTGCGCTCCACTCCCATGCTTTCCCTTTCTTGAGCAAGTCAGTCAATGGCGTGGCTATTGCTGAGTGACCTTTGATGAAGCGTCTGTAGTAGTTGACCAGCCCAAGGAATGATCTCAACTCAGTGACCTTGGCTGGCGGTTGCCACTTCAGGATGGCGTGTATCTTGCCTTCATCCATGCATATCCTGTCACCTCCCACTATGTGGCCAAGGAATGGGATCTCCTGCTGGGTGAATGAGCACTTCTCCCTCTTGACAAATAGCTTGTGCGCCCGCAACACCTCGAACACCTGTCTCAAGTGGTCTACATGCTCTCCCAAAGTTTGGTAGATCACAATGTCATCCAAATAAACCACAACAAACCGATCAAGGAATGACTGAAGTACCTTGTTCATAAGGGTGCAAAATGTTGCTGGGGCATTCGAGAGTCTGAAAGGCATCACCAAGAACTCATACGAACCATATCGAGTGACACATGCTATCTTTGGCACATCTCCCTCCGCGATCCTGACTTGATAGTAGACTGACCTCAAATCCAGCTTGGTGAACCACCTTGCGCTCCCAAGTTGATCGAACAAGTTCGCAATGAGTGGGATGGGGTACTTGTTCTTGATGGTCAGCTTGTTCAAAGCCCGATAGTCTATGCACAGCCGCAACAACCCATCATGCTTGCGCTGAAATAGAACCGGTGCACCATAGGGTGCCTTCGATGGCCTGATGAAGCCAGCATCAACTAACTCTTTGAGCTACTTCCTCAACTCTTCCAACTCTGGTGGAGACATTCGGTAAGGGACTCTAGCTGGTGGCTTGGCCTCGGACACCAGCTCGATCTTGTGGTCCACCTCCCTCTTAGGTGGTAGCTTGCTAGGTAGCTTTATGGGCATCACATCACTAAAGGTCTTCAGCACTTTTAGCACCTCTAAGGGTGACTCGATCTCCTTCTCTTTTGGGTCATCATATTTTAGGGCTGCCAAGAAGGTGTCTTCTTGTCTGCTTACCGCCTTGGCAAATTGGATGGCTGACACCACCCGCGACCCAACTCCAGACCCTCTCCTCAATGGCACTAGGCATTGGCACCGTGCATCCAAGATGCAAACACAATCGGTAAAAGGCACAAGGAGGGCGTTAATCCGAACAAGGAAATCCAACCCAATCACAAACTCATAGTCATCAAGGGGTATTACCTCAATGGTCTCCTTGCCTTTCCAGTCTCCAAGCTGTAACTCCACTCCCCGCGCTACTCCAATGGCTGGAACTTCCTTGGAGTTCACCGTTTTGATGGTACCAGTCCCTTTCTGCACCTTTAGTCTGAGCTTCCAGGCTCTATCACCTGAAATAAAAAGATGTGAGGCACATGTGTCCACCAGTGCGCTCACCTTCTGACCTGTAACCATCAGATCCACAAACATCAAGCCCTTTGGCTTGCGGCTCCCCTTACTTTGGACAGCATTGAGCACCAACGACCCAAGCTTTGCTGCCCCTGACTCTGGCTCCTTGTCAGACTCCTTGTCTTCAGCAGCCAGCTTGCCCTTCTGCGGGTAATTACACACTATGTGGCTCCCTCCACATAGGTAGCATGCTAGTGGCTCTCGATCCCCCTTTGCTTTCCACTTGCCTGCTGGTGGCTTCCTTTCACCATCCTTGGTTGAACGGTCTCGATCTCCATCCTTGGACTCCCGGTCACGGTCCTTCCCCTTGGATTGCTTCTTCTGATCCCTATCATCCCTGCCCTTACCCTTGGGCTTGGTAGACTCGAACTTGTTCAAAGGCTTGAACTCTATCAAGGCCTCGGCAGTAGTCATGGCTTTAGCCAAGTCATGAACTCCTCTCCTTTGTAGCTCATGCTTCACCCATGGCTTCAGCCCATCCATGAAAGCAAATAAGGCATCCTTCTCACCTAGATCCAAGATCTGTAGCATCAGTTCAGAGAATTTTTGGACATACTCCCTTATGTCCCCTTGCTGGCTCAGCCTACGTAACTTTGCCCGTGCCGCATCATCGACATACTTCGGGTAAAATTGTTCTCTGAACTCCTTTTGGAACTCTGCCAAGGTTCCAATCTTGGCGCTCCCATGCCTGACATCATCATACCTGTGCCTCTACCACAATAAGGCTACATCAGTGAGATACATAGTAACAGTGCTTACCTTTATCGCCTCGTCTTGCATGCCCATGGCCTGGAAGTACTGCTCCATACCCCAAAGGTAGTTATCTACTTCTTTGGCTGCCCTAGTCCCCTTGAACTCCTTAGGCTTGGGGACATCCAATCTGGACTTGGACACTCCAGCAAACATGCCATTCCCAATGGCAGTCTTGCAAGCAACGAGCTCACTGGTAAGCTCCTCCATCCGCTGGCGCATGGCCTCCATGCCATCGCGCAAGGTCAGCACTTCAGCCTCCAAGGTCTGATTCTTTTGGGTGAACACGTCCAAGCCTTTGTTGAGAGCAGCTTGTAGCTCACTTTGGATCTCCTCCCTCATGGAGTCTAGCGATGCAATGTGAGTCTCTACACTCTCAAGCTTCTCCCCCATGTCGCCCATGGTCACCTCCACCTTGGCCAGCCTATCGTCCATGGTAGACCAGATATCTCTAGAACTGGTTTTCCTCCTTCTTCCACGCCCATGCTTCTGGGCCTCTGGTTGTTGGTTAGCAGCGTCACTTTGGGATGCCATCTCCTCTAACCTGCACAACACAAACACGCAGAATCAAACTTGCTCTGATACCAACTGTCATGGGCTCCGACCTTAAACTCAGAAACCGTGTGGCCTTAGGCTTGGAATCTCCTCCTTTATGCCTAAGTCAGCCTAAAACACAAGCGTACGGGCACTAGAACAATAGGAAGGGCTGATTACGCAAGTTAAAGAAAAACAGGATAAGAAGGCAGAATTCTGGAAATGCCCTTGTATTCACTGAAACAAAAGTGTTTGATGGTGTACAAATGAGGGAGGAGCAGCCCTCTATTTATAGTTGAGGCTCCAGCTTACACTTAATGGTAATATCCCTAGAATAAAAGCTAAAATCATGGGATTATACAGATTACAATCAATCAAGATGCTAACTCCTGATTTTCAAGGTCAACCAAATCTGCCAGGATGCTGCTGCTGATCCTGCCTGCTTCCAGAAGCTTCCCTTGCGTGTCCAGCACCTTGGGCCCTTCTGGATGTGGTGCGGGCAGCTTGTATGCCAGGCCTTGGTCTCACAGGCTGGCCTGCAAGTTGGGCGGGCGTTCTGAACTCGTTTGCTATGCTTTACGTGCAGATACCCGTCAGCACGCCTGGTCTGCGGGCCTCAACCGCTGGCTCGCCTGCTGGTGCACCTGATGTGCCTGGCGTGCCCGCCCAGGGTGTGACACTTGGCCCTTATATTGGCCCCCTATCCCTCATCAAACCTGGAGAACTCACACCCCCTTTAAAGAGCATTTGAGATTTTATAGGTTTGCTGCTAGTAGCCATTAAAGTGTCTGAAATGGGGACACGTTTTTCAAACGATCACAAAATCTTCTCCACTTCGAGTTTTTAGCTGAATTTTTTTGTGCATGCCAACAAAAATAAAAGGATCACCTCTACCAAATTTGGGGAAAAACTCTTTCTAAAAAAAGTTTAAAAAATCTTGAACCGTAAAATGTTTTGAAAATCATGAAAAATAGAAAACGGGTCGTCTTCCCACAAAACTTCACATGAAGCCTTAGGGGAAAATTGTATGAATTTACAAGCCATAAAAATGGCATTGGCACGGCAGAAATATGAAGATGTGCTTGAACCCACCTACCACCCGTTCGATCCCCGGCTTGCGCATCTTGCCTCTCTGGTCGGCTGAGCACCCGCACGCTTGTTTCGTGGGTTGACTTAGGCATATGGAGTTCATCCCAGTCTAAGCATAGGGAGTTCATTCCTAGTCTAAGATCGAACCGGACCGAGGGTTGCGGCAGCAAGATCGGCAGCACACAGGGGGGACAAGGCCAATCCTCGGCTTGCGCATTCTGCCTCTCCGACCGGCCGAGCGCCCGCACGTTCGTTTCGTGGGTTGGCTTAGGCATAGGGAGTTCATTCCATGTCTAAGCCCCAGCTGGACCAAGGGTTGTGGCAGTAGGACCGGCAGCATACAAAGGGGGATCGGGCTGATCCCCGACTTGCGCATTATGCCTCTCCGACCGGCTCAGCACTCGCACGCTCGTTTCGTGGGTTGACTTAGGCATACGGAGTTCATTCCCAGTCTAAGATCGGACCGGACCAAGGGTTGGGCAGCAGGATTCGAATAGCATGCAGGGGGATCGGACCGATCCTCGACTTGCACATTCTGCCTCTCTAGTCAGCTGCTGCCTGCACGCTATTTACTGCTTAGTCAACAAGTGGTTACTGTCTAGCAACGAGTTCATTCCCAGTCTAAGATCGGACCAGATCGAAGGTTGTGGCAGCAGGATTGGCAGCACGCAGGAGGGACCGAGCCGATCCCCAGCTTGCGCATTCTGCCTCTCCGCACGCTGAGCGCCCCACGCTCGTTTCGTGGGTTGGCTTAGGCATACAAAGTTAATTCCATGTCTAAGCCCTAGCCGGACAGAGGGTTGTGGCAGCAGGACCGGCAACGGGATCAGCAGCATGTAGAGGGGGATCGGGTTGATCCTCGGTTTGTGCATTATGCCTATTCGACTAGCCTTTTCGGTCGGTTTGAGCGCCTGCACGCTCATTTCATGGGTTGACTTAGGCATACGAAGTTCATCTCCAATCTAAGCATATGGAGTTCATTCCCAGTCTAAGATCGGATCGGACCGAGGGTTGTGGCAGTAGGATCGGTAGCATGCAAGGGGGACTGAGCTGATCCCCGGCTTGCGTGTTCTGCCTCTCTGGCCAACTGAGCACCCTGCACACCCGTTTTGTGGGTTAGCTTAGGCATAGGGAGTTCATTCCATGTCTAAGCCCCAGCCAGACCGAGGGTTGTGGCAGCGGGATGGCAACACGCAAGGGGGACCGGGCCGGTCCCCGGCTTGCACATTCTGCCTCTCCGACCGGTTGAGCGCTCGCATGCCCGTTTAGTGGGTTGGCTTAGGCATAGGGAGTTCATTCCATGTCTAAGCCCCAGTCGGACCGAGGGTTGTGGCAGCGGGATCGGCAACAGGCAGGGGGGACCGGGCCGATCCCCGGCTTGCGCATTCTGCCTCTTCGGCCGACTGAGTGCTCGCATGCCCGTTTCGTGGGTTGGCTTAGGCATAGGGAGTTCATTCCATGTCTAAGCCCCAGCCGAACCGACAGTTGTGGCAGAGGGACCGGCAGCAGGCAAAGGGGATCGGATTGATCCCCGGCTTGCGCATTATGCCTCTTCGGCCGGCTTAGTGCCCGCACACTAGTTTTATGGGTTGACTTATCCATACGGAGTTCATTCCCAGTCTAAGATCAGACCGGATCGAGGGTTGCGGCAGCCAGATTGACAGCACGCAGGAGGGACCGAGTCGATCCCCGGCTTGTGCATTCTACATCTCCGGTCGACTGAGCACCCGCATGCTCGTTTCTTAGGTTGGCTTAGGCATACGGAGTTCATTCCATGTCTATGCCCCAGTCAGACCGATGGTTGTGGCAGCGGGACCGGTAGCACGTAGAGGGGGACTGGGTCGATCCTTGGTTTGCGCATTATGCCTCTCCGGCCAGCTCAGCGCCCGTATGCTCATTTTGTGGGTTGACTTAGGCATACGGAGTTCATCCACAGTCTAAGCATACGGAGTTCATTCTCAGTCTAAGATCGGATCAGACCGAGGGTTGCGGCAACAGAACCAGTAACAGGATCGACAGTACGTAGGGGGGACCAGGCCGATCCCCGACTTGCACATTCTACCTCTCCGACCGGCTGAGCACCTGTGTCATGCCCTAGGCGGGCATGCCAAGCACATCAGGTGCACCAGCAGGCGAGCTAGAGATTAAGGCCCTCAGACCAGGCGTGCTGGCGGGTATCTATGCGCAAAGCCTAGCAAACGAGTTCAGAACGCCCGCCCAACTTGTAGGCTAGCCCGTGAGACCAAGGCCTGGCATACAAGCTGCCCGCACCACATCCAGAAGGGCCCAAGGTGCTGGACACATAAGGGAAGCTTCTGAAAGCAGGCAGGATCAGCTGGAGCATCCTGGCAGATTTGGTTGACCTTAAAAATTAGGAGTTAGCATCCCGATTGATTGTAATCTATATAATCCCATGATTTTAGCCTTTATTCTAGGGATATGCCATTAAGTTGTAGCTGGAGCCTCAACTATAAATAGAGGGCTGCTCCACCCTCATTTGTACACCATCAAACACTTCTGTTTCAGTGAATACAAGAGCATTTCCAGAATTCTGTCTTCTTATCCTGTTTCTCTTTAACTTGCGTAATCAGCCCTTCCCATTGTTCTAGTGCCCGCATGCTTGTGTTTTAGGCTGACTTAGGCATAAAGGAGGAGATTCCAAGCCTAAGGCTGCACAGTTTCTGAGTCTAAGGTCGGAGCCCGTGATAGTTGGTATCAGAGCAAGTTTGATTCTGCGTGTTTGTGTTATGCAGGTTAGATCGTGATTGAGGAGATGGCATCCCAAAGCGACGTTGCTAGCCAACAACCAGAGGCCCAGGAGCATGGGCGTGGAAGAGGCGAGAAAGCCAGTTCTAGAGATATCTGGTCTACCATGGATGGTAGGCTGGCCAAGGTGGAGGTGACCGTAGGCAACATGGGGGAGAAGCTTGAGGAGTAGAGACTCACATTGCATCGCTAGACTCCATGGGGGAG
>NW_019167826.1:14450118-14523931 GCF_002303985.1 Durio zibethinus
CGCGCCAGGCACATCAGTGCACCAGCAGGCGAGCCAGAGGTTAAGGCCTGCAGACCAGGCGTGCTGGTGGGTATCTGTGCACAAAGCCTAGCAAATGAGTTCAGAACGCCTGCCCAACTTGCAGGCCAGCCCGTGAGACCAAGGCCTGGCATACAAGCTGCTCGACCACATCTAGAAGGGCCCAAGGTGCTGGACATGCAAGGGAAGCTTTTGGAAGCAGGCAGGATTAGCTGGAGCATCCCGACAGATTTGGTTGACCTTGAAAATCAGGAGTTAGCATCCTGGTTGATTGTAATCTGTATAATCCCATGATTTTAGCCTTTATTCTAGGGATATGCCATTAAGTTGTAGCTGGAGCCTCAACTATAAATAGAGGGCTGCTCCACCCTCATTTGTACACCATCAAACACTTCTATTTCAGTGAATACAAGAGCATTTCCAGAATTCTGTCTTCTTATCCTTTCTCTTTAACATGCGTAATCACCCTTCCCATTGTTCTAGTGCCCGCACGCTTGTGTTTTTAGGCTGACTAGATAAGGAGGAGATTCCAGCCTAAGGCGCACGATTTCTGAGTCAAGGTAAAGCTCAATGATAGTGGTATCAGAGCGAGTTCGATTCTTGTGTTTTTGTGTTGTCAGGTTAGATTCGTGATTGAGGAGATGCATTCAAAGTGACATTGCCTAGCCAACAACGCAGAGCCCAAGAGCATGGGTGTGAATAAAGGTAATAGCAAGCTAGTTTACGCGACGTGGATCAGACTGACCGAGGGTTACGGTAGCAAGATCCGGTAGCACGTAGGTGGACCGAGCCGGTCCCCTAGCTTGGGCATTTTGCCTCTCGCGACCGAGTGAGTGCCGCACGCCCGTATCCGTGCGTTAGCTTAGGCCTAGGGAGTTCATTCCATGTCTAAGCCCCAGTCAGACCGACGGTTGTGGCAACAGGACCAGAGCACACAGAGGGGGACTGGGCCAATCCCCAGCTTGTGCATTCTGCCTCTCCTGCTGGCTGAGCGCCCACACGCTCGTTTTGTGGGTTGGCTTAGGCATACGGAGTTCATTCCATGTCTAAGCATACGGAGTTCATTCGTAGTCTAAGAGTTTGAGCCATGGTGCATATGCTGGGCTCGGGCATGTGCTGGTGCCGCATTTTTTTCACCTGGGGCACCATCACCGGAGCATCATCGGAGAGCCTAACCGGCGGCATTGGGGGTTCCGACGATTAGGGGGCCGGGGGGTGTGCGCACATGATGTGTGATGGGTGCTGGTACTTGGCCCTTATATTGGCCCCCTATCCCTCATCAAACCTCAAGAACTCACACCCCTTTAAAAAGCATTTGAGATTTTATAGGTTCGCTGCCAGTAGCCACTAAAGTGTCCGAAATAGGGACACTTTTTTCAAACAGTCACAAAATCTTCTCCACTTTGAGTTTTTGGCTGAATTGTTTTGTGCATGCCAGCAAAAATATGAGGATCACCTCTACCAAATTTAGGGATAAAAATATTTCTAAAAAAATTAAAAAAAATCCTGAACCACAAAAAGTTTCAAAAATCCCAAAAAATAGAAAATGGGTCGTCTTGCCACGAAACTTCACATGAAGGCTTAGGGGACCATTGTATGAATTTACAAGCCAAAAAAATGGCATTAGCATGGCAGAAATATGAAGATGTGCTTGAACCTACCTGCCACCCGTTTGATCCTCGATTTACGCATCCTGCCTCTCTGGTCGACTGAGCGCCCGCACACTCATTTTGTGGGTTGACTTAGGCATACGGAGTTCATCCCCAGTTTAAGCATATGGAGTTCATTCCCAGTCTAAGATTGGACCAGACCGAGGGTTGCGGCAGTAGGATCGACAGCACATAGGGGGGACCAGGTCGATCCCCGGCTTACGCATTCTGCCTCTCCGGTCGACTGAGTGCCCGTACGCCCATTTCGTGGGTTGACTTAGGCATAGGTAGTTCATTCCGTGTCTAAGCCCCAGTCAAACAGAGGGTTGTGGTAGCGGGACCGACAACACGAAGAGGGGGACCGGGCCGATCCCCTGCTTGCGCATTATGCCTCTCCAACCGGTTCAGCGCCCGAACGCTTATTTCGTGGGTTGACTTAGGCATATGGAGTTCATTCCAAGTATAAGATTGGACTGGACTGAGGGTTGCGACAGCAGGATCGACAGCATGTAGAGGGGGACCGAGCCAATCCCCAGCTTGCACATTCTGCCTCTCCGGTCAGCTAAAATCCCGCACGCTCGTTTCGTGGGTTGGCTTAGGAATACGAAGTTCATTCCATGTCTAAGCCCCAGCCGAACTGAGGGTTGTGGCAGCAGGATCGACAGCACGCAGAGGGGGATCGGGTTGATCCCCGGCTTGAGCATTATGCCTCTCCAGTCGGCTGAGCGTTCGCATGCTCGTTTCATGGGTTGACTTAGGCATATGGAGTTCATCCCCAGTCTAAGCATATGGAGTTCATTCCCAGTCTAACATCGGATCGGATCGAGGGTTGCGGTAGCAAGATCGGTAGCACGCTGAGGGGACCGAGCTGATCCTCGGCTTGGGCATTTTGCCTCTTCGACCGACGGAGCACCCGCACGCCCATTTCGTGGGTTGGCTTAGGCATAGGGAGTTCATTCCATGTCTAAGCCCCAGTCAGACCGAGGGTTGTCGCAACGGGACCGGCAGCACGTAGAGGGGGATCGGGCCAATCCCTGGCTTGTGGATTATGCCTCTTCGGTCGGCTCATTCGTGGGTTAAGTTATGCATACGGAGTTCATTCCCAGTCTAAAATCAGACTGGACCGAGGGTTGCGGCAGTAGGATCGACAGCACGCAGGGGGGATCGGGCCGATCCCCAGCTTGCGCATTCTGGCTCTCCGATCGACTGAGCGCCCGCGCGCTTGTTTCGTGGGTTGGCTTAGGTATACGGAGTTCATTCCATGTCTAAGCCCCAGCCGGATCGAGGGTTGTGGCAGTAGGATAGGTAGCAGGATCGACAGCATGCAAAGGGGGACCGAGCTGATCCCCGGCTTGAGCATTATGCCTCTTCGGCCGGCTGAGCGTCCGCACGCTCATTTTATGGGTTGACTTAGGCATACGGAGTTTATTCCCAGTATAAGATTGGATCGGAATGAGGGTTGCGGCAGCAGGATCGACAACACGAAGGGGGGGACCGGGTCGATCCCCGACTTGCACATTCTGCCTTTCCGGTCGGCTGAGCTCTCGCATGCTCGTTTCGTGGGTTGGCTTAGGCATACGGAGTTCATTCCATGTCTAAGACCTAGCCAGACCGAGGGTTGTGGCAGCAGGATAGGTAGCAGGATCGACAGCATGCAGAGGGGGACCGAGCTGATCCCCGACTTGAGCATTATGCCTCTCCGGCCGGCTGAGCGTCCGCACGCTCATTTTGTGGGTTGACTTAGGCATAAGGAGTTCATCCCAAGTCTAAGCATACAGAGTTCATTCCCAATCTAAGATCAGACCGGACCGAGGGTTACGACAGTAGGATCAGTAGGACGCAGGGGAGACTGGGCCGATCCCCGGCTTGCGCATTTTGCCTCTTCGATCGACGGAGCACCGCACGCCCGTTTCATGGGTTGGCTTAGGCATAGGGAATTCATTCCATGTCTAAGCCCCAGTTGGACCGAGGGTTCTGGCAGCGGGACCAGCAGCACGTCGAGAAGGATCGGGCATCCTACCTACTGGCAGAGAGATCAGACTGAACTGAGGGTTGCGGTAGCAGGATCGGCAGCACGTATGGGGGACCAGGCCGATCCCCGACTTACGCATTCTGCCTCTCCGGCCGGCTGAGCGCCCATACACCCGTTTTATGGGTTGACTTAGGCATAGGGAGTCCATTCCATGTCTCAGCCCCAGTTAGACCGAGAGTTGTGGCAACGGGACCGGTAGCACGAAGAGGGGGACCGAGCTGATCCTCGGCTTGCGCATTATGCCTCTACGGCTGGCTCAACGCCTGTATGCTCATTTCGTGGGTTGACTTAGGCATACGGAGTTCATTCCCAGTATAAGATTGGACCAGACAGAGGGTTACGGTAGCAGGATTGATAGCACGTAGGGGCGACCAGGCTGATCCCCGGCTTGCGCATTCTACCTCTCCGATCGACTGAGCTCCCGCACGCTCGTTTCCTGGGTTGGCTTAGGCATACGAAGTTCATTCCATGTCTAAGCCCCAGTCGGACTGAGGGTTGTGGCAGCAGGATAGGTACCAGGATCGACAGCACGCAGAGGGGGACCGGGCTAATCCCCGGCTTAAGCATTATGCCTATCTGACCGGCTGAGCGTCTGCACGCTCATTTCATGGGTTGACTTAGGCATACGGAGTTCATCCCCAGTCTAAGCATACAGAGTTCATTCCCAGTCTAAGATCGGACCGGACTAAGGGTTGCGATAGCAGGATCAGCAGCACACAGGAGGGACCGAGCCGATCCCCGGCTTGCACATTTTGCCTCTTCGATCGACGGAGCACCCACATGCCCGTTTCATGGGTTGGCTTAGGCATAGGGAGTTCATTCCATGTCTAAGCCCCAGCCGGACCGAGGGTTGTGGCAGCGGGATCGGTAGCACGTAGAGAGGGACCGGGCCGATCCCTGGCTTACGCATTATGCCTCTTCGATCGGCTCATTCACGGGTTGACTTATGCATACGAAGTTCATTCCCAGTCTAAGATCGGACCGGATCGAGGGTTGCGGCAGTAGGATCCATCGCACGCAGGGGGGATCGGGTCAATCCCCAGCTTGTGCATTTTGCCTCTCCGATCGGCTGAGCGCCCGCACGCTCTTTTCGTGGGTTGGCTTAGGCATACGGAGTTCATTCCATGCCTAAGCATAGGGAGGTCATTCTCAGTCTAAGATTTTGAGCCACGGTGCACATGCTGGGGCACCATCGTCGGTGCATCGTCAGAGAGCCTAACCGGTGGTATTGGGGGTTTCGGCAATTGGGGGGGCCGGGGGGTGTGCGAACATGATGTGCGATGGGTGCTGGTACTTGGCCCTTATATTGGCCCCCTATCCCTCATCAAACCTCGAGAACTCACACCCCCTTAAAGAGCATTTGAGATTTTATAGGTTTGCTGCCAGTAGCCATTAAAGTGTCTGAATTGGGGACACTTTTTTCAAACGGTCACAAAATCTTCTCCACTTTGAGTTTTTAGCTGAATTGTTTTGTGCATGCCAAAAAAAATACAAGGATCACCTCTACCAGATTTAGGAACAAAATTCTTTCTAAAAAATTTTTAAAAAATCTCAAACCGTAAAAAGTTTCAAAAATCGTGAAAAATAGAAAACGGGTCATCTTGCCACGAAATTCACATGAAGGCTTAGGGGACCATTGTATGAATTTACAAGCCATAAAAATGGCATTGGCATGGCAGAAATATGAAGATGTGCATGAACCCACCTACCACCTGTTCGATCCCTAACTTATGCATCTTGCCTCTCTGGTCGGCTGAACGCCCGTACGCTCGTTTCGTGGGTTGACTTAGGCATACGGAGTTCATCCCCAATCTAAGCATATGGAGTTCATTCCCAGTCTAAGACCAGACCGGACAGAAGGTTGTGGTAGTAGGATCGACAGCACGTAAGGGGGACCAGGCTGATCCTCGGCTTGCGCATTCTGCCTCTCTGGTCGGCTAAGCGCCCGCACGCCCATTTTGTGGGTTGGCTTAGGCATAGGGAGTTCATTCCATGTCTAAGCCCTAGCCGAACAAGGTTGTGGCAGCGGGACAGGCAGCACGCAGAGAGGGATCGGGTCGATCCCCAACTTGCGCATTATGCCTCTCCAGTCGGCTCAGCGCCCGCACACTCATTTCGTGGGTTGACTTAGGCATACGGAGTTAATTCCCAGTCTAAGATCGGATCGGACCGAGGGTTGGGGTAGCAGGATCGACAGCACGCAGGGGGGACCGAGCTGATCCTCAGCTTGCCATTCTGCCTCTCCGGTCGGTTGAGCACCCGCACACTCGTTTCATGGGTTGGCTTAGGCATGCGTAGTTCATTCCATGTCTAAGCATATGGAGTTCATTCCCAGTCTAAGATCGGATCGGACCGAGGGCTATGGCGGTAGGACCAGCAGCAGGATCAGCAGCATGCAAGAGGGGACCGGGCCGATCCCCGGCTTGCGTATTCTGCCTTTTCGACCGACTGAACGCCCGCACGCTCATTTCGTGGGTTGGCTTAGGCATACGGAGTTCATTCCATGTCTAAGCCCCAGTCGGACCGAGGGTTGTGGTAGCTGGACCGACAGCAGGATCAACAGCACGTAGAGGGGGACCGTACTGATCCTCGACTTTCACATTCTACCTCTTTGACTGGCCTCTTTGGCGGGCTGAGCGCCCGCATGCTCGTTTCGTGGGTTGACTTAGGCATACGGAGTTCATCCCTAGTCTAAGCATATGGAGTTCATTCCCAGTCTAAGATCGAACCGGACCGAGGGTTGCGGTAGCAGGATTGACAGCACGCAGGGGGGACCAAGCCGATCCCCGCTTGCGCATTCTACCTCTCCAGCCAGTTGAGCACTCGCACGCCCGTTTCGTGGGTTGGCTTAGGCATAGGGAGTTCATTCCATGTCTAAGCCCCAGCTGGATCGATGGTTGTGGCAGTGGGACCGACAGTACATAGAGGGGGATTGGATCGATCCTCGGCTTACGTGTTATGCCTCTTCGGCCGACTCAACGCCCGCACGCTCGTTTTGTGGGTTGATTTATGCATACGGAGTTCATTCCCAATCTAAGATCGGACCGGACTGAAGGTTGCGGCAGTAGGAATGACAACACGCAGGGGGGACCAGGTCGATCCCCGGCTTGCGCATTATGCCTTTCCGATCGGTTGAGAGCCCGCATGCTCGTTTCGTGACTTGACTAAGGCATACAGAGTTCATCCCTAGTCTAAGCATACGGAGTTCATTCCCAGTCTAAGATCAGATCGGACCGAGGGTTACGGCAGTAAGATCGACAGCACGCAGGGGGGATCGAGCCCATCCCTGGCTTGCGCATTCTGCCTTTTCGGTTGACTGAGCGCCCGCACACCCATTTCGTGGGTTGGCTTAGGCATAGGCAGTTCATTCCATGTCTAAGCATATGGAGTTCATTCCCAGTCTAAGATCAGATCGGCCCGATGGTTGTGGTAGCAGGACTGACAGCGGGATCAGTAGCACACAGGGGGGACCGGGTCGATCCCCGGCTTATGCATTCTGCCTCTCTGACCAGCTGAGCGCCCACACGCCCGTTTCGTGGGTTGGCTTAGGCATAGGGAGTTCATTCCATGTCTAAGCCCCAGTCGGACCGAGGGTTGGGGCACCATCGCCGAAGCATCACTGGAGCATCGTCGGAGAGCCTAACCGACGGCATTAGGGGTTTTGACGATTGTGGGGCCAAGGGGTGTGCGCACATGATGTGCGATGGGTGCTGGTACTTGGCCCTTATATTGGCCCTTTATCACTCATCAAACCTCGAGAACTCACACCCTCTTAAAGAGCATTTGAGATTTTATAGGTTTGCTGCCAGTAGCCATTAAAGTGTCTGAAATGGGGACACTTTTTTCAAACGGTCACAAAATCTTCTCCACTTCGAGTTTTTAGCTGAATTTTTTTGTGCATGCCAACACGCCGTTTCGTGGGTTGGCTTAGGCATAGGGAGTTCATTCCATGTCGAAGCCCCAGTCGGACCAAGGGTTGTGACAGTGGGATCGGCAGCATGCAGTGGGGGATCAGGCCGATCCCCGGCTTGCGCATTATGCCTCTCCGGCTGGCTCAACACCCGTACACTCATTTCGTGGGTTGACTTAGGCATATGGAGTTCATTCCTAGTCTAAGATCAGATTGACAGTACGTAGGGGAGACCGGGCCTATCCTTGGCTTGTGCATTCTGCGTTTTGATCGGCTGAGCACCTGAACGCTCGGTTCGAGGGTTGGTTTAGGCATACGGATTTCATTCCCAGTCTAAGATTTTGAGCCACGGTGCACATGCTGGCTCGAGCATGTGGTAGGTACCGTATTTTTTTTTTGCTCGGGCACCATCGCCAGAGAGCCTAACCGACGGCATTGGGGGTTCCGGTGAATGGGGCGCCAGGGGGTGTGCACACATGATGTGCGATGGGTGCTGGTACTTGGCCCTTATATTGGCTCCCTATCCCTTGTCAAACCTCGAGAACTCAGACCCCTTTAAAGAGCATTTGAGATTTTATAGGTTTGCTTCCAGTAGCCATTAAAGTGTCTTAAATGGGGACACTTTTTTCAAACGGTCAAAAAATCTTCCCCACTTCGAGTTTTTAGCTAAATATTTTTGTGCATTCCAACCACAAATTTTGGGGACAAAACTCTTTCTAAAACAATTTTAAAAAATCCCGAACCGTAAAATGCTTCGAAAATCATGAAAAATAAAAAACGGGTCGTCTTGCCATGAAACTTCATATGAAGGCTTAGGGGATAATTGTATGAATTTACAAGCCATAAAAATGGCATTGGCAAGGCAGAAATATGAAGATGTGCTTGAACCCACCTACCACCTGTTCGATCCTTGGCTTACGCATCCTACCTCTCTGGTTAGCTGAGCGCCCGCACGCTCGTTTCGTGGGTTGACTTAGGGATACGGAGTTCATCCCCAGTCTAAGCATACGAAGTTCATTGCCAGTCTAAGATTGGATTGGACCGAGGGTTGCGACAGCAGGATCGATAGTATGTCGGGGGGATCGGGCCGATCCCCGGCTTGAGCATTCTGCCTCTCTGGCCGACTGAGCGCCCGCACGTCCGTTTCGTAGGTTGACTTAGGCATAGGGAGGTCATTCCATGTCGAAGCTCCAGACGGACTGAGGGTTGTGGTAGTGGGACCGGCAGGACGCAGAGGCAGACCGGGCCGATCCCCGACTTTCGTATTATGCCTCTCCGATCAGCTCAACACCCACACGCTCGTTTCGTGGGTTGACTTACACATACGAAGTTCATTCCTAGTCTAAGATCGGACCGGACCGAGGGTTGCGGCAGCAGGATCGACAGCACGCAGCGGGGGATCGGACTGATCCCCGACTTGTGCATTTTGCCTCTTCGATCGGCTGAGTACCTGCACGCTCGTTTCGTGGGTTGGCTTAGGCATACGAAGTTCATTCCATGTCTAAGCATATGGAGTTCATTCCCAGTCTAAGATCGGACCGAGGGTTGGGGTAGCAGGACCAGCAGCAGGATCGACAGCATGTAAAAGGGGACCGGGCTGATCCCCGACTTGCACATTTTGCCTCTCCGGTCGACCTCTCCGACTGGCTGAGCACCCGTACGCTCGTTATGCATACGGAGTTCATCCCCAGTCTAAGCATACGAAGTTCATTCCCAGTCTAAGATTGGACCGGATCGAGGGTTGCGAGAGTAGGATCAGCAGCACGCAGGGGGGGATCCGGTTGATCCCCGGCTTGTGCATTCTACCTCTCCGATCGGCTGAATGCCCGTACGCCCGTTTCATGGGTTGGCTTAGGCATAGGGAGTTCATTCCATGCCTAAGCCCCAGTCAGACCAAGGGTTGTGGCAGCGGGATCGGCAGCACGCAGAGGGGGATTGGGCCGGTCCCTGGCTTGCGCATTATGTCTCTTCGATCGGCTCAATGACCCCACGCTCATTTCGTGGGTTGACTTATGCATACGGAGTTCATTCCCAGTCTAAGATCAGACCGGACTGAGGGTTGTGGCAGCAGGATCGATAGCACGTAGGGGGGACCGAGCCAGTCCTCGGCTTGTGCATTCTACCTCTCCGACCGGTGAGCGCCAGCACGCTAGTTTCATGGGTTGGCTTAGGCATACGGAGTTCATTACTTGTCTAAGCATACGGAATTCATTCCCAGTCTAAGATTTTGAGCCACGGTGCACATGCTGGGCTCGGGCATGTGCTGGTGCCACATTTTTTTCACCCGGGGCACCATCGCTGGAGAGCCTAACTGGCGGCATTGAAGGTTCCGACGATTGGGGGGCCGGGGGTGTGCGCACGTGATGTGCGATAGGTGCTGGTACTTGGCCCTTATATTGGCTCCCTATCCCTCATCAAACCTCGAGAACTCCCACCCCCTTAAAGAGCATTTGAGATTTTATAGGTTTGCTGCCAATAGCCATTAAAGTGTCTGAAATGGGGCCACTTTTTTCAAACAGTCACAAAATCTTCTCCACTTTGACTTTTTAGCTGAATTTTTTTGTGCATGGCAAAAAAAATGCAAGGATCACCTCTAATAGATTTGGGGACAAAACTCTTTCTAAAACAATTTTAAAATATCTTAAACCGAAAAAAGTTTTGAAAATCATGAAAAATAGAAAACGGGTCATCTTGCCACGAAACTTCACATGAAGGCTTATGGGACCATTGTATGAATTTACAAGCCATAAAAATGGCATTGGCATGGCAAAAATATGAAGATGTGCTTGAACCCACCTACCACCCATTCGATCCCCGGCTTACGCATCCTGCCTCTCTAGTCGGCTGAGGGCCCGTACGCTTGTTTTGTGGGTTGACTTAGGCATACGGAGTTCATCCCCAGTCTAAGCATACAGAGTTCATTCCCAGTCTAAGATCAGACCGAACCGAGGGTTGCGACAGCAGGATCGGCAGCACGCAGGGTGGACTGGGTGCACATTTTGCCTCTCCGGCCGGTTGAGCACCCGTACGCCCATTTAGTGGGTTGGCTTAGGCATAGGGAGTTCATTCCATGTCTAAGCCCTAGCCGGACCGAAGGTTGTGGTAGCGGGACCGACAATATGCAGAGGGGGATCGGGTCGATCCCCAGCTTACGCATTATGCCTCTTCGGCTGGCTCAGCACCCGCACGCTCGTTTCATGGGTTGACTTAGGTGTATGAAGTTCATTCCTAGTCTAAGATAGGATCGGACCGAGGGTTGCGACAGCTAGATTGACAGCACATAGGGGGACCGGATTGATCCCGGCTTACGCATTCTGCCTCTCCGGCTGGCTGAGCACCCGCTCGCTCGTTTCATGGGTTGGCTTAGGCATACGGAGTTCATTCCCTGTCTAAGATCGGACCAGACTAAGGGTTGCGGTAGCAGGACCAGCAGTAGGATCGACAGCACGCAGGGGTGATCGAGCCGATCCCTGGTCATTATGCCTCTTCGGTCGGCTCACGCATTATGCTTTTTCGGCCGACTCGATGCCCGCACGCTCATTTCGAGGGTTGGCTTAGGCATATGGAGTTCATTTCCAGTCTAAGATCGGATTGGACCAAGGGTTGCGGTAGCAGGATCGATAGCACGTAGGGGGGACCGGGTCAGTCCCCTGCTTGCGCATTCTGCCTCTCCGACTGGTTGATCGCCCGCATGCCCGTTTCATGGGTTAGCTTAGGCATAGGGAGTTCATTCTACCTTTTCGGCCGACTGAGTGCCTGCACGCTTGTTTCATGGGTTGGCTTAGGCATACGGAGTTCATTCGATGTCTAAGCATACGGAGTTCATTCCCAGTCTCAGAGTTTGAGCCACAGTGCACATGCTGGGCTCGGGCGTGTGCTGGTGCCACATTTTTTTCACCCAGGGCACCATCACCGGAGTATCGCCAGAGAGCCTAACCCGGTGGTATTGGAGGTTCTGACGATTGAGGGGCCGAGGGGGTGTGCGCATACGATGTGCAATAGGTGCTGGTACTTGGCCCTTATATTGGCCCCCTATCCCTCATCAAACCACGAGAACTCACACCCTCTTAAAGAGCATTTGAGATTTTATAGGTTTGCTGCCAGTAGCCATTAAAGTGTCTAAAATGGGGACACTTTTTTCAAACGGTCACAAAATCTTCGCCACTTCGAATTTTTACCTGAATTTTTTTGTGCATGCCAACAAAAATACAAGGATCACCTCTACCAAATTTGGGGACAAAACTCTTTCTAAAAAAATTTAAAAAAATCCCAGACCGTAAAAAGTTTCAAAAATCATGAAAAATAGAAAAAAGGGTTGTCTTGCCACGAAACTTCACATGAAGGCCTAGGGGACCATTGTATGAATTTACAAGCCATAAAAATGGCATTGGCGTGGCAGAAATATGAAGATGTGCTTGAACCCACCAACCACCCATTCGATCCCCGGCTTGCGCATCCTGCCTCTCAGGTCAGCTGAGCGTCCGCACGCTCATTTTGTGTGTTGACTTAGGCAAACGGAGTTCATCCCCAGTCAAGCATACAAAGTTCATTCCCACTCTAAGATCGGACCGGACCGAGGGTTGCGGAAGCAGGATTGGCAGCACGCAGGGGGGACCGGGCCAATCCCTGGCTTGCGTATTTTGCCTCTCCGACCAGTTGAGTGCTCGGACGCCCGTTTTGTGGGTTGGCTTAGGCATAGGGAGTTCATTCCATGTCTGAGCCCCAGTCGGACTGAGGGTTGTGGCAACAGGACCAGTAGCACGCAGAGGGGGATCGAGCCGATCCCTGGCTTGCGCATTATGCCTCTTCAGCTGGCTCAGCGCCCACACGCTCGTTTCATGGGTTGGCTTAGGCACACAGAGTTCATTCCATGTCTAAGCATATGGAGTTCATTCCCAGTCTAAGAGTTTGAGCCACGATGCACATGCTCAACTCAGGTATGTGCTGGTGCCGTATTTTTTTCACCCGAGGCACCATCGTCGGAGCATCGCTGGAGAGCCTAACCGGCGACATTGAGGGTTCTGACGATGGGGGGGTCGGGGAGGTGTGCGCACATGATATGCGATGGGTGCTGGTACTTGGCCCTTATATTGGCCCCCTATCCCTCATCAAACCACGAGAACTCACACCCTCTTAAAGAGCATTTGAGATTTTATAGGTTTGCTGCCAGTAGCCATTAAAGTGTCTAAAATGGGGACACTTTTTTCAAACGGTCACAAAATCTTCTCCACTTTGAGTTTTTAGTTGAATATTTTTTTGAATGCCAACAAAAATACAAGGATCACCTCTAGCAAATTTGGGGACAAAACTCTTTCTAAAAAATTTTTAAAAAATCCTGAATCGCAAAACATTTCAAAAATTATGAAAAATAGAAAACGGGTTGTCTTACCCTGAAACTTCACATGAAGGCTTAGGGGATTGTATGAATTTACAAGCCATAAAAATGGCATGGCATTGCAGAAATATGAAGATGTGCTTGAACCCACCTACCACCCGTTCGATCCCCGGCTTGCGCATCCTGCCTCTTTGGTTGGCTAAGCACCCGCACGCTAATTTTATGGGTTGACTTAGGCATACGGAGTTCATCCCCAGTCTAAGCATACGGAGTTTATTCCCAGTCTAAGATCGGATTGGATCGAGGGTTGCGGCAGCAGGATCGACACCATGCAGGGGGGATCGGGCCGATCCCCGGCATGTGCACCCGTACGCTCGTTCCGTGGGTTGGCTTAGGTATACGGAGTTCATTCCATGTCTAAGCATACGGAGTTCATTCCCAGTCTAAGATTTTGAGCCATGGTGCACATGCTGGGCTCAGTCATGTGCTAGTGCCACATTTTTTTCGCCCGGAGCACGATCACTGGAGCATCACCGAAGAGCCTAACCGGCGGCATTGGGGGTTCCTACGATTGGGGGGCTCGGGAGTGTGCACACATGATGTGCGATGGGTGCTGGTACTTGGCCCTTATATTGGCCCCCTATCCCTCATCAAACCTTGAGAACTCACACCCCCTTAAAGAGCAATTGAGATTTTATAGGTTTGCTGCCAGTAGCCGTCAAAGTGTCTGAAATGGGGACACTTTTTTCAAACGGTCACAAAATCTTCGCCACTTCGAATTTTTACCTGAATATTTTTGTGCATACCAACAAAAATAAAAGGATCACCTCTACCAAATTTGGGGACAAAAGTCTTTCTAAAAAAATTTTAAAAAATCCTGAACCATAAAAAGTTTTGAAAATCATGAAAAATAGAAAACAGGTCGTGTTATCACGAAACTTGACTTGAAGGCTTAGAGGACCATTGTATGAATTTACAAGCCATAAAAATGGCATTGGCATGGCAGAAATATGAAGATGTGCTTGAACCCACCTACCACCCGTTCGATCTTCGGCTTGTGCGTCTTGCCTCTCTGGTCGGCTGAGCGCCCGCACGCTCGTTTCGTCGGTTGACTTAGGCATACAGAGTTCATCCCTAGTCTAAGCATACAAAGTTCATTCCTAGCCTAAGATCGGGCCAGATCGAGGGTTGCGATAGTAGGATCGACAGCATGCAGAGGGGACCGGGTCGATCCCCAGCTTGCGCGTTCTACCTCTCCAACCGGTTGAGCGCCCGCACGCCCATTTCGTGGGTTGGCTTAGGAATAGGGAGTTCATTCCATGTCTAAGCCTCAGCCGAATCGAGGTTTGTGGCAGCGAGACCATCAGCACGCAGAGGGGGACCGGGCCGATCCCCGGCTTGCACATTATGCCTTTTCGATCGGCTCAGCGCCCGCACGCTCATTTCGTGGGTTGACCTATGCATACGAAGTTCATTCCTAGTATAAGATCAGACTGTACTGAGGGTTACGATAGCAGGATCGATAGCACGCAGGCTGGGATCAGGCCCATCCCCGGCTTGTGCATTTTGCCTCTCCGGCTGACTGAGTGCCCGCACGCTCGTTCCGTGGGTTGGCTAAGGCATACGAAGTTTATTCCATGTCTAAGCCCTAGTTGGACCGAGGGTTGTGGCAACAGGACCTACAGCGGGATCGGCAGCACGCAGAGGGGGACCTGGCTGATCCCCGACTTGCGCATTATGCCTCTTCGGCTGGTTGAGCATCTGCACACTTGTTTCATGGGTTGACTTAGGCATACGGAGTTCATCCCCAATCTAAGCATACGAAGTTTATTCCTAGTCTAAGATCGGATCGGATCGAGGGTTGCGAAACAGGATCGGTAGCACGCAGGGGGGAACGGTCACAAAATCTTCTCCACTTTGAGTTTTTAGCTGATGTTTTTTTTGCAAGCCAACAAAAATACAAGGATCACCTCTACCAAATTTGGGGACAAAACTCTTTCTAAAAAAATTTTAAAAAATCCTAAACCGCAAAAAGTTTTGAAAATCATGAAAAATAGAAAGCGGGTCGTCTTGCCATGAAACTTCACATGAAGGCTTAGGGGACCATTGTAGGAATTTGGTCACCATAAAAATGGCAATGGCATGGCAAAAATATGAAGATGTGCTTGAAGCCACCTACCACCCATTCGATCCCCGGCTTACGCATCCTGTCTCTCAGGTCGGCTAAGCGCCCGCATGCTTGTTTCGTGAGTTGACTTAGGAATACGGAGTTCATCCCCAGTCTAAGCATACAGAGTTCATTCCCAATCTAAGATCGGACTAGATTGAGAGTTGCGGCAGCAGGATCGATAGCGTACTGGAGGGACTGGGCTGATCCCCGGCTTACGAATTCTACCTCTCCGACCGACTGAGCGCCCGCACGCCCGTTCCGTGGGTTGGCTTAGGCATAGGGAGTTCATTCCATGTCTAAGCCCCAGCCGAACCGAGGGTTGTGGCAGCGGGACCGGTAACACGAAGAGGGGGACCAGGCCGATCCCCGACTTGTGCATTTTGCCTCTCCGGTCGGTTCAGCGCCCGTATGCTTGTTTCGTGGGTTGACTTAGGCATACGGAGTTCATCCCCAGTCTAAGATCGGACCAGACCGAGGGTTGTGGCAGCAGGATTGACAACATGCAGGGGGGACCAGGTCAATCCCCGGCTTGCGCGTTCCACCTCTTCGACCGGCTGGGTGCCCGCACGCTCGTTTCGTGGGTTGGCTTAGGCGTACGGAGTTCATTCCATGTCTAAGCATACGGAGTTCATTCCACGTCTAAGCATACGGAGTCCATTCCCAGTCTAAGATTTTGAGCCACGGTGCACATGCTGGGCTCGTGCATGTGCTCGTGCCGCATTTTTTTCACTCGGGGCACCATCGCCGGAGCATCACCGGAGAGCCTAACCGGTGGCATTGGGGGTTCCGGCGATTGGGGGGGCTGGCGGGGTGTGCGCACATGATGTGCGATGAGTGCTGGTACTTGGCCCTTATATTGGCCCCCTATCACTCATCAAACCTTGAGAACTCACACCCCTTAAAGAGCAATTAAGATTTTATAGGTTTGCTGCTAGTAGCCATTAAAGTGTCTGAAATGGGGGCACTTTTTTCAAACGGTCACAAAATCTTCTCCACTGCGAGTTTTTAGCTGAGTTTTTTTGTGCATGCTAAAAAAAATACAAGGATCCCATCTACCAAATTTGGCGATGAAACCCATTCTAAAAAAATTTTAAAATATCTCGAATAGCAAAAAGTTTCAAAAATCGTGAAAAATAGAAAACAGGTTGTCTTGCCATGAAACTTCACATGAAGGCTTAGGGGACCATTGTATGAATTTACAAGCCATAAAATGGTATTGGCATGGAAAAAATATGAAGATATGCTTAAACCCACCAACCATCCGTTCGATCTCCGGCTTGCGCATCCTACCTCTCTGGTCGGCTGAGCGCCTGCATGCTCGTTTCGTGGGTTGACTTAGGCATATGGAGTTCATCCCCAGTTTAAGCATACGGAGTTCATTCCCAATCTATGATCAAACCAGATCGAGGGTTACGGCAGCAGGATCGGCAGCATGCAAGAGGGATCGGACCGATCCCCAGCTTGCGCATTCTGCCTCTCCGGCCGACTGAGCACCCGCACGCCCGTTTCGGGGGTTGGCTTAGGCATAGGGAGTTCATTCCATGTGTAATTCCCAGTCGGACCGAGGGTTGTGGTAGCGGGACCGGCAGCCCGCAGAGAGGGACCGTGCTGATCCCCGACTTGCGTATTATGCCTCTTCAACCGACTCAGCACCCGCACACTCATTTCGTGGGTTGACTTAGGCATACGGAGTTCATTCCCAGTCTAAGATCGACCAGACTGAGGGTTGTGGTAGCAGGATCGACAGCACGTTGGGGGGGATCGGGCCGATCCCCGACTTGCACATTCTGTCTCTCTGGCCGGTTGAGTGACCGCACGCTCGTTTCATGGGTTGGCTTAGGCACACGAAGTTCATTCCATGTCTAAGCATACAGAATTCATCCCCAGTCTAAGATCAGATCAGACCAAGGGTTGTGGCAGCAGGACCAGCAGTAGGATCAACAGCATGTAGGGGGGACCGGGCCGATCCTCGACTTGCGCATTCTGCCTCTTCGGTCGACTGAGCCCCCGCACGCTCGTTTCGTGGGTTGGCTTAGGCATACGGAGTTCATTCCATGTCTACGCCTCAGTCAGATCGAGGGTTGTGGCAGCAGGACCGGTAGCGAGATCGGTAGCATGCAGAGGGGGACCAGGCTGATCCTCGGCTTACGCATTAGGGCTCTTTGATCGGCTGAGTGCTCGTACGCTCGTTTCATGGGTTGACATAGGCATACGGAGTTCATCCCCAGTCTAAGCATACGGAGTTCATTCCCAATCTAAGATCGGATCGGATCGAGGGTTGCGACAACAGGATCGGTAGCACGCAGGGGGGACCGGGCCAATCCCTGGCTTACGCATTCTGCCTCTCTGACCGGTTGAGCGCTCGCACACCCGTTTTGTGGGTTGGCTTAGGCATAGGGAGTTCATTCCATGTCTAAGCCCTAGCTGAACCAAGGGTTGTGGCAGCAAGACCGATATCACGCAGAGGGGGATCGGGCCGATCCCTGGCTTACGCATTATGCCTCTTCGGCCAGCTCAGTGCCTGCACTCTCATTTCGTGGGTTGACTTATGCATACGGAGTTTATTCCCAGTCTATGATCAGACCAGACTGAAGGTTATGGCAGTAAGATCGATAGCACGCAGGGGGCATCAGGCCGATCCCCAACTTGCGCATTCTACCTCTTTGGCCGACTGAGCGCCCGCACGTTCGTTTCGTGGGTTGGCTTAGGCATATGGAGTTCATTCCATGTCTAAGTATATGGAGTTCATTCCCAGTCTAAGATCGGACCGGACGAGGGTTGCGGTAACAAGACCAGTAGCAGGATCAGCAGCACGCAGGGGGGACCGGGCCGATCCCCGACTTGCACATTTTGCCTCTCTGGCCGACTGAGCGCCCGCACGCTCGTTTCGTGGGTACTGGTACTTGTGTCATGGGCTCCAACCTTAGACTCAAAAATCGTGCGGCCTTAGGCTTGGAATCTCCTCTTTTATGCCTAAGTCAGCCTAAAACACAAGCGTACATTTACTAGAACAACGGGAAGGGCTGATTACGCAAGTTAAAGAGAAACAGGATAAGAAGGCAGAACTTTGGAAATGCTCTTGTATTCACTGAAACGGAAGTGTTTGATGGTGTACAATTGAGGGAGGAGCAGCCCTCTATTTATAGTTGAGGCTCCAACTTACACTTAATGGCAATATCCCTAGAATAAAGGCTAAAATCATGGGATGATACAAATTACAATCAATCAGGATGCGAACTCCTGATTTTCAGGGTCAACCAAATCTGCCAGGATGCTGCTGCTAATCCTGCCTGCTTCCAGAAGCTTCCCTTGCATGTCCAACACCTTGGGCCCTTTTGGATATGGTGTAGGTAGCTTGTATGCCAGGCCTTGGTCTCACGGGCTGGCCTGCAAGTTGGGCGGGCGTTCTGAACTCGTTTGCTAGGTTTTACGCGTAGATACCAGCCAGCACGCCTAGTCTATGGGCCTCAACTTTTGGCTCACTTGCTGGCTCACCTGATGTGCCTGGCATGCCTGCCCAGGGCGTGACATTCTCCCTCACCTGATTGCGCAACTCCCTCATTGCGTCTTCTGCATGGTACTGCCTGATCTGGTCCCTGAACTACCATAAGTCATCTGCTGGTTCCCAGCAGGCCTCACTGTCTGGAAGTCCCTTCTAGTGCAGCAAGTACTCTTATCTTGGCTGATAGTTCTTTCGTCTCACCTCCCAGTCAGCTATGATACTATGGACCTCCTTCTCATATGAGGCCCTTGCTACCAATGGTGCACGCTTTGACTCTGCCCATCCTGGATCTCCTTCATCCTCATGGAACGGCTTAAGCATGCTCACATGGAACACCAGGTGTACCCTCAACTTAGGTGGCAAATCTAGCTTGTAGGCAACCTTGCCTACCCTCTTAACTACTCAAAAAGGTCCCTCATACCTCTGGACTAGGCCTTTGTGCAGCCCCCTATGGCGCACAATGGGATGCAGCTTCACCAATACCAAATCTCCAACCTGGAACTACACGTCTCACCTATTCTGGTCTGCCCACTTCTTTGACCTCTTGGCTGCCTTATGTAGACAAACTCTAGCCAAGTTAGTTTGCTCCTACTATGCCTTGGAAAACTTGTATGCTGCTGGATTAAGCCCTGTATAACCTACAGTAATCGAACCGGGTGTTAGTGGTTGTTGCCCTGTCACAACCTCAAATGGGCTCTGGTTCATTGCCTCGCTCCTTTGCAAGTTGTAGGAAAACTGCGCAATATCTAGCAGCTTTGGCCAGTCCCTTTGTGTGGCACTCACATAGTGCCTGAGGTAGACCTCCAATAGTCCATTCACTTGTTCTGTCTGGCCATCGGTCTGCGGATGCATACTGGTGGAAAAGTTCAAGTCTGACCCCAACAGCTTGAATAACTTAGTCCAGAACCTGCCTGTGAAATGCCCGTCCCGATCACTAACAATGGTTTTCGGCACTCCCCAGTACTTAACCATGTTCTTCAGGAACAATCGAGTTGCCTCCTCGGCTGGGCACTCATTGGTTGCTGGAATGAAGATTCCATACTTGGAAAACCTATCCACCATTACCATGATGCTTCCAAACCCTTCTGTTTTAGGTAGACCGATTATAAAGTCCAGAGAAACACTCTCCCATGGTCGCTCTGGCACTAGCAATGGCTCTAAGAGACCGTCTGGTTTCTTGAGCTCCACCTTGTCCTGTTGGCAAACAAGACAAGTCTTCACATAGGCCTCCACATCATCCCTCATGTGCAGCCAGTAGTATCGGTCCTCGATCAACGCCAAGGTACGGCTCACTCCGAGGTGTCCAGCCTACCTTAAATCATGGCATTCTTGCAAAGCTTCCTTGAGGAACTTCCCGTGCTGCGGCATAAATAGTCTACTTCCCCTGGTGTACAGCAAGCCATCCTGCAACCAAAATCACCTAGTCTTACCTTACTGGGTGTGCTCTATGAAAGCCTTGGCTGTAGGATCATGCACAAGTCCCTCCTTGATGTGCGGCACCAGTGACCCCTCTGGTTGGCTAATGGCAGCAAGGTTAGCCTTCCTACTAAAGGCATCTACCACTAGGCTCACCCGCCCCGGCTTGTACTCCATCTGGAAATCAAATTCTACAAGAAAATCTTACCATCTCGCCTGCTTGGGGGACAGCTTCTTCTTCATCTGGAAGTAACTGGTCGCCACATTGTCTGTCCTAACCACAAACCCTAACAGGTAATGGCACCAAGTGAGCAAGCAATGCACCACTGCAGTCATCTCTTTCTCTTGGACCGTGTACTTGCGCTCAGTCTCATTCGGCTTTCTGCTCTCGAACGCGACTGGATGCCCCTCTTGCATCAACACACCCCCTATGGCAAAGTCTGATGCATCCGTATGCACCTCATATGGCTTGGCATGGTCTGGCAAGGCCAAGACTGGCTCCTCGGTCACAGCTCGCTTCAACCTGTCAAAGGCTTCCTGGCACCCTGCGCTCCACTCCCATGCTTTCCCTTTCTTGAGCAAGTCAGTCAGTGGCGTGGCTATTGCTGAGTGACCTTTGATGAAGTGCCTGTAGTAGTTGACCAGCCCAAGGAACGATCTCAACTTAGTGACCTTGGCTGGCGGTTGCCACTTCAGGATGGCGTGTATCTTGCCTTCATCCATGCATATCCTGTCACCTCCCACTATGTGGCCAAGGAATGGGATCTCCTGCTGGGTGAATGAGCACGTCTCCCTCTTGACAAATAGCTTGTGCACCCGCAACACCTCGAACACCTGTCTCAAGTGGTCTACATGCTCTCCCAAAGTTAGGTAGATCACAATGTCATTCAAATAAACCACAACAAACCGATCAAGGAATGACTGAAGTACCTTGTTTATAAGGGTGCAAAATGTTGCTGGGGCATTCGAGAGTCTGAAAGGCATCACCAAGAACTCATATGAACCATATCGAGTGACACATGCTATCTTTGGCACATCTCCCTCAACGATCCTGACTTGATAGTAGACTGACCTCAAATCCAGCTTAGTGAACCACCTTGCGCTCCCAAGTTGATCGAACAAGTTCGCAATGAGTGGGATGGGGTACTTGTTCTTGATGGTCAGCTTGTTCAAAGCCTGATAGTCTATGCACAGCCGCAACAACCCATCATGCTTGCGCTGAAATAGAACCGGTGCACCATAGGGTGCCTTCGATGGCCTGATGAAGCCAGCATCAACTAACTCTTTGAGCTACTTCCTCAACTCTTCCAACTCTGGTGGAGACATTCAGTAAGGGACTCTAGCTGGTGGCTTGGCCTTGGACACCAGCTCGATCTTGTGGTCCACCTCCCTCCTAGGTGGTAGCTTGCTAGGTAGCTTTATGGGCATCACATCACTAAAGGTCTTCAGCACTTTTAGCACCTCTAAGGGTGACTCGATCTCCTTCTCTTTTGGGTCATCATATTTTAGGGCTGCCAAGAAGGTGTCTTCTTGTCTGCTTATCACCTTGGCAAATTGGATGGCTGACACCACCCGCGACCCAACTCCAGACCCTCTCCTCAATGGCACTAGGCATTGGCACCGTGCATCCAAGATGCAAACACAATCGGTAAAAGGCACAAGGAGGGCGTTAATCCGAACAAGGAAATCCAACCCAATCACAAACTCATAGTCATCAAGGGGTATTACCTCAATGGTCTCCTTGCCTTTCCAGTCTCCAAGCTGCAACTCCACTCCCCGCTACTCCAATGGCTGGAACTTCCTTGGAGTTCACCATTTTGATGGTACCAGTCCCTTTCTGCACCTTTAGTCTGAGCTTCCAGGCTCTATCACCTGAAATAAAAAGATGTGAGGCACATGTGTCCACCAGTGCACTCACCTTCTGACCTGTAACCATCAGATCCACAAACATCAAGCCCTTTGGCTTGCGGCTCCCCTTACTTTGGACAACATTGAGCACCAACGACCCAAGCTTTGCTACCCCTGACTCTGGCTCCTTGTCAGACTCCTTGTCTTCAGCAGCCAGCTTGCCCTTCTGTGGGTAATTACACACTATGTGGCTCCCTCCACATAGGTAGCATGCTAGTGGCTCTCGATCCCCCTTTGCTTTCCACTTGCCTGCTGGTGGCTTCCTTTCACCATCCTTGGTTGAACGGTCTCGATCTCCATCCTTGGACTCCCGGTCACGGTCCTTCCCCTTGGATTGCTTCTTCTGATCCTTATCATCCCTGCCCTTACCCTTGGGCTTGGTAGACTCAAACTTGTTCGAAGGCTTGAACTCTATCAAGGCCTCGGCAATAGTCATGGCTTTAGCCAAGTCATGAACTCCTCTCCTTTGTAGCTCATGCTTCACCCATGGCTTCAGCCCATCCATGAAAGCAAATAAGGCATCCTTCTCACCTAGATCCAAGATCTGTAGCATCAGTTCAGAGAATTTTTGGACATACTCCCTTATGTCCCCTTGCTGGCTCAGCCTACGTAACTTTGCCCGTGCTGCATCATCGACATACTTCGGGTAAAATTGTTCTCTGAACTCTTTTGGAACTCTGCCAAGGTTCCAATCTTGGCGCTCCCATGCCTGACATCATCATACCTGCACCTCTACCACAATAAGGCTACATCAGTGAGATACATAGTAACAGTGCTTACCTTTATCGCCTCGTCTTGCATGCCCATGGCCTGGAAGTACTGCTCCATACCCCAAAGGTAGTTATCTACTTCTTTGGCTGCCCTAGTCCCCTTGAACTCCTTAGGCTTGGGGACATCCAATCTGGACTTGGACACTCTAGCAAACATGCCATTCCCAATGGCAGTCTTGCAAGCAACGAGCTCCCTGGTAAGCTCCTCTATCTGCTGGCGCATGGCCTCCATGCCATCGCGCAAGGTTAGCAGTTCAGCCTCCAAGGTCTGATTCTTTTGGCTGAACACGTCTAAGCCTTTGTTGAGAGCAGCTTGTAGCTCACTTTGGATCTCCTCCCTCATGGAGTCTAGCGATGCAATGTGAGTCTCTACACTCTCAAGCTTCTCCCCCATGTCACCCATGGTCACCTCTACCTTGGCCAGCCTATCGTCCATGGTAGACCAGATATCTCTAGAACTGGTTTTCCTCCTTCTTCCACGCCCATGCTTCTGGGCCTCTGGTTGTTGGTTAGCAGCGTCACTTTGGGATGCCATCTCCTCTAACCTGCACAACACAAACACGCAGAATCGAACTTGCTCTGATACCAACTGTCATGGGCTCCGACCTTAAACTCAGAAACCGTATGGCCTTAGGCTTGGAATCTCCTCCTTTATGCCTAAGTCAGCCTAAAACACAAGCGTACGGGCACTAGAACAATAGGAAGGGCTGATTACGCAAGTTAAAGAAAAACAGGATAAGAAGGCAGAATTCTGGAAATGCCCTTGTATTCACTGAAACAAAAGTGTTTGATGGTGTACAAATGAGGGAGGAGCAGCCCTCTATTTATAGTTGAGGCTCCAGCTTACACTTAATGGCAATATCCCTAGAATAAAAGCTAAAATCATGGGATTATACAGATTACAATCAATCAAGATGCTAACTCTTGATTTTTAAGGTCAACCAAATCTGCCAGGATGCTGCTGCTGATCCTGCCTGCTTCCAGAAGCTTCCCTTGCGTGTCCAGCACCTTGGGTCCTTCCGGATGTGGTGTGGGCAGCTTGTATGCCAGGCCTTGGTCTCACAGGCTGGCCTGCAAGTTGGGCGGGCGTTCTGAACTCGTTTACTATGCTTTACGTGCAAATACCCGTCAGAACGCCTGGTCTACGGGCCTCAACCGCTGGCTCGCCTGCTGGTGCACCTGATGTGCCTGGCGTGCCCGCCCAGGGTGTGACACTTGGCCCTTATATTGGCCCCCTATCCCTCATCAAACCTGGAGAACTCACACCCCCTTTAAAGAGCATTTGAGATTTTATAGGTTTGCTGCTAGTAGCCATTAAAGTGTCTGAAATGGGGACACGTTTTTCAAACGATCACAAAATCTTCTCCACTTCGAGTTTTTAGCTGAATTTTTTTGTGCATGCCAACAAAAATAAAAGGATCACCTCTACCAAATTTAGGGAAAAACTCTTTCTAAAAAAAGTTTAAAAAATCCTGAACCGTAAAATCTTTTGGAAATCATGAAAAATAGAAAACGGGTCGTCTTCCCACAAAACTTCACATGAAGCCTTAGGGAAAATTGTATGAATTTACAAGCCATAAAAATGGCATTGGCACGGCAGAAATATGAAGATGTGCTTGAACCCACCTACCACCCGTTCGATCCCCGGCTTGCGCATCTTGCCTCTCTGGTCGGCTGAGCACCCGCACGCTTGTTTCATGGGTTGACTTAGGCATATGGAGTTCATCCCCAGTCTAAGCATATGGAGTTCATTCCTAGTCTAAGATCGAACCGGACCGAGGGTTGCGACAGCAAGATCAGCAACACGTAGGGGGACAAGGCCAATCCTCGCTTGCGTATTCTACCTCTCTGACCGGTCGAGCGCCCGCCCATTCGTTTCGTGGGTTGGCTTAGGCATAGGGAGTTCATTCCATGTCTAAGCCCCACCTGGACCAAGGGTTGTGGCAGTAGGACCGGCAGCATACAAAGGGGGATCGGGCTGATCCCTGAGTTGCGCATTATGGCTCTCCGACCGGCTCAGCACTCGCACGCTCGTTTCGTGGGTTGACTTAGGCATATGGAGTTCATTCCCAGTCTAAGATCGGACCAGACCGAGGGTTGCGGCAGTAGGATCGATAGCACGCAGGGGGGATCGGGCCGATCCTCGACTTGCACATTCTGCCTCTCCAGTCGGCTGAGCGCCTGCACGCTCGTTTCGTGGGTTGGCTTAGGCATACGAAGTTCATTCCATGTCTAAGCATACGGAGTTCATTCCCAGTCTAAGATCGGACCAGACCGAAGGTTGTGGCAGCAGGATTGGCAGCACGCAGGGAGGGACCGAGCCGATCCCCGGCTTGCGCATTCTGCCTCTCCGGCCGGCTGAGCGCCCGTATGCTTGTTTCGTGGGTTGGCTTAGGCATACGAAGTTAATTCCATGTCTAAGCCCTAGTCTGACCAAGGGTTGTGGCAGCAGGACCGGCAGCGGGATCAGCAGCATGTAGAGGGGGATCGGGTTGATCCTCGGTTTGTCCATTATGCCTATCCGACTGGCCCTTTCGGTCGGTTGAGCGCCTGCACGCTCATTTCATGGGTTGACTTAGGCATACGAAGTTCATCTCCAATCTAAGCATATGGAGTTCATTCCCAGTCTAAGATCGGACCGGACCGAGGGTTGTGGCAGTAGGATCGGTAGCATGCAGGGGGGACCGAGCCGATCCCCGGCTTGCACATTCTGCCTCTCCGGTCGACTAAGCACCCTACACACCCGTTTTGTGGGTTAGCTTAGGCGTAGGGAGTTCATTCCATGTCTAAGCCCCAGCCAGACCGAGGGTTGTGGCAGCGGGATGGCAACACGCAGGGGGGACCGGGCCGGTCCCCGGCTTGCGCATTTTGCTTCTCCGATCGGTTGAGTGCTCGCATGCCCATTTCATGGGTTGGCTTAGGCATAGGGAGTTCATTCCATGTCTAAGCCCCAACCGGACCGAGGGTTGTGGCAGCGGGACCGGCAGCAGGCAAAGGGGGTTGCAGCAGTGCCCGCACGCTAGTTTTGTGGGTTGACTTATCCATACGGAGTTCATTCCCAGTCTAAGATCAGACCGGACCGAGGGTTGCGACAGTCGAATCGACAGCATGCAGGGGGGACCGAGCTGATCCCTGGCTTGCGCATTCTACCTCTCCGGCCGACTGAGCACCCGCATGCTCGTTTCTTAGGTTGGCTTAGGCATACGGAGTTCATTCCATGTCTATGCCCCAGTCAGACCGAGGGTTGTGGCAGTGGGACCGATAGCACGTAGAGGGGGACTGGGTCGATCCTCGGCTTGCGTATTATGCCTCTTCGGCCAGCTCAGCACCCGTACGCTCATTTTGTGGGTTGACTTAGGCATACGGAGTTCATCCCCAGTCTAAGCATACGGAGTTCATTCCCAGTCTAAGATCGGATCGGACCGAGGGTTGCGACAGCAGAACCAGTAGCAGGATCGACAGTACGTAGGGGGGACCAGGCCGATCCTCGACTTGCGCATTCTACCTCTTTGACCGGCTGAGCACCTGTGTCATGCCCTAGGCAGGCGTGCCAAGCACATCAGGTGCACCAACAGGCGAGCTAGAGGTTAAGGCCCTCAGACCAGGCGTGCTGGTGGGTATCTGTGCGTAAAGCCTAGCAAACGAGTTCAGAACGCCCGCCCAACTTGTAGGCCAGCCCGTGAGACCAAGGCCTGGCATACAAACTGCCCGCACCACATCCAGAAGGGCCCAAGGTGCTGGACACGCAAGGGAAGCTTCTGAAAGCAGGCAGGATCAACTGGAGCATCCTGGCAGATTTGGTTGACCTTAAAAATCAGGAGTTAGCATCCCAATTGATTGTAATCTATATAATCCCATGATTTTTGCCTTTATTCTAGGGATATGCCATTAAGTTGTAGCTGGAGCCTCAACTATAAATAGAGGGCTGCTCCACCCTCATTTGTACACCATCAAACACTTCTGTTTCAGTGAATACAAGAGCATTTCCAGAATTCTGTCTTCTTATCTTGTTTCTCTTTAACTTGCGTAATCAGCCCTTTCCATTGTTCTAGTGCCCGCATGCTTGTGTTTTAGGCTGACTTAGGCATAAAGGAGGAGATTCCAAGCCTAAGGCTGCACAGTTTCTGAGTCTAAGGTCGGAGCCCGTGATAGTTGGTATCAGAGCAAGTTTGATTCTACGTGTTTGTGTTATATAGGTTAGATCGTGATTGAGGAGATGGCATTCCAAAGCGACGTTGCTAGCCAACAACCAGAAGCCCAGGAGCATGGGCGTGGAAGAGGCGAGAAAGCCAGTTCTAGAGATATCTGGTCTACCATGGATGGTAGGCTGGCCAAGGTGGAGGTGACCGTAGGCAACATGAGGGAGAAGCTTTAGGAGATAGAGACTCACATTGCATCGCTAGACTCCATGGGGGAGGAGATCCAAAGTGAGCCGAAAGCTGCTCTCAACAAAGGCATGGACGTGTTCACCTGAAAGAATCAGACCTTGGAGGCTGAAGTGCTGACCTTGCGTGATGGCATGGAGGCCATGCACCAGCGGATGGAGGAGCTTGCCAGTGAGCTCGTTGCTTGCAAGACTGCCATTGGGAATGGCATGTTTGCTGGAGTGTCCAAGTCCAGATTGGATGTCCCCAAGCCTAAGGAGTTTAAGGGGTCTAGGGCAGCCAAGGAAGTAGACAACTACCTATAGGGTATGGAGCAGTACTTCCAGGCCATGGGCATGCAAGACGAGGTGATAAAGGTAAGCACCGTTGCTATGTATCTCACTGATGTAGCCTTATTGTGGTGGAGGCACAGGTGTGATGGTGTCAGGCATGGGAGTGCCAAGATTAGAACCTGGGCAGAGTTCCAAAAGGAGTTCAAAGAACAATTTTACTCGGAGTATGTCGATGATGAGGCACGAGCAAAGTTGCGTAGGCTGAGCCAGCAAGGGGACATAAGGGAGTATGTCCAGAAATTCTCTTAACTGATGCTACAGATCTCGGATCTAGGTGAGAAAGATGCCTTATTTGCTTTCATGGATGGGTTGAAGCCGTGGGTGACGCATGAGCTACAAAGGAGAGGAGTTCATGACTTGGCTAAAGCCATGACTACTGCCGAGGCCTTGATAGAGTTCAAGCCTCTAAACAAGTTCGAGTCTACCAAGCCCAAGGGTAAGGGTAGGGATGATAGGGACCAAAAGAAGCAATCCAAAGGGAAGGATCGTGATCGGGAGTCCAAGGATGGAGACCGAGACCGTTCAACCAAAGATGGCGAGAGGAAGCCACCAGTAGGCAAGTGGAAAGCAAAAGGGGATCGAGAGCCACTAGCATGCTACCTATGTGGAGGGAGCCACATAGCACGCAATTGCCCACAGAAGGGCAAACTGGCTGCTGTAGACAAGGAGTCTGACGAGGAGCCAGAGTCAGGGGTAGCAAAGCTTGGGTCGTTGGTGCTTAATGCTGTCCAGAGTAAGGGGAGCCATAAGCCAAAGGGCTTGATGTTTGCAGATCTAATGGTTGTGGGTCAGAAAGTGCACGCACTGGTGGACACAGGTGCCTCACATCTTTTTATTTCAGGTGATGGAGCCCAGAAGCTCAGACTAAAGGAGTAGAAAGGGACTGGTACCATCAAAATGGTGAACTCTAAGTAGGTTCGAGCCATTCGAGTAGCACGGGGAGTGGAGTTGCAGCTTGGAGACTGGAAAGGCAAGGAGACCATAGAGGTAATACCCCTTGATGACTATGAGTTTGTGATTGGGTTGGATTTCCTTGTTCGAATTAACGCCCTCTTTATGCCTTTTATCGATTGTGTTTGCATCTTGGATGCACGGTGCCAATGCCTAGTGCCATTGGGGAGAGGGTCTGGAGTTGGGTCATGGGTGGTGTCAGCCATCCAATTTGCCAAGGCGATAAGCAGACAAGAAAACACCTTCTTGGCAGCCCTGAAATATGATGAGCCAAGGGAGAAGGAGATCGAGTCACCCTTGGAGGTGCTAAAGGTGCTGAAGACCTTTAGTGATGTGATGCCCGTAAAGCTGCCTAGCAAGCTACGACCTAAAAGGGAGGTGGACCACAAGATCGAGCTGGTGTCTGAGGCCAAGCCATCAGCTAGAGCCCCTTACCGAATGTCTCCACCAGAGTTGGAGGAGTTAAGGAAGCAGCTCAAAGAGTTAGTTGATGCTGGCTTCATCAGGCCATCGAAGGTGCCCTATGATGCACCGGTTCTATTCCAACGCAAACATGATGGGTCGTTGTGATTGTGCATAGACTACCGGGCTTTGAACAAGCTGACCATCAAGAACAAGTACCCCATCCCACTCATTGCGGACTTATTCGATCAACTTGGGAGCGCAAGGTGGTTCACCAAGCTGGATTTAAGGTCGGGCTACTGTCAAGTCAGGATCGCGGAGAGAGATGAGCCAAAGATAGCATGTGTCACTCGGTATGGTTCATATGAGTTCTTGGTGATGCCTTTCGGACTCACGAATGCTCCAGCAACATTCTGTACCCTTATGAACAAGGTACTTCAGTCGTTCCTTGATCGATTTGTTATGGTTTATTTGGATGACATTATGATCTACAGCCAGACTTTGGGAGAGCATGTAGACCACTTGAGACAGGTGTTTGAGGTGTTACGGGTGCACAAGCTATTTGTCAAGTGGGAGAAGTGCTCATTCGCCCAGCAGGAGATCCCGTTCCTAGGCCACATAGTGGGAGGTGGCAGGATACGCATGGATGAAGGCAAGATACATGCCACCTTGGAGTGGCAACCGCCAGCCAAGGTCACTGAGTTGAGATCATTCCTTGGGCTGGTTAACTACTACAAGTGCTTCATCAAAGGTCACTCAGCAATAGCCACGCCATTGACTGACTTGCTCAAGCATGGGAGTGGAACGCAGGGTGCCAGGAAGCCTTTGATAGGTTGAAGTGGGCTGTGACCGAGGAGCCAGTCTTGGCCTTACCAGACCATGCCAAGCCGTATGAGGTACATACGGATGCATCAGACTTTGCCATAGGGGTGTGTTGATGCAAGAGGGATGTCCAATCACGTTCAAGAGCAGGAAGCTAAATGAGATTGAATGCAACTACACGGTCCAAGAGAAGGAGATGACTACAGTGGGGTCGAGGTTCGTAGTAAGGACGAACAATCTGGCTGTCCCCCAAGCAGGCGAGATGGCAAGATTTTCTTGCAGAATTTGATTTTCAGATGGAGTACAAGCCAGGACGGGTGAACCTAGTGGCGGACACCTTGAGCAGAAAGGCTAAACTTGCTGCCATTAGCCAACCAGAGGGGTCATTGGTGCCACACATCAATGAGGGACTTGCGCATGATCCTACAGCCAAGGCTTTGATGGAGTACGCCCAGCAAGGTAAGACTAGGCGATTTTGGTTACAGGAGGGTTGCTGTACACCAGGGGCAGTAGACTATTTGTGCCGTAGCACAGGAAGCTCTGCAAGGAAGTTTTGCAAGAATGCCATGATTCAAGGTGTGCTGGACACCCCGGAGTGAGCTACACCCTGACGCTGATCGAGGACCAGTACTACTGGCCGTACATGAGGGACGATGTGGAGGCCTATGTGAAGACTTGTCTTGTGTGCTAATAGGACAAGGTGGAGCTCAAGAAACCAAGGGGTCTCTTAGAGCCATAGATAGTGCCAAAGCGGCCATAGGAGAGTGTTTCTCTGGACTTTATAGTCAGTCTACCCAAAGTAGAAGGGTTTGGAAGCATCATGGTAGTGGTGGACAGGTTTTCCAAGTATGGAATCTTCATTCCAGCAACCAAGGAGTGCCCAACCGAAGAGGCAGCTTGATTGTTCTTGAAGAACATGGTTAAGTACTGGGGAGTGCCGAGGACCATTGTTAGTGATCACGACGAGCGTTTCACGGGTAGGTTCTGGACTGAGTTGTTCAAGCTATTGGCGTCAAACTTGAACTTTTCCACCAGCATGCATCCACAGACCGATGGGCAGACAGAGCGAGTAAATGGACTATTGGAGATCTACCTCAGACACTATGTGAGTGCCACATAAAGGGACTGGCCAAAGCTGCTAGATATTGCGCAGTTTTCCTACAACTTGCAAAGGAGCGAGGTAATGAACTAGAGCCCATTTGAGGTTGTGACAGGGCAACAACCACTAACACTCAGTTCGATTGCTGTAGGTTATACAGGGCCGAATCTAGCAGCATACAAGTTTGCCAAGGCATGGCAGGAGCAAACTGACTTGGCCAGAGTTTGTCTACACAAGGCGGCCAAGAGGTCGAAGAAGTGGGCAGACCAGAATAGGCGGGACGTGCAGTTCCAGGTTGGAGACTTGGTGTTGGTGAAGCTACATCCCATTGTGCACCATAGGGGGCTGCACAAAGGCCTAGTCTGGAGGTATAAGGGACCTTTTCGAGTAGCCAAGAGGGTAGGCAACGTTGCCTACAAGCTGGATATGCCACCCAAGTCGAGGGTACATCCGGTGTTCCATGTGAGCATGCTCAATCCGATGAGGGAGATCCAGGATGGGTAGAGTCAAAGCGTGCACCATTGGGAGCAAAGGCCTCATATGAAAAAGAGGTCCATAGCATCATAGCTGATCGAGAGGTGAGACGAAAGAATTATCAGCCAAGGTAAGAGTACTTGGTACGCTGGAAGGGACTTCCAGACAGTAAGGTGAGCTAGGAACCAGTAGATGACTTATGGCAGTTTGGGGACCAAATAAGGCAGTACCATGCAGAAGATGCAACAAGGGTGTTGCACAATCAGGTAGGGGAGAATGTCACACCCTAGGCGGGCACGCCAGGCACATCAGGCGCACCAGCAGGTGAGCCAGAGGTTAAGGCCCGTAGACTAGGTGTGTTGGCGGGTATCTATGCGCAAAGCCTAGCAAACGAGTTCAGAACGCCTGCCCAACTTGCAGGCCAGCCCGTGAGGCCAAAGCCTAGCATACAAGCTACTCGCACCACATCCAGAAGGGCCCAAGGTGCCGGACACACAAAGGAAGCTTCTGGAAGTAGGCAAGATCAATTGGAGCATCCTGGCAGATTTGGTTGACCCTGAAAATCAAGAGTTAGCATCCTAATTGATTGTAATCTGTATAATCCCATGATTTTAGCCTTTATTCTAGGGATATGCCATTAAGTTGTAGCTGGAGCCTCAATTATAAATAGAGGGCTGCTCCACCCTCATTTGTACACCATCAAACACTTATGTTTCATTGAATACAAGAGCATTTCCAGTATTTTGTCTTCTTATACTGTTTCTCTTTAACTTGCGTAATCAGCCCTTCCCATTGTTCTAGTGCCCGCACGCTTGTGTTTTAGGCTAACTTAGGCATAAAGGAGGAGATTCCAAGCCTAAGGTCGCACGGTTTCTGAGTCTAAGGTCGGAGCCCGTGACACCCGCATGCTCGTTTCGTGGGTTGGCTTAGGCATACGGAGTTCATTCCATGTCTAAGTCCTAGCTGGACTGAGGGTTGTGGCAATAGAACCGGCAGCGGGATCGGTAGCATGCAGAGGGGGATCGGGTTGATCCCCGGCTTGCGCATTATGCCTCTCTGACCGGCTGAGTGCCTGCACGCTTATTTCGTGGGTTGACTTAGACATACGGAGTTCATCCCCAGTCTAAGCATACAGAGTTCATTTGCAGCCTAAGATCAGACCAGACCAAGGGTTGTGGCAGTAGGATTAGCAGCACACAGGGGGGACCGGACCGATCCCCGGCTTGCGCATTCTGCCTCTCCGATTGGTTGAGTGCCCACACACCCGTTTCATGGGTTGGCTTAGGCATACGGAGCTCATTCCATGTCTAAGCCCCAGCCGGACCGGGGGGTGTGGCAGCGGGATCGACAGCACACAAAGGGAGATCAGGCCGATCCCCAGCTTGTGCATTATGCCTCTCCGACAGGCTCAGCGCCCGAACGCTTGTTTCGTGGGTTGACTTAGGCATACAAAGTTCATTCCTAGTCTAACATCGAACCAGACCGAGTGTTGCGATAGCAGGATCGACAGCATGCAGGGGGACTGGGTTGATCCCCGGCTTGCGCATTCTGCCTCTCCGACCGGTTGAGCACCCGCACGTTCATTTCATGGGTTAGCTTAGGCATACGGAGTTCATTCCATGTCTAAGCCCCAGACGGATCGAGGGTTATGGCAACAGGACCGACAGTGGGATCGACAGCACATAGAGGGGGATCAGGCTGATCCCCGGCTCACACATTTGCCTCTCTGGCCGGTTGAGTGCCCGTACGCTCATTTCGTGGGTTGACTTAGGCATACGGAGTTCATCCCCAGTCTAAGCATATGGAGTTCATTCCCAGTCTGAGATCGAACTAGACCAAGGGTTGCGGCAGTAGGATCGGTAGCACGCAGGGGGGACCAGGTCGATCCTTGGCTTGCGCATTCTGCCTCTCTCACCGGTTAAGCGCCCGTACGCTTGTTTCGTGGGTTGGCTTAGGCATAGGGAGTTCATTCCATGTCTAAGCCCCAGTCGGACCGAAGGTTGTGGCAGCGGGACCGATAGCACGCAGGGGGGGATCGAGCCAATCCCCGGCTTCTGCATTATGCCTCTCCGATCGGCTCAGTGCCTGAATGCTCATTTCATGGGTTGACTTAGACATACGGATTTCATTCCCAATCTAAGATCGGACTGGACCGAGTGTTGCGGCAGCACTATCGACAGCACGCAGGGGGGGACCGGGCTGGTCCCCGACTTGTGCATTCTGCCTCTCCGGTTGGCTGAGCGCCCACACGCTCGTTTCGTGGGTTGGCTTAGGCATACAGAGTTCATTCTATGTTTAAGCCCTAGTCGAACCGAGGGTTGTGGCAGCAGGACCGGTAGCGAGATCGACAGCACGTAGAGGGGATCCGTACGCTCGTTTTGTGAGTTGACTTAGGCATACGGAGTTCATCCCTAGTCTAAGCATATGGAGTTCATTCCCAGTCTATGATCGTACCAGACCAAAGTTTGCAGCAGCATGTAGAAGGGGACTGAGCCGATCCCCGACTTACGCATTCTACCTCTCTGGCCGACTGGGCACCCACACACTCGTTTCATGGGTTGGCTTAGGCATACGGAGTTCATTCCACGTCTAAGCATACAGAGTTCATTCCCAGTGTAAGAGTTTGAGCCACGGTGCACATGCTGGGCTGGGGCATGTGCTGGTGCTGCATTTTTTTTGCCCGAGGCACCTTCGTCGGAGCATCGTCAGAAAGCCTAACCGACGACATTGGGGGTTCCGGTGATTGGGGGGCCTGGGGGTGTACGCACATGATGTGTGATGGGTGTTGGTACTTGGCCCTTTTATTGGCCCCTTATCCCTCATCAAAACCTTGAGAACTCACACCCCCTTAAAGAGCATTTGAGATTTTATAGGTTTGCTGCCAGTAGCCATTTCGTGGGTTGGCTTAGGCATAAGGAGTTCATTTGATGTCTAAGTCCCAACCGGACCGAGGGTAGTGGCAGTGGGACCGACAGCACGCAGAGGGGGATCGGGTCGATCCCTGGCTTGCGTATTCTGCCTCTCCAGTCGGCTAAGCGCCCGTACGCTCGTTTCGTGGGTTGGCTTAGGCATACGGAATTCATTCCATGTCTAAGTCCCAACCGGACCGAGGGTTATGGCAACAGGCAGGAAGCACGCAGAGGGGGACTGGGTCGATCCCCGACTTATGCATTATGCCTCTCCGACCGACTCAATGACCGAACGCTCATTTTGTGGGTTGACTTAGGCATACGAAGTTCATTTTGTGCGCACATGATGTGCAATGGTTGCTGGTACTTGGCCCTTATATTGGCCCCCTATCCCTCATCAAACCTCGAGAACTCACACCCCCTTAAAGAGCATTTGAGATTTTATAGGTTTGCTGCCAGTAGCCATTAAAGTGTCTAAAATGGGGACACTTTTTTCAAACGGTCACAAAATCTTCTCCACTTCGAGTTTTTTGCTGAATGTTTTTGTGCATGCCAAAAAAAATAAAAGGATCACCTCTACCAAATTTGGGGATGAAACTCTTTCTAAAAAAATTTTAAAAAATCCCGAACCATAAAAAGTTTTACAAATCGTGCAAAATAGAAAACGGGTTGTCTTGTCACGAAACTTCACATGAAGGCATAGGGGACCATTCTATGAATTTACAAGCCATAAAAATGGCATTGGCACTTTAGAAATTTGAAGATGTGCTTGAACCCACCTACCACCCATTCGATCCCCGGCTTGTGCATCCTGCCTTTCTGGTCGACCGAGCGTCTGCATGCTTGTTTCGTGGGTTGACTTAGGCATACGGAGTTCATCCCCAGTCTAAGCATATGGTATTCATTCCCAGTCTAAGATCAGACCGGACTGAGGGTTGCGATAGTAGGATCGATAGCACGCAGGGGGGATCGGGCCGATCCCCGGCATGTCCATTCTGCCTCTTCGGCCGGCTGAGCACCCGCATGCCCATTTCGTGGGTTGGCTTACGCATAGGGAGTTCATTCCATGTCTAAGCCCCAACGGGATCGAGGGTTGTGGCAGCGAGACTGGCAGTACATAGAGGGGGACCGGGCTGATCCCTGGCTTGCGCATTCTACCTCTCCGACCAGCTGAGCGCCTGCACGCTCATTTCGTGGGTTGGCTTAAGCATACGGAGTTCATTCCATGTCTAAGCATACGGAGTTCATACCCAGTCTAAGAGTTTGAGCCACGTTGCACATGCTGGGCTCGGGGTTCCGACGATTGGGGGGGCCGGGGGGTGTTCGCACATGATATGCGATGGGTGCTGGTACTTCGCCCTTATATTGGCCCCTTATCCCTCATTAAACCTCAAGAACTCACACCCCCTTAAAGAGCATTTGAGATTTTATAGGTTTGCTGCCAATAGCCATTAAACTGTCTGAAATGGGGACACTTTTTTCAAACGGTCACAAAATCTTCTATACTTCAAGTTTTTAGCTGAATTTTTTTGTGCATGCCAAAAAAAATACAAGGATCACCTCTACCAAATTTGGGGACAAAACTCTTTCTAAAAACATTTTAAAAAATCCCAAATCGTAAAAAGTTTCAATAATCATGAAAAATAGTAAACGGGGTCGTCTCGCCACGAAACTTCACATGAAGGCGTAGGGGACCATTGTATTAATTTACAAGCCATAAAAATGGCATTGGCAGGGCAGAAATATGAAGATGTGTTTGAACCCACTTACCACCCGTTCGATCCCCAGCTTACGCATCCTGCCTCTCTGGTCGACTGAGCGTTCGCACGCTCGTTTCGCGGGTTGACTTAGGCATATGGAGTTAATCCCCGGTCTAAGCATACAGAGTTCATTTCCAGTCTAAGATCAGACCAGACCGAGGGTTGTGACAGTAGGATCGGTAGCACACAGGGGGGACTGGGCTAATCCCCGGCTTGCGCATTCTGTTTCTCCAGTTGGCTGAGCGCCAGCACGCCCGTTTTGTGGGTTGGCTTAGGCATAGGGAGTTCATTCCATGTCTAAGCCCCAGCCAGATCGAGGGTTGAGGCAGCGAGACCGGCAGCACGTAGAGGGGGATAAGCCGATCCCCAACTTGCGCATTCTGGTTCTCCGGCCGGCTAAGCGCCCGTACGCTTGTTTCATGGGTTGGCTTAGGCATATGGAGTTCATTCCATGTCTAAGCATATGGAGTTCATTCCCAGTCTAAGATTTTGAGCCACGGTGCACATGCTGGGCTCTGGCATGTGCTGGTGCAGCATTTTTTTACCCGGGGCACCATCATCGGAGCATCGTCGGAGAGCCTAATCGACGGCATTGGGGGTTCTGATGATTGGGGGGGCTAGGGGGTGTGCGCACATTATGTGCAATGGGTGCTGGTACTTGGCCCTTATATTGGCCTCCTATCCCTCATCAAACCTCGAGAACTCACACCCCCTTAAAGAGCATTCGAGATTTTATAGGTTTGCTGCCAGTAGCCATTAAAGTGTCTGAAATGGGGACACTTTTTTCAAATGGTCACAAAATCTTCTCCACTACGAGTTTTTTGTTGAATTTTTTTGTGCATGCCAACAAAAATACAAGGATCACCTCTACCAAATTTGGGGACAAAACTCTTTCTAAAAACATTTTAAAAAATCCCAAACCACAAAAAAGTTTCAAAAATCGTGAAAAATACTAAACGGGTCATCTTGCCACAAAACTTCACATGAAGGCGTAGTGGACCATTGTATGAATTTACAAGCCATAAAAATGGCATTGGCATGGCCGAAATATGAAGATGTGCTTGAACCCACCTACCACCCGTTCGATCCCCGGCTTGCGCATCCTGCCTCTCTGGTCGGTTGAGCGTCCGCACGCTCATTTCGTGGGTTGACTTAGGCATACAGAGCTCATCCCCAGTCTAAGCATACGGAGTTCATTCCTAGTCTAAGATTAGACCAGACCAAGGGTTGCGGTAATAGGATCGACAGCACGTAGGGGGGATCGGGTCGATCCCCGGCTTGTGCATTCTACCTCTCCGACCGGCTGAGCGCCCGCACTTTCGTTTCGTGGGTTGGCTTAGGCATACGGAGTTTATTCCATGTCTAAGCATACAGAGTTCATTCCCAGTCTAAGATCAGACCAGATCGAGGGTTACAACAGCAGGACCAGTAGCAGGATTGGCAGCACACAGGGGGGATCGGGCCGATCCTCGGTTTGCACATTCTACCTCTCCAGCCGGTTAAGCGCCTGCACGCTCGTTTCGTGGGGTTGGCTTAGGCATACGATGTTCATTCCATGTCTAAGCATACAAAGTTCATTCCCAGTCTAAGATCAGACCAAACCAAGGGTTGCAACAGCAGGACCAGCACCAGGATTGGCAGCACGCAGGGGGGATCGAGCCGATCCTCGATTTGCACATTCTGCCTCTCCAGCCGGCTGAGCGCCTGCACGCTCGTTTCATGGGTTGGCTTAGGCATACGATGTTCATTCCATGTCTAAACCCCAGCCGGACCGAGGGTTATGGTAGCAGGACTGGCAACAGGATCGACAACACGCAGAGGGGGTCCGAGTTGATCTTCGACTTGCACATTATGCCTCTCCGGCCGGCTGAGCACTCGTATGCTCGTTTCATGGGTTGACCTAGGCATACGGAGTTCATCCCCAGTCTAAGCATACAGAGTTCATTCCCAGTCTAAGATCAGATCGGATCGAGGGTTGTGGTAGCAGGACCGAGGGTTGTGGCAGCGGGACTGACAACATGCAGAGAGGGACCGAGCTGATCCTCGACTTGCGCATTATGCCTCTTCGACCTGTTCAGTGCCCGAACGCTTGTTTCGTGGGTTGACTTAGGCATACGGAGTTCTTTCCCAGTCTAAGATCAGATTAGATTGAGGGTTGCAGTAGTAGGATTGATAGCATGCAGGGGGGATCGAACCGGTCCCTGGCTTGCGTATTCTGCCTCTCCAGCCGGCTGAGCGCTTGCACGCTCATTTGGTAGGTTGGCTTAGGCATACAGAGTTCATTCCATGTCTAAGCATGTGGAGTTCATTCCAGTCTAAGATCGAACCATACTGAGGGTTACGGTAGTAGGGCCAGTAGCAGGATTGGCAACACGTAGAGGGACCGAGTCGATCCCCGGCTTACGTATTCTGCCTCTTCGATCGACCTCTCCGACCGGTTGAGTGCCCGCACGCTTGTTTCGTGGGTTGACTTAGGCATACGGAGTTCATCCCCAGTCTAAGCATATGGAGTTCATTCCTAGTCTAAGATCTAACCGGATCAAGGGTTGCAGCGGCAGGATCGACAGCACGCAGGGGGGCTCGGGCCGATCCCTGGCTTGCGCATTTTGCCTCTCCGGTCGGGTGAGCACCCGCATGCCCTTTTTGTGGGTAGGCTTAGGCATAGGGAGTTCATTCCTTGTCTAAACCCCAGCCGGACTGAGGGTTGTGGTAGCGGGACCAACAGCATGCAGAGGGGGACCGAGTCGATCCCTGACTTGCACATTCTGCCTCTCTGGTTGGCTGAGCGCCCACACGCTCATTTCGTGGGTTGGCTTAGGTATATGGAGTTCATTCCATGTCTAAGCATACAGAGTTCATTCCCAGTCTAAGAGTTTGAGCCACGGTGCACATGCTGGGCTCGGGTATGTGCTGGTGCTGCCTTTTTTTCGCTCGAGGCACCATCATTTGAGCATTGTCGGAGTATCGTCGGAGTGCCTAACCGACGGCATTGGGGGTTCCAGCGATTGGGGGGGCCGTGGGGGTGTGCTCACATGATGTGCGATGGGTGCTGGTACTTGGCCCTTATATTGGCCCCCTATCCCTCACCAAACCTCAAGAACTCACACCCCTTTAAAAAGCATTTGAGATTTTATAGGTTTGCTGCCAGTAGCCATTAAAGTGTCTGAAATGGGGACACTTTTTTCAAACGGTCACAAAATCTTCTCCACTTCAAATTTTTAGCTGAATGTTTTTGTGCATGCCAACAAAAATGCAATGATCACCTCTAAAAAAATTTGGTTACAAAAGCCTTTCTAAAAAAATTTTTAAAAATCCCCGAACCGTAAAAAGTTTCAAAAATCGTGAAAAATAGAAAATGGGTCGTCCTGCAACGACACTTCACATGAAGGCGTAGGGGACCATTGTATGAATTTACAAGCCATAAAAATGGCATTGGCAAGACAGAAATATCAAGATTTTCTTGAACCCACCTGCCACCCGTTCGATCCTCGACTTGTGCACCCTGCTTCTCTGGTCGGCTGAGCGTTCGTACGCTCGTTTCATGAGTTGACTTAGGCATACGGATTTTATCCCCAGTCTAAACATACGAAGTTCATTCCTAGTCTAACATCAGACCGGACCGAGGGTTGCGACAGCAGGATCGGTAGCATACAGGGGGCACCGGGTCGATCCTCGGCTTGCACATTCTGCCTCTCTGGCCGGTTGAGCGCCCGCACGCTCGTTTCATGGGTTGGCTTAGGCATAGGGAGTTTATTCCATGTCTAAGCCCCAGTCGAACTGAGGGTTATGACAGCGAGACCGGTAGCACGCAGAGAGGGATCGGGCCGATCCCTGACTTACGAATTATGCCTCTCCGGCTGGCTCAGCGCCCACACGCTCGTTTCATGGGTTGACTTAGGCATACGGAGTTCATTCCTAGTAGCAGGACCAGCAGCATGCAAGGGGGATCGGGCTGATCCTCGACTTGCATATTCTGCCTCTCCGATCGACTGAGCACCCGCACGCTCATTGCGTGGGTTGGCTTAGGCATACGGAGTTCATTTCATGTCTAAGCCCCAGTCGGATGAAGGGTTGTGGCAGCAGGACCGGCAGCGGGATCGGTAGCACGCAGAGAGGGATCGGGCTGATCCCCGACTTGCACATTATACCCCTCCGACTGACCTCTCTGGCTGGTTGTGTGCCCTCACGCACATTTCATGGGTTGACTTAGGCATACGAAGTTTATCCCTAGTCTAAGCATACGGAGTTCATTCCCAGTCTAAGATCAGACCGGATCGAGCGTTGCGATAGTAGGATCGATAGCACGCAGGGGGACCGGGCTGATCCTCGGCTTGTGCATTCTGCCTCTGCAGCCGACTAAGCGCCCGCACATCCATTTCATGGGTTGGCTTAGGCATAGGGAGTTCATTCCATGTCTAAGCCCCAGTCGGACCGAGGGTTATGGTAGTGGGACTGGTAGCTTGTAGAAGGGGACCGAGCTGATCCCCTACTTACGCATTATGCCTCTTCGGTCGGCTCAGCACTCGAACGCTCGTTTCATGGGTTGACTTTGGCATACAGAGTTCATTCACAGTCTAAGATCGGATTGGATCGAGGGTTACAATAGCAGGATCGACAGCATGCAGGGAGGTACTGGGCCGATCCCCGACTTGCGCATTCTACCTCTCCGGCTGGCCTCTTCGGTCGGTTGAGCACCCACACGCTCGTTTCATGGGTTGACTTAGGCATACAGAGTTCATCCGTAGTCTAAGCATACGGAGTTCATTCCTAGTCTAAGATCGCACAGGACCGAGGGTTGTGGCAGCAGCATCGAAAGCACGCAGGGGGGACCGGGCCAATCCACAACTTGCACATTCTGCCTCTCTGGCCGACTGAGCGCCGTACGTCTATTTCGTGGGCTGGCTTAGGCATAGGGAGTTCATTCCATGTCTAAGCCCCAGCTGGACCCAGGGTTGTGGCAGCGGGACCGGCAAAACGTAAAGGGGGATCGGGTCGATCCTCGACTTGCGCATTCTGCCTCTCCGGTCGGCTAAGCGCCCGCACGCTCGTTTCATCAGTTGGCTTAGGCATACGAAGTTCATTCCATGTCTAAGCATACGGAGTTCATTCCCAGTCTAAGAGTTTGAGCCACGGTGCACATGCTGGGCTCGGGCATTGGCTGGTGCCGCATTTTTTTCGCCCGGGGCACCATCGCCAAAGCATCGTCGGAGCATCGTCGGAGAGCCTAACTGGCAGCATTGGGGGTTTCGACGATTGGGGGGGCTGGGGGGTGCGCGCACATGATGTGGGATGGGTGCTGGTACTTGGCCCTTATATTGGCCCCCTATCCCTCGTCAAACCTCGAGAACTCACACCCCCTTAAAGAGCATTTGAGATTTTATAGGTTTGCTGCCAGTAGCCATTAAAGTGTCTGAAATGGGGACACTTTTTTCAAACGGTCACAAAATCTTCTCCACTTCGAGTTTTTAGCTGAATTTTTTTGTGCATGCCAAAAAAAATACGAGGATCACCTCTACCAAATTTAGGGACAAAACTCTTTCTAAAAAAATTTTAACAAATCCCGAACCGTAAAAATTTTTGAAAATCATGAAACATAGAAAACGGGTCGTCTTGCCACGAAACTTCACATGAAGGCGTAGGGGGATCGAGCCGATCCCCGGCTTATGCATTATGCCTCTCCGGCCAGCTCAGCACCCAGACGCTCATTTTGTGGGTTGACTTAGGCATACGGAGTTCATTCCCAATCTAAGATCGGACTGGATCGAGGGTTGCAGTAGCAGGATCGATACATGCAAGGGGACCAGGTTGGTCCCCGGCTTGTGCATTCTACCTCTCTGGCCGGCTGAGCACCCACACGCTCGTTTCGTGGGTTGGCTTAGGCATACGGAGTTCATTCCATGTCTAAGCATACGGAGTTCATTCCCAGTCTAAGATCAAATTGGACTGAGGGTTACGGTAGCAGGACTAGCAGGATGATCGACAGCACGTAGCGGAAGATCGGGTCGGTCCCCAGCTTACGCATTTTGCCTCTCCGACCGACCTCTCCGGTCGGTTGAACGCCCGCACGCTTGTTTCATGGGTTGACTTAGGCATACAGAGTTCATCCCCAGTCTAAGCATACGGAGTTCATTCTCAGTCTAAGAGCAGAACGGACCGAGGGTTGCGGTAGCAAGATCGGCAACACGCAGGGGGGACTGGGCCGATCCCAGGCTTGCGCATTCTACCTCTCTGGCTGCCTGAGTGCCTACATGCCCATTTGGTTCATTCCATGTCTAAGCCCCAGCTGGACTGAGGGTTGGGGCAGCGGGATCGGTAGCACGCAGAGGAGGACCGGGCTGATCCCTGACTTGCGCATTATGCCTCTTCGGCTAGCTTAGTGCCCGAACGCTCGTTTTGAGGGTTGACTTAGGCATACGAAGTTCATTCCCAGTCTAAGATCAGACCAGACTGAGGGTTGTGACAGTAGCATCGATAGCATGCAGAGGGGACCAGGCTGGTCCCCGGCTTAGGCATTCTGCCTCTCCGACCGTCTGAGCTCCCGCACGCTCGTTTTATGGGTTGGCTTGGGCATATGTTGTTCATTCCATGTCTAAGCATACGGAATTCATTCCCAGTCTAAGATCGGACCGGACCGAGGGTTGCGATAGCAGGACAAGCAGCAGGATCGACAGCACGCAATGAGGGATCGAGTCAAACCACGGCTTGTGCATTCTACCTCTCCGACTGACGGAGCACCAGCACGCTCATTTCGTGGGTTGACTTAGGCATACGGAGTTCATCCCCAGTCTAAGCATAGGGAGTTCATTCCTAGTCTAAGATCAGACTGGATCGAGGGTTGCGACAGTCAGATCTGTAGCACGTAGGGGGGACCGGGCTGATCCCCGGCTTGTGCATTCTACCTCTTCGACTGGCTGAGCGCCCGCACGCTCGTTTCATGGGTTGGCTTAGGCATATGGAGTTCATTCCATGTCTAAGCCCCAACCGAACCGAGGGTTGTGGCAGCGAAATTGATAGCACATAGAGGGGGATCGAGCCAATCCCCGACTTGCGCATTATGCCTCTCCGGTCGGCTCAGCACCCGCACGCTCATTTCATGGGTTGACTTAGGCATACGGAGTTCATTCCCAGTCTAAGATCAGATCGAACTGAGGGTTGTGGTAGCAGGATGGACAGCACGCAGAGGGAGACCGGGTCGATCCTCGGCTTACGCATTCTACCTCTTCGGCCGGTTGAACGCCTGCACACTCGTTTCGTGGGTTGGCTTTGGCATACGGAGTTCATTCCATGTCTAAGCATACAGAGTTCATTCCCAGTCTAAGATCAAACCAGATTGAGGGTTGCGACAGTAGGACCAGCAGCAGGATCGGCAGCACACAGGGGGGACTGGGTCGATCCCTGGCTTGCTCATTTTGCCTCTCCGATCGGCTGAGTGCCCGCACACTTGTTTCATGGGTTGGCTTAGGCATACGGAGTTCATTCCATCTATAAGCCCCAGTCGGATCAAGGGTTATGGTGGTAGGATTGACAGCGGGATCGGTAGCACGCAAAGAGGAACTAGGCTGATCCCTGGCTTGCGCATTATGCCTCTCCGACTGGCCCCTCCGACTGACTGAGCACCCGCACGTCCGTTTCATGGGTTGGCTTAGGCATAGGGAGTTCACTCCATGTCTAAGCCCCAGTCGGACCGAGTGTTGTGGCAGCGGGATTCATAGCACTTAAAGGGGGATTGGGCTGATCCCCGGCTTGCGCATTATGCCTCTCCGGCCGGCTCAGCATTCGGACGCTCGTTTCATGGGTTGACTTTGGCATACGGAGTTCATTCCCAGTCTAAGATCAAATCGGACCGAGGGTTGAGGCAGCAGGATCGACAGCACGCACAGGGGATCGGGCCGATCCCCGACTTACGCATTCTGTCGCTTCGACCGGCTGAGCGCTCGCACACTCATTTCGTGGGTTGGCTTAGGCATCGGACTTCATTCCTAGTCTAAGATCAGATCGGACCGAGGGTTGCAGTAGTAGGACCAGTAGCAGGATCGGCAGCACGCAGGGGGGACCAGGTCGATCCCCGGCTTGCGTAATCTCCCTCTCCGATCGACTGAGCGCCCGTACTTTCATTTCATGGGTTGACTGAGGCATACGGAGTTCATCCCCAGTCTAAGCATACGGAGTTCATTCCCAGTCTAAGATCGAACTGGACCGAGGGTTGCAGCAGCAGGATCGGTAGAACACCGGAGGGACCAGGTCGATCCCCAGCTTGTGCATTCTGCCTCTCCGACCAGCTGAGCACCCGCACGCCCGTTTCATGGGTTGGCTTAGGCATAGGTAGTTCATTCCATGTCTAAGCCCCAGCCAAACCGAGGGTTGTGGTAGTGGGACTGGTAGCATGTAGAGGGGGATCGACCCGATCCCCGGCTTGTGCATTTTGCCTCTCCGGTTGGCTGAGCGCCCACACGCTCGTTTCATGGGTTGGCTTGGGCATACGGGGTTCATTCCATGTCTAAGCATGTTGAGTTCATTCCCAGTCTAAGATTTTGAGCCACGGTGCACATGCTGGGCTCTGCCATGTGCTGGTGCCACAGTTTTTTCGCCTGGGGCACCATCGCCGAAATATCACCGGAGAGCCTAACCGACGGCATTGGGGTTTCAACGATTGGGGGGGCCGGGGGTGTGCACACATGATGTGCAATGGGTGCTGGTACTTTGCCCTTATATTGGCCCCCTATCCCTCATCAAACCTCGAGAACTCACACCCCCTTAAAGAGCATTTGAGATTTTATAGGTTTGCTGCCAGTAGCCATTAAAGTGTTTGAAATGGGGACACTTTTTTCAAATAGTCACAAAATCTTCTCCACTTCGAGTTTCTAGCTGAATTGTTTTTTGCATGCCAGCAAAAATACAAGGATCACCTCTAACAAATTTGGGGGTAAAACTTTTTCTAGAAAAATTTTAAAAAATCCTGAAAGGCAAAAAGTTTCAAAAATCAGACCGGACCGAGGGTTACGACAGCAGGATCGACAGCACGCAGGTGGGGATCGGGCTAATCCCCTGCTTGCGCATTCTGCCTCTTCGGCTAGCTGAGTGCCCGCACGCATGCACGTTTCCTGGGTTGGCTTTGGCATACGGAGTTCATTCCCAGTCTAAGATCGGACCGGATCGAGGGTTGCGATAGCAGGACCAGCAGCAGGATCGACAGCACGTAGGGGGGATCGAGCTGATCCTCGGCTTGCGCATTCTACCTCTCCGGCCAGCTGAGCGCCTGCACAATCATTTTGTGGGTTGGCTTAGGCATACGGAGTTCATTCCATGTCTAAGCCCCAACCGGATCAAGGGTTGTGGCAGCAGGATCGACAGCGGGATCGACAGCACGTAGAAGGGGACCGAGCTGATCCCCGACTTACGCATTATGCCTCTTCGATCGGCCTGTCCGACTGACTGAGCGCCCACATGCTTGTTTCGTGGGTTGACTTAGGCATACAGAGTTCATCCTCAGTCTAAGCATACGGAGTTCATTCCCAGTCTAGGATCGGATCAGATCGAGGGTTGCGATAGCAGGATCGGCAGCACGTAAGGGGGATCGAGTCGATCTCCGACTTGCGCATTCTGCCTCTCCAGTCGGCTGAGCGCCCGCACACCCATTTCGTGGGTTGGCTTAGGCCTAAGGAGTTCATTCCATGTCTAAGCCCCAACCGAACCAAGGGTTGTGGCAGCCGGACCAGCAGCATGTAGAGGGGGATCGGGCCGATTCTCGGCTTGCGCATTATGCCTCTTCGGCTGACTCAATGCCCGCACGCTCGTTTTGTGGTTTGACTTATGCATACGGAGTTCATTCCTAGTCTAAGATCAAACCAGACCGAGGGTTGTGGCAGTAGGTTCGACAGCATGCAGGGGGGACCAGGTCGATCCTCGACTTACGCATTCTACCTCTCTAGCCAGTTGAGCACCCACACACTCGTTTCATGGGTTGGCTTAGGCATACGGAGTTCATTCCATGTCTAAGCATATGGAGTTCATTCCCAGTCTAAGATCGGATCGGACCGAAGGTTGCGATAGTAGTACCAACAGCAAGATCGATAGCACGCAAGGGGGACCGAGTCGATCCTCGGCTTATGCATTCTGCCTTTTCGATCGGCTGAGCACCCGTACGCTCGTTTCGTGGGTTGGCTTAGGCAAAGGGAGTTCATTCCATATCTAAGCCCCAGCTAGACTGAGGGTTGTGGTAGTAGGATCGGCAGTGGCAACGACAGCACGCATAGGGGGATCGGGCTGATCCCCGGCTTGCGCATTATGCCTCTCCGGCCGGCTGAGTGCCCTCACGCTCGTTTCATGGGTTGACTTAGGCATACAAAGTTCATTCCAAGTCTAAGATCGCACTGGACTGAGGGTTGCGACAGCAGGATCAACAGCACGTAGGGGGGACCTGGTCGATCCCCAGCTTGCGCATTCTGCCTCTCTAGCCGGCTAAGCGCCCGCACGCCCCTTTCGTGGGTTGGCTTAGGCATAGGGAGTTCATTCCATGTCTAAGCCCTAGTTGAATCGAGGGTTATGGCAGCGGGACCAGTAGCACGCAAAGGGGGACTGGGCCGATCCTCGGCTTGCGCATTATACCTCCTCGGTCGGCTCAGCACCCGCACGCTCGTTTCATGGGTTGGCTTATGCATATGGAGTTCATTCCCAGTCTAAGATCAGACCAAGCGAGGGTTGTTGCAGTAGGATCGACAACACGTAGGGGAGACCAGGCTGATCCCCGGCTTGCGCATTCTGCCTCTTCGACCGGCTAAGCGCCCACATGCTTGTTTCGTGGGTTGGCTTAGGCATACAGAGTTCATTCCATGTCTAAGCATACGAAGTTCATTCCCAGTCTAAGATTTTGAGCCACGGTGCACATGCTAGGCTCAGGCATGTGCTACTGCCGCATTTTTTTCCCTCGGGGCACCATCACCGGAGCATCGTCGGAGCATCGCCGAAAAGCCTAATTGGCGACATTGAGGGTTTTGGCGATTGGGTGGGCCGGGGGGTTGTGCGCACATGATGTCCGATGGGTGCTGGTACATGGCCCTCATATTGGCCCCCTATCCCTCATCAAACCTCGAGAACTCACACCCCCTTAAAGAGCATTTGAGATTTTATAAGTTTGCTACCAGTAGACATTAAAGTGTTTAAAATGGGGAAACTTTTTTCAAACGGTCACAAAATCTTCTCCACTTCGAGTTTTTAGCTAAAAAAATTTTAAAAAATCTCGAACCGTAAAAAGTATCAAGAATCGTGAAAAATAGAAAACGGGTAATCTTGCCACGAAACTTCATATGAAGGCTTAGGGTACCATTGTATGAATTTACAAGCCATAAAAATGACATTGGCATGGCAAAAATAAGAAGATGTGCTTGAACCCACCTACCACCCGTTCGATCCCTGGCTTGCGCATCCTGCCTCTCTGGTCGGTTGAGTGCCCGCACGCTCGTTTCGTGGGTTGCCTTAGGCATACAGAGTTCATCCCCAGTCTAAGCATACAAAGTTGATTCCCAGTCTAAGATCGGACCGGACCGAGGGTTACGGCAGCAGGATCAGCAGCATGCAGGGGGGACCGGGCCAATCCCCGACTTGCGCATTCTGCCTCTCCGGCCAGCTAAGCGCCCGCACGCTCGTTTTGTGGGTTGGCTTAGGTATACGGAGTTCATTACCAGTCTAAGATTTTGGGCCACGGTGCACATGCTGGGCTCGGGCATGTGCTGGTGCCGCATTTTTTTCGCTCGGGGCACCATCGCCGGAGCATCGGCGGAGAGCCTAACCGACGGCATTGGGGGTTCCGGCGATTGGGGGGGCCGGGGGTGTGCGCACATGATGTGCGATGGGTGCTGGTACTTGGCCCTTATATTGGCCGCCTATTCCTCATCAAACCTCAAGAACTCACACCCCCTTAAAGAGCATTTGAGATTTTATAGGTTTGCTACCAGTAGCCATTAAAGTGTCTGAAATGGGGACACTTTTTTCAAATGGTCACAAAATCTTCTCCACTTCGAGTTTTTAGCTGAAGTTTTTTGTGCATGTGAAAAAAAATACAAGGATCACCTCTACCAAATTTGGGGACAAAACTCTTTCGAAAAAAAATTTAAAAAATCCCGAACCGCAAAAAGTTTCCAAAATCGTGAAAAATAGAAAAGGGGTCGTCTTGCCATGACACTTCACATGAAGGCTTAGGGGACCATTGTATGAATTTACAAGCCAAAAAAATGGCATTCGCATGGTATAAATATGAAGGTGTGCTTGAACCCAGCTACCACCCGTTTGATCCCCGACTTGCGCATTTTGCCTCTCTAGTCGGCTGAGTGCCCGCACGCTCGTTTCATGCGTTGACTTAGGCATACGGAGTTCATCCCCAGTCTAAGCATATGGAGTTCATTCCGAGTCTAAGATCGGATCGGACCAAGGGTTACGGCAGTAGGATCGACAGCACACAAGGGGGATCAGGCTGATCCCCGGTTTACGCATTCTGCCTCTCCGACCGGCTGAGCGCCTGCACACCCATTTCGTGGGTTGGCTTGGGCATAGGGAGTTCATTCCATGTGTAAGCCCCAGCCAGACCGAGGGTTATGGCAGCGGGACTTACAGCACGTAGAGGGGGACCGGGTCGATCCCTGACTTGTGCATTATGCCTCTTCGGCCGGCTCAGCTCCTGCACGCTCATTTCGTGGGTTGACTTATGCATACGGAGTTCATTCCCAGTCTAAGATTGGACCGGACCGAGGGTTGCGGCAGCAGGATCGACAGCACGCAGGGGGGACAGGGCCGATCCCTGACTTGCGCAATCTACCTCTCCAGCTGGCTGAGCGCCTGCACGCTCGTTTCGTGGGTTGGCTTAGGCATAGGGAGTTCATTCCATGTCTACGCATACCGAGTTCATTCCCAATCTAAGATTTTGAGCCACGTCGCACATGTTGGGCTCGGACATGTGCTGGTGCCGCATTTTTTTCGCTCGGGGCACCATCATCGGAGCATCGTCGGAGAGCCTAACCAGCGACATTGGGGGTTTCGATGATTGGGGGGCCGGGGGGTGTGCGCACATGATGTGCGATGGGTGCTGCTACTTGGCCCTTATATTGGCCCCCTATCCCTCATCAAACCTCGAGAACTCACACCCCCTTAAAGAGCATTTGAGATTTTATAGGTTTGCTGCCAATAGCCATTAAAGTGTCTGAAATGGGGACACTTTTTTCAAACGGTCACAAAATCTTCTCCACTTCGAGTTTTTAGCTGAATTTTTTTGTGCATGCCAAAAAAAATAAAAGGATCACCTCTACCAAATTTGGGGACAAAATGCTTTCTAAAAAAATTTTAAAAAATCCCGAACAGCAAAATATTTCAAAAATCATGAAAAATAGAAAATGGGTCGTCTTGCCACGAAACTTCACATGAAGGCTTAGGGGACCATTGTATGAATTTACAAGCCATAAAAAAGGCATTGGCTGGCAGAAATATGAAGATGTGCTTGAACCCACCTACCGCCCGTTCGATCCCCGGCTTGCGCATCCTGCCTCTCTGGTCGATTGAGTGCCCGCACGCTCGTTTCATGGGTTTACTTAGGCATATGGAGTTCATCCCCAGTCTAATCATACAGAGTTCATTCCTAGTCTAAGATCTGATTAGATCGAGGGTTACGGCAGCAGGATCGGTAGCACGTAGGGGGGACCGGGCTGATCCCCGGCTTATGCATTCTGCCTGTCCAGCCAGCTGAGCCCCCGCACGCCCGTTTCATGGGTTGGCTTAGGCATAGGGAGTTCATTCCATGTCTAAGCCCCAGTCGGACTGAGGGTTGTGGCAGCGGGACTAACAGCACGTAGAGGGGACCGGGCCGATCCTCAGCTTGCGCATTATGCCTCTTCAGTCGGCTCAGCGCCTGCACACTCGTTTCATGGGTTGACTTAGGCATATAGAGTTCATTCCCAATCTAAGATCAGATCAGACCGAGGGTTGCGACAGCAGGATCGATAGCACGTAGAGGGGACTGGGTCGATCCCCAGTTTACGCATTCTGCCTCTCCAACCGACTGAGCGCCCGCATGTTCATTTCATGGGTTGGCTTAGTCATACGGAATTCATTCCATGTCTAACCCTACGGAGTTCATTCCCAGTCTAAGATCGGATCGGACCGCAGGTTACGGAAGTAGAACCAGCAGCAGGATCGACAGCACGAAAGGGGGGACCGGGTCGATCCCTGGCTTGCACATTCTGCCTTTTCGATTGGCCTCTCTGACAGGCTGAGCGCCCGCACACTCGTTTCGTGGGTTGACTTAGGCATACAGAGTTCATCCCCAGTCTAAGCATACGGAGTTCATTCACAGTCTAAGATCGGACCGACGAGGGTTGCGACAGTAGGATCGGCAGCACGCAGGGGGGACCGGGTCGATCCCTGGCTTGCGCATTCTACCTCTCCGGCCAACTGAGCGCCCGTACACCCGTTTCGTGGGTTGGCATAGGCATAGGGAGTTCATTCCATGTCTAAGCCCCAGCCGGACCAAGGGTTGTGGCAGCAGGACCGACAGCACGCAGAAGGGGATCGGGCTGATCCCTGGCTTACGCATTAGGTTTCTCTGGCCGGTTGAGTGCCCGCACGCCCGTTCGTGGGTTGGCTTAGGCATAGGGAGTTAATTCCATGTCTAAGCCCCAGTCGGACTGAGGGTTGTGGCAGCGGGACCAACAGTACGCAGAGGGGGACCGGGTCGATCCCCAACTTGCGCATTATGCCTCTCCGATCGGCTCAGCGCCCACACGCTCATTTCGTGGGTTGACTTAGGCATACAGAGTTCATTCCCAGTCTAAGATCAGACCGGACCGAGGGTTGCAGTAGCAGGATCGATAGCACGCAGGGGGGCACCGGGTCGGTCCCCGACTTGCGCATTCTACCTCTCCAGTCGGCTGAGCGCCCGCATGCTTGTTTCATGGGTTGGCTTAGGCATACGGAGTTCATTCCATGTCTAAGCATACGGAGTTCATTCCCATTCTAAGATTAGACTCGACCGAGGGTTGCGACAGCAGGACCTGTAGCAAGATCGGTAGCACGTAAGGGGGGACCGGGCCGATCCCTGGCTTGCGCATTCTGCCTCTCCGGTTGGCTGAGCACCCACACGCTCGTTTCATGGGTTGGCTTAGGCATACAGAGTTCATTCCATGTCTAAGCCCCAGTCCGAACCAAGGGTTGTGGCAGCAGGACTGGCAGTGGGATCGGTAGCACGCAGAGGGGGATCGGGCTGATCCTCAACTTACACATTATGCCTCTCCGATCGACTGAGCGCCAGCACACTCATTTTATGGGTTGGCTTAGGCATACGGAGTTCCTCCCCAGTCTAAGTATACAGAGTTCATTCCTAGTCTAAGATCGGACCAAACTGAGGGTTGCGGTAGCAGGATCGGCAACACACAGGGGGGACCGGGCCTATCCCCGGCTTGCGCATTCTACCTCTCCGGCCGGCTGAGCGACCGCACACACATTTTGTTTGTTGGCTTAGGCATAGGGAGTTCATTCCATGTCTAAGCCCCAGTCGGATCGAGGGTTGTGGCAGCGGGACCGACAGCACGTAGAGGGGGACCGGGCTGATCCCCGGCTTGCGCATTATGCCTCTTCGGTCGGCTCAGCGCCCGTACACTCGCTTCGTGGGTTGACTTATGCATACAGAGTTCATTCCCAGCCTAAGATCAGATCAAAATGAGGTTTGCAATAGCAGGATCGATAGTACATCAGGGGGACCAGGCCGATCCCTGGCTTGCGCATTCTTCCTCTTCGACCGACTGAGCACCCGCATGCTCGTTTCGTGGGTTGGCTTAGGCATACAGAGTTCATTTCACGTCTAAGCATGCGAAGTTCATTCCCTATCTAAGATTTTGAGCCACGGTGCACATGATGGGCTCGGGCATGTGCTGGTGCCACATTTTTTTCGCCCGGGGCACCATCACCAGAGCATCGCCGAAGAGCCTAACCGGTGGCATTGGGGGTTCCGACGACTGGGGGGGCGGGCGGGTGTGCGCACATGATGTGCGATGGGTGCTGGTACTTGGCCTTTATATTGGCCCCCTATCCCTCATCAAACCTCGAGAACTCACACCCCCTTAAAGAGCAATTGAGATTTTATAGGTTCGCTGCCAGTAGCAATTAAAGTGTCTGAAATGGGGAGACTTTTTTCAAACGGTCACAAAATCTTCTCCACTTTGAGTTTTAGCTGAATTTGTTTGTGCATGCCAACAAAAATACAAGGATCACCTCTACCAAATTTGGGGACAAAACTCTTTCTAAAAAAATTTTAAAAAATCCGAATCGTAAAAAGTTTCAAAATTTGTGAAAAATAGAAAACGGGTCATCTTGCCACGAAACTTCACATGAAGGCTTAGGGGACAATTGTATGAATTTACAAGCCATAAAAATGGCATTGGCATGGCAGAAATATGAAGATGTGCTTGAACCCACTTTCCACCCGTTCGATCCCCGGCTTACGCATCCTGCCTCTCTTGTCGGCTGAGCGTCTGCACGCTCATTTCGTGCGTTGACTTAGGCATACGGAGTTCATCCCCAGTCTAAGCATATGGAGTTCATTCCCAGTCTAAGATCGGACCGAACTGAGGGTTGTGGCAGCAGGATCGACAGCACGCAGGGGGACCGAGCTGATCCCCGGCTTGCGCATTCTGCCTCTCCAGCCGGCTGAGCGCCCGCACGCCCGTTTCATGGGTTGGCTTAGGCATAGGGAGTTCATTCCATGTCTAAGCCCCAGCTGGACTGAGGGTTGTGGCAGTGGAACCGGTAGCACGCAGAGGGGGATCGGGTCGATCTCTGGCTTGCGCACTATGCCTCTTCGGTCGGCCTCTCCGATACGTAGAGGGGGATCGGGCTGATCCCTGGCTTGCGCACTATGCCTCTTCGGTCGGCCTCTCCGATCGGCTCAGCGGTCGCACGCTCATTTTGTGGGTTGACTTAGGCATATGGAGTTCATCCCCAGTCTAAGCATACGGAGTTCATTCAAAGTCTAAGATCAGACCGGACCGAGGGTTGCGGCAGCAGGATCAGTAGCACGTAGGGTGGATCGGGTTGATCCCTAACTTGTGCATTCTACCTCTCCGACCGACTGAGCACCCGCACGCCTGTTTCATGGGTTGGCTTAGGCATAGGGAGTTCATTCCATGTCTAAGCCCCAGTCAGACCGAGGGTTGTGGCAGCGAGACCGGCAGCACGCAAAGGGGGATCGGACTTGTGCATTATGCCTTTCTGGCTGGCTCAACGCCCGAACGCTCATTTTGTGGGTTGACTTAGGCATACGGAGTTCATTCCCAGTCTAAGCATATGGAGTTCATTCCCAGTCTAAGATCAGATTGGACTGAAGGTTGCAGTAATAGAATCAGCAGCAAGATCGACAGCACAGAGAGGGGACCGGGATCGATCCCTGGCTTGCGCATTCTACCTCTCCGACCAGCTGAGTGCCTGCACGCTCGTTACGTGGGTTGGCTTAGGCAGACGGAGTTCATTCCATGTCTAAGCCCCAGTCGGATCGACGTTTGTGGTGGTAGGATCGGCAGCGGGATCGGCAGAGAGGGGGACTGGGTTGATCCTCGGCTTACGCATTATGCCTCTCTGGCTGGCCTCTCCGACCAGCTGAGCACCCGCACGCTCGTTTTGTGGGTTGACTTAGGCATACGGAGTTCATTCCCAGTCTAAGATCGGACCAAAACGAAGGTTGCGGTAGCTGGATCTACAGCACACAGGGGGGATCGGGTCGGTCCCTGGCTTATGCATTTTACCTCTCCGGTCGACTGAGCTCCCGCACGCTCGTTTCGTGGGTTGGCTTAGGCATACGGAGTTCATTCCATGTCTAAGCATACAGAGCTCATTCCCAGTCAAGATTAGATTGGGCCAAGGGTTGCAGCAGCAGGACCAACAGCAAGATTGGCAACATGCACGGGGGACCAGGCCGATCCTCAGCTTGCGCATTTTGCCTCTCCGGTCGGCTGGGTGCCCGCACGCTCTTTTCATGGGTTGGCTTAGGCATACGGAGTTCATCCCCAGTCTAAGTATATGGAGTTCATTCCCAGTCTAAGATCAGAATGGACTGAGGGTTGCGGTAGCAGGATTGACAGCACGCAGGGGGGACCGAGCTGATCCCCAGCTTGCGCATTCTGCCTCTCCGACCAGCTGAGCGTTGGCACGCCCGTTTCATGGGTTGGCTTAGGCATAGGGAGTTCATTCCATGTCTAAGCCCCAACCAGACTGAGGGTTGTGGCAGCGAGACCAGCAGCACACAAAGGGGGATCGAGCCGATCCCCGGCTTGCGCATTTTGCCTCTTTGGTCGGCCTCTCCGGCCGACTGAGCGCCTGCATGCTCGTTTCATGGCTTGACTTAGGCATACGGAGTTCATCCCCAGTCTAAGCATACGACGTTCATTCCCAGTCTAAGATCAAACTGGACCACGGGTTGCGGCAACAGGATCGGCAGCACGTAGGGGGGACCGGGCCTGTCCCCGGCTTGCGCACTCTGCCTCTCCAGCCGGCTGAGCGCCCGAACGCCCGTTTCGTGGGTTGGCTTAGGCATAGGGAGATCATTCCATGTCTAAGCCCCAGCCGGACCGAGGGTAGTGGCAGCACGCAGAGGGGGACCGGGCCAATCCTCAGCTTGCTCATTCTACCTCTCCGGCAGGCTGAGTGCCCGCACGCTCGTTTCGTTGGTTGGCTTAGGCATACGGAGTTCATTCCATTTCTAAATATATAGAGTTCATTCCCAGTCTAAGAGTTTGAGCCACGGTGCACATGCTGGGCTCGGGCATGTGCTGGTGCCGCATTTTTTTCACCCGGGGCACCATCGCCGGAGCATCGTCGGAGAGCCTAACCGGCGGCATTGGGGGTTCCGACGATTGGGGGGCCGGGGGGTGTGCGCACATGATGTGCGATGGCTGCTTGTACTTGGCCTTTATATTGGGCCCCTATCCCTCATAAAACCTCAAGAACTCACACCCCCTTAAAGAGCATTTGAGATTTTATAAGTTTGCTGCCAGTAGCCATTAAAGTGTCTGAAATGGGGACACTTTTTTCAAACGGTCACAAAATCTTCTCCACTTCGAGTTTTTAGCTGAATTGTTTTGTGCATGCCAACAAAAATACAAGGATCACCTCTACCAAATTTAAGGACAAAACTCTTTCTAAAAAAATTTTAAAAAATCTCGAACCACAAATAGTTTCAAAAATCGTGAAAAATAGAAAACGGGTCGCCTTGCCACGAAACTTCACATGAACGCTTAGGGGACCATTGTATGAATTTACAAGCCATAAAAATGGCATTGGCATGGCAGAAATATGAAGATGTGCTTGAACCCACCTACCACCCATTCGATCCCCGGCTTGCGCATCCTGCCTCTCTAGTTGACTGAGCGTTCGCACGTCGTTTCATGGGTTGACTTAGGCAGACGGAGTTCATCCCCAGTCTAAGCATACAGAGTTCATTCCCAATCTAAGATCGGACCGAACTGAGGGTTACGGTAGCAGGATCGGCAGCACGCAAGGGGGACCGAGCCGATCCCTAGCTTGCGCATTCTGCCTCTCCGGCCGGTTGAGCGCCCGCACGCCTGTTTCATGGGTTGGCTTAGGCATAGGGAGTTCATTCCATGTCTAAGCCCAAGCCGGACCGAGGGCTGTGGCAGCGGGACCGATAGCACGTAGAGGGGGACTAGGCCGATCCCCAGCTTGCGCATTATGCCTCTCCGGTCGGCTCAGTGCCCGCACGCTCATTTCATGGGTTGACTTAGGCATACGAAGTTCATTCCTAGGCTAAGATCGGACCGGACCAAGGGTTGCGGTAGTAGGATCGACAGCACGCAGGGGGGATCGGGTCGGTCCCCGATTTGTGCATTCTGCCTCTCCGACTGGCTGAGTACCCGCACGCTCATTTCATGGGTTGGCTTAGGCATACGGAGTTCATTCCATGTCTAAGCATATGGAGTTCATTCACAGTCTAAGATCAGATCGGATCGAGGGTTGCAGCAGCAGGACCAACAGCAGGATCGACAGCATACAGGAGGGGATTGGGCCGATCCTTTACTTGCATATTCTGCCCCTCCGACCGGCTTAGCGTCCGCACGCTGGTTTCGTGGGTTGGCTTAGGCATACAGAGTTCATTCCATGTCTAAGCCCCAGTTGGATCGAGGGTTGTGGCAGCAGGACCGATAGCGGGATCAACAGCACGCAGAGGGGGATCGGGCTGATCCTCGGCTTGTGCATTATCCCTCTCCGACCGGCTGAGCGAACGTACGCTCGTTTCATGGGTTGACTTAGGCATACGGAGTTCATCCCCAGTCTAAGCATACGGAGTTCATTCCCAGTCTAAGATCGGACGGGACCAAGGGTTGCGGCAGCAAGATCGACAGCACGCAGGGGGGATCGAGCTGATCCCCGGCTTGCGCATTCTGCCTCTCCGACCGGTTGAGCACCTGCACTCCCGTTTCGTGGGTTGGCTTAGGCATAAGGAGTTCATTCCATGTCTAAACCCCAGTCGGACTGAGGGTTATGGCAGCGGGACTGGCAGCATGCAGAGGGTGACCAGGCCAATACCCGGCTTGCGCATTATGCCTCTTCAGCCGGCTCAGCACCCGTACGCTCGTTTCGTGTGTTGACTTATGCATACGTAGTTCATTCCCAGTCTAGGATCAGATCGAACAAAGGGTTGTGGCAACAGGATTGACAGCACGTTGGGGGGACCGGGTCGATCCCCGGCTTGCGCATTCTACCTCTCTGGCCGGCTAAACGCCCACACGCTCGTTTCGTGGGTTGGCTTAGGCATACGGAGTTCATTCCATGTCTAAGCATACGGAGTTCATTCCCAGTTTAAGATTTTGAGCCCCGGTGCACATGCTGGGCTTGGGCATGTGCTGTTCCGCATTTTTTTCGCCCGGGGCACCATCATCGGAGCATCGCCAGAGAGCCTAACCGACGACATTGGGGGTTCCGACGATTGGGGGGGTGGGGGGTGTGCGCACATGATGTGCGATGGGTGCTGGTACTTGGCCCTTATATTGGCCCCCTATCCCTCATCAAACCTCGAGAACTCACACTCCCTTAAAGAGCATTTGAGATTTTATAGGTTTGCTGCCAGTAGCCATTAAAGTGTCTGAAATGGGGACACTTTTTTCAAACGGTCACAAAATCTTTTCCACTTAGAGTTTTTAGCTGAATGTTTTTGTGCATGCCAAAAAATATACAAGGATCACCTCTACGAAATTTGGGGACAAAAATGTTTCTAAAAAAATTTTAAAAAATCCCGAACCATAAAAAGTTTCCACAATCATGAAAAATTGAAAACGGGTCGTCTTGCCACGAAACTTCACATGAGGGCTTAGGGGACCATTGTATGAATTTACAAGCCAAAAAATAGCATTGGCGTGGCAGAAATATGAGGATGTGCTTGAACCCACTTACCACCCATTCGATCCCCTGCTTGCGCATCCTGCCTATCTGGTTGGCTGAGCGCCCGCACGTTCATTTTGTGGGTTGACTTAGGCATACAAAGTTCATCCCCAGTTTAAGCATACAGAGTTCATTCCATATCTAACCATACAGAGTTCATTCCCAGTCTAAGATTTTGAGCCACGGTGCACATGCTGGGCTCGAGCATGTGCTGGTGCCACATTTTTTTTTGCCCGGGGTACCATCGTCGGAGCATCGCCGAAGAGCCTAATCGACGGCATTGGGGATTCCAACGATTGGGGGGGCCGGGGGGTGTGCCCACATGATGTGCGATGGGTGCTGGTACTTTTCCCTTATATTGGCCCCCTATCCCTCATCAAACCTTGAGAACTCACACCCCCTTTAAGAGCATTTGAGATTTTATAGGTTTGCTGCCAGTAGCCATTAAAGTGTCTGAAATGGGGATACTTTTTTCAAATGGTCACAAAATCTTCTGCACTTCGAGTTTTTAGCTGAATTTTTTTGAGCATGCCAACAAAAATACAAGGATCACCTCTAGCAAATTTGGGGACAAAAATCTTTCTAAAATAATTTTAAAAAATCCCAAACCATAAAAAGTTTCAAAATTTGTGAAAAATAAAAAATGGGTTGTCTTGCCATGAAACTTAACATGAAGGCTTACGGGACCATTGTATGAATTTACAAGCCATAAAAATGGCATTGGCATGGATGAAATATGAAGATGTGCTTGAACCCACCTACTACCCGTTCGATCCCTGGCTTGCGCATCCTGCCTCTCTGGTCGGCTGTGTGCCCACACGCTCGTTTCGCGTGTTAACTTAGGCATACGGAGTTCATCCCTGATCTAAGCATACGAAGTTCATTCCCAGTCTAAGATCGGACCAGACCGAGGGTTGTGGCAGCAGGATCGACAATAGGCAGGAGGGATCGGGCCGATCCCAGGCTTGCGCATTCTGCCTCTCCGGCTGAGCGCCCGCATGCCCGTTTCGTGGGTTGGCATAGGCATAGGGAGTTCATTCCATGTCTAAGCCCCAACCGGACCGAGGGTTGTGGTAGCGGGATCGACAGCACGCAGAAGGGTACCGGGCCGACCCCCGACTTTCGTATTTTGCCTCTTCGACCAGCTCAGCGCCCGCACACTCATTTCGTGTGTTGACTTAGGCATACGATGTTCATTCCCAATTTAAGATCGGACTAGACTGATGGTTGTGGTAGCAGGATCAACATGACACAGGGAGGGATTGGGTCGATCCTCGGCTTGCACATTCTGCCTCTTCGACCGGCTGAGTGCATGCACGCACGCTCGTTTCATGGGTTGGCTTAGGCATATGGAGTTCATTCCATGTCTAAGCATACGGAGTTCATTCCCCAATCTAAGATCGGATCAGACCGAGAGTTGCGGCAGTAGGACCAGCAGTAGGATCGACAGCACATAGGGGGGACCGAGCCAATCCGCGGCTTACGCATTCTGCCTCTTCAACCAGCTGAGTGCCCGCACGCTCGTTTCGTGGGTTGGCTTAGGCATACAGAGTTCATTCCATGTCTAAGCCCTAGCCAAACTGAGGGTTGTGGCAGCAGGACCAACAGCGGGATCGACAGCACGTAGAGGGGGACTGGGCTGATCCTCGGCTTGCGCATTATGCCTCTTCGGCTGACTGAATGCCCGCACGCTCGTTTCGTGGGTTGACTAAGGCATACGGAGTTCATCCCTAGTCTAAGCATACAGAGTTCATTCCCAGTCTAGGATCAGACCGGATCGAGGGTTACGGTAGCAGGATCGGTAGCACGCAGGGGGGACCAAGCCGATCCCTGGCTTGTGCATTCAGCCTCTCCGGCTGGCTGAGTGCTCGGACAACTGTTTCATGGGTTGGCTTAGGCATAGGGAGTTCATTCCATGTCTAAGCCCCAGTCGAACCGAGGGTTGTAGCAACTGGACCAGCAGCATGTAGAGGGGGATCGGGGCGATCCTCGACTTCTGTAATATGCCTCTTCGGTCGGCTTAGTTCCCGCACGCTCGTTTCGGGGGTTGACTCCTGCATACAGAGTTCATTCCCAGTCTAAGATCAGACTGGACCAAGGGTTGTGGCAGCAGGATTGACAGCACGTAAGGGGGACCAGGCCGATCCCCGGCTTGCGCATTCTGCCTCTCTGTCCTGCTGAGCGCCCGCACGCTCGTTTCGTGGGTTAGCTTAGGCATACGGAGTTCATTCCATGTCTAAGCATACGGAGTTCATTCCCAGTCTAAGATTTTGAGGCCGGTGCACATGCTGGGCTCAGGCATGTGCTGGTGCCTCATTTTTTTAGCCGGAGGCACCATTACCGGAGCATCGTCGGAGAGCCTAACCGACGGCATTGGGGGTTCCAACGATTGGGGGGCCCAGGGGGTGTGCTCACATGATGTGCGATGGGTGCTGGTACTTGTCCCTTATATTGGCCCCATATCCCTCATCAAACCTCGAGAACTCACACCCCCTTAAAGAGCATTTGAGATTTTATAGGTTTGCTGCCAGTAGCCATTAAAGTGTCTGAAATGGGGACACTTTTTTCAAACGGTCACAAAATCTTCTCCACTTCTAGTTTTTAGCTGAATTTTTTTGTGCATGCCAAAAAAAATACAAGGATCACCTCTACCAAATTAGGGGAGAAAACTCTTTCGAAAAAAAATTTTAAAAAATCCCGAACCGTAAAAAGTTTCAAAAATTGTGAAAAATAGAAAACGGGTCATCTTACCATGAAACTTCACATGAAGGCTTAGGGGACCATTGTATGAATTTACAAGCCATAAAATTGGCATTAGCATGGCAGAAATATGAAGATGTGCTTGAACCCACCTACCACCAGTTCGATCCTCGGCTTACGTATCCTGCCTCTCTGGTCGGCTGAGTGCTCGCATGCTTGTTTCATGGGTTGACTTTGGCATACGAAGTTCATCCCCAGTCTAAGCATATGAAGTTCATTCCTAGTCTAAGATCAGATCGGACCGAGGGTTACGGCAGTAGGATCGATAGCACGCAGGGGGATCGGGTCGATCCCCGACTTGCGCATTTTGCCTCCCCGGTTGGCTGAGTGCCCGCACGCCCATTTCATGGGTTAGCTTAGGCATAGGGAGTTCATTCCATGTCTAAGCCCCAACTGGACCGAGGGTTGTGGCAGCTAGACTGGCAGCACGCAGAGGTGGACCGGGCCAATCCCCAGTTTGCGCATTATGCCTCTTCGATCAGCTCAGCGCCCGCACGCTCGTTTCATGGGTTGACTTATGCATACGGAGTTCATTCCCAGCCTAAGATCAGACTGGACCGAGGGTTGCAGTAGCAGGATTGATGGCAGACAGGGGGAAACCGAGCCGATCCCTAGCTTGCGCATTCTGCCTCTTCGATTGGCTGAGCGCCCGTACACTTGTTTCATGAGTTGGCTTAGGCATACGGAGTTCATTCCATGTCTAAGCATACGGAGTTCATTCCCAGTTTAAGATTTTGAGCCACGGTGCACATGCTGGGCTCAGGCATGTGCTGGTGCTATATTTTTTTGCCTGGGGCACCATCGTCGGAGCATCGTCGAAGCATCGCCGGAGAGCCTAACCGACGGCATTGGGGGTTGCGACGATTGGGGGGCCGGGGGGTGTGGTACTTGGCCCTTATATTGGCCCCCTATCCCTCATCAAACCTCAAAAACTCACACCCCCCTAAAGAGCATGTGAGATTTTATAGGTTTGCTGCCAGTAGCCATTAAAGTGTCTGAAATGGGGACACTTTTTTCAAACGATCACAAAATCTTCTCCACTTTGATTTTTTAGTTGAATGTTTTTGTGCATGCCAACAAAAATACAAGGATCACCTCAACCAAATTTTGCAACAAAACGCTTTCTAAAAAATTTTTAAAAAATCCCGAACCGCAACAAGTTTAAAAAATCATGAAAAATAGAAAACGGGTCGTCTTGCCACGAAACCTCACATGAAGGCTTAGGGGACCATTGTATGAATTTACAAGCCATAAAAATAGCATTGGCATGGTAGAAATATGAAGATGTGCTTGAACCCACCTACCACTCGTTCGATCCCCAGCTTGCGCATCTTGCCTCTCTTGTCGGCTGAGTGCCCACATGCTCATTTCGTGGGTTGACTTAGGCATACGGAGTTCATCCCCAGTCTCAACATACGGAGTTCATTCCCATTTTAGGATCAGACTGGATCGAGGGTTGCGGCAGCAGGATCGGTAGCACGCAGGGGGGACCGGGCCAATCCCCGGCTTGCGTATTTTACCTCGCCAGTTGACTGAGCGCCCGCACGCCTGTTTCGTGGGTTGGCTTAGGCATAGGGAGTTCTTTCAATGTCTAAGCCCCAGCTAGACCGAGGGCTATGGCAGCAGGACCGGCAGCACGCAAAGGGGGACCGCGTCGTTCCCTAGCTTGCGCATTTTACCTCTCCAGTCGACTGAGCACCCGTACGCTCGTTTCGTGGGTTGGCTTAGGCATACGGAGTTCATTCCTAGTCTAAGATTTTAAGCCACGGTGCACATGCTGGGCTCGGGCATGTGCTGGTGCCGCATTTTTTTTGCTCGGGGCACCATTGCCGGAGCATCATCGGAGAGCCAAACGGACGGCATTGGGGGTTCCAACGATTGGGGGGGCCGAGGGGGTGTGCGCAAATGATGTGTGATGGGTGCTGGTGCTTGGCCCTTATATTGGCCCCCTATCCCTCATCAAACCTTCAGAACTCACACCCCCTTAAAGAGCATTTGAGATTTTATAGGTTTGCTGCCAGTAGCCATTAAAGTGTCTGAAATGGGGACACTTTTTTTGAAACGGTCACAAAATCTTCTCCACTTCAAGTTTTTAGCTGAATGTTTTTATGCATACCAGCAAAAATACAGGGATCACCTCTACCAAATTTGGGGACAAAAATCTTTCTAAAAAAATTTAAAAAAATCCCGAACTGTAAAAAGTTTCAAAAATCATGAAAAATAGAAAACGGGTCGTCTTGCCATGAAACTTCACATGAAGGCTTAGGGGACCATTGTATGAATTTACAAGTACTAAAAATGGCATTGGCATGACAGAAATATGAAGATGTGCTTGAACCCACCTACCACCTGTTCGATCCCCGGCTTGCGCATCCTACCTCTCTGGTCGGCTGAGCGCCCGTACGCTCATTTCATGGGTTCACTTAGGCATACGGAGTTCATCCCCAGTCTAAGCATATGAAGTTCATTCCCAGTCTAAGATTGGACCGGACCGAGGGTTGCAACAGCAGGATCGACAGCACGTAAGGGGGACCAGATCGATCCCTGACTTGCGCATTCTGCCTCTTCGGCTGGCTGAGTGCCCGCATGCCTGTTTCATGGGTTGGCTTAGGCATAGGGAGTTCATTCCATGTCTAAGCCCCAGCCGGACCGAAGGTTGTGGCAGTGGGACCGACAGCATGCAAAGGGGGACCGGGCCAATCCCTGGCTTGCGCATTATGCCTCTCTGGTCAGCTCAGTGCCCGCACGCTCGTTTCATGGGTTAACTTAGGCATACGGAGTTCATTCACATTCTAAGATTGGACCAGACCGACGGTTGTGGTAGCAGGATTGACAACATGTAGGAGCGGACCAGGCCGATCCCCAGCTTATACATTCTGCCTCTCCGGTCGGCTGAGCACCCGCACGCCGTTTCGTGGGTAGGCTTAGGCATATGGAGTTCATCCCATGTCTAAGCCCCAGTCGGACTGAAGGTTGTGGCAGCAGGACCGGCAGCGGGAATGGCAGCACACAGAGGTGGACTGGGCTGATCCCCGACTTGCGCATTATGCCTCTCCAGCCGGCCTCTTCGATCGACTGAGCGCCCGCACGCTCATTTCATGGGTTGACTTAGGCATACGGAGTTCATCCCCAGTCTAAGCATACGGAGTTCATTCCCAGTCTAAGATCGAACCAGATCGAGGGTTGCAACAGTAGGATCGACAGCACGTAGGGGGACAGGGTCGACCCCCGACTTGTGCATTCTGCCTCTCCGGCCGACTAAGTACCCGCACGTCCGTTTCTTGGGTTGGCTTAGGCATAGCGAGTTCATTCCATTTCTAAGCCCCAGCCAGACCGAGGGTTGTGGTAGCGGGATCGACAGCATGTAGAGGGGGACCGGGCTGATCCCTGGCTTGCGTATTATGCCTCTTCGGTCGGGTCAGCGCCTGCACGCTTGTTTCATTGGTTGACTTATGCATATGGAGTTCATTCCCAGTCTAAGATCGGACCGGACCGAGGGTTGCAGCAGCAGGATAGATAGCACGCAGAGGGGGACCAAGTCGATCCTCGGCTTGCGCATTCTACCTCTCTGGCCGGCTGAGCGCCCGCACGCTCGTTTCGTGGGTTGGCTTAGGCATACGGAGTTCATTCCATGTCTAAGCATACGGAGTTCATTCCCAGTTTAAAATTTTGAGCCTCGGTGCACATGCTGGGCTTGGGCATGTGCTGTTCCGCATTTTTTTCACCCGGGGCACCATCGTCGGAGCATCGCCAGAGAGCCTAACCGACATTGGGGTCCGGCGACATGATGTGCGATTGGTGCTGGTACTTGGCCCTTATATTGGCCCCCTATCCCTCATCAAACCTCGAGAACTCACACTCCCTTAAAGAGCATTTGAGATTTTATAGGTTTGCTGCCAGTAGCCATTAAAGTGTCTGAAATGGGGACACTTTTTTCAAACGGTCACAAAATCTTTTCCGCTTAGAGTTTTTAGCTGAATGTTTTTGTGCATGCCAAAAAATATACAAGGATCACCTCTACGAAATTTGGGGACAAAAATGTTTCTAAAAAAATTTTAAAAAATCCCGAACCATAAAAAGTTTCCACAATCATGAAAAATTGAAAACGGGTCGTCTTGCCATGAAACTTCATATGAGGGCTTAGGGGACCATTGTATGAATTTACAAGCCAAAAAATAGCATTGGCGTGGCAGAAATATGAGGATGTGCTTGAACCCACTTACCACCCATTCGATCCCCTGCTTACGCATCTTACCTATCTGGTTGGCTGAGCGCCGGCACGTTCATTTCGTGGGTTGACTTAGGCATACAAAGTTCATCCCCAGTCTAAGCATACAGAGTTCATTCCTAGTCCAAGATCAGATCGGACCAAGGGTTGCGACAGTAGGATCGACAGCACGTAGGGGGATCGGACCGATCCCTGGCTTGCGCATTTTGTCTCTCTGGTCGACTGTTTGCCCGCACCCCTGTTTCCTGGGTTGGCCTAGGCATAGGGAGTTCATTCCATGTCTAAGCCCCAGCCGGACTGAGGGTTGTGGTAACGGGACCGGTAGCACGCAGAGGGGGATCGGGCCGATCCCCGGCTTGCGCATTATGCCTCTCCGACTGGCTCAGTGCCCCCACGCTCGTTTCATGGGTTGACCTAGGCATACTGAGTTCCTTCCCAGTCTAAGATCGAACCAGACCGAGGGTTGCAGTAGCAGGATCGATAGTATGCAGGGGGGATCGGGCCGATCCCTGGCTTGCACATTCTACCTCTCCGGTCGGCTGAGTGCCCGTACGCTCGTTTCGTGGGTTGGTTTAGGCATACAGAGTTCATTCCATGTCTAAGCCCCAACCGGATTGAGGGTTGTGGCAACATGACCGGTAATGGGATCGACAGTACGTAGAGGGGGACCAGGTTGATCCCTGGCTTGCTCATTATGCCTCTCCGACCGGCCTCTCCGACCGGCTGAGCGCCCGCACGCTCGTTTTGTGGGTTGACTTATGCATTCAGAGTTCATCCCTAGTCTAAGCATACGGAGTTCATTCCCAGTCTAAGATCAGACCGGATCGAGGGTTGCGGCAGCAGGATCGGCAGCACGCAGGAGGGATCGGGCCGATCCCCAGGTTGCGCATTCTGCCTCTCCGACCGGCTGAGCGCCCGCTCGCCCGTTTCATGGGTTGGCTTCATAGAGAGTTCATTCCATGTCTAAGCCCTAGCCAGATTGAGGGTTGTGGCAGCGAGACCGGTGGCACGCAGAGGGGGACCGAGCTGATCCCCGGATTGCGTATTATGCCTCTTCGGTTGGCTCAGCGCCCGCACGCTCGTTTCGTGGGTTGACTTATGCATACGAAGTTCATTCCCAGTTAAGATTGGACCGGATCGAGGGTTACAACAGCAGGATCGATAGCTCACAGGGGGGACCGTGCCGATCCCCAGTTTGTACATTCTGCTTCTTCGGTCGGCTGAGCACCCGCATGCTCGTTTCGTAGGTTGGCTTAGGCATACGGAGTTCATTCCATGTCTAAGCCCCAGCCAGACCGAGGGTTGTGGTAGCAGGATCGGCAGCACCCAGAGGGGGACTGGCAATATCCCTAGAATAAAGGCTAAAATCATGGGATTATACAGACTACAATCAATCAGGATGCTAACTCTTGATTTTTAGTGTCAATCAAATATGCCAGGATGCTACTGCTGATCCTGCATGCTTCCAGAAGCTTCCCTTGCGTGTCCAGCACCTTGGGCCCTTCTGGATGTGGTGCGAGTGCTTGTATTCCAGGCCTTGGTCTCACGGGTTGGCCTGCAAGTTGGGCGGGCGTTCTGAACTCGTTTGCTAGGCTTTGCACGTAGATACGCACCAGCACGCCTGGTCTACGGGCCTCAAACTCTGGCTCACCTGCTGGTGTGCCTGATGTGCCTGGCGTGCCCGTCCATGGCGTAACATTCTCCCCCACCTGATTATGCAACACCCTCGTTGCATTTTCTGCATGGTACTACCTGATCTGGTCCCCGAACTGCCATAAGTCATCTACTAGTTCCCAGCTCACCTAACTGTCTGAAAGTCCCTTCCAACGCACCGAGTACTCTTGTCTTGGTTGATAGTTCTTCTGTCTTACCTCTCGGTCAGCTATGATGCCGTGGACCTCTTTTTCATATGAGGCCCTTGCTCGCAATGGCGCACGGTTTGACTCTGCCCATCCTGGTTCTCCCTCATCCTCATGGAACGGCTTGAGCATGCTCACATGGAACACCGGGTGTACCCTCAGCTTGGGTGGCATATCCAGCTTGTAGGCAACTTTGCCTACCCTCTTGACTACTCAGAAAGGTCCCTCATACCTCTGGACTAGGCCTTTGTGCAGCCCCCTATAGTGCACAATGGGATGTAGCTTCACCAACCCCAAGTATCCAACCTAGAACTGCACATCCCGCCTATTCTGGTCTGCCCACTTCTTTGACCTCTTGGCCGCCTTGTGTAGACAAACTCTGGCCAAGTCAATTTGCTCCTACCATGCCTTGGCAAACTTGTATGCTACTGGATTCGGCCCTGTATAACCTGTAGCGATCGAACTAGGTGTTCGTGGTTGTTGCCCTGTCATAACCTCAAATGGGCTCTAGTTCGTTGCCTCGCTCCTTTGCAAGTTGTAGGAAAACTATGCAATATCTAGCAGCTTTGGCCAGTCCCTTTGTGTGGCACTCACATAGTGCCTGAGGTAGACCTCCAATAGTCCATTCACTTGTTCTGTCTGCCCATCAGTCTGCGGATGCATGCTGGTGGAAAAGTTCAAGTCTAACCCCAACAGCTTGAACAACTTAATCCAGAACCTGCCCGTGAAACGCCCGTTCTGATCACTAACAATGGTCTTCGGCACTCCCGAGTACTTAACCATGTTCTTCAGGAACAATCGAGCTGCCTCCTTGATTGGGCACTCCTTGGTTGCTGGAATGAAGATTCCATACATGGAAAACCTGTTCACCACTACCATGATGCTTCCAAACCCTTCTACTTTGGTTAGACCGACTATAAAGTCCAGAGAAACACTCTCCCATGGTCGCTCTGGCACTGGAAATGGCTCCAAGAGACCGTTTGGTTTCTTGAGCTCCACCTTGTCCTATTGGCACATAAGACAAGTCTTCACATAGGCCTCTACATCATCCCTCATGTGCGGCTAGTAGTACCGATCCTCGATCAGTGCCAAGGTACGACTCACTCTGGGGTGTCCAACCCACCTTGAATCATGGCATTCTTGTAAAACTTCCTTACGGAGCTTCCCATACTACGACACAAATAGTCTACTGCCCCTGGTGTACAGCAAGCCATCTTGCAACTAAAACTACCTAGTCTTACCTTGCTGGGCATACTCCATCAAAGCCTTGGCTGTAGGATCATGCGTAAGTCCCTCCTTGATGTGCGGCACTAGTGACCCTTCTGGTTGGCTAATGGTAGCAAGGTTAGCCTTCCTACTCAGGGCGTATGCACCTCATATGGCTTGGCATGGTCTGGCAAGGCCAAGACTGGCTCCTCAGTCACAGCCCGCTTCAACCTATCAAAGGCTTTCTGGCACCCTGTGCTCCACTCCTATGCTTTCCCTTTCTTGAGCAAGTTAGTCAATGGTGTGGCTATTGCTGAGTGACCTTTGATGAAGTGCCTGTAGTAGTTGACCAGCCTAAGGAACGATCTCAACTCAATGACCTTGGCTGGCGGTTGCCACTCCAGGATGGCGTGTATGTTGCCTTCATCCATGCGTATCCTGCCACCTCCCACTATGTGGCTAAGGAATGGGATCTCCTGTGGGGCGAATGAGCACTTCTTCCTCTTGACAAATAGCTTGTGCGCCCGCAACACCTCAAACACCTGTCTCAAGTGGTCTACATGCTCTTTCAAAGTCTGGCTGTAGATCACAATGTCATCCAAATAAACCACAACAAACCGATCAAGGAATGACTAAAGTACCTTGTTTATAAGGGTGCAAAATGTTGTTGGGGTGTTCGTGAGTCTGAAAGGCATCTCCAAGAACTCATACGAACATACCGAGTGGACAATGCTATCTTTGGCTGCATCTCCCTTCTCGATCGCTGATTGATAGTAGCCTGACCCAAATCCAGCTCTGTGAAGTCACCTGCGTTCCAAGTTGATCGAACAAGTTTCGCGCAATGAGTGGGATGCGGGTTACTTTGTTCTTGATGGTCAGCTTGTTCAAAGCTCGATAGTCTATACACAGCTGAACGACCCATCAATGGCTTTGCGCTTGAAATAGAACTGGTGCCCATAGGCGGTGTCTTCGATGGCCTGATGAAGCCGTTATAACTAACTCTTTGAGCTACTTCCTTAACTCTTCAACTCTGGTGGAGACCATTCGGTAAGCGGGCTCTAGCGGGTGGCTTGGGCTCGGACCAGCTCGATCTTGTGGTCCACCTCCTCTAAGTGGTAAGCTTGCTAGGTAGCTTTACGGGCCATCACATCACTTAAAGGTCTTAGCACCTCCAAGGGTGACTCGTCTCCTTCTCCCTTGGCTCATCATATTTCAGGGCTGCCAAGAAGGTGTCTTCTTGTCTGCTTACCGCCTTGGCAAATTGGATGGCTGACACCACCCGCGACCTAACTCCAGAGCCTCTCCTCAATGGCACTAAGCATTGGCACCATGCATCCAAGATGCAAACACAATCGGTAAAAGGCACAAGGAGGGTGTTAATCTGAACAAGGAAATCCAACCCAATCATAAACTCATAGTCATCAAGGGGTATTACCTCAATGGTCTGCTTGCCTTTCCAGTCTCCAAGCTGTAACTCCACTCCCTGCACTACTGCAATGGCTGGAACTTCCTTGGAGTTCATCATTTTGATGGTACCAATCCCTTTCTGCACCTTTAGTTCAAGCTTCGGGGCTCTATCACCTGAAATAAAAAGATGTGAGGCACCTGTGTCCACCGGTGCGCTCACCTTCTGACCCGCAACCATCAGATCCGCAAACATCAAGCCTTCTGGCTTGTGGCTCCCCTTACTCTGGACAGCATTGAGCACCAACGACCCAAGCTTTGCTGCCCCTGCCTCTGGTTCCTCGTTAGACTCCTTGTCTACAGCAGCCAGCTTGCCCTTCTGTGGGTAATTGCACGCTATGTGGCTCCTGCCACATAGGTAGCATGCTAGTGGCTCTCGGTCCCCCTTTGCTTTCCACTTGCCTGCTGGTGGCTTCCTCTCGCCATCCTCTCGCCATCCTCTCGCCATCTATGATCGGACCGGATCGAGGGTTGTGACAACAGGATCGACAGCACGCAGGGGGGATCGGGCCAATCCTCGGCATGCACATTCTGCCTTTCCAGCCGGCTGAGCACCTGTACGCCCATTTTATGGGTTGGCTTAGGCATAGGGAGTTCATTCCATGTCTAAGGCCCAATCGGACGGAAGGTTGTGGCAGTGGGACTGGTAGCAAGCAGAGGGGGACCGGGCCGATCCTTGGCTTGTGCATTATGCCTCTCCGACTGGCTCAGTGCCCGCACGCTCGTTTCGTGGGTTGACTTAGGCATACGGAGTTCATTCTCAGTCTAAGATCAGACCAGACCGAGAGTTACAGCAGCAGGATTGACAGCTCGCAGGGGGGAACCGGGCCGATCCTTGGCTTACGCATTCTACCTCTCTGGCCAGCTGAGCGCCCGCACGCTCGTTTCATGGGTTGGCTTAGGCATACGGAGTTCATTCCATGTCCAAGCATACGGAGTTCATTCCCAGTCTAAGAGTGGACCGAACGCGGGTTACCGCACCAGGACTAGCAGCAGGATCGACAACACGCAGGGGGGGATTGAGCTGATCTCCGGCTTGTGCATTCTGCCTCTCTGGCCGACTGAGCTCCCGCATGCTCATTTCGTGGGTTGGCTTAGGCATACGGAGTTCATTCCATGTCTAAGCCCCAGCCGAACCGAGGGTTGTGGTAGCAGGATCGGCAGCACCCAGAGGGGGACTGGGCTGATCCCCGACTTGCACATTATGCCTATTCGGTCGGCCTCTCCGGCCGGCACGCTCGTTTCGTGGGTTGACTTAGGCATACGAAGTTCATCCCCAATCTAAGCATACGGAGTTCATTCCCAGTCTAAGATCGGACCGAACCAAGGGTTGCAGCAGTAGGATCGACAGCACGCAGAAGGGACCGGGCCGATCCCCGGCTTGTGCATTCTGCCTCTCCAACCGGCTGAGCGCCTGCATGCCAGTTTCATGGGTTGGCTTAGGCATAGGGAGTTCATTCCAAGTCTAAGCCCCAGCCGGACCGAGGGTTGTGGCAGGGGGATCGACAGCACACAGGGGGGACCGAGCGGATCCCCGACTTGTGCATTCTGCCTCTCCGGCCAGCTGAGCGCCCGCACGTCCGTTTCGTGGGTTGGCTTAGGCATAGGGAGTTCATTCCTTGTCTAAGCCCCAGCTGGACTGAGGGTTGTGGAAGCAGGACCGACAGCACGCAGAGGGGAACCGAGCTGATCCTCGCTTGCGCATTATGCCTCATCGGTCGGCTCAACGCCCGTACGCTCATTTCTTGGGTTGACTTATGCATACGGAGTTCATTCCAAGTCTAAGATCGGATCAGATCGAGGGTTACGACAACAGGATCGATAGCACGTAGTGGGGGCTGAGCCTATCCCCAGCTTGCTCAATCTGCCTCTCCGACCGACTGAGCGACCGCACGCTCATTTCGTAGGTTAGCTTAAGCATACGGAGTTCATTCCATGTCTAAGCATACAGAGTTCATTCCAAATCTAAGATTTTGAGCCACGGTGCACATGTTGGGCTTGGGCATGTGTTGGTGCCGCATTTGTTTCACCCGGGACACCATCGCTGGAGCATCGTCGGAGAGCCTAGCAGGCGGCATTGGGGGTTTCGGTGATTGGGGGGCCGGGGGGTTGTGCGCACATGATGTGCGATGGGTGCTGGTACTTGGCCCTTATATTGGCCCCCTATCCCTCATCAAACCTCGAGAACTTACACCCCCTTAAAGAGCATTTGAGATTTTATAGGTTTGCTACCAGTAGTCATTAAAGTGTTTGAAATGGGGACATTTTTTTCAAACGATCACAAAATCTTCTCCACTTCGAGTTTTTAGCTGAATTTTTTTGTGCATGCCAAGAAAAATACAAGGATCACCTTACCAAATTTGGGGACAAAACTCTTTCTAAAAAATTTTAAACAATCCCGAACGTAAAATGTTTCAAAAATCATGAAAAATAGAAAACAGGGTCGTTTTGCCATGAAACTTCACATGAAGGCTTAGGGGACCATTGTATGAATTTAAATGCCATAAAAATGGCATTGGCATGGCAGAAATGTGAAGATGTGCTTGAACCCACCTACCACCCGTTCGATCCCCAGCTTGCGCATCTTGCCTCTCTGGTCGGCTGAGCACCCACACGCTCGTTTCGTGGGTTGACTTAGGCATACGTAGTTCATCCCCAGTCTAAGCATACGGAGTTCATTCCCAATCTAAGATCGGACCAGACTGAGGGTTGCGACAACAGGATCGACAGCACGCGAAAGGGATCGAGCCAATCCTCGGCTTACACATTCTGCCTCTCCGTTCAGCTAAGCACCCGTACGCCCGCTTTGTGGGTTGGCTTAGGCATAGGGAGTTCATTCCATGTCTAAGCTCCAGCCGGACCGAGGGTTTTGGCAGTAGGACCGGCAGCGGGATCGGCAGCACGCAGAGGTGGACCTGGCTAATCCCCGGCTTGCACGTTATGCCTCTCCGGCCGGTTGAGCACCTACACGTTCATTTTGTGGGTTGACTTAGGCATACGAAGTTCATCCCCAATCTAAGCATACGGAGTTCAATCCCAGTCTAAGATCGGATCGGAACGAGGGTTGCGACAGCAGGATCGATAGCACGTAAGGGGACCGGGCCGATCCCCAGCTTGCACATTCTGCCTCTCCGACCGGCTGAGCGCCCGCACGCCCATTTCATGGGTTGGCTTAAGCATAGGGAGCTCATTCCATGTCTAAGCCCTAGCCGGACCGAAGGTTGTGGCAGCGGTATCGACAGCACACAGGGGGGACCGAGCGGATCCCCAGCTTGCGCATTATGCTCTCTGGTCGATGAGCACCCGCACACCCGTTTCATGGGTTGGCTTAGGCATAAGGAGTTCACTCCATGTCTAAGCCCCAACCGACCAAGGGTTGTGGCAGCAGGACTGGCAGCACGCAGAGGGGACCAGGCCGATCCCTGGCTTGCGCATTATGCCTCTTCGACTGACTGAACGCCTGTATGCTCATTTCGTGGGTTGACTTATGCATACGGAGTTCATTCCGAGTCTAAGATCGGACCGGACTGAGGGTTGTGGCAGCAGGATCGACAGCACGTAGGGGGGACCGGGCTGATCCCTGGCTTGCACATTCTGCCTTTCCGGCCAGCTGAGCGCCCGCACGCTCGTTTCGTAGGTTAGCTTAGGCATACGGAGTTCATTCCATGTCTAAGCATATGGAGTTCATTCCCAATCTAAGATTTTGAGCCCCAATGCACATGCTGGGCTCGGGCATGTGCTGGTGCAGCATTTTTTTCGCTCAGGGCACCATCATCCGGGGCATCGTCGGAGCATCGCCGAAGAGCCTAACCAGCGGCATTGGGGTTCCGACGATTGAGGGGGCGGGGGGTTCTGCGCACATGATGTTGTGATGGGTGCAGGTACTTGGCCCTTATATTGGCCCCCTATCCCTCATCTAACCTCGAGAACTCACACCCCCTTAAAAGAGCATTTGAGATTTTATAGGTTTGCATGCCAGTAGCCCACTAAAGTGTCTGAAATGGGGACACTTTTTTCAAACGGTCACAAAATCTTCTCCCACTTCAGTTTTTAGCTGAATTTTTTTGTGCCTACCAATAAAATACAAGGATCACCTCTACCAAATTTGGGGACAAAACTCTTTCTAAAAAAATTTTAAAAAATCCTGAACCGCAAAAAGTTTTCGAAAATCATGAAAAATAGAAAACGGGTTGTCTTGCCACGAACACTTCACATGATAAGCCTTAGGGGACCATTGTAATGACATTTTACCACACCATAAAAATGGTCACTGGCATGGCAGAAATATGAAGATGTGCCTTGAACCCCACCTACCACCCGTTCCGTCCCTAACTTGCGCATCCTGCCTCTCCTGGTCGATGAGCACCCATACGCTCATTTCGTGGTTGACTTAGGCATACGGAGTTCCTCCCCAGTATAAGGCATGCAGAGTTCATTCCCAATCTAAGATCAGACCTGGGACCGAGGGCTGCGGCAACGGGATCCGATGCACACAGGGGGGAACTGGGCTGTATCCAGCCAAGCTTTTCTCATTCAGCCTCTCCAGCCAGGCTGAGCGCCCGCATGCCCGGTTCATGGGTTGGCTTAGGCAATACGGAAGTCTCATTTCCTATAGTCTAAGTCTCGTTGGTGGGACCAGAGGTGTTGTGGTGTAGCTGGAACTCGGACAGCATCACAGAGGGGGATCGGGGCCCGATCCCCGACTTGCACATTATGCCACTCTGGCCAGCTCAGCGCCCGCACGCTCATTTCATGGGTTGACTTAGGCTTGCGGAGTTCATTCCTAGTCTAAGATTGGACCAGACCGAGGGTTACGGCGGTAAGATCGACAACACGTAGGGGGGACCGGGTCGATCCTCGACTTTTGCATTCTGCCTCTTCAGTGGGCTGAGTGCCCATACGCTCATTTCATGGGTTGGCTTAGGCATACAGAGTTCATTCCATGTCTAAGCATACAGAGTTCATTCCCAGTCTAAGAACGAACTGGACCGAGGGTTGCGGCAGCAGGATCGACAGCACGTAGGGGGAC
>NW_019167826.1:14524931-14552912 GCF_002303985.1 Durio zibethinus
ATGGCTGACACCACCGCGACCTAACTCCAGACCCTCTTCTCAATGGCACTAGGCATTGGCACCGTGCATCCAAGATGCAAACACAATCGACAAAAGGCACAAGGAGGGCATTAATCTGAACAAGAAAATCCAACCCAATCACAAACTCATAGTCGTCAAAGGGTATTACCTCAATGGTCTCCTTGCCTTTTTAGTTTCCAAGCTGCAACTCCACTCCCCGCACTACTCCAATGGCTGGAACTTTCTTAGAGTTCACCGTTTTGATGGTACCAGTCCTTTTCTGCACTTTTAGTCTGACCTTCTGGGCTCCATCACCTGAAATAAAAAGATGTGAGGCACCATGTCCACCAGTGCACTCACCTTCTGACCCACAACCATCAGATCCGTAAACATTAAGCCCTTTGGCTTACTGCTCCCCTTACTCTGGACAGCATTGAGCACCAATGACCCAAGCTTTGCTACCCCTGACTCTGGCTCCTCATCAGACTCCTTGTCTACAGCAGCCCGCTTGCCCTTCTGTGGGTAATTGCACGCTATGTGGCTCCCTCCACATAGGTAGCATGCTAGTGGCTCTCGGTCCCTTTTTGCTTTCCACTTGCCTGCTGGTGGCTTCCTCTTGCCATCCTCGGTTGAACGATCTCGATCTCTATCCTTGGACTTCCGATCACGGTCTTTCCCCTTGGACTGCTTCTTTCGGTCCCTATCATCCTTGTCCTTACCCTTGGGCTTGGTAGACTCGAACTTGTTCAGAGGCTTGAACTCTATCAAGGCCTCGGCAGTAGTCATGGCTTTAGCCAAGTCATGAACTCCTCTCCTTTATAGCTCATGCTTCACCCATGGCTTCAGCCCATCCATGAAAGCAAATAAGGAGTCCTTCTCGCCTAGATCCGAGATCTATAGCATCAGTTCAGAGATTTTTTGGACATACTCCCTTATGTCCCCTTGCTGGCTCAGCCTGCACAACTTTGCCAGCGCCTCATCATCGACATACTCTAGGTAAAATTATCTCTAAACTCTTTTTGGAACTCTGCCCAGGTTCCAATCTTGGCACTTCCACGCCTGACATCATCACACCTATGCCTCTACCACAATAAGGCTACATCAGTGAGATACATAGCAGCGGTGCTTACCTCTATCGCCTCGTCTTGCATGCCCATGGCCTGGAAGTACTGCTCCATACCCTAAAGGTAGTTATCTACTTTCTTGGCCGCCCTAGTCACCTTAAACTCTTGAGGCTTGGGGACATCCAATCTGGACTTGGACACTCCAGCAAACAAGCCATTCCTAATGGCAATCTTGCAAGCAACGAGCTCACTGGTAAGCTTCTCCATCCGCTGGCGCATGGCCTCTATGCCATCGTGCAAGGTCAGCACTTTAGCCTCCAAGGTCTGATTTTTTTGGGTGAACACGTCCAAGCCTTTGTTGAGAGCAGCTTGCAGCTCACTTTGGATCCCTCCCATGGAGTCTAGCGATGCAATGTGAGTCTCTACCCCCTCAAGCTTCTTCTCCATGTCGCCCATGGTCACCTCCACCTTGGCCAACCTACCGTCCATGGTAGACCAGATATCTCTAGAACTAGCTTTCCTCCCTCTTCCACACCCATGCTCCTGGTCCTCTGGTTGTTGGTTAGCAGCGTCACTTTGGGATGCCATCTCCTCTAACCTGCACACACAAACACGTAGAATTGAACTTCCTCTGATACCAACTATCACGGGCTCCGACCTTAGACTCAAAAACCGTATAGCCTTAGGCTTTGAATCTCCTCTTTTAAGCTTAAGTCAGCCTAAAACACAAGCGTATGAGCACTAGAACAACAGGAAGGGCTGATTACGCAAGTTAAAGAGAAATAGGATAAGAAGGTAGAATTCTAGAAATGCTCTTGTATTCACTAAAACAGAAGTGTTTGATGGTGTACAAATGAAGGAGGAGTAGCCCTCTATTTATAGTTAAGGCTCCAGCTTACACTTAATGGCAATATCCCTAGAATAAAGGCTAAAATCATGGGATTATATAGATTATAATCAATCAGGATGCTAACTCCTGATTTTCAGGGTCAACCAAATCTGCCTAGATGCTGCTGCTGATCTTGCTTGCTTCCAAAAGCTTCCCTTGCATGTCCAGCACCTTGGGCCTTTCTGGATGTGGTGCAGGTAGCTTGTATGCCAGGCCTTGGTCTCACAGGCTGGCCTGCAATTTGGGCGGGCATTCTGAACTCATTTGCTAGGCTTTGCGTGCATACCCGCCAGCACACCTGGTCTGCGGGCCTCAACCTCTGGCTCTCCTGCTGGTGCGCCTGATGTGCCTGGCGTGCCCACCCTGGGCATGACACTTGGCCTTATATTGGCCCCCTATCCCTCATCAAACCTCGAGAACTCACACCCCCTTAAAGAGCATTTGAGATTTTATAGGTTTGCTGCCAGTAGCCATTAAAGTGTCCGAAATGGGGACACTTTTTTCAAACGGTCACAAAATCTTCTCCACTTCGAGTTTTTAGCTGAAGTTTTTTGTGCATGCCAACAAAAATACAAGGATCACCTCTACCAAATTTGGGGACAAAACTCTTTCTAAAAAAATTCTAAAAAATCTCGAACCACAAAATGTTTCAAAAATCGTGAAAAATAGAAAATGGGTCGTCTTGCCACGAAACTTCACATGAAGGCTTAGGGGACCATTGTATGAATTCACAAGCCATAAAAATGGCATTGGCATGGCAGAAATATGAAAATGTGCTTGAACCCACCTACCACCCGTTCGATCCTCGGCTTACGCAACCTGCCTCTCTGCTCGGCTGAGCGCCCGCACCCTCGTTTTGTGGGTTGACTTAGGCATACGGAGTTCATCCCCAATCTAAGCATATGGAGTTCATTCCCAGTTTAAGATCAGACTGGATCGAAGGTTGTGGCAGCAAGATCGACAGCACGTAGGGGGGACCGGGCCAATCCCCGGCTTGCACATTCTGCCTCTTCGACCGACTGAGCACCCGCACGCCTGTTTCGTGGGCTAGCTTAGACATAGGGAGTTCATTCCATGTCTAAGCCCCAGCCGGACCAAGGGTTGTGGCAACGGGACCGACAGCATGCAAAGGGGGACCGGGTCGATCCCTGGTTTGCGCGTTATGCCTCCCCGACCGGCTCAGTGCCTGCACGTTCATTTCATGGGTTGACTTAGGCATACGGAGTTCACTCCATGTCTAAGCATACAGAGTTCATTCCCAGTCTAAGATCGGACTGGATCGAGGGTTGCAGCAGCAGGACTAGTAGCAGGATCAGCAGCACGAAGGGGGGATCGGGTCGATCCCCGATTTGCACATTCTGCCTCTCCGATCGGCTGAGCACCCGCACGCTCGTTTCATGGGTTGACTTCGGCATACGGAGTTCATTCCCAGTCTAAGATCGGACCGGATCGAGGGTTACGGCAGTAGGATCGACAACACGTAGGGGGGACCGGGCTGATCCTCGGCTTGCGCATTCTGCCTCTCCGGTCGGCTAAGCACCTGCACGCCCGTTTCATGGGTTGGCTTAGGTATAAGGAGTTCATTCCATGTCTAAGCCCCAGCCAGACCGAGTATGTGGCAGCGGGACTGACAGCACATAAAGGGGGATCAGGCGGTCCTCAGCTTGCGCATTATGCCTCTTCGGCCGGCTCAGCGCCCTACGCTCGTTTCGTGGGTTGACTTATGCGTACAAAGTTCAATCCCAGTCTAAGATCAGACCAGACAGAGGGTTGCGGTAGCAAGATCGATAGCACACAGGGGGCGACTGAACCGATACCCTGCTTGTGCATTCTGCCTCTCCGACCGGCTGAGCTCCCGCACGCTCGTTTCATGGGTTAGCTTAGGCATAGGAGTTCATTCCATGTCTAAGCATACGGAGTTCATTCCCAGTCTAAGATTTTGAGCCACGGTGCACATGCTGGGCTCGAGCATGTGCTGGTGGTGCATTTTTTTCGCCCGGGGCACCATCGTTGGAGCATCGCCTAAGCATCACCGGAGAGCCTAACCGACGGCATTGGGGGTTTCGACGGATGGGGGGCCAGGGGGTGTGCGCACATGATGTGCGAAGGGTGCTGGTACTTGGCCCTTATATTGGCCCCCTATCCCTCATCAAACCTCGAGATTTCACACCCCCTTAAAGAGCATTTGAGATTTTATAGGTTTGCTGCTAGTAGCCATTAAAATGTCTAAAATGAGGACACTTTTTTCTAACGGTCACAAAATCTTCTCCACTTCGAGTTTTTAGCTGAATTGTTTTGTGCATGCCAAAAAAAATACAAGGATCACCTCTACCAAAATTTGGGGACAAAACTCTTTCTAAAAAAATTTTAAAAAATCTCGAACTGTAAAAAGTTTCAAAAATCATGAAAAATAGAAAATCGGTCATCTTGTCACGAAACTTCACATGAAGGCTTAGGGGACCATTGCATGAATTGACAAGCCATAAAAATGGCATTGGCATGGCAGAAATATGAAGATGTGATTGAACCCACCTACCACCTTTAACCAAATCTGCCAGGATGCTGCTGCTGATCCTGCCTACTTCCAGAAGCTTCCCTTGCGTGTCCAGCACCTTGGGCCCTTCCGGATGTGGTGCGGGCAGCATGTATGCCAGGCCTTGGTCTCACAGGCTGGCCTGCAAGTTGGGCGGGCGTTCTGAACTCGTTTGCTATGCTTTACGTGCAGATACCAATCAGCACGCCTGGTCTGCGGGCCTCAACCGCTGGCTCGCTTGCTGGTGCACCTGATGTGCCTGGCGTGCCCGCCCAGGGTGTGACACTTGGCCCTTATATTGGCCCCCTATCCCTCATCAAACCTGGAGAACTCAGACCCCCTTTAAAGAGCATTTGAGATTTTATAGGTTTGCTGCTAGTAGCCATTAAAGTGTCTGAAATGGGGACACGTTTTTCAAACGATCACAAAATCTTCTCCACTTCGAGTTTTTAGCTGAATTTTTTTGTGCATGCCAACAAAAATAAAAGGATCACCTCTACCAAATTTGGGGAAAAACTCTTTCTAAAAAAAGTTTAAAAAATCTTGAACCGTAAAATGTTTTGAAAATCATGAAAAATAGAAAACGGGTCGTCTTCCCACAAAACTTCACATGAAGCCTTAGGGGAAAATTGTATGAATTTACAAGCCATAAAAATGGCATTGGCACGGCAGAAATATGAAGATGTGCTTGAACCCACCTACCACCCGTTCGATCCCCGGCTTGCGCATCTTGCCTCTCTGGTCGACTGAGCACCCGCACAATTGTTTCGTGGGTTGACTTAGGCATATGGAGTTCATCCCCAGTCTAAGCATAAGGAGTTCATTCCTAGTCTAAGATCGAACTGGACCGAGGGTTGCGGCAGCAAGATCGACAGCACGCAGGGGGGACAAGGCCAATCCTCGGCTTGCGCATTCTGCCTCTCCGACCGGCCGAGCGCCCGCACGTTCGTTTCTTGGGTTGGCTTAGGCATAGGGAGTTCATTCCATGTCTAAGCCCCAGCTGGACCAAGGGTTATGGCAGTAGGACCGACAGCATACAAAGGGGGATCGGGCTGATCCCCGACTTGCACATTATGCCTTTCCGACCGGCTCAGCACTCGCCTGCTCGTTTCATGGGTTGACTTAGGCATAAGGAGTTCATTCCCAGTCTAAGATCGGACCAGACCGAGGGTTGTGGCAGCAGGATCGAAAGCACGTAAGGGGGATCGGGCCGATCCTCGACTTGCACATTCTACCTCTCCAGTCGACTGAGCGCCTGCACGCTCGTTTCGTGGGTTGGCTTAGGCATACGAAGTTCATTCCGTGTCTAAGCATACGGAGTTCATTCCCAGTCTAAGATCGGACCGGACCGAAGGTTGTGGTAGCAGGATTGGCAGCACGCAGTGAGGGATCGAGCCGATCCCCGACTTGTGCATTCTGCCTCTCCGGCTGGCTGAGCGCCCACACGCTTGTTTCGTGGGTTGGCTTAGGCATACGAAGTTAATTCCATGTCTAAGCCCTAGCCGGACAGAGGGTTATGGCAGCAGGACCGGCAGCGGGATCAGCAGCATGTAGAGGGGGATCGGGTTGATCCTCGGTTTGTGCATTATGCCTATCCGACTGGCCTTTCCGGTCAGTTGAGCATATGGAGTTCATTCCCAGTCTAAGATCAGACCGAACCGAGGGTTGTGGCAGTAGGATCGGTAGCATGTAAGGGGGACTGAGCCGATCCCCGGCTTGCGCGTTCTGCCCCTCCGGCCGACTGAGCACCCTACACACCCATTTTGTGGGTTAGCTTAGGCATAGGGAGTTCATTCCATGTCTAAGCCCTAGCCAGACCGAGGGTTGTGGCAGCGGGATGGCAACACACAGGGGGGACCGGGCCGATCCCCGGCTTGCGCATTTTGCCTCTCCGACCGGTTGAGTGCTCGCATGCCCGTTTCATGGGTTGGCTTAGGCATAGGGAGTTCATTCCATGTCTAAGCCCCAGTCGAACTGAGGGTTGTGGCAGCGGGATCGACAACAGGCAGGGGGACCGAGCCGATCCCCGGCTTGTACATTCTGCCTCTTCGACCGACTGAGTGCTCGCATGCCCGTTTCGTGAGTTGGCTTAGGCATAGGGAGTTCATTCCATGTCTAAGCCCCAGCCGGACCGAGGGTTGTGGCAGCGGGACCGGTAGCAGGCAAAGGGGGATCGGGTCGATCCCCGACTTGCGCATTATGCCTCTTCGGTCGGCTTAGTGCCCGCACGCTAGTTTTATGGGTTGACTTATCCATACGGAGTTCATTCCCAGTCTAAGATCAAACCGGACAGAGGGTTGCGACAGCCGGATCGACAGCACGCAGGGGGGACCGAGCTGATCCCCTGCTTGCGCATTCTACCTCTCCGGCCGACTGAGCACCCGTATGCTCGTTTCTTAGGTTGGCTTAGGCATACGGAGTTCATTCCATGTCTATGCCCCAGTCAAACCAAGGGTTGTGGCAGCGGGACCGGCAGCACGTAGAGGGGGACTGGGTCGATCCTCGGCTTGTGCATTATGCCTCTCCAGCCAGCTCAGCGCCCGTACGCTCATTTTGTGGGTTGACTTAGGCATACGGAGTTCATCCACAGTCTAAGCATACGGAGTTCATTCCCAGTCTAAGATCGGATCAGACCGAGGGTTGCGGTAACAAAACCAGTAGCAGGATCAACAGTACGTAGGGGGGACCTGGCCGATCCCCGACTTGCGCATTCTACCTCTCCGACCGGCTGAGCACCTATGTCATGCCCTAGGCGGGCGTGCCAAGCACATCAGGTGCACCAACAGGCGAGCTAGAGGTTAAGGCCCTCAGACCAGGCATGCTGGCGGGTATTTGTGCGCAAAGCCTATCAAACGAGTTCAGAACGCCCGCCCAACTTGTAGGCCAGCCCGTGAGACCAAGGCCTGGCATACAAGCTGCCCGTACCACATCCAGAAGGGCCCAAGGTGCTGGACACGCAAGGGAAGCTTCTGAAAGCAGACAAGATCAGTTGGAGCATCCTGGCAGATTTGGTTGACCTTAAAAATTAGGAGTTAGCATCCCGATTGATTGTAATCTATATAATCCCATGATTTTAGCCTTTATTCTAAGGATATGCCATTAAGTTTTAGCTGGAGCCTCAACTATAAATAGAGGGCTGCTCCACCCTCATTTGTACACCATCAAACACTTCTGTTTCAGTGAATACAAGAGCATTTCCAGAATTCTGTCTTCTTATCCTGTTTCTCTTTAACTTGCGTAATCAGCCCTTCCCATTGTTCTAGTGCCCACATGCTTGTGTTTTAGGCTGACTTAGGCATAAAGGAGGAGATTCCAAGCCTAAAGCTGCACAGTTTTTGAGTCTAAGGTTGGAGCCCGTGATAGTTGGTATCAGAGCAAGTTTGATTCTGCGTGTTTGTGTTATGCAGGTTAGATCGTGATTGAGGAGATGGCATCCCAAAGCGACGTTGCTAGCCAACAACCAGAGGCCCAGGAGCATGGGCATGGAAGAGGCGAGAAAGCCAGTTCTAGTGCTTTCTGGTCTACCATGGATGGTAGGCTGGCCAAGGTGGAGGTGACCGTAGGCAACATGGGGGAGAAGCTTGAAGAGATAGAGACTCACATTGCATCGCTAGACTCCATGGGGGAGGAGATCCAAAGTGAGCCGAAAGCTGCTCTCAACAAAGGCATGGACGTGTTCACCTGAATGAATCAGACCTTGGAGGCTGAAGTGCTGACCTTGTGTGATGGCATGGAGGCCATGCACCAGCGGATGGAGGAGCTTGCCAGTGAGCTCGTTGCTTGCAAGACTGCCATTGGGAATGGCATGTTTGCTGGAGTGTCCAAGTCCAGATTGGATGTCCCCAAGCCTAAGGAGTTTAAGGGGTCTAGGGCAGCCAAGGAAGTAGACAACTACCTATGGGGTATGGAGCAGTACTTCCAGGCCATGGGCATGCAAGACGAGGTGATAAAGGTAAGCACCGTTGCTATGTATCTCACTGATGTAGCCTTATTGTGGTGGAGGCACAGGTGTGATGGTGTCAGGCATGAGAGTGCCAAGATTAGAACCTGGGCAGAGTTCCAAAAGGAGTTCAAAGAACAATTTTACTCGGAGTATGCCGATGATGAGGCACGAGCAAAGTTGCGCAGGCTGAGCCAGCAAGGGGACATAAGGGAGTATGTCCAGAAATTCTCTTAACTGATGCTATAGATCTCGGATCTAGGCGAGAAAGATGCCTTATTTGCTTTCATGGATGGGTTGAAGCCATGGGTGAAGCATGAGCTACAAAGGAGAGGAGTTCATGACTTGGCTAAAGCCATGACTACTGCCGAGGCCTTGATAGAGTTCAAGCCTCTAAACAAGTTCGAGTCTACCAAGCCCAAGGGTAAGGGCAGGGATGATAGGGACCGAAAAAAGCAATCCAAGGGGAAAGATCATGACTGGGAGTCCAAGGATGGAGACAAGACCGTTCAACCAAAGATGCGAGAGGAAGCCACCAGTAGGCAAGTGGAAAGCAAAAGGGGATCGAGAGCCACTAGCATGCTACCTATGTGGAGGGAAGCCACATAGCACGCCAATTGCCCACAGAAGGGTAAACTGGGCTGCTGTAGACAAGGAGTCTGACGAGGAGCCAGAGTTCAGGGCAGCAAAGCTTGGGTCGTTTGGTGCTTAATGCTATCCAGAGTAAGGGGAGCCATAAGCCCAAAGGGCTTGATGTTTGCAGATCTAATGGTTGTGGGTCAAAAAGTGAGTGCCACTGGTGGACAACAGGTGCCTCACATCTTTTTATTTCAGGTGATGGAGCCCAGAAGCTTCAGACTAAAGGAGCAGAAAGGGACTAGGTACCATCAAAATGGTGAACTCTAAGGAGGTTCAAGCTGTGTGAGTAGCACGGGGAGTGGAGTTGCAGCTTGGAGACTGGAAAGGCAAGGAGACCATAGAGGTAATACCCTTTGATGATTATGAGTTTGTGATTGGGTTGGATTTCCTTGTTCGAATTAACACCCTCTTTGTGCCTTTTACCGATTGTGTTTGCATCTTGGATGCACAGTGCCAATGCCTAGTGCCATTGGGGAGAGGGTCTGGAGTTGGGTCGTGGGTGGTGTTAGCCATCCAATTTGCCAAGGCGATAAGCAGACAAGAAGACACCTTCTTGGTAGCCCTGAAATATGATGAGCCAAGGGAGAAGGAGATCGAGTCACCCTTGGAGGTGCTAAAGGTGCTGAAGACCTTTAGTGATGTGATGCCCGTAAAGCTACCTAGCAAGCTACGACCTAAGAGGGAGGTGGACCACAAGATCGAGCTGGTGTCCGAGGCCAAGCCATCAGCTAGAGCCCCTTACCGAATGTCTCCACCAGAGTTGGAGTTAAGGAAGCAGCTCAAAGAGTTAGTTGATACTGGCTTCATCAGGCCATCGAAGGTGCCCTATGATGCACCGGTTCTATTCCAACGCAAACATGATGGGTCGTTGTGATTGTGCATAGACTACCGGGCTCTGAACAAGCTGACCATCAAGAACAAGTACCCCATCCCACTCATTGCGGACTTGTTCGATCAACTTGGGAGCGCAAGGTGGTTCACCAAGCTGGATTTAAGGTCAGGCTACTATCAAGTCAGGATCACGGAGAGAGATGAGCCAAAGACAGCATGTGTCACTCGGTATGGTTCGTATGAGTTCTTGGTGATGCCTTTCGGACTCACGAATGCTCCAGCAACATTCTGCACCCTTATGAACAAGGTACTTCAGTCGTTCCTTGATCGATTTGTTATGGTTTATTTGGATGACATTATGATCTACAGCCAGACTTTGGAAGAGCATGTAGACCACTTGAGACAGGTATTTGAGGTGTTACAGGCGCACAAGCTATTTGTCAAGTGGGAGAAGTGCTCATTCGCCTAGCAGGAGATCCCGTTCCTAGGCCACATAGTGGGAGGTGGCAGGATACGCATGGATGAAGGCAAGATACATGCCACCTTGGAGTGGCAACCGCCAGCCAAGGTCACTGAGTTGAGATCATTCCTTGGGCTAGTTAACTACTACAAGTGCTTCATCAAAGGTCACTCAGCAATAGCCACGCCATTGACTGACTTGCTCAAGCATGGGAGTGGAACGCAGGGTGCCAGGAAGCCTTTGATAGGTTGAGGTGGGCTATGATCGAGGAGCCAGTCTTGGCCTTACCAGACCATGCCAAGCCGTATGAGGTACATACGAATGCATCAGACTTTGCCATAGGGGTGTGTTGATGCAAGAGGGATGTCCAATCACGTTTGAGAGCAGGAAGCTAAATGAGATTGAACGTAAGTACACGGTCCAAGAGAAGGAGATGACTACAGTGGTACACTGCTTGCGCATTTAACACCATCACCTGTTGGGGTCGAGGTTCGTAGTGAGGACGAACAATGTGGCTGTCCCCCAAGCAGGCGAGATGGCAAGATTTTCTTGCAGAATTTGATTTTCAGATGGAGTACAAGCCAGGACGGGTGAACCTAGTGGCAGACACCTTGAGCAGAAAGGCTAAACTTGCTGCCATTAGCCAACCAGAGGGGTCATTGGTGCCACACATCAATGAGGGACTTGCGCATGATCCTACAGCCAAGGCTTTGATGGAGTACGCCCAGCAAGGTAAGACTAGGCGATTTTGGTTACAGGATGGGTTGCTGTACACCAGGGGCAATAGACTGTTTGTGCCATAGCACAGGAAGCTCCGCAAGGAAGTTTTGCAAGAATGCCATGATTCAAGGTGTGTTGGACACCCCGGAGTGAGCTGCACCCTGACGCTGATCGAGGACCAGTACTACTGGCCGTACATGAGGGACGATGTGGAGGCCTATGTGAAGACTTGTCTTGTGTGCTAATAGGACAAGGTGGAGCTCAAGAAACCAGGGGGTCTCTTAGAGCCATAGATAGTGCCAAAACGACCATAGGAGAGTGTTTCTCTGGACTTTATAGTCAGTCTACCCAAAGTAGAAGGGTTTGGAAGCATCATGGTAGTGGTGGACAGGTTTTCCAAGTATGGAATCTTCATTCCATGAGCCAAGGAGTGCCCAACCGAAGAGGTAGCTCGATTGTTCTTGAAGAACATGGTTAAGTACTGGGGAGTGCCGAGGACCATTGTTAGTGATCACGACGGGCGTTTCACGGGTAGGTTCTGGACTGAGTTGTTCAAGCTATTGGCGTCAGACTTGAACTTTTCCACCAGCATGCATCCACAGACCGATGGGCAGACAGAGCAAGTAAATGGACTATTGGAGATCTACCTCAGGCACTATGTGAGTGCCACACAAAGGGACTGGCCAAAGCTGCTAGATATTGCGTAGTTTTCCTATAACTTGCAAAGGAGCGAGGTAACGCACTAGAGCCCATTTGAGGTTGTGACAGGGCAACAACCACTAACACTCAATTCGATTGCTGTAGGTTATACAGGGCCGAATCTAGCAGCATACAAGTTTGCCAAGGCATGGCAGGAGCAAACTGACTTGGCCAGAGTTTGTCTACACAAGGCGACCAAGAGGTCGAAGAAGTGGGCAGACCAGAATAGGTGAGACGTGCAGTTCCAGGTTGGAGACTTGGTGTTGGTGAAGCTACATCCCATTGTGCACCATAGGGGGCTACACAAAGGCCTAGTCTGGAGGTATAAGGGACCTTTTCGAGTAGCCAAGAGGGTAGGCAAGGTTGCCTACAAGCTGGATATGCCACCCAAGTCGAGGGTACACCCGGTGTTCCATGTGAGCATGCTCAAGCCGATGAGGGAGATCCAGGACGGGTAGTGTCAAAGCATGCACCATTGGGAGCAAAGGCTTCATATGAAAAAGAGGTCGATAGCATCATAGCTGATCAAGAGGTGAGACGAAAGAATTATCAACCAAGACAAGAGTACTTGGTACGCTAGAAGGGACTTCCAGATAGTGAGGTGAGCTAGGAACCAGTAGATGACTTATGGCAGTTTGGGGACCAAATAAGGCAGTACCATGTAGAAGATGCAACAAGGGTTTTGCACAATCAGGTAGGGGAGAATGTCACACCCTAGGCGGGCACGCCAGGCACATCAGGCGCACCAGCAGGTGAGCCAGAGGTTAAGGCCCGTAGACCAGGCGTGTTGGCGGGTATCTATGCGCAAAGCCTAGCAAACGAGTTCAGAACGCCTGCCCAACTTGCAGGCCAGCCCGTGAGGCCAAGGCCTAGCATACAAGCTACTCGCACCACATCCAGAAGGGCCCAAGGTGCCGGACACACAAGGGAAGCTTCTGGAAGTAGGCAAGATCAGTTGGAGCATCCTGGCAGATTTGGTTGACCCTGAAAATCAAGAGTTAGCATCCTAATTGATTGTAATCTGTATAATCCCATGATTTTAGCCTTTATTCTAGGGATATGCCATTAAGTTGTAGCTGGAGCCTCAATTATAAATAGAGGGCTGCTCCACCCTCATTTGTACACCATCAAACACTTATGTTTCAGTGAATACAAGAGCATTTCCAGAATTCTGTCTTCTTATACTATTTCTCTTTAACTTGCGTAATCAGCCTTTCCCATTGTTCTAGTGCCCGCACGCTTGTGTTTTAGGCTCACTTAGGCATAAAGGAGGAGATTCCAAGCCTAAGGTCGCATGGTTTCTGAGTCTAAGGTCGGAGCCTGTGACACCCGCATGCTCGTTTCGTGGGTTGGCTTAGGCATACGGAGTTCATTCCATGTCTAAGTCCTAGCTGGACTGAGGGTTGTGGCAATAGAACCGGCAGCGAGATCGACAGCATGCAGAGGGGGATCGGGCTGATCCCCGGCTTGCGCATTATGCCTCTCCGACCGGCTGAGTGCCTGCACGCTAATTTCGTGGGTTGACTTAGACATACGGAGTTCATCCCCAGTCTAAGCATACAGAGTTCATTCCCAGCCTAAGATCAGACCAGACCAAGGGTTGTGGCAGTAGGATTAGCAGCACGCAGGGGGGACCGGACCGATCCTCGGCTTGCGCATTCTGCCTCTCCGACTGGTTGAGTGCCCACACACCCGTTTCATGGGTTGGCTTAGGCATATGGAGCTCATTCCATGTCTAAGCCCCAGCCGGACCAGGGGTTGTGGCAGCGGGATCGACAGCATGCAAAGGGAGATCGGGTCGATCCCCGACTTGTGCATTATGCCTCTCCGACCGGCTCAGCGCCCGAACGCATGTTTCGTGGGTTGACTTAGGCATACAAAGTTCATTCCTAGTCTAACATCGAACCAGACCGAGTGTTGCCATAGCAGGATCGATAGCATGTAGGGGGACTGGGTCGATCCCCGGCTTGCGCATTCTGCCTCTCCGACTGGCTGAGCTCCTGCATGTTCGTTTCGTGGGTTGGCTTAGGCATATGGAGTTCATTCCATGTCTAAGCCCCAGACGGATCGAGGGTTATGGCAGCAGGACCAACAGTGGGATCGATAGCACGTAGAGGGCGATCAGGCTGATCCTCGGCTCATGTATTATGCCTCTCTGGCCGGCTGAGTGCCCGTACGCTCATTTCGTGGGTTGACTTAGGTATACGGAGTTCATCCCCAGTCTAAGCATACGGAGTTCATTACCAGTCTGAGATCGAACCGGACTGAGGGTTGCGGCAGTAGGATCGGCAGCACGTAAGGGGGACCAGGTCGATCCCTGGCTTGTGCATTCTGCCTCTCTGACCGGCTGAGCACCCGTACGCTTGTTTCGTAGGTTGGCTTAGGCATAGGGAGTTCATTCCATGTCTAAGCCCCAGTCGGACCGAGGGTTGTGGCAGCGGGACTGGCAGCACACAGGGGGGATCGAGCCAATCCTCGACTTCTGCATTATGCCTCTTCGACTGGCTCAGTGCCCGAACGCTCGTTTCATGGGTTGACTTAGACATACGGAGTTCATTCCCAGTCTAAGATTGGACTGGACCGAGTGTTGCGGTAGCACTATTGACAGCACGCAGGGGGGACCGGGTTGGTCCCCGACTTGCGCATTCTGCCTCTCCAGTCGACTGAGCACCCACACGCTCGTTTCGTGGGTTGGCTTAGGCATACAGAGTTCATTCTATGTCTAAGCCCCAGTCGAACTGAGGGTTGTGGCAGCAGGACCGGTAGCGGGATCGACAGCACATAGAGGGGATCCGCACGCTTGTTTTGTGAGTTGACTTAGGCATACGGAGTTCATCCCTAGTCTAAGCATATGGAGTTGATTCCCAGTCTATGATCGTACCGAACCAAAGTTTGCAGCAGCATGTAGAAGGGGACTGAGCCGATCCCCGACTTGCGCATTCTACCTTTCTAGCCGACTGGGCGCCCGCACACTCGTTTCGTGGGTTGGCTTAGGCATACGGAGTTCATTCTAGGTCTAAACATATAGAGTTCATTCGCAGTGTAAGAGTTTGAGCCACGGTGCACATGCTGGGCTGGGGCATGTGCTGGTGCTGCATTTTTTTTGCCCGGGGCACCTTCGTCGGAGCATCGCCGGAGCAGCGTCAGAAAGCCTAACCGACGGCATTGGGGGTTCAGGTGATTGGGGGGGCCTGGGGGTGTACGCAAATGATGTGTGATGGGTGCTGGTACTTGGCCCTTTTATTGGCCCCCTATCCCTCATCAAAACCTTGAGAACTCACACCCCCTTAAAGAGCATTTAAGATTTTATAGGTTTGCTGCCAGTAGCCATTAAAGTGTCTGAAATGGGGACACTTTTTTCAAAGGGTCACAAAATCTTCTCCACTTTGAGTTTTTAGCTAAAGTTTTTTGTGCATGCCAACAAAAATACAAGGATCACCTCTACCAAATTTGGGGACAAAACTCTTTCAAAAAAAATTTAAAAAAATCTTGAATCATAAAAAGTTTAGAAAATCATGAAAAATAGAAAACGGGTCATGTTGCCACGAAACTTCACATGAAGGCTTGGGGGACCATTGCATGAATTTACAAGCCATAAAAATGGCATTGGCATGGTAGAAATATGAAGATGTGCTTGAACCCACCTACCACCCGTTCGATCCCCGGCTTGTGCTTCCTGCCTCTCTGGTCGGCTGAGCGTCCGCACGCTCGTTTCATGGGTTGACTTAGGCATACGGAGTTCATCCCCAGTCTAAGCATATGAAGTTCATTCCCAGTCTAAGATCGGACCGGACCGAGGGTTGTGACAGTAGGATCGATAGCACGTAGGGGGGACTGGGCCGTTCCCCAGCTTGCGCATTCTGCATCTCCGGTCGGCTGAGCGCCCGCACGCCCGTTTCATGGGTTGGCTTAGGCGTAGGGAGTTCATTCCATTTCTAGGCCCCAACCGGACCGAGGGTTGTGGCAGCGGGACCGATAGCACGCAGAGTGGGATCGGGCCGATCCCCGGCTTGCACATTATGCCTCTTCGATCGGCTCAGCACTTGAATGCTTGTTTTGTGGGTTCACTTAGGCATATGGAGTTCATTCCCAGTCTAAGATCAGACCGGACTGAGGGTTGAACCAGCAGGATTGATAGCACATAGGGGAGCACCAGGCCGGCCCCCGGCTTGTGCATTCTGCCTCTCCGGCTGGCTAGGCGCCCGTACGCTCATTTCATGGGTTGGCTTAGGCATACGGAGTTTATTCCATGTCTAAGCATACGGAGTTCATTCCCAGTCTAAGCCTCAGCCAGATCGAGGGGTGCGACAGCAGGATCAGCATTACGCAGAGGGGGATCGGGCTGATCCCCAGCTTGCTCATTATGTCTAAGCATACGGAGTTCACTCCCAGTCTAAGATCAGACTGGACCGAGAGTTGCAGCAGGGGGGACCAGGCCAATCCCCGACTTACGCATTCCACCTCTTCGGTTGGCTGAGTGCCCGCACACCCATTTCATAGGTTGGCTTAGGTATAGGGAGTTCATTCCATGTCTAAGCCCCAGCCGAACAGAGGGTTGTTGCAGCAGGACCAGTAGCATGCAGAGAGGGACCGGGTCGATCCCCGGCTTGCGCATTATGCCTCTTCAACTGGCTCAGTGCCCGCACGCTCATTTCGTGGGTTGACTTATGCATATGGAGTTCATTCCTAGCCTAAGATCAGACCAGACCGAGGGTTGCATAGCAGGATCGACAGCACGTAGGGGGGACCGGGTCGATCCCCGGCTTGTGCATTCTGCCTCTCCGGCTGGCTAAGCACCGGCACGCTCGTTTCGTGGGTTGGCTTAGGCATATAGAGTTTAATCCATGTCTAAGCATACAGAGTTCATTCCCAGTCTAAGATTTTGAGCCATGGTGACATGCTGGGCTCGGACATGTGCTAGTGCCGTATTTTTTTCACCCGGGGCACTATCGTCGGAGCATCGCTAGAGAGCCTAACCGGCAGCATTGGGGGTTTCGGCCATTGGAGTGGCCGAGGGGGTGTGCGCACATGATTTACGATGGGTGCTGGTACTTGGCCCTTATATTGGCCCCCTATCCCTCACCAAACCTCGAGAACTCACACCCCCTTAAAGAGCATTTCAGATTTTATAGGTTTGCTGCCAGTAGCCATTAAAGTGTCTGAAATAGGGACACTTTTTTCAAAGGGTCACAAAATCTTCTGCACTTCGAGTTTTTAGCTAAAGTTTTTTATGCATGCCACAAAAATACAAGGATCACCTCTACCAAATTTGGGGGCAAAACTCTTTCGAAAAAAATTTTAAAAAATCCCGAACAGCAAAAAGTTTTTAAAATCATGAAAAATAGAAAATGGGTCGTCTTGGCACTAAACTTCCAATGAAGGCTTAGGGGACCATTTTATGAATTTACATGCCACAAAAATGGCATTGGCATGGCAGAAATATGAAGATGTGCTTGAACCCACCTACCACCCGTTCGATCCCTAGCTTGCGCATCATGCCTCTCTGGTCGACTGAGCGCCCGTACGCTCGTTTCGTTGGTTGACTTAGGCATACGAAGTTCATCCCCAGTCTAAGCATACGGAGTTCATTCCCGGTCTAAGATCAGACCGAACTGAGGGTTACGGCAGTAGGATCAACAGCACTTAGGGGGACTGGGTCGATCCTCGGTTTACGCATTCTACCTTTCCGGTCGATTGAGCGCCCGCATGCCCGTTTCGTGGGTTCGCTTAGCCATAGGGAGTTCATTCCATGTCTAAGCCCTAGTCGGATCGAGGGTTGTGGCAGCGGGACCGGCAGCACGCAGAGGGGGACGGGGTCGATCCCCGGCTTGCTCATTATGCCTCTCCGGCCGGCTGAGCGCCCCCACGCCCGTTTCGTGGGTTGGCTTAGGCATAGGGAGTTCATTCTATGTCTAAGCCCTAGCCGAACCAACGGTTGTGGCAGCGAGACTAGCAGCACGCAGAGGGGGACTGAGCCGATCCCCGGCTTGCACATTCTGCCTCTCCGACCAGCTGAGCGCCCGCAAGCTCGTTTCATGGGTTGGCTTAGGCATACGGAGTTCATTCCATGTCTAAGCATACAGAGTTTATTCCCAGTCTAAGATTTTGAGCCACGGTGCACATACTGGGCTCGGGCATGTGCTGGTACTGTATTTTTTTCACCCGGGGCACCATTGTCGGAGCATTACCGAAGAGCCTAACTGGCGGCATTGGGGGTTTCGACGATTGTAGGGGCCGGGGGGTGTGCGTACATGATGAGTGATGGGTGTGGGTACTTGGCCCTTATATTGGCCCCCTATCGCTCATCAAACCTCCGAAACTCACACCTCCTTAAAGAGCATTTCAGATTTTATGGGGACACTTTTTTCAAGCGATCACAAAATCTTCTCCACCTCGAGTTTTTAACTGAATTGTTTTGTGCATGCCAACAAAAATACAAGGATCACCTCTACCAAATTTGGGGACAAACCTCTTTCCAAAAAAATTTTAAAATATCCCGAACCGTAAAAAGTTTCAAAATTTGTGAAAAATAGAAAACGGGTCGCCTTGCCACGAAACTTCACATGAAGGCTTAGGGGAACATTGTATGAATTTACAAGCCATAAAAATAGCATTGGCATGGCAGAAATATGAAGATGTGCTTCAACCCACCAACCACCCGTTCGATCCCCGGCTTCCGCATCCTGCCTCTCTGGTTGGCTAAGCGCCCGCACGCTCGTTTCGTGGGTTGACTTAGGCATACGGAGTTCATCCCTAGTCTAAGCATACGGAGTTCATTCCCAGTCTAAGATCGAATCAGACCGAGGGTTACGACAGCAGGATCGGCAGCATGCAGTGGGGACCAAGCCGATCTCTGGCTTATGCATTCTGCCTCTCCGGTCGATAGAGTGCTCGCACGCTCGTTTCATGGTTTGGCGTAGGCATACAGAGATCATTCCATGTCTAAGCATACGGAGTTCATTCCCAGTCTAAGATTGGATCGGACCGAGAGTTGCGGCAGTAGGACCAGCAGCAGGATCTGCATCATGCAGGGGGATCGGGTTAATCCTCAGCTTGTGCATTCTGTCTCTCTGACCGGCCTCTTCGGCTGGTTGAGCGACCGTACGCTAGTTTTGTGGGTTGACTGAGGCATAGGGAGTTCATCCTCAGTCTGAGCATACGAAGTTCATTCCCAATCTAAGATCGAATCGGACCGAGGGTTGCGCAGTAGGATCGACAGCATGCAGGGGGGACCGGGCCGATCCCTGGCTTGCTCATTCTGCCTCTCTGGCCGGCTGAGCACCCGCACACCCATTTCGTGGGTTGGCTTAGGCATAAGGAGTTCATTTGATGTCTAAGCCCCAACTGGACCGAGGGTAGTGGCAGTGGGACCGGCAGCACGCAGACGGGGATCAGGTCGATCCCCGGCTTGCATATTCTGCCTCTCCAGTCGGCTAAGCACCCGTACGCTCGTTTCGTGGGTTGGCTTAGGCATACGGAATTCATTCCATGTCTAAGTCCCAACCGGACCGAGGGTTATGGCAACAGGCAGGAAGCACGCAGAGAGGGACTGGGTCGATCCCCGACTTATGCATTATGCCTCTCCGGCCAACTCAATGATCGAACGCTCATTTCGTGGGTTGACTTAGGCATACGAAGTTCATTCCTAGTCTAAGCACGCGAAGTTCATTCCCAGTCTAAGACAGGATCGGACCTAGGGTTGCGGCAGTAGGATCGGTAGCATGTAGGGAGTTTAGTCCATGTCTAAGCCCCAGCTGGACTGAGGGTTGTGGCAGCGAGACTAGTAGCACGTAGAGGGGGACCGGGCCGATCCCTGGCTTGCGCATTATGCCTCTTCGACTGGCTCAGTGCCCGCACACTCGTTTCATGGGTTGACTTATGTATATGGTGTTCATTCCTAGTCTAAGATCGGTCCAGACCGAGGGTTACGATAGCAGGATCGACAACACGCAGGGGGGACCGGGCTGATCCCCGGCTTGTGCATTCTGCCTCTTCGGCTGGCTGAGCACCCGCACGCTCGTTTCATGGGTTGGCTTAGGCATACGGAGTTCAATCCATGTCTAAGCATACGTAATTCATTCCCAATCTAAGATTTTTTTTACCCAGGGCACCATCGCCGGAGCATCGTCGGAGAGCCTAACCGATGGCATTGGGGGTTCCGACCATTGGGGTGGCCGGGGGGTGTGCGCACATGATGTGCGATGGGTGCTGTTACTTGGCCATTATATTGGCCCCCTATCCCTCATCAAACCTCGAGAACTCACACCCCCTTAAAGAGCATTTGAGATTTTATAGGTTTGCTGCCAGTAGCCATTAAAGTGTCTGAAATGGGACACTTTTTTCAAATGGTCACAAAATCTTTCTCCACTTTGAGTTGTTAGCTGAACGTTTTTTATGGCATTGCCAACAAAAATACAAGGGATCACCTCTACCAAATTTGGGGACAAAACTCTTTCTAAAGAATTTTTAAAAATCTTGAACCGTAAAAAGTTTCCCAAAATCATGAAAATAGAAACGGGTCGTTTGGTACGAAACTTCACAAGAAGGCCTTAGCGAACCATTGTATGAATTTACAAGCCACAAAAATGGCATTGGGCATGGTAGAATATGAAGATGTGCTCGAACCCACTACCACTCGTGGTCGATCCCCGGGCTTGCACATCCTGCCTCTCTGGTCGGCTGATCGCCCGTACGCTCGTTTCATGGGTTGACTTAGGCATATGGAGTTCATCCCCAATCTAAGCATACGGAGTTCATTCCCAGTCTAAGATCAGACTGGACCGAGGGTTATGGTAGCAGGACCAGTAGCAAGATCGGCAGCACGCAGTGGGGGATCGGGCCGATCCCCGGCTTGCTCATTCTGCCTCTCCGGTCGGTTGAGCGCCCACACGCTCGTTTTATGGGTTGGCTAAGGCATATGGAGTTCATTCCATGTCTAAGCCCTGACCGGACCGAGGGTTGTGCCAGTAGGACCAGCAACGGGATCAACAGCCCGTAAAGAGGGACCGGGCTAATCCCCGGCTTATCCATTATGCCTCTCCGGTCGGCTGAGCCCCCGCACGCTCGTTTCGTGGGTTGACTTAGGCAAACAGAGTTCATCCCCAGTCTAAGCATACGGACTTCATTCCCAGTCTAAGATCGGATCGAACTGAGGGTTGTGGCAGCAGGATCAACAACACGCAGGGAGGACGAGCCGATCCCTGGCTTACGCATTCTACCTCTTCGGCCAGCTGAGCACCCGCATGCCTATTTCACGGGTTGGCTTAGGCATAGGGAGTTTATTCCATGTCTAAGCCCCAGCCGGAATGAGGGATATGGCAGTGGGATCGGTAGCACGCAGAGGGGGACCTGGCCGACCCTTGGCTTACGCATTATGCCTCTTCGACTGGCTCGGTGCCCAAACGCTCGTTTCATGCATTGACTGAGGCATATAGAGTTCATTCCCAGTCTAAAATTGGATTGGACTGAGGGTTGTGGCAGCAGGATCGACGGCTCGCAAGGGGTGACCGGGTTGGTCCCCTTATTACTCATTCTACCTCTCCGGTCGACTGCGCGCCCGCACGCTCGTTTCGTGAGTTGGCTTAGGCATATGGAGTTCATTCCATGTCTAAGCATATAGAGTTCATTCCCAATCTAAGATCGAATCGGATAGAGGGTTACGACAGTAGGACCAGCAGCAGGATCGGTAGCACGCAGGGGGGATCGAGTCGATCCCTGGCTTGCGCATTCTGCCTCTCTGGTCGGATGAGTGCCCGCATGCCCGTTTCATGGGTTGGCTTAGGCGTAGCGAGTTCATTCCATGTCTAAGCCCCAACCGGACTGAGGGTTGTGGAAGTGGGACCGACAGCACGCAGAGGGGGACCGGGTCGATCCCCGGCTTGCGCATTATGCCTCTCCGACTGGCTCAGTGCCTGAATGCTCATTTAGTGGGTTGACTTAGGCATACGGAGTACATTCCCAGTCTAAGATCAGACCGGATCGAGGGTTGCAGCAGTAGGATCGATAGCACGCAGAGGGGACCAAGCCGATCCTCGATTTGCTCATTCTGCCTTTTCGGCCGATTTAGCGCCCGCACACTAGTTTCGTTGGTTGGCTTAGGCATACGGAGTTCATTCCATGTCTAAGCATACGGAGTTCATTCCCAGTCTAAGATCAGACCGGACCAAGGGTTACGACAGTAGGACCAGCAACAGGATCGACAGCACGTAGGGGGGATCGGGTCGATCCCCGGCATGCACATTCTGCCTCTCTGGCTGACTGACCACCCGCACGCTCGTTTCGTGGGTTGGCTTAGGCATACGGAGTTCATTCCATGTCTAAGCCCCAGCCAGACCGAGGGTTGTGACAACAGGACCTACAGCGAGAACGGCAGCACGCAGAAGGGGATCAGGCTAATCCTCGGCTTACGCATTATGCCTCTCTGACTGGCCTCTCCGACCTCTTGAGCGCCTGCATGCTCGTTTCGTGGGTTGAGTTAGGCATACGGAGTTCATCCCCAGTCTAAGCATACGGAGTTCATCCCTAGTCTAAGATCGAACTGGATTGAAGGTTACGGCAGCAGGATCGTCAACACGCAGAGGGGACCGGGTCGATCCTCGGCTTGCGCATTCTACCTCTCTGGTCGGGTGAGTGCCCGTACGCCCATTTCATAGGTTGGATTAGGCATAAGGAGCTCATTCCATGTCTAAGCCCCAGTCGGACCGAAGGTTGTGCCAGCGAGATCGACAGCACACAGAGGGGGACCAGGTCGATCCCCGGTTTGCTCAATTCGTGGGTTGGCATAGGCATACGGAGTTCATTTCATGTCTAAGCATACAAAGTTCATTCCCAGTCTAAGATCGGATCGGACCGAGGGTTACGATAGTAGGACCAGCAACAGGATCGACAGCACGCAGGGGGGATCGGGTCGATCCCCAACATGCACATTCTGCCTCTCCGACTGACTGAGCACCCGCATGCTTGTTTCGTGGGTTGGCTTAGGCATACGAGTTCATTGCATGTCTAAGCCCCAGCCGGACCGAGGGTTATGGTAGCAGGACCGGTAATGGGATTGGCAGCACGTAGAAGGGGATCGGGCTAATCCCTGGCTTACGCATTATGCCTCTCCAGTCGGCCTTTCCGACCTCCTGAGCGCTTGCATGCTCGTTTCATGGGTTGAGTTAGGCATACAAAGTTCATCCCCAGTCTAAGCATATGCAGTTCATCCCCAATCTAAGATAGAACTATATTGGCCCCCTATCCCTCATCAAACCTCGAGAACTCACACCCCCTTAAAGAGCATTTGAGATTTTATAGGTTTGCTGCTAGTAGCCATTAAAGTGTCTGAAATGGGGACACTTTTTTCAAACGGTCACAAAATCTTCTCCACTTCGAGTTTTTAGCTGAATGTTTTTGTGCATGCCAAAAAAAAAAAAGGATCACCTCTAACAAATTTGGGGATGAAACTCTTTCTAAAAAAATTTTAAAAAATCCCGAACCATAAAAAGTTTTACAAATCGTGCAAAATAGAAAACGGGTCGTCTTGTCACGAAACTTCACATGAAGGCATAGGGGACCATTGTATGAATTTAGAAGCCATAAAAATGGCATTGGCACTATAGAAATTTGAAGATGTGCTTGAACCCACATACCACCCATTCGATCCCCGGCTTGTGCATCCTGTCTTTCTGGTCGACCGAGCATCTGCATGCTCGTTTCGTGGGTTCACTTAGGCATACGGAGTTCATCCCCAGTCTAAGCATATGGTGTTCATTCCCAGTCTAAGATCGGACCAGATCGAGGGTTGCAATAGCAGGATCGATAGCACGTAGGGGGGACCGGGCCGATCCCCAGCATGTGCATTCTGCCTCTTCGGCCGGCTGAGCGCCCGCATGCCCATTTCGTGGGTTGGCTTAGGCATAGGGAGTTCATTCCATGTCTAAGCCCCAACGGGATTGAGGGTTGTGGCAGCGGGACTAGCAGTACGTAGAGGGGGACCGGGCCGATCCCTGGCTTGCGCATTCTACCTCTCTGGCCGGTTGAGCGCCTGCACACTCATTTCGTGGGTTGGCTTAAGCATACGGAGTTCATTCCATGTCTAAGCATACGGGTTCATACCCAGTCTAAGAGTTTGAGCCACGGTGCATATGTTGGGCTCGGGCATGTGCTGGTGCTGCATTTTTTTCGCCTGGGGCACCATTGTCGGAGCATCGTCGGAGAGCCTAACCGGCGGCATTGGGGGTTCCGGCGATTGGGGGGGCCGGGGGTTGTTCGCACATGATAAGCAATGGGTGCTGGTACTTCGCCCTTATATTGGCCCCTTATCCCTCATTAAACCTCAAGAACTCACACCCCCTTAAAGAGCATTTGAGATTTTATAGGTTTGCTGCCAATAGCCATTAAAGTGTCTGAAATGGGGACACTTTTTTCAAACGGTCACAAAATCTTCTATACTTCAAGTTTTTAGCTGAATTTTTTTGTGCATGCCAAAAAAAATACAAGGATCACCTCTACCAAATTTGGGGACAAAACTCTTTCTAAAAACATTTTAAAAAATCCCAAACCGTAAAAAGTTTCAAAAATCATGAAAAATAGTAAACGGGTCGTCTCGCCACGAAACTTCACATGAAGGCGTAGGGGACCATTGTATGAATTTACAAGCCATAAAAATGGCATTGGCAGGGTAGAAATATGAAGATGTGTTTGAACCCATTTACCACCCGTTCGATCCCCAGCTTACGCGTCCTGCCTCTTTGGTCGGCTGAGCGTTCGAACACTCGTTTCGTAGGTTGACTTAGGCATACGGAGTTAATCCCCAGTCTAAGCATACGGAGTTCATTCCCAGTCTAAGATTAGACCACTCCGAGGGTTGCGACAGCAGGATCGGTAGCACACAGGGGGGACTGGGCTAATCCCCGGCTTGCGCATTCTGTTTCTCCAGTTGGCTGAAAGGCAGCACGCCCGTTTTGTGGGTTGGCTTAGGCATAGGGAGTTCATTCCATGTCTAAGCCCCAACCAGATCAAGGGTTGTGGCAGTGGGATCGGCAGCACGTAGAGGGGGACAGGCCGATCCCAACTTGTGCATTCTGGCTCTCCGGTCGACTGAGCGCCCGTACGCTTGTTTCGTGGGTTGGCTTAGGCATATGGAGTTCATTCCATGTCTAAGCATATGGAGTTCATTCCCAGTCTAAGATTTTGAGCCACGGTGCACATGCTGGGCTCTAGCATGTGCTGGTGTAGCATTTTTTTACCCGGGGCACCATCATCGGAGCATCACCGGAGAGCCTAATTGACGGTATTGGGGGTTCTGATGATTGGGGGAGCTGGGGGATGTGCGCACATGATGTGCGATGGGTGCTGGTACTTGGCCCTTATATTGGCCCCCTATCCCTCATCAAACCTCGAGAACTCACACCCCCTTAAAGAGCATTTGAGATTTTATAGGTTTGCTGCCAGTAGCCATTAAAGTGTCTGAAATGGGGACACTTTTTTCAAACGGTCACAAAATCTTCTCCACTACGAGTTTTTTCTTGAATTCTTTTGTGCATGCCAAAAAAAATAAAAGGATCACCTCTACCAAATTTGGGGACAAAACTTTTTCTAAAAACATTTTAAAAAATCCCAAACCACAAAAAGTTTCAAAAATCATGAAAAATACTAAACGGGTCATCTTGCCACAAAACTTCACATGAAGGCGTAGTGGACCATTGTATGAATTTACAAGCCATAAAAATGGTATTGGCATGGCAGAAATATGAAGATGTGCTTCAACCCACCTACCACCCGTTCGATCCCCAGCTTGCGCATCCTGCCTCTCTGGTCGGCTGAGCGTCCGCACACTCATTTCGTGGGTTGACTTAGGCATACGGAGTTCATCCCCAGTCTAAGCATACGGAGTTCATTCCCAGTCTAAGATTAGACCGGACCGAGGGTTGCGGCAACAGGATCGACAGCACGTAGGGGGGATCGGGTCGATCCTCGGCTTGCGCATTCTGCCTCTCCGATCGGCTGAGCGCCCGCACGCTTGTTTCGTGGGTTGGCTTAGGCATACGGAGTTTATTCCATGTCTAAGCATACAGAGTTCATTCCAAGTCTAAGATCAGACCAGATCGAGGGTTGCGACAGCAGGACCAGTAGCAGGATTGGCAGCACACAGGGTGGATCGAGTCGATCCTCGATTTGCGCATTCTACCTTTCCAGCCAGCTGATCGCCCGTACGCTCGTTTCGTGGGGTTGGCTTAGGCATATGGTGTTCATTCCATGTCTAAGCATACAGAGTTCATTCCCAGTCTAAGATCAGGCCAAACCAAGGGTTGTGACAGCAGGACTAGCACTAGGATTGGCAGCACGCAGGGCGGATCGGGCCGATCCCCGATTTGCACATTTTGCCTCTCCAACCGACTGAGCGCCTGCACGCTCATTTCATGGGTTGGCTTAGGCATACGATGTTCATTCCATGTCTAAACCCCAGCCGGACCGAGGGTTATGGTAGCAAGACTGGCAACAGGATCGACAACACGTAAAGAGGGTCCGAGTTGATCCTCGACTTACACATTATGCCTCTCCGGCTGGCTGAGCACCCGTACGCTTGTTTCATGGGTTGACCTAGGCATACGGAGTTCATCCCCAGTCTAAGCATACGGAGTTCATTCCCAGTCTAAGATCAGATCGGACCGAAGGTTGCGGCAGCAGGATCGATAGCACGCAGGGGGATCGGGCGGATCCGCTGCTTGTGCATTCTACCTGTCCGGTCGGCCTGAGACCCGCACGCCCATTTATGGGTTGGCTTGGCATACGGGAGTTTCATTCCATGTCTAAGCCCCAGGTCGAGACCGGGGGTTGTGGTAGATGGGACCGACAACATGGCAGAGAGGGACCGAGCTGATCCCGTGCTACGGATTATGCCTCTTCGACCGATTCAGTGCCCCGAACGCTTGTTCGTGGTGTTGACTTGAGGCATACGGAGTTCTGTTCCCAGTCTAAGAGTCTGATCAGATCGAGGTGTGCAGTAGTAGGTCGATAGCATGCAGGGGGTCGAACTGGTCCGCTGGCTTGGCAGTATTCTGCCTCTCGAGCCAGGTTGAGTGCCTGCACAGCTCATTTCTGGGTTGGCCTTAGGCATACAGAGTTCATTCCATGTCTAAGGCATATGGAGGTTCATTTCCAGTCTAAGATCGGACCATACTGAGGGTTGCGGTAGTAGGACCAGCAGCAGGATTGGCAACACGTAGAGGGACCGAGTCGATCCCCGGCTTGCGCATTCTGCCTCTTCGATCGGCCTCTCCGACCGGCTGAGTGCCCGCATGCTTGTTTCGTGGGTTGACTTAGGCATACGGAGTTCATCCCTAGTCTAAGCATATGGAGTTCATTCCCAGTCTAAGATCTAACCAGATCGAGGGTTGCAGCGGCAGGATCGACAGCACGCAGGGGGGCTCGGGTCGATCCCTGGCTTGCGCATTTTGCCTCTCCGGCCGGGTGAGCGCCCGCATGCCCTTTACGTGGGTATGCTTAGGCATAGGGAGTTCATTCCTTGTCTAAACCCCAACCGGACTGAGGGTTGTGGCAGCGGGACCAACAGCACGCAGAGGGGGACCGAGCCGATCCCTGACTTGCACATTCTGCCTCTCTGGTCGGCTGAGCGCCCACACGCTCGTTTCGTGGGTTGGCTTAGGCATATGGAGTTCATTCCATGTCTAAGCATACAGAGTTCATTCCCAGTCTAAGAGTTTGAGCCACGGTGCACATGCTGGGCTCGGGCATGTGCTGGTGCTGCCTTTCTTTCGCTCGAGGCACCATCATTGGAGCAATGTCGGAGCATCGTCGGAGTGCCTAACCGACGGCATTGGGGGTTCCAGTGATTGGGGGGGCGTGGGGGTGTGCGCACATGATGTACGATGGGTGCTGGTACTTGGCCCTTATATTGGCCCCCTGTCCCTCATCAAACCTCAAGAACTCACACCCCTTTAAAAAGCATTTGAGATTTTATAGGTTTGCTACCAGTAGCCATTAAAGTGTCTGAAATGGGGACACTTTTTTCAAACGGTCACAAAATCTTCTCCACTTCGAATTTTTAGCTGAATGTTTTTGTGCATGCCAACAAAAATACAACGATCACCTCTAAAAAAATTTGGTTACAAAACCCTTTCTAAAAAAATTTTAAAAAATCCCGAACCGTAAAAAGTTTCAAAAATCGTGAAAAATAGAAAATGGGTCGTCCTGCAACGACAC
>NW_019167826.1:14553912-14575037 GCF_002303985.1 Durio zibethinus
GAGATCCAAAGTGAGCCAAAAGCTGCTCTCAACAAAGGCATGGACGTGTTCACCTGAAAGAATCAGACCTTGGAGGCTGAAGTGCTGACCTTGCGTGATGGCATGGAGGCCATGCACCAGCGGATGGAGGAGCTTGCCAGTGAGCTCGTTGCTTGCAAGACTGCCATTGGGAATGGCATGTTTGCTGAGTGTCCCAAGTCCAGATTGGATGTCCTCAAGCCTAAGGAGTTTAAGGGGTCTAAGGCAGCCAAGGAAGTAGACAACTACCTATGGGGTATGGAGCAGTACTTCCAGGCCATGGGCATGCAAGACGAGGTGATAAAGGTAAGCACCGTTGCTATGTATCTCACTGATTAGCCTTATTGTGGTGGAGGCACAGGTGTGATGGTGTCAGGCATGGGAGTGCCAAGATTGGAACCTGGGCAGAGTTCCAAAAAGAGTTCAAAGAACAATTTTACTCGGAGTATGCCGATGATGAGGCGCGAGCAAAGTTGCACAGGCTGAGCCAGCAAGGGGACATAAGGGAGTATGTCCAGAAATTCTCTTAACTGATGCTATAGATCTCGGATCTAGGCGAGAAAGATGCCTTATTTGCTTTCATGGATGGGTTGAAGCCGTGGGTGAAGCATGAGCTACAAAGGAGAGGAGTTCATGACTTGGCTAAAGCCATGACTACTGCCGAGGCCTTGATAGAGTTCAAGCCTCTAAACAAGTTCGAGTCTACCAAGCCCAAGGGTAAGGGCAGGGATGATAGGGACCGAAAAAAGCAATCCAAGGGGAAGGATCGTGACCGGGAGTCCAAGGATGGAGACCAAGACCGTTCAACCAAAGATGGCGAGAGGAAGCCACCAGTAGGCAAGTGGAAAGCAAAAGGGGATCGAGAGCCACTAGCATGCTACCTATGTGGAGGGAGCCACATAGCACGCAATTGCCCACAGAAGGGTAAACTGGCTGCTGTAGACAAGGAGTCTGACAAGGAGCCAGAGTCAGGGGCAGCAAAGCTTGGGTCGTTGGTGCTTAATGCTATCCAGAGTAAGGGGAGCCATAAGCCAAAGGGCTTGATGTTTGCAGATCTAATGGTTGTGGGTCAAAAAGTGAGTGCACTGGTGGACACAGGTGCCTCACATCTTTTTATTTCAGGTGATGGAGCCCAGAAGCTCAGACTAAAGGAGCAGAAAGGGACTGGTACCATCAAAATGGTGAACTCTAAGGAGGTTCAAGCCATTCGAGTAGCACGGGGAGTGGAGTTGCAGCTTGGAGACTGGAAAGGCAAGGAGACCATAGAGGTAATACCCCTTGATGACTATGAGTTTGTGATTGGGTTGGATTTCCTTGTTCGAATTAACACCCTCTTTGTGCCTTTTACCGATTGTGTTTGCATCTTGGATGCACGGTGCCAATGCCTAGTGCCATTGGGGAGAGGGTCTGGAGTTGGGTCATGGGTGGTGTCAGCCATCCAATTTGCCAAGGCGATAAGCAGACAAGAAGACACCTTCTTGGCAGCCCTGAAATATGATGAGCCAAGGGAGAAGGAGATCGAGTCACCCTTGGAGGTGCTAAAGGTGCTGAAGACCTTTAGTGATGTGATGCCCGTAAAGCTGCCTAGCAAGCTACCACCTAAGAGGGAGGTGGACCACAAGATCGAGCTGGTGTCTGAGGCCAAGCCATCAGCTAGAGCCCCTTACCGAATGTCTCCACCAGAGTTGGAGGAGTTAAGGAAGCAGCTCAAAGAGTTAGTTGATGCTGGCTTCATCAGGCCATCGAAGGTGCCTTATGATGCACCGGTTCTATTCCAACGCAAACATGATGGGTCGTTGTGATTGTGCATAGACTATTGGGCTTTGAACAAGCTGACCATCAAGAACAAGTACCTCATCCCACTCATTGCGGACTTGTTCGATCAACTTGGGAGCGCAAGGTGGTTCACCAAGCTGGATTTGAGGTCGGGCTACTGTCAAGTCAGGATTGCAGAGAGAGATGAGCCAAAGACAGCATGTGTCACTCGGTATGGTTCGTATGAGTTCTTGGTGATGCCTTTCGGACTCACGAATGCTCCAGCAACATTCTACACCCTTATGAACAAGGTACTTCAGTCGTTCCTTGATCGATTTGTTATGGTTTATTTGGATGACATTATGATCTACAGCCAGACTTTGGGAGAGCATGTAGACCACTTGAGACAGGTGTTTGAGGTGTTACGGGCGCACAAGCTATTTGTCAAGTGGGAGAAGTGCTCATTCGCCCCAGCAGGAGATCCCGTTCCTAGGCCACATAGTGGGAGGTGGCAGGATACGCATGGATGAAGGCAAGATACATGCCACCTTGGAGTGGCAACCGCCAGCCAAAGTCACTGAGTTGAGATCATTCCTTGGGCTGGTTAACTACTACAAGTGCTTCATCAAAGGTCACTCAGTAATAGCCACGCCATTGACTGACTTGCTCAAGCATAGGAGTGGAACGCAGGGTGCCAGGAAGCCTTTGATAGGTTAAAGTGGGCTGTGACCGAAGAGCCAGTCTTGGCCTTACCAGGCCATGCCAAGCCGTATGAGGTACATACGAATGCATCAGACTTTGCCATAGGGGTGTGTTGATGCAAGAGGGATGTCCAATCACGTTCGAGAGCAGGAAGCTAAATGAGATTGAACGCAAGTACACGGTCCAAGAGAAGGAGATGACTACAGTGGTACACTGCTTGCGCATTTAACACCATTACCTATTGGGGTCGAGGTTCGTAGTGAGGACGAACAATGTGGCTGTCCCCCAAACAGGCGAGATGGCAAGATTTTCTTGTAGAATTTGATTTTCAAATGGAGTACAAGCCAGATGGGTGAACCTAGTGGCAGACACCTTGAGCAGAAAGGCTAAACTTGCTGCCATTAGCCAACCAGAGGGGTCATTGGTGCCACACATCAATGAGGGACTTGCGCATGATCCTACAGCCAAGGCTTTGATGAAGTACGCCCAGCAAGGTAAGACTAGGCGATTTTTGTTACAGGATGGGTTGTTGTACACCTGGGGCAGTAGACTGTTTGTACCGTAGCACAGGAAGCTTCGCAAGGAAGTTTTGCGAGAATGCCATGATTCAAGGTGTGCTGGAAACCCCGGAGTTAGCTGCTCCTTGACGTTGATCGAGGATCGTACTACTGGCCGTACATGAGGGATGATGTGGAAGCCTATGTGAAGACTTGTCTTGTGTGCTAATAGGACAAAGTGGAGCTCAAGAAACCAGGGGTCTCTTAGAGCCATAGATAGTGCCAAAGCGACCATGGGAGAGTGTTTCTCTGGACTTTATAGTCAGTCTACCCAAAGTAGAAGGGTTTGGAAGCATCATGGTAGTGGTGGACAGGTTTTCCAAGTATGGAATCTTCATTCCAGCAACCAAGGAGTGCCCAACCGAAGAGGCAGCTCGATTGTTCTTGAAGAACACGATTAAGTACTGGGGAGTACCGAGGACCATTGTTAGTGATCACGACGGGAGTTTCATGGGTAGGTTCTGGACTGAGTTGTTCAAGCTATTGGCGTCAGACTTGAACTTTTCCACCAGCATGCATCCACAGATTGATGGGCAGACAGAGCGAGTAAATGGACTATTGGAGATCTACCTCAGGCACTATGTGAGTGCCACACAAAGGGACTGGCCAAAGCTGCTAGATATTGCGCAGTTTTCCTATAACTTGCAAAGGAGCGAGGTAATGAACTAGAGCCCATTTGAGGTTGTGACAGGGCAACAACCACTAACACTCGGTTCGATTGCTGTAGGTTATACAGGGCCGAATCTAGCAGCATACAAATTTGCCAAGGCATGGCAGGAGCAAACTGACTTGGCCAGAGTTTGTCTACATAAGGCGGCCAAGAGGTCGAAGAAGTGGGCAGACCAGAATAGGCGGGACGTGCAGTTCCAGGTTGGAGACTTGGTGTTGGTGAAGCTACATCCCATTGTGCACCATTGGGGGCTGCACAAAGGCCTAGTCTGGAGGTATAAGGGACCTTTTCGAGTAGCCAAGAGGGTAGGCAAGGTTGCTTACAAGCTGGATATGCCACCCAAGTCGAGGGTACACCCGATGTTACATGTGAGCATGCTCAAGCCGATGAGGGAGATCCAGGACGGGTAGAGTCAAAGCGTGCACCATTGGGAGCAAAGGCCTCATATGAAAAAAAGGTCCATAGCATCATAGCTGATCGAGAGGTGAGATGAAAGAATTATCAGCCAAGACAATAGTACTTGGTACGCTGGAAGTGACTTCCAGATAGTGAGGTGAGCTAGGAACCAGTAGATGACTTATGGCAGTTTAGGGACCAAATAAGGTAGTACCATGCAGAAGATGCAACAAGGGTGTTGCGCAATCAGGTAGGGGAGAATGTCACACCCTAGGCAGGCACGCCAGGCACATCAGGCGCACCAGCAGGTGAGCCAGAGGTTAAGGCCCGTAGACCAGGCGTGTTGGCGGGTATCTATGCGCAAAGCCTAGCAAATGAGTTCAAAACGCCTGCCCAACTTGCAGGCCAGCCCGTGAGGCCAAGGCCTAGCATACAAGCTACTCGCACCACATCCAGAAAGGCCCAAGGTGCCGGACACACAAGGGAAGCTTCTGGAAGTAGGCAAGATCAGTTGGAGCATCCTGGCAGATTTGGTTGACCCTAAAAATCAAGAGTTAACATCCTAATTGATTGTAATCTGTATAATCCCATGATTTTAGCCTTTATTCTAGAGATATGCCATTAAGTTGTAGCTGGAGCCTCAATTATAAATAGAGGGCTGCTCCACCCTCATTTGTACACCATCAAACACTTATGTTTCAGTGAATACAAGAGCATTTCCAGAATTCTATCTTCTTATACTGTTTCTCTTTAACTTGCGTAATCAGCCCTTCCCATTGTTCTAGTGCCCGCACGCTTGTGTTTTAGGCTAATTTAGGCATAAAGGAGGAGATTCCAAGCCTAAGGTCGCACGGTTTCTGAGTCTAAGGTCGGAGCCCGTGACACCCGCATGCTCGTTTCGTGGGTTGGCTTAGGCATACGGAGTTCATTCCATGTCTAAGTCCTAGATGGACTGAGGGTTGTGGCAATAGAACCGGTAGCGGGATAGGCAACATGCAGAGGGGGATCGCGCTGATCCCCGGCTTGCGCATTATGCCTCTCCGATCGGCTGAGTGCCTGCACGCTCATTTCGTGGGTTGACTTAGACAGACAGAGTTCATCCCCAGTCTAAGCATACAGAGTTCATTCCCAGCCTAAGATCAGACCAGACCAAGGGTTGTGGCAGTAGGATTAGCAGCACGCAGGGGGGACCGGACCGATCCCTGACTTTCGCATTCTGCCTCTCCGACTGGTTGAGTGCCCACACACCCCGTTTCGTGAGTTGGCTTAGGCATACGGAGCTCATTCCATGTCTAAGCCCCAGCCAGACCGGGGGTTGTGGCAGCGAGACCAACAGCACGCAAAGAGAGATCGGGCCGATCCCCAGCTTGTGCATTATGCCTCAGCGCCCGAACGCTTGTTTCGTCGGTTGACTTAGGCATACAAAGTTCATTCCTAGTCTAACATCGAACCAGACCGAGTGTTGCGATAGCAAGATCGACAGCATGCAGGGGGACTGGGTCGATCCCCGGCTTGCGCATTCTGCCTCTCCAACCGGCTAAGCGCCCGCACGTTCGTTTGGTGGGTTGGCTTAGGCATACGGAGTTCATTCCATGTCTAAGCCCCAGACGGATCGAGGGTTATGGCAGCAGGACCGACAGTGGGATCGACAGCACGTAGAGGGGGATCAGGTTGATCCCTGGCTCACGCATTATGCCTCTCTGGCCGACTGAGTGCCCGTACGCTCATTTCGTGGGTTGACTTAGGCATACGGAGTTCATCCCCAGTCTAAGCATACGGAGTTCATTCCCAGTCTGAGATCGAACCGGACCGAGGGTTGCAGCAGTAGGATCGACAGCACGCAGCGGGGGACCAGGTCGATCCCTGGCTTGCGCATTCTTCCTCTCTGGCCGGCTGAGCGCCCGTACGCTTGTTTCGTGGGTTGGCTTAGGCATATGGAGTTCATTCCATGTCTAAGCCCCAGTCGGACCGAGGGTTGTGGCAGTGGGACCGGCAGCACGCAGGGGGGGATCGAGCCAATCCTCGGCTTCTGCATTATGCCTCTCTGACCGGCTCAGTGCCCGAACGCTTGTTTCATGGGTTGACTTAGACATACGGAGTTCATTCCCAGTCTAAGATCGGACTGGACCGAGTGTTGCGGCAGCACTATCGATAGCACGTAGGGGGGACCGGGCTGGTCCCCGACTTGCGCATTCTACCTCTTCGGTCGGCTGAGCACCCGCACGCTCATTTCATGGGTTGGCTTAGGCATACAGAGTTCATTCTATGTCTAAGCCCCAGTCGAACCGAGGGTTGTGGCAGCAGGACCGGTAGCGGGATCGACAGCACGTAGAGGGGGTCCGCACGCTCATTTTGTGAGTTGACTTAGGCATACGGAGTTCATCCCTAGCTAAACATATGGAGTTCATTCCCAGTCTATGATCGTACCAGACCAAAGTTTGCAGCAGCATGTAGAAGGGGACTGAGCCGATCCCCGACTTGCGTATTCTACCTCTCGACCGACTAGGCGCCCGCACACTCATTTCGTGGGTTGGCTTAGGCATACGGAGTTCATTCCACGTCTAAGCATACAGAGTTCATTCCTAGTGTAAGAGTTTGAGCCATGGTGCACATGCTGGGCTGGGGCATGTGCTGGTGCTGCATTTTTTTTGCCCGGGGCACCTTCGTCGGAGCATCGTCAGAAAGCCTAACCGACGGCATTGGGGGTTCCGGTGATTGGGGGGGCCTGGGGGTGTGCGCACATGATGTGTGATGGGTGCTGGTACTTGGCCCTTTTATTGGCCCCCTATACCTCATCAAAACCTTGAGAACTCACACCCCCTTAAAGAGCATTTAAGATTTTATAGGTTTGCTGCCAGTAGCCATTAAAGTGTCTGAAATGGGGACACTTTTTTCAAAGGGTCACAAAATCTTCTCCACTTTGAGTTTTTAGCTAAAGTTTTTTGTGCAAGCCAACAAAAATACAAGGATCACCTCGACCAAATTTGGGGACAAAACTCTTTAAAAAAAAATTTAAAAAAATCATGAATCGTAAAAAGTTTAGAAAATCGTGAAAAATAGAAAACGGGTCATGTTGCCACGAAACTTCACATGAAGGCTTGGGGGACCATTGCATGAATTTACAAGCCATAAAAATGGCTTTGGCATGGTAGAAATATGAAGATGTGCTTGAACCCACCTACCACCCGTTCGATCCCCGGCTTGTGCTTCCTGCCTCTCTGGTTGGCTGAGCGTCCGCACGCTCGTTTCATGGGTTGACTTAGGCATATGGAGTTCATCCCCAGTCTAAGCATATGAAGTTCATTCCCAGTCTAAGATCGGACCGGACCGAGGGTTGCGACAGCAGGATCGACAGCACGTAGGGGGGACTGGGCCGTTCCCCAGCTTGCGCATTCTGTATCTCTGGTCGGCTGAGCGCCCGCACGCACGTTTCATGGGTTGGCTTAGGCGTAGGGAGTTAATTCCATTTCTAGGCCCCAACCGGACCGAGGGTTGTGGCAACGGGACCGATAGCACGTAGAGTGGGATCGGGCCGATCCCCGGCTTGCACATTATGCCTATTCGATCGGCTCAGCACTTGAATGCTTGTTTTGTGGGTTCACTTAGGCATACGGAGTTCATTCCCAGTCTAAGATCAGATCAGACTGAGGGTTGCACCAGCAGGATCGACAGCACACAGAAGAGCACCAGGCCGGTCCTCGGCTTGCGCATTCTGCCTCTCCGGCTGGCTAAGCGCCTGTACGCTCATTTCATGGGTTGGCTTAGACATACAGAGTTTATTCCATGTCTAAGCATACGGAGTTCATTCCCAGTCTAAGCCTCAGCCAGATCGAGGGGTGCGACAGTAGGATCAGCATTACGCAGAGGGGGATCAGGCTGATCCCCAGCTTGCTCATTATGTCTAAGCATACGAAGTTCACTCCCAGCCTAAGATCAGACTGGACCGAGGGTTGCGGCAGGGGGGACCAGGCCAATCCCTGGCTTATGCATTCTACCTCTTCGGTCGGCTGAGTGCCCGCACGCCCGTTTCATAGGTTGGCTTAGGCATAGGGAGTTCATTCCATCTCTAAGCCCCAGCCGAATAGAGGGTTGTTGCAGTGGGACCAGTAGGACGCAGAGGGGGACCGGGCCGATCCCCGACTTGCGCATTATGACTCTTCGACTGGCTCAGCGCCCGTACGCTCATTTCGTGGGTTGACTTATGCATACGAAGTTCATTCCTAGCCTAAGATCAGACCAGACCGAGGGTTGCATAGCAGGATCAACAGCACGTAGGGGGGACCAGGTCGATCCCCGGCTTGTGCATTCTACCTCTCCGGCTGGCTGAGCACCCGCATGCTCGTTTCGTTGGTTGGCTTAGGCATACAGAGTTTAATCCATGTCTAAGCATACAGAGTTCATTCCCAGTCTAAGATTTTGAGCCATGGTGCACATGTTGGGCTCGGACATGTGCTGGTGTCGTATTTTTTTCACCCGAGGCACCATCGTCGGAGCATCGCTAGAGAGCCTAACCGGCAGCATTGGGGGTTCCGGCCATTGGGGTGGCCGAGGGGGTGTGCGCACATGATGTACGATGGGTGCTGGTACTTGGCCCTTATATTGGCCCCCTATCCCTCACCAAACCTCAAGAACTCACACCCCCTTAAAGAGCATTTGAGATTTTATAGGTTTGCTGCCAGTAGCCATTAAAGTGTCTGAAATGGGGACACTTTTTTCAAAGGGTCACAAAATCTTCTGCACTTCGAGTTTTTAGCTAAAGTTTTTTGTGCATGCCAACAAAAATACAAGGATCACCTCTACCAAATTTGGGGACAAAACTCTTTTGAAAAAAATTTTAAAAAATCCCGAACCGTAAAAAGTTTTTAAAATCATGAAAAATAGAAAATGGGTCATCTTGGCACGAAACTTCCAATGAAGGCTTAGGGGACCATTGTATGAATTTACAAGCCACAAAAATGGCATTGGCATGGCAGAAATATGAAGATGTGCTTGAACCCACCTACCACATGTTCGATCCCTAGCTTGCGCATCATGCCTCTCTGGTCGGCTGAGCGCGTGTACGCTCGTTTCGTTGGTTGACTTAGGCATACAGAGTTCATCCCCAGTCTAAGCATACAGAGTTCATTCCCAGTCTAAGATCAGACCGGACCGAGGGTTGCGACAGTAGGATCGACAGCACGTAGGAGGACCGGGTCGATCCCCGATTTACGTATTCTACCTCTCCGATCGACTGAGCGCCCGCATGCCCGTTTCGTGGGTTCACTTAGCCATAGGGAGTTCATTCCATGTCTAAACCCTAGCCGGACCGAGGATTGTGGCAGCGGGACCGGCAGCACGCAGAGGGGGACGGGGCCGATCCCCGGCTTGCGCATTATACCTCTCTGGCCGGCTGAGCGCCCCCACGCCCATTTCGTGGGTTGGCTTAGACATAGGGAGTTCATTCTATGTCTAAGCCCCATCTGAACGAACGGTTATGGTAGCGGGATCGACAGCACGTAGAGGGGGACTGAGCCGATCCTCGGCTTGCACATTTTGCCTTTCTGGTCGGCTGAGCGCCCGCAAGCTCATTTCATGGGTTGGCTTAGGCATACGGAGTTCATTCCATGTCTAAGCATACAGAGTTCATTCCTAGTCTAAGATTTTGAGCCATGGTGCACATATTGGGCTCGGGCATGTGTTGGTACCGTATTTTTTTCGCCCGGGGCACCATTGTCGGAGCATTACCGAAGAGCCTAACTGGCGGCATTAGGGGTTCCGACGATTGTAGGGGCCGGGGAGTGTGCGTACATGATGAGCGATGGGTGTGGGTACCTGGCCCTTATATTGGCCCCCTATATCTCATCAAACCTCCGAAACTCACACCTCCTTAAAGAGCATTTCAGATTTTATAGCTTTGCTGCCAGTAGCCATTAAAGTGTCTGAAATGGGGACACTTTTTTCAAGCGATCACAAAATCTTCTCCACCTCGAGTTTTTAATTGAATTGTTTTGTGCATGCCAACAAAAATACAAGGATCACCTCTACCAAATTTGGGGACAAACCTCTTTCCAAAAAAATTTTAAAATATCCCGAACCGTAAAAAGTTTCAAAATTTGTGAAAAATAGAAAACGGGTCGCCTTGCCACGAAACTTCACATGAAGGCTTAGGGGAACATTGTATGAATTTACAAGCCATAAAAATAGCATTGGCATGGCAGAAATATGAAGATGTGCTTCAACCCACCAACCACCCATTCGATCCCCGGCTTGCGCATCCTGCCTCTCTGGTCGGCTAAGCGCCCGCACGCTCGTTTCGTGGGTTGACTTAGGCATACGGAGTTCATCCCTAGTCTAAGCATACGGAGTTCATTCCCAGTCTAAGATCGGATCAGACCGAGGGTTACGACAGCAGGATCGGCAGCATGCAGCGGGGACCAGGCTGATCCCTGGCTTATGCATTCTGCCTCTCCGGTCGGTAGAGTGCTCGCACGCTCGTTTCATGGGTTGGCTTAGGCATACAGAGTTCATTCCATGTCTAAGCATACGGAGTTCATTCCCAGTCTAAGATCAGACCGGACCGAGGGTTGCGGCAGTAGGACCAGCAGCAGGATCTGCATCACGCAGGGGGGACCGGGTCGATCCTCAGCTTGTGCATTCTGTCTCTCCGACCGGCCTCTTCGGCCGGTTGAGCGACCGTACGCTAGTTTCGTGGGTTGACTGAGGCATAGGGAGTTCATCCCCAGTCTAAGCATACGAAGTTCATTCCAATCTAAGATCGAACCGGACCGAGGGTTGCACAGTAGGATCTAGAGCATGCAGGGGGGATCGGGCCGATCCCTGGCTTGCTCATTCTACCTCTCTGGCCGGCTGAGCACCCGCACGCCCATTTCGTGGGTTGGCTTAGGCATAAGGAGTTCATTTGATGTCTAAGCCCCAACCGGACCGAGGGTAGTGGCAGTGGGACCGACAGCACGCAGAGAGGGATTGGGTCGATCCCTGGCTTGCGTATTCTGCCTCTCCAGTCGGCTAAGCGCCCGTACGCTCGTTTCGTGGGTTGACTTAGGCATACGAAATTCATTCCATGTCTAAGTCCCAACCGGACCGAGGGTTATGGCAACAGGCAGGAAGCACGCAGAGGGGGACTGGGTCGATCCCCGACTTATGCATTATGCCTCTCCGGCCGACTCAATGACCGAATGCTCATTTCATGGGTTGACTTAGGCATACGAAGTTCATTCCTAGTCTAAGCACGCAATGTTCATTCCCAGTCTAAGATAGGATCGGACCGAGGGTTACGGCAGCAGGATCGGTAGCATACAGGGGGGACCAGGTCGATCCTCGGCTTGCGCATTCTGCCTTTCCGGCTGGCTGAGCACCCGTACGCCTGTTTCATGGGTTGGCTTAGGCATAGGGAGTTTAGTCCATGTCTAAGCCCCAGCTGGACTGAGGGTTGTGGCAGCGAGACTAGTAGCACGTAGAGGGGGACCAGGCCGATCCCTGGCTTGCGCATTATGCCTCTTCGACTGGCTCAGTGCCCGCACACTCGTTTCATGGGTTGACTTATGAATATGGAGTTCATTCCTAGTCTAAGATCGGACCGGACCGAGTGTTGTGATAGCAGGATCGACAGCACGCAGGGGGGACCCGGCTGATCCCCGGCTTGTGCATTCTGCCTCTTCGGCTGGCTGAGCACCCCGCACGCTCGTTTCGTGGGTTGGCTTAGGCATACGGAGTTCAATCCATGTCTAAGCATACGTAATTCATTCCCAATCTAAGATTTTGAGACACGGTGCACATGCTGGGCTCGGGCATGTGCTGGTGCCACATTTTTTTTGCCCAGGGCACCATCGTCGGAGCATCGTCGGAGAGCCTAATCGGTGGCATTAGGGGTTCCAGCCATTGGGGTGGCCGGGGGGTGTGTGCACATGATGTGCGATGGGTGCTGTTACTTGGCCCTTATATTGGCCCCCTATCCCTCATCAAACCTTGAGAACTCACACCCCCTTAAAGAGCATTTGAGATTTTATAGGTTTGCTGCCTGTAGCCATTAAAGTGTCTGAAATGGGGACACTTTTTTCAAATGGTCACAAAATCTTCTCCACTTTGAGTTTTTAGCTGAAGTTTTTTATGCATGCCAACAAAAATACAAGGATCACCTCTACCAAATTTGGGGACAAAACTCTTTCTAAAAGAATTTTAAAAAATCCTGAACCGCAAAAAGTTTCCAAAATCATGAAAAATAGAAAATGGGTCGTCTTGGCACGAAACTTCACATGAAGGCTTAGCGGACCATTGTATGAATTTACAAGCCACAAAAATGGCATTGGCATGGCAGAAATATGAAGATGTGCTCGAACCCACCTACCACTCGTTCGATCCCCGGCTTGCGCATCCTGCCTCTCTGGTCGGCTGACCGCCCGTACGCTCGTTTCATGGGTTGACTTAGGCATATGGAGTTCATCCCCAGTCTAAGCATACGGAGTTCATTCCCAGTCTAAGATCAGACTGGACCGAGGGTTACGGTAGCAGGACCAGTAGCAGGATCGGTAGCACACAGTAAGGGATCGAGCCAATCCCCGACTTGCTTATTCTGCCTCTCCGGTCGGTTGAGCGCCCACACGCTCGTTTTATGGGTTGGCTAAGGCATATGGAGTTCATTCCATGTCTAAGCCCCGGCCGGACTGAGGGTTGTGCCAGTAGGCCAGCAACGGGATCAACAGCACGCAAAGGGGGACCGAGCTAATCCCCGGCTTGTCCATTATGCCTCTCCGGTCGACTGAGCCCCCGCACGCTCGTTTCATGGGTTGACTCAGGCAAACAGAGTTCATCCCCAGTCTAAGCATACGGACTTCATTCCCAGTCTAAGATCGGATCGGACTGAGGGTTGTGGCAGCAAGATCGACAACAGGCAGGGAGGACGAGCCGATCCCCGGCTTACGCATTCTACCTCTCCGACCAGCTGAACACCCGCATGCCTGTTTCGTGGGTTGGCTTAGGCATAGGGAGTTCATTCCATGTCTAAGCCCCAGCCGGAATGAGGGTTATGGCAGTGGGATCGGTAGCACACAGAGGAGGACCGGGCCGACCCTTGGCTTGCGCATTATGCCTCTCCGACTGGCTCAGCGCCCGAACGCTCGTTTCATGCATTGACTGAGGCATACAGAGTTCATTCCCAGTCTAAAATCGGATTGGACTGAGGGTTGTGGTAGCAGGATAGACAGCTCGCAAGGGGGGACCGGGCTGGTCCCCGCATTACGCATTCTACCTCTCCGGTCAACTGCGCGCCCGCACGCTCGTTTCGTGAGTTGGCTTAGGCATACGGAATTCATTCCATGTCTAAGCATACGGAGTTCATTCCCAATCTAAGATCGGATCAGACCGAGGGTTACGACAGCAGGACCAGCAGCAGGATCGGTAGCACACAGAGGGGACCGAGTCGATCCCCGGCTTACGCATTCTGCCTCTCTGGTCGGATGAGTGCCCGCATGCCCGTTTCCTGGGTTGGCTTAGGCGTAGCGAGTTCATTCCATGTCTAAGCCCTAATCGGACTGAGGGTTGTGGAAGTGGGACCGACAGCACGCAGAGGGGGACCGGGTCGATCCCCGGCTTGCGCATTATGCCTCTCCGGCTGGCTCAGCGCCCGAATGCTCATTTAGTGGGTTGACTTAGGCATACGGAGTACATTCCAAGTCTAAGATCAAACTGGATCGAGGGTTGCGGCAGCAGGATCGATAGCACGCAGAGGGGACCGAGTCGATCCTCGATTTGCTCATTCTACCTTTTCGACCGATTTAGCGCCCGCACACTAGTTTCGTTGGTTGGCTTAGGCATACGGAGTTCATTCCATGTCTAAGCATACGGAGTTCATTCCCAGTCTAAGATCAGACCAGACTGAGGGTTACGGCAGTAGGACCAGCAACAGGATCGACAGCATGTAGGGGGGATCGGGTCGATCCCCGGCATGCACATTCTACCTCTCTGGCTGACTGAGCACCCGTACGCTAGTTTCGTGGGTTGGCTTAGGCATACGGAGTTCATTCCATGTCTAAGCCCCAGCCAGACCGAGGGTTGTGACAGCAGGACCAGCAGTGGGATCGGCAGCACGTAGAAGGGGATCAGGCTAATCCCCGACTTACGTATTATGCCTCTCCGGCTGGCCTCTCCGACCTCTTGAGCGCCTGCATGCTCGTTTCGTGGGTTGAGTTAGGCATACGGAGTTCATCCCCAGTCTAAGCATACGGAGTTCATCCCTAGTCTAAGATCGAACTGGATCGAAGGTTACGGTAGCAGGATCATCAACACGCAGAGGGGATCGGGTCGATCCCCAGGTTGCGCATTCTGCCTCTCTGGTCGGGTGAGTGCCCGCACGCCCGTTTCGTAGGTTGGATTAGGCATAAGGAGCTCATTCCATGTCTAAGCCCCAGTCGGACCGAAGATTGTGGCAGCGAGATCGGCATCACACAGAGAGGGACCAGGTCAATCCTCGGCTTGCTCATTTCGTGGGTTGGCTTAGGCATACGGAGTTCATTTCATGTCTAAGCATACAAAGTTCATTCCCAGTCTAAGATCAGATCGGACTGAGGGTTATGACAGTAGGACCAGCAACAGGATCGATAGCACGCATGGGGGATTGGGTCGATCCCCGGCATGCACATTCTGCCTCTCCGACTGACTGAGTACCCGCATGCTCGTTTCGTGGGTTGGCTTAGGCATACGAGTTCATTCCATGTCTATGCCCCAGCTAGACCGAGGGTTGTGGCAGCAGGACCGGCAATGGAATTGGCAGCACGTAGAAGGGGATTGGGCTAATCCCTGGCTTACGCATTATGCCTCTCCAGCCGGCCTTTCTGACCTCCTGAGCGCCTGCATGCTCGTTTCGTGGGTTGAGTTAGGCATACGGAGTTCATCCCCAGTCTAAGCATACGGAGTTCATCCCCAATCTAAGATCGAACTGGATCGAGGGTTGCTGTAGCAGGATCGTCAATGCGTAGAGGGGACCAGGTCGATCCCCAGCTTGCGCATTCTGCCTCTCTGACCGACTGAGCGCCCGCACGCCCGTTTCGTGGGTTTGCTTAGGCATAGGGAGTTCATTCCATGTCTAAGCCCCAGTCGGACCGAGGGTTGTGGTAGTGGGACCGACAGCATGTAGAGGGGGACCGAGCCAATCCTCGGCTTGCGCATTATGTCTCTCCGACCAGTTCAGCGCTCGAACACTCGTTTCGTGGGTTGACTTAGGCATACAGAGTTCCTTCCCAGTCTAAGATCGAACCGGACCGAGGGTTGCGGTAGCTGGATCGACAGCACGCAGAGGGGGACCGGGCCGATCCCCACTTACGCATTCTACCTCTTCGGCTGGCTGAGCACCCACACGCTCGTTTCATGGGTTGGCTTAGGCATACGGAGTTCATTCCATGTCCAAGCATACAGAGTTCATTCCCAGTCTAAGATCGAACCTGATCGAGGGTTGCGGCAGTAGGATCGGTAACACGCATGGGGGACTGGGTCGATCCCCGACTTGCGTATTCTGCCTCTCCGATCGGCTGAGCGCCCACACACCTGTTCCATGGGTTCGCTTAGGCATAGGAGTTCATTCCATGTCTAAGCCCCAATCGGACCGAGGGTGTGGCAGCGGGGCCGGCAGCAAACAGAGGGGGACCAGGTCGATCCCCGGCTTGCTCATTTTGTGCGTTGGCTTAGGCATACGGAGTTCATTCCATGTCTAAGCATACGGAGTTCATTCCGAGTCTAAGAGTTTGAGCCACGGTGCACATGCTGGGCTCGGGCATGTGCTGGTGCTACATTTTTTTTGCCCGGGGCACCATCACAGCAGCATCACCGGAGCATCGTCGGAGAGCCTAACCGGCGGCATTGCAGGTTACGGCGATTGGGGGGGCCGGGGGGTGTGCGCACATGATGTGCAATGGTTGCTGGTACTTGGCCCTTATATTGGCCCCCTATCCCTCATCACACCTTGAGAACTCACACCCCCTTAAAGAGCATTTGAGATTTTATAGGTTTGCTGCCAGTAGCCATTAAAGTGTCTGAAATGGGGACACTTTTTTCAAAGGGTCACAAAATCTTCTGCACTTCGAGTTTTTAGCTAAAGTTTTTTGTGCATGCCAAGAAAAATACAAGGATCACCTCTACCAAATTTGGGGATGAAACTCTTTCTAAAAAAATTTTAAAAAATCTCGAACCATAAAAAGTTTTACAAATCGTGCAAAATAGAAAACGGGTCGTCTTGTCACGAAACTTCACATGAAGGCATAGGGGACCATTGTATGAATTTACAGGCCATAAAAATGGCATTGGCACTTTAGAAATTTGAAGATGTGCTTGAACCCACGTACCACCCATTCGATCCCTGGCTTGTGCATCCTGCCTTTCTGGTCGACCGAGCGTCTGCATGCTCGTTTCGTGGGTTGACTTAGGCATATGGAGTTCATCCCCAATCTAAGCATATGGTGTTCATTCCCAGTCTAAGATCAGACCGAACCGAGGGTGCGATAGTAGGATTGATAGCACACAGGGGGACCGGGCTGATCCCCGGCATGTGCATTCTGCCTCTTCGACCGGCTGAGCACCCGCATGCCCATTTCGTGGGTTGGCTTAGGCATAGGGAGTTCATTCCTTGTCTAAGCCCCAACGGGATTGAGGGTTGTGGCAGCGGGACTGGCAGTACGTAGAGGGGGACCGGGCCGATCCCTGGCTTGCGCATTCTACCTCTCCGACCAGTTGAGCGCCTGCACGCTCATTTCGTGGGTTGGCTTAAGCATACGGAGTTCATTCCATGTCTAAGCATACGGAGTTCATACCTAGTCTAAGAGTTTGAGCCACGGTGCACATGCTGGGCTCGAGCATGTGCTGGTGCTGCATTTTTTTCGCCTGGGGCACCATTGTCGGAGCATCGTCGGAGAGCCTAACCGGCGGCATTGGGGGTTCCGGCGATTGGGGGGCCGGGGGGTGTTCGCACATGATATGCGATGGGTGCTGATACTTCGCCCTTATATTGGCCCCTTATCCCTCATTAAACCTCAAGAACTCACACCCCCTTAAAGAGCATTTGAGATTTTATAGGTTTGCTGCCAATAGCCATTAAAGTGTCTGAAATGGGGACACTTTTTTCAAATGGTCACAAAATCTTCTATACTTCAAGTTTTTAGCTGAATTTTTTTGTGCATGCAAAAAAAAATACAAGGATCACCTCTGCCAAATTTGGGGACAAAACTCTTTCAAAAAACATTTTAAAAAATCCCAAACCATAAAAAGTTTCAAAAATCATGAAAAATAGTAAACGGGTCGTCTCGCCACAAAACTTCACATGAAGGTGTAGGGGACCATTGTATGAATTTACTAGCCATAAAAATGGCATTGGTAGGGTAGAAATATGAAGATGTGTTTGAACCCACTTACCACCCGTTCGATCCCCAGCTTACGCATCATGCCTCTCTGGTCGGCTGAACGTTCGCACTCTCGTTTCGCGGGTTGACTTAGGCATACGGAGTTAATCCCCGGTCTAGGCATACGGATTAATCCCCGGTCTAAGATCAGACCAGACCGAGGGTTGCGACAGTAGGATCGGCAGCACACAGGGGGGAACTGGGCTAATCCTCGGCTTGCGCATTCTGTTTCTCCAGTTGGCTGAGCGCCAGCACGCCCGTTTTGTGGGTTGGCTTAGGCATAGGGAGTTCATTCCATGTCTAAGCCCCAGCCAGATCGAGGGTTACGGCAGTGGGACCGACAGCACGTAGAGGGGGACAGGCCGATCCCCAACTTGCGCATTCTGGCTCTCCGGCCGACTGAGCGCCCGTACGCTTATTTCGTGGGTTGGCTTAGGCATATGGAGTTCATTCCATGTCTAAGCATATGCAGTTCATTCCCAGTCTAAGATTTTGAGCCACGGTGCACATGCTGGGCTCTGGCATGTGCTGGTGCAGCATTTTTTTCACCCGGGGCACCAGCGTCGGAGCATCGCTGGAGAGCCTAATTGACGGTATTGGGGGTTTTGATGATTGGGGGGGTGTGCGCACATGATGTGCGATGGGTGCTGGTACTTGGCCCTTATATTGGCCCCCTATCCCTCATCAAACCTCGAGAACTCACACCCCCTTAAAGAGCATTTGAGATTTTATAGGTTTGCTGCCAGTAGCCATTAAAGTGTCTGAAATGGGGACACTTTTTTCAAACGGTCACAAAATCTTCTCCACTACGAGTTTTTTGTTGAATTTTTTTGTTCATGCCAACAAAAATACAAGGATCACCTCTACCAAATTTGGGGACAAAACTCTTTCTAAAAACATTTTAAAAAATCCCAAACCATAAAAAGTTTCAAAAATCATGAAAAATACTAAACGGGTTATCTTGCCACAAAACTTCACATGAAGGCGTAGTGGACCATTTTATGAATTTACAAGCCATAAAAATGGTATTGGCTTGGCAGAAATATGAAGATGTGCTTGAACCCACCTACCACCTGTTCGATCCCCGGCTTGCGCATCCTGCCTCTCTGGTCGGCTGAGCGTCCGCACGCTCATTTCGTGGGTTGACTTAGGCATACGGAGTTCATCCCCAGTCTAAGCATACGAAGTTCATTCCCAGTCTAAGATTAGACCGGATCGAGGGTTGCGGCAACAAGATCGATAGCACGTAGGGGGGATCGGGTCGATCCCCGGCTTGCGCATTCTGCCTCTCCGATCGGCTGAGCGCCCGCACGCTCGTTTCATGGGTTGGCTTAGGCATACGGAGTTTATTCCATGTCTAAGCATACAGAGTTCATTCCCAGTCTAAGATCAGACCAGATCGAGGGTTGCGACTGCAGGACCAGTAGCAGGATTGGCAGCACACAGGGGGGATCGAGTCGATCCTCGATTTACGCATTCTGCCTCTCCAGCCGGCTGACCACCCGCACGCTTGTTTCATGGGGTTGGCTTAGGCATACTGTGTTCATCCCATGTCTAAGCATACAGAGTTCATTCCCAGTCTAAGATCAGACCAGACCAAGGGTTGCGACAACAGGACCAGCACCAGGATTGGCAGCACGCAGGGGGGATCGGGCCGATCCCCGATTTGCATATTCTGCTTCTCCAGTCGGCTGATCGCCTGCACGCTCGTTTCATGGGTTGGCTTAGGCATACGATGTTCATTCCATGTCTAAACCCCAGTCAGACCGAGGGTTATGGTAGCAGGACTGGCAACAGGATCGACAACACGCAGAGGGGGTCCGAGTTGATCCTCGACTTGCACATTATGCCTCTCCGGTCGGCTGAGCACCCGTACGCTCGTTTCATGGGTTGACCTAGGCATACGGAGTTCATCCCCAGTCTAAGCGTACGGAGATCATTCCCAGTCTAAGATCAGATCGGACCGAAGGTTGCGGCAGCAGGATTGATAGCACGTAGGGGGGATCGGGCGGATTCGCTGCTTGTGCATTCTACCTCTCCGGCCGGCTGAGCACCCACACACCCATTTTATGGGTTGGCTTAGGCATAGGGAGTTCATTCCATGTCTAAGCCCCAGTCAGACCGAGGGTTGTGGCAACGGGACCGACAACATGCAGAGAGGGACCGAGCTGATCCTCGACTTGCGCATTATGCCTCTTCGATCGGTTCAGTGCCTGAACGCTTGTTTCGTGGGTTGACTTAGGCATACGGAGTTCTTTCCCAGTCTAAGATCAGATCAGATTGAGGGTTGCAATAGTAGGATCGATAGCATGCAGAGGGGATCGAACCGATCCCTGGCTTGCGTATTCTGCCTCTCCAGCCGGCTGAGCGCCTGCACGCTCATTTCGTGGGTTGGCTTAGGCATACGGAGTTCATTCCATGTCTAAGCATATGGAGTTCGTTCCAGTCTAAGATCGGACCATACTGAGGGTTACGGTAGTAGGACCAGTAGCAGGATTGGCAACACGTAGAGGGACCGAGTCGATCCCCACTTCGAGTTTTTAGCTAAAAAAATTTTAAAAAATCCCGAACCGCAAAAAGTTTCAAAAATCGTGAAAAATAGAAAACGGGTCATCTTGCCACGAAACTTCATATGAAGGCTTAGGGGACCATTGTATGAATTTACAAGCCATAAAAATGACATTGGCATGGCAAAAATAAGAAGATGTGCTTGAACCCACCTATCACCTGTTCGATCCCTGGCTTGCGCATCCTGCCTCTCTGGTCGGTTGAGTGCCCCTACGCTCATTTCGTGGGTTGCCTTAGGCATACAGAGTTCATCCCCAGTCTAAGCATACAAAGTTGATTTCCAGTCTAAGATCAGACCAGACCGAGGGTTACGGCAGCAGGATCGGCAACATGCAGTGGGACCGGGCCAATCCCCGACTTACGCATTCTGCCTCTCCGGCCAGCTAAGCGCCCGCACGCTCATTTTGTGGGTTGGCTTAGGTATACGGAGTTCATTATCAGTCTAAGATTTTGGGCCACGGTGCACATGCTGGGCTCGGGCATGTGCTGGTGCCGCATTTTTTTCGCTCGGGGCACCATCGTCGGAGCATCAGCGGAGAGCCTAACCGACGGTATTGGGGGTTCCGGCGATTGGGGGGGTCGGGGGGTGTGCGCACATTATGTGCGATGGGTGCTGGTACTTGGCCCTTATATTGGGCACCTATTCCTCATCAAACCTCAAGAACTCACACCCCCTTAAAGAGCATTGGAGATTTTATAGGTTTACTACCAGTAGCCATTAAAGTGTCTGAAATGGGGACACTTTTTTCAAATGGTCACAAAATCTTCTCCACTTCGAGTTTTTAGCTAAAGTTTTTTGTGCACGTGAAAAAAAATACAAGGATCACCTCTACCAAATTTAGGGACAAAACTCTTTTGAAAAAAAATTTAAAAAATCTCGAACCGTAAAATGTTTCCAAAATCGTGAAAAATAGAAAACGGGTCGTCTTGCCATGAAACTTCACATTAAGGCTTAGGGGACCATTGTATGAATTTACAAGCCAAAAAAATGGCATTCGCATGGTATAAATATGAAGGTGTGCTTGAACCCAGCTACCAACCCGTTTGATCCCCGACTTGCGCATTTTGCCTCTCTAGTCG
>NW_019167826.1:14576037-14627745 GCF_002303985.1 Durio zibethinus
GGAATGAACTCCGTATGCCTAAGTCAACCAGTTAAACGAGCGGTGAGGGCGCTAAGTCGGCCAAAGAGGCATAATGCATAAGCCAGGGATCGACCCGATCCCCCTCTGCGTGCTGCCGGTCCCGCTGCCACAACCGTCGCGCGTAGCTGGGGCTCAGACATGGAATGAACTCCCTACGTAAGCCCAACCCATGAAAATGAGCATGCGGTCGCTCAGACGGCGAAGAGGTAGAATGTAAAAGCTGAGGATCGACTCGGTCCCCCCTTCGTGCTGCCGATCCTGCTGCCGCAACCCTCAGTCTGGTCCAATCTTAGACTAGGAATGAACTTCGTATACTTAGATTGGGGACGAACTCCGTATGCCTAAGTAAACCCACGAAACGAGCGTGCGAGCGCTAAGCCAACCAGGGAGGCCGGTCGGAGAGGTAGAATGCGCAGGCCGGGGATTGGCCCGATCCCTCCTGCGTGCTACCGATTTGGTTGCTGGTCTTACTGCCGCAACCTTCGGTCCGATCTGATCTTAGACTGGGAATGAACTCCGTATGCTTAGATTTTGTGACCGTTTGAAAAAAGTGTCCCCATTTCAGACACTTTAATGGCTACTGGCAGCAAACCTATAAAATCTCAAATGATCTTTAAGGGGGTGTAAGTTCTCGAGGTTTGATGAGGGATAGGGGGCCGATATAAGGGTCAAGTACTAGCACCCATCGTACATCATATGCGCACACCCCGACCCCCCAATCGTCAGAACCCCCAATGCCATCGGTTAAGCTCTCCGACGATGCTCCGACGATGGTGCCCTGAGGGAAAAAATGCAGCATCAGCAAATACTCTGAGCCCAGCATGTGCGCCACATCTCAAACTCTTAGACTAGGAATGAACTCTGTATGCTTAGACAACTGGAATGAACTCTAATTGCCCTAAGCCAACCCATGAATGCAGCGTGCAGGCCACTCAGCGGTCGGAGAGGCAGAAATGCGTAAGCCAAGGAATCGGTTTGGTCCCCCCTGCATGCTGTCAATCTTGCTATCACAAACCCTTGGTCCTGGTCACTATCTTAGACTGAGAATGAACTCTGTATGTCCAAAAATGAGCGTTCAGGCATTGAGCCAGCCAGAGAGGCATAATGCGTAAGCCGAGGATCAGCCCGATCCCATTACCACAACCCTTGGTCCGACTGGGGCTTAGACATGGAATGAACTCCATATGCCTAAGCCAACCCACGAAATGGGCGTGCGGGCACTCAACCGGCCGGAGAGGTAGAATGCGCAAGCCAGGGATCGGACCGGTCCCCCTTGCGTGCTATCGATCCTGCAGCCGCAACCCTTGGTCCGATCCGATCTTAGACTGGGAATGAACTCCATATGCTTAGATTGGGGATGAACTCCGTATGCCTAATTCAACCCAGGAAACGAGCGTACGGGCGCTCAGCCGACCGGAGAGGCATAATGTGCTAGTCGGGGATCAGCTCGGTCCCCATCTACGTGCTACTAATCCCAATGTCGGTCTTGTTGCAACCCTCGATCCAGTCTGATCTTAGACTGGGGATGAACTCCGTATGCCTAAGTCAACCCACGAAACGAGCGTGCGGGCACTGAGCCAACCGGAGAGGCATAATGCGCAAGCCGGGGATCGACCCGGTCCCTCTCTGCATGGTGCCAGTTTCGCTGCCACAACCCTCGATCCGATTGGGGCTTAGACATGGAATGAACTCCCTATGCCTAAGCCAACCCACGAAACGGGCGTGCGGTCACTAAGCCTGCCAGAAAGGCAGAATGTGCAAGCCGGGAATCAGCTCGGTCCCCCCTGCGTGCTGTCGATCCTGCTATCGTAACCCTTGGTCTGGTTCGATCTTAGACTGGGAATGAACTCCGTATGCTTAGACTGGGGATGAACTCCGTATGCCTAAGTCAACCCACGAAATGAGCGTGCTAACGCTTAGTCGACCAGAGAGGCAGGATGCGCAAGCCGGGGATCAAACGGGTGGTAGGTGGGTTCAAGCACATCTTCATATGCATCGAAACCCCCAATGCCACTAGTTAGGCACTCCGACGATGCTCCGATGATGCTCCGATGATGGTACCCGAGTGAAAAAAATACGACACCAGCACATGCCCGAGCCCATCATGGGCACCGTGGCTCAAACTATTAGACTGGGAATGAACTTTGTATGTTTAGACATGGAATAAACTCCGTATGCCTAAGCCAACCCATGAAACGAGCGTGCGGGTGCTCAGCCAGCTGAAGATGCAGAATGCGCAAGCTGGGGATCGACTCGATCCCCTTTTGCATGCTGTCGGTCCCACTGCCATAACCCTCGGTCCGATTGGGGCTTAGACGTGGAATGAACTCCCTATCCCTAAGCCAACCCACAAAACGGGCGTACAGCCGCTTAGCTGGCCGAAGAGGTAGAATGCACGAGTCGGGGATCAGCCCTGTCCCCCCTGTATGCTGTCGATCCTGCTGCCGCAACCCTCGGTCTAATCCGATCTTAAATTGGGAATGAACTTCGTATGCTTAGAATGGGGATGAACTCCGTATGCCTAAGTTAACTCACGAAACGAGCATACGGGCACTCAGCCCACCGGAGAGGCCGGCCGAAGAGGCAGAATGTGCAAGCCAGGGATCGGCTTGATCTCTCCTACGTTCTATCGATCCTGCTGCTGGTCCTGCTACCGTAACCCTTGATCTGGTCTGATCTTAAACTGGGAATGAACTCTGTATTCTTAGACATGGAATGAACTCCGTATGCCTAAGCCAACCCACGAAACGAGCATGCGGGCACTCAACGGGCCAAAGAGGTATAATGCACAAGTCAGGGACTGACCCGATCCCCCTCTGCGTGCTGTCGATCCTGCTACCAGAACCCTCGGTCCGGTCCGATCTTAGACTGGGAATGAACTCCGTATGCCTAATTCAACCCATGAATTCGGGCACTGAGCCGGCTGGAGAGGCATAATGCGCAAGCCGGGGATCAGCCCGATCCTCCTCTACGTGTTGTTGGTCCCGCTACCACAACCCTCGGTCCGACTGGGGCTTAGACATGTAATGAACTCCTAATGCATAAGCCAACCCACGAAACGGGCGTGCGAGCGCTCTGTTGGTCGGAGAGACAAAATACGCAAGCTGGGGATCGACTCGGTCCACCCTGCGAGCTGCCGATCCTACTGTCGCATCCCTCAGTTCGATCCGATCTTAGATTGGGAATGAACTCCATATGCTTAGACTGGGGATTAACTCCGTCTGCTTAAGTCAACCCATGAAACGAGCGTACGGGCACTCAGCCGATCGGAGAGGTCGACCAGAGAGGCATAATGTGCAAGCTAGGGATCAGCCCCATCCCCCTTTACGTGCTGTCGAACCCGCTGTCGATCTTGCTACCACAACCCTCGATCCGACTAGGGCTTAGACATGGAATTAACTCCGTATACCTAAGCCAACCCACGAAACAAGCGTGCGGGCGCTCAACCCGTCGAAGAGGCAGAATGCACAAGTCGAGGATCGACCCGATCCCCCATTGCATGTTGTCGATCCTGCTGCTCATCTTACTGTCGTAACCCTCAGTCTGGTCTAATCATAGACTGGGAATGAACTCCGTATGCTTAGACATGGAATGAACTCTGTATGCCTAAGACAACCCATGAAATGAGCGTGCGGGCGCTCCGCCGATCGGAGAGTCAAAACACACAAGCAGGGACCGGCCTGGTCCCTCCTGCGTGCTGTCGATCCTGCTACCGTAACCCTCGATCTGATCCGATCTTAGATAGGGAATGAACTCCGTATGCTTAAGTCAACCCATGAAATGAGCGTGCAGGTGTTGAGCCAGCCGAAGAGGCATAATGCGCAAGCCAAAGATCAGCCTGATCCTTCTCTGCGCGCTACCAGTCCCACTGCCACAACCCTCGATCTGGCTGGGACTTCGACATGGAATGAACTCCCTATGCCTAAGCCAACACATAAAATGGACGTGCGGGCACTCAGCTGGTCGAAGAGGCAAAATGCGTAAGCCAGGGATCGACCTGGTCCCCCCTGCGTGCTGCCGATCCTGCTGTCGTAACCCTCGATCTGGTCTGATCTTAGACTGAGAATAAACTCCATATGCTTAGACTGGGGATAAACCATGCATGCCTAAGTCAACCCATGAAACGAGCGTGCGGACGCTCAGTCGACTAGAGAGGTAAGATGCATAAGCCAGGGATCGAACGGGTGGTAGGTGGGTTTAAGCACATCTTCATATTTCTGCCATGCCAATGCCATTTTTATGGCTTGTAAATACATATAATGGTCCCCTAAGCCTTCATGTGAAGTTTCATGACAAGACGACCCGTTTTCTGTTTTTCACGATTTTTGAAACTTTTTAGGGTTCAGGATTTTTTAAAATTTTTTTAGAAAGCGTTTTGTCCCCAAATTTGGTAGAGGTGATCCTTTTTTTTTGTGTTGGTAGGCACAAAAAAAATTCAGCTAAAAACTCAAAGTGAGAGAAGATTTTGTGACCATTTGAAAAAAGTGTTCCCATTTCAAACACTTTAATGGCTACTGGCAAGCAAACCTATAAATCTCAAATGCCTTTAAGGGGCATGAGTTCTCGAGGTTTGATGAGGGATAGGGGCCCAATATAGGGGCCAAGTACCAGCACCCATTGAAACATCATGTGCGCACACCCTTCCGACCCCCAAATTGTCGGAACCCTAAATACTACCAGTTAGGCTCTCCGGTGATGCCTCCGACGATGGTGCCCTGGGTGAAGAAATGCGGCACCAGCACATGCCTGAGGCCCAGCATGTGCACCGTGGCTTCAAAATCTTAGACTGGGAATGAACTCCGTATGCTTAGACGGGGATGAACTCCGTATGCCTAAGTCAACCCACAAAACGAGCGTGCGGGCGCTCAGCCGTTTGGAGAGGCTGGACGAAGAGGTAGAATGCGCAAGCTGGGGATCAACCCGATCCCCCCCTGCATGCTACCATCCTACTACTGGTCCTACTGCCACAACTGTCAATCCGGCTTGATCTTAGACTGGGAATGAACTCCGTATGCCTAAGCTAATCCATTAAACGAGTGTGCAGGTACTCAGTCGGCTAGAGAGGCAGAATGCGCAAGTCGGGGACTGACCCGATCCCCCCTGCGTGCTGTCGATCCTACCATCGCAACCCTTGATCTGGTTCGATCTTAGACTGGGAATGAACTCCGTATGCCTAAGTCAACTCACGAAACGAGCGTTCGGGCGCTGAGCCAACCAGAGAGGCATAATGCGCAAGCTGGGGATCAACCTGGTCCCTTTCTGCATGCTGCCGGTCCCACTGCCACAACCCTCGGTCTGACTGGGGCTTAGACACAAAATGAACTCCCTATGTCTAAGCCAACCCATGAAACGGGTGTGCGAGCGCTTAGCTGGTCGGAGAGGCAGAATGCGCAAGTCGGGGATCGGCCCGGTCCCCCCGGCGTGCTACCAATCCTGCTGTCGCAACCCTCGATCTGATTTGATCTTAGACTGGGAATGAACTCCATATGCTTAGACTGGGGATGAACTTCATATGCCTAAGTCAACCCATGAAACAAGCGTGCGGGCGCTCAGTCGACCGGAGAGGCCGATCGGAGAGGCATAATGCACATGTCAGGGATCGGCCTGCTCCCCCCCTGCGTGCTACCAATCCTACTGCTGGTCTTGTTACCGTAACCCTCAGTCTGGTCTGATCTTAGACTAGAATGAACTCCGTATGCTTAGACATGGAATGAATTCCGTATGCCTAAGCCAACCTATGAAACGAAGCGTGCGGGCGCTCAGCCGATCGGAGAGGTAGAATACGGAAGTCGGGGACCGACCCGGTCGCCCCCTGCGTGCTAATGATCCTGCTGCCAAACCCTTGGTCTGGTCCGATCTTAGACTAGGAATGAACTTCGTATGCCTAAGTCAACCCATGAAACGAGCATGCGAGTGCTGAGCCGGTCGGAGAGGCATAATGCGCAAGCCGGGGATCGACCCAGTCCCCCTCTACGTGTTACCGGTCCCGCTGCCACAACCCTCGATCGGGTTGGGGCTTAGACATGGAATGAACTCCCTATGCCTAGGCCATCCCACGAAATGGGCGTGCGGGCGCTCAACCGACCAGAGAGGTAGAATGCACAAGCCAAGGATCAGCCCGGTCCCCCCTTCGTGCTGTCGATCCTGCTGTCGCAACCCTCGGTCCGGTCCAATCTTAGACTGGGAATGAACTTCTTATGCTTAGACTGGGGATGAACTCCGTATGCCTAAGTCAACCCACGAAACGGGCGTGTGGACGCTCAGCCGACTAGAGAGGCAGGATGCGTAAGCCGGGGATCGAACGGGTGGTAGGTGGGTTCAAGCACATCTTCATATTTCTGCCGTGCCTATGCCATTTTTATGGCTTGTAAATTCATACAATGGTCCCCTAAGCCTTCATGTGAAGTTTCGTGGCAAGACGACCCGTTTTCTATTTTTCATGATTTTTGAAACTTTTTACAGTTCAAGATTTTTTAAAATTTTTTTAGAAAGAGTTTTGTCCCCAAATTTGGTAGAGGTGATGCTTGTATTTTTTTTGGCATGCACAAAAAAATTTAGCTAAAAACTCGAAGTGGAGAAGATTTTGTTACCGTTTGAAAAAAGTGTCCGCATTTCAGACACTTTAATGGCTACTGGTAGCAAACCTATAAAATCTCAAATGCTCTTCCAGGGGGTGTGAGTTCTCAAGGTTTGATGAGGGATAGGGGGCCAATATAAGGGCCAAGTACCAGCACCCATCACACATCATGTGCGCACACCCCCCGGCCCCCCAATCACCGGAACCCCCAATGCCGTCGGTTAGGCTCTCCAACGATGCTCCGACGATGGCACACCGAGCGAAAAAAATGCGGCACCAGCACATGCCTGAGCCCAGCATGTGCATCGTGGCTCAAACTCTTAGACTGGCAATGAACTCCGTATGCTTAGACATGGAATAAACTCCGTATGCCTAAGCCAACCCATGAAATGAGCGTGCGGGCGCTCAGCTGGCTGAAGAGGCAGAATGCACAAGCAGAGGATCAGCCCGATCCCCCTCTACGTGCTGTCAATGCCGCTGCCACAATGCTTGGTCCGGCCGTGGCTTAGACATGGAATAAACTCCCTATGCCTAAGCTAACCCACGAAATAGGCGTGCGGGCACTCAGTCGGCCAGAGAGGCAGAATGCGTAAGCCAGGGATTGGCCCGATCCCACCTGGGTGCTACTGAACCTGCTGTAGCAACCCTCTGTTCGATCTGATCTTAGACTGGGAATGAACTCCATATGCTTAGACTAGGGATAAACTTCGTATGCCTAAGTCAACCCGTGAAACGAGCGTGCAGGCGCTCAGTCGACCGGAGAGGTAGAATGCATAAGTTGGGGATCGGCCTGGTTCCCCCCTACTTGCTGTTGATCCTGCTGCTGGTCCTACTGTCGTAACCCTCGGTCTGGTCTGATGTTAGACTGGGAATGAACTCCGTATGCCTAAGCCAACCCATGAAACAAGCGTGCGGGCGCTCAGTCAGCTGCAGAGGCAGAATGCGTAAGCCGAGGATAGGCTTGGTCCCCCCTCTGTACTGTCGATCCTACTGCCGCAACCCTCATTTCAGTTCGATCTTAGAATGGGACTAAACTCCGTATGCCTAAGTCAACCCATGAAACAAGCGTTCGGGCACTGAGCCGACCGGAGAGGCATAATGCGCAAGCCGGGGATCGACCCGATCCCCCTTTGCATGCTGTCAGTCCCGTTGCCACAACCCTCGGGCCGGCTGGGGTTAGACATGGAATGAACTCCCTATGCCTAAGCCAAACCATGAAACGGGCGTGCGGGTGCTCAGTCGACCGGAGAGGCGAAATGCGCAAGCTGAGGATCGGCCCGATCCCCACTATGTGTTGTCGATCCTACTGTCGCAACCCTCGGTCTAGTCCAATCTTAGACTGGGAATGAACTCCGTATGCTTAGATTGGGGATGAACTCCGTATGCCTAAGTCAACCCATGAAACGAGCGTACGGGCACTCAACCAACCGGAGAGGCTGGCCAGAGAGGCATAATACGTAAGTCAAGGATCAGCCCGGTCCCTCTCTGCGTGCTGCCGATCCTACTGTCGGTCTTGCTGCCACAACCTTCGATCTGGCTGGGGCTTAGACATGCAATGACCTTCGTATGCCTAAGCAAACCCACGAAACGAGCGTGCAGGCGCTCAGTCGGCCTTAGCCAGCCGGAGTGACAAAATGCGCAAGCCGGGGATCAGCCCGGTTGCCCCTTGCATGCTCCCAATCCTGCTGCTGGTCCTGCTACCGCAACCCTCGGTCTGATTCGATCTTAGTATGGGAATGAACTCCAAATGCTTCGACATGGAATGAACTCCGTATGCCTAAGCCAACCCATGAAACGAGCGTATGGGCGCTCAGCCAGCCGGAGAGGCAGAATGCGCAAGCCGAGGATCAGCCCGATCCCCCTATGCATGCTGTCGATCCTGCTGCTGCAACCCTCGGTCTGATCTGATCTTAGGCTGGGAATGAACTCTGTATGCCTAAGCCGACCCATGAAACGAGCGTGCGGGCACTCAGCCGGTCGGAGAGGCATAATGCGCAAGCCAGGGATCGGCTCGATCCCCCTCTATGTGCTACCGGTCCTACTGCCACAACCCTCGGTTCGACTGAGGCTTAGACATGGAAACTCCCTATGCCTAAGCCAACCCATGAAATGGGTGTGCGGGTGCTCAGTCGACCGAAGAGGCAGAATACGCAAGCTAAGGATCGACCAGATCCCCCCTACGTGTTGCCAATCCTGCTGTCGCAACCCTTGATCCGGTCTAATCTTAGACTGGGAATGAACTCCGTATGCCTAAGTCAACCCACGAAACGAGCGTGCGGGCGCTTAGCCGACCAGAGAGCAGGATGCGTAAGCCGGGGATCGAACGGATGGTAGGTGGGTTGAAGCACATCTTCATATTTCTGCCATGCCAATGCCATTTTTATGGCTTGTAAATTCATACAATGGTCCCCTAAGCCTTCGGGTGAAGTTTCGTGGCAAGACGACACGTTTTCTATTTTTCATGATTTTTGAAATTTTTTGGGGTTCGGGATTTTTTAAAATTTTTCTAGAAAGAGTTTTGTCCCAAAATTTGGTAGAGGTGATCCTTGCATTTTTGTTGGCATGTTCAAAAACATTCAGCTAAAAACTCGAAGTGGAGAAGATTTTGTGATCGTTTGAAAAAAGTGTCCCCATTTCAGATACTTTAATGGCTACTGACAGCAAACCTATAAAATCTCAAATGCTCTTTAAGGTGGTGTCAGTTCTTGAGGTTTGATGAGGGATAGGGGGCCAATATAAGGGCCAAGTACTAGCACCCATCACACATCATGTGCGCACACCCCCCGGCCCCCCAATCACCGAAACACCCAATGCGGTCGGTTAGGCTCTCCGGTGATGCTCCGACGATGGTGCCCCGAGTGAAAAAAATGCAGCACCAGCACATGCTCGAGCCTAGCCTGTGCACCGTGGCTCAAAATCTTAGACTGGGAATGAACTCCATATGCTTAGACATGGAATGAACTCCGTATGCCTAAGCCAACCCACGAAACAAGTGTGCGGGCGCTCAACCAGTCGAAGAGGAAGAATGCGCAAGCTAGGGATCGACCCGATCCCCCCTGCATGCTGTCGATCCTACTGCTGCAACCCTTGATCCGGTCTGATCTTAGACTGGGAATGAACTCCGTATGCATAAGTCAACCCATGAAACAAGCGTGCGGGCGTTGAGCCGACCGGAGAGGCATAATACGAAAGTCGGGGATCAACCCGGTCCCCCTCTGCATGCTGCCGGTCCCGCTGCCACAACCCTCGGTCCAGTTGGGGCTTAGACATGGAATAAACTCCCTATGCCTAAGCTAACCCATGAAACGGGCGTGCGGGCGCACAGCCGGCTGGAGAGGCAGAATGCGTAAGCCAGGGATCGGCCCGATCCCCCCTGCGTGTTGTCGATCCTGCTGTCGCAACCCTCGGTCCGGTCCGATCTTAGACTGGGAATGAACTTCATATGCTTAGACTGGGGATGAACTCCGTATGCCTAAGTCAACTCATGAAACGAGCGTGCGGGCGCTTAGCCGACTAGAGAGGCAGGATGCGCAAGCCGGAGATCGAACGGGTGGTAGGTGGGTTTAAGCACATCTTCATATTTCTGCCATGTCAATGCCATTTTTTATGGCTTGTAAATTCATACAATGGTCCCCTAAGCCTTCATGTGAAGTTTCGTGGCAAGACGACCCGTTTTCTATTTTTCACGATTTTGGAAACTTTTTACGGTTCGGGATTTTTTAAAATTTTTTTAGGAAGATTTCTGTCCCTAAATTTGGTAGAGGTGATCCCTGTATTTTTGTTGGCATGCAAAAAAAAATTCAGCTAAAAACGCGAAGTGGAGAAGATTTTGTGATCGTTTGAAAAAAGTGTCCCCATTTCAGACACTTTAATGGCTACTGGCAGCAAACCTATAAAATCTCAAATGCTCTTTAAGGGGGTGTGAGTTCTTGAGGTTTGATGAGGGATAGGGGGCCAATATAAGGCCAAGTACCAGCACCCATCACACATCATGTGCGCACACCCCCCCGGCCTCCCAATCTCCGGAACACCCAATGCCGTCGGTTAGGCTCTCCGACGATGCTCCGACGATGGTGCCCCGGGCGAAAAAAATGCGGCACCAGCACATGCCCGAGCCCAGCATGTGCACCATGGCTCAAAATCTTAGACTGGGAATGAACTCTATATGCTTAGACATGGAATGAACTCCGTATGCCTATGCCAACCCACGAAACGAGTGTGCGGGCGCTCAGCCGACCGGAGAGGCAGAATGTGTAAGTCAGGGATCGGCCCGATCCCCCTACGTGCTGTCGATCCTACTGCCACAACCCTCAATCTGGTCTGATCTTAGACTAGGAATGAACTCCATATGCCTAAGTCAACCCATGAAACGAGCGTGCGAGAGCTGAGCCGACCGAAGAGGCATAATGCGCAAGCCGGGGATCGGCCCGATCCTGTTCTGCGTGCTACCGATCCCGCTGCCACAACCCTTGGTTCGGTTGGGGCTTAGACATGGAATGAACTCCCTATGCCTAAGCAAACCCACAAAATCGGCGTGCGGCGCTTAGCCGGCTGGAGAGGCAGAATGCGCAAGCCGGGGATCGACCCGGTCCCCCCTACGTGCTGTCGATCCTGCTGTCGCAACCCTCGTCCAATCCGATCTTAGATTGGGAATGAACTCTGTACGCTTAGACTGGGGATGAACTTCGTATGCCTAAGTCAACCCACAAAAGGAGCGTGCGGGCACTCAGCCGGCCAGAGAGGCATAATGCGCAAGTCGGGGACTAGCCCGATCCCCCTCTGGGGGCTGCCGATCCCGCTGCCGGTCCGGCTGCCACAACACTCAGTCCGGCTGGGGCTTAGACAAGGAATGAACTCCGTATGCCTAAGCCAACGCACGAAACGAGCGTGCGGGCGCTCAGCAGGTCAGAGAGGCAGAATGCGCAAGCCGGGGTCAGCCCGGTCCCCCCTTGCGTGCTGCGATCCTACTGCTGGTCCTACTACCGCAACCCTCGGTTCGGTCTGATCTTAGACTGGGAATGAACTCCATATGCTTAGACTTGGAATGAACTCCGTATGCCTAAGCCAACCCATAAAACGAGTGTACGGGCGCTCAGCCGACCGGAGAGGCAGAATGCGTAAGCTAGGGATCGGCCCGATCGCCTCTGCGCGCTGTCGATCTTGTGGCAGCAACCCTCAGTTCGGTCTGATCTTAGACTATGAATGAACTCCGTATGCCTAAGTCAACCCACGAAACGAGCGTGCGGGCCCTGAGTCAGCCGGAGAGGCATAATGCGCAAGTCGGGGATCGGCCCGGTCCCCCTTTGCGTGCTGTCGGTCCCGCTGCCACAACCCTTGGTCCGACTGGGGCTTAGACATGGAATGAACTCCCTATACCTAAGTCGACCCACGAAACGGGCATGCGGTTGCTCAGCCGACCGGAGAGGTAAAATGCGTAAGCCGGGGATCGGCTCAGTCCCCCCCTTCGTGCTACCGATCTTGCTGCCACAAACCTCGGTCTGGTCCGATCTTAGACTGGGAATGAACTCTGTAGGCTTAGACCGGGGATGAACTTCGTATGCCTAAGTCAACCCGTGGAATGAGCGCGCGGGCGATCAGTCGACCAGAGAGGCAGGATGCGTAAGCCGAGGATCGAACGGGTGGTAGGTGGGTTCAAGCACATCTTCATATTTCTGCCATGCCAATGCCATTTTTATGGCTTGTAAATTCATACAATGGTCCCCTAAGCCTTCATGTGAAGTTTCGTGGCAAGACGACCCGTTTTCTATTTTTCATGATTTTTGAAACTTTTTGCGGTTCAAGATTTTTTAAAATTTTTTTAGAAAGAGTTTTGTCCCCAAATTTGGTAGAGATGATCCTTGTAGTTTTGTTGGCATGCACAAAAAAATTCAGCTAAAAAGTCAAAGTGAGAAGATTTTGTGACCGTTTGAAAAAAGTGTCCCCATTTCAGACACTTTAATGGCTACTGGCAGCAAACCTATAAAATCTCAAATGCTCTTTAAGGGGGTGTTAGTTCTCATGGTTTGATGAGGGATAGGGGACCAATATAAGGGCCAAGTACCAGCACCCATCGCACATCATGTGCGCACACCCCCGGCCCCCCCAATCACCGGAACCCCCAATGCCGTCGGTTAGGCTCTCCGACGATGGTGTCCCGGGCAAAAAAAATGCAGCACCAGCACATGCCTGAGCCCAGCATGTGCACCGTGGCTCAAAATCTTAGACTGGGAATGAACTCCATATGCTTAGACGTGGCATAAACTCCGTTTGCCTAAGCCAACCCACGAAACGAGCGTCTGGGTGCTCAGCCAGCTGGAGAGGTAAAATGCGCAAGCCAGGGATCGGCCCGGTCCCCCCTACGTGCTATCGATCCTGCTGCCATAACCTTTAGTCCGGTCTGATCTTAGACTGGGAATGAACTCCGTATGCATAAGTCGACCCACGAAACGAGCGTGCGAGCACTGAGCCAACCGAAGAGGCATAATGCGTAAGCCAGGGATCGGCCCGATCCCCTCCTGCGTGCTGTCGGTCCCGTTGCCACAACCCTCGGTCTGGCTGGGGCTTAGACATGGAATGAACTCCCTATGCCTAAGCCAACCCATGAAACGAGCGTCCGGGAGCTCAGCCGACTAGAGAGGCAGAATGCGCAAGCCGGGGTCGATCGATCCCCCTGCGTGCTGTCGATCTTACTGTCGCAACCCTCTGTCCGGTCTGATCTTAGACTGGGAATGAACTCCGTATGCTTAGACTGGGGATGAACTCTGTATGCCTAAGTCAACCCATGAAACGAGCGTACGGGCGCTCAGCCGGCCAGAGAGGCTGAATGCGTAAGCTGGGGATCGCCCGGTCCCCCCTACGTGCTATCGATCCTGCTGCTGGTCCTGCTGTCGCAACCCTCGGTCTGGTCCGATCTTAGATTGGAAATGAACTCCTTATGCATAGACATGGAATGAACTCCGTATGCCTAAGCCAACCCATAAAATGAGCGTGCGGGCGCTCAGCCGGTCGGAGAGACAGAACGCGCAAGCCGGGGATCGGCCTGATCCCCCCCTATGTGCTGTCTATCCTATTGTCGCAACCCTCAGTCCGGTTCGATCTTAGACTAGGAATGAACTCCGTATGCCTCAGTCAACCCATGAATTGAGCGTGCGGGCGCTGAGCCGGTCGGAGAGGCATAATGCACAAGCCGGGGATCGGCTCGGTCCCTCACCGCGTGCTGTCGGTCCCGCTGCCTTAACCCTCACTCCGACTGGGGCTTAGACATGGAATGAACTCCCTATACCTAAGCCAACCCATGAAACGAGTGTGCGGGCGCTTAGTCGGTCGGAGAGGTAGAATGCATAAGCCGGGGATCGGCCCGGTCCCCCCTGCATGCTGCCGATCCTGCTACTGCAACCCCCAGTCCAATTCGATCTTAGACTGGGAATGAACCCCGTATGCTTAGACGGGAGATGAACTCCGTATGCCTAAGTCAACCCACGAAACGAGCGTGCGGGCTGGCGCTCAGCCGACCAGGGAGGCAGGATGCGCAAACCGGGGATCGAACGGGTGGTATGTGGGTTCAAGCACATCTTCATATTTCTGCCATGCCAATGCCATTTTTATGGCTTGTAAATTCATACAATGGTCCCCTAAGCCCTCATGTGAAGTTTCGTGGCAAGACGACCCGATTTCTATTTTTCACGATTTTTGAAACTTTTTATGGTTCGGGATTTTTTAAAATTTTTTTGGAAAGAGTTTTGCCCCCAAATTTGGTAGAGGTGATCCTTGTATTTCTATTGGCATGCACAAAAAAATTCAGCTAAAAACTCGAAGTGGAGAAAATTTTGTGACCGTTTGAAAAAAGTATACCCATTTCAGACACTTTAATGGCTACTGGCAGCAAACCTATAAAATCTCAAATGCTCTTTAAGGGGGTGTGAGTTCTCGAGGTTTGATGAGGGATAGGGGGCCAATATAAGGGCCAAGTACCAGCACCCATCGCACATCATGTGCGCACACCCCCCGGCCCCCCCAATCGTCGGAACCCCCAATACCGTCGGTTAGGCTCTTCGACGATGCTGCCCCGAGCAAAAAAATGCGGCACCAGCACATGCCCGAGCCCAGCATGTGCACCGTGGCTTAAACTCTTAGACTGGGAATGAACTCCGTATGCTTAGATGTGGAAAGAACTTCCGTATGCCTATGCTAACCCACGAAACGAGCGTGCGGGCGCTCAACCGACCGGAGAGGCAGAATGCGCAAGCCGGGGATCGGCTCGGTCCCCCCTACGTGCTGTCGATCCTGCTACCATAACCATCTGTCCGGTCTGATCTTAGACTGGGAATAAACTCCGTATGCATAAGTCAACCCACGAAATGAGCATGCGGGCACTGAGCCGGCCGAAGAGGCATAATGCGCAAACTGAGGATCAACCCGGTCCCCCTCTGCGTTCTGTCGGTCCCGCTGCCACAACCCTCGGTCTGGCTGGGGCTTAGACATGGAATGAACTCCCTATGCCTAAGCCAACCATGAAACGGGCGTGTGGTCGCTCAGTCGGCCGAAGAGGCAGAATGCGCAAGCCGGGGATTGGCTCGGTCCCCCCTGCGTGCTGCCAATCCTGCTGCCGCAACCCTCGGTCCGGTCTGATCTTAGACGACCCGTTTTCTATTTTTCATGATTTTTGAAACTTTTTGCATTTCAGGATTTTTTAAATTTTTTTAGAAAGAGTTTTGTCCCCAAATTTGGTAGAGGTGATCCTTGTATTTTTGTTGGCATGCATAAAAAAATTCAGCTAAAAACTCGAAGTGGAGAAGATTTTGTGATTGTTTGAAAAAAGTGTCCCCATTTCAGACACTTTAATGTCTACCGGCAGCAAACCTATAAAATCTCAAATGCTCTTTAAGGGGGTGTGAGTTCTCGAGGTTTGATGAAGGATAGGGGGCCAATATAAAGGAAAAATACCAGCACCCATCGCACATCATGTGCGCACACCCCCGGCCCCCCCAATCGTCGGAAACCCCAATGCCTAAGTCAAACTGGGAAACACCGATCTTAGACTGGAAATGAACTCCGTTTGCTTAGACTGAGGATGAACTCTGTATGTCTAAGTCAACCCATGAAACGAGTGTGTGGGCGCTCAGTCGGTCGGAAAGGCATAATGCGCAAGCCGGGGATTAGCTCGATCCCCCGCTGCGTGCTGCCGGTCCCGCTGCCACAACCCTCGGTCCGACTGGGGCTTAGACATGGAATGAACTCCCTATGCCTAAGCCAACCCACGAAACAGGCGTGCGGGTGCTCAGTCGGCCGGAGAGGCAGAATGCGCAGGCCGAGGATTGGCCCGATCCCCCCTGCGTGCTGCCAGTCCTACTACTGCAACCCTCGGTCCAGTTCGATCTTAGACTGGGAATGAACTCCGGATGCTTAGACTGGGGATGAACTCCGTATACCTAAGTCAACCCACGAAATGAGCGTGTGGGCGCTCAGCCGATCGGAGAGGCATAATGCACAAGCCGAGGATCAACCCAATCCCCCGCTGCGTGCCGTCAGTCCCGCTGCCACGACCCTCAGTCTGGCTAGGGCTTAGACATTGAATGAACTCCTTATGCCTAAGCCAACCCACAAAACGGGCGTGCGGGCGCTCAGCCGGCCGGAGAGGCAGAATGCGCAAGTCGAGGATCGGCCCGATCCCCCTGTGTGCTGTCGATCCTGCTATCGCAACCCTCGATCCGATCCGATCTTAGACTAGGAATGAACTCCACATGCTTAGACTGGGGATGAACTCTGTATGCCTAAGTCAACCCACAAAACAAGCGTGTGGGCACTCAACCGGTCGGAAAGGCATAATGCGTAAGTCGGGGATCAGCTCGGTCCCCCACTGTGTGCTACCGGTCCCGCTGCCACAACCCTCGGTCCGGCTGGGGCTTAGACTTGGAATGAACTCCCTATGCCTAAGCCAACCCATGAAACGAGTGTGCGGGAGCTCAGTCGGCCGAAGAGGAAGAATGCGCAAGTCGGTGATCGGCCCGATCCCCCCCTGCGTGCTGTCGATCCTGTTGCCTGTCCTGCTACCACAACCCTTGGTCCGGACCGATCATAGACTGGGAATGAACTCCGTATGCCTAAGCCAACCCACGAAATGAGCATGCGAGCGCTCAGCCGGTCGGAGAGGCAGAATGCGCAAGCTAGGGATCAGCCCGGTCCTTCCTATGTGCTATTGATCCTGTTGCTGCAACCCTCGGTCTGATCCGATCTTAGATTGGGAATGAACTCCGTATGCGTAAGTAAACACACGAAATGAGCGTGCGGGCGCTGAGCCGGTCCGAAAAGGCATAATGCACAAGCCAAGAATCAACCCGGTCCTCCTCTGTGTGCTATCAGTCCCGCTGCCACAACCCTCGATCTGGCTAGGGCTTAGAGATGGAATGAACTCCCTACGCCTAAGCCAACCCACGAAACGGGGCGTCCAGGCACTCAGCCTGCCGGAGAGGCAGAATGCGCAAGCCGGGAATTGGCCTGGTCCCCCCTGCGTGCTACCGATCTTGCTGCCGCAACCTTCGGTCTGGTTCGATCTTAGACTGGGAATGAACTCCGTATGCTTAGACTGGGGATGAACTCCGTATGCCTAAGTCATCCCACGAAAACGAGCCTGTGGGTGCTCAACCGACCGGAGAGGCAAAATGCACAAGTTGAGGATCAGCCCGGTCCCCCGCTGCGTGCTGTCGATCCCACTGCCACAACCCTCGGTCTGGTTGGGGCTTAGACATGGAATGAACTCCCTATGCCTAAGCCTACCCATGAAACGGGTGTGCGGGCGCTCAGCCGGCCAGAGAGGAAGAATGTGCAGGCCGAGGATCAGCCTGATCCCCCCAACGTGCTGCTGATCCTGCTGTCGCAGCCCTCGATCTAGTTTGATCTTTGACTAGGAATGAACTTCGTATGCTTAGACTGGGGATGAACTCTGTATGCCTAAGTCAACCCACGAAACGAGCGTGCAGGCGCTCAGCCGGTAGGAGAGGCCGGCCGGATAGGCTTAATGTGCAAGCCGAGGATCAGCCCAGTCCCCCTCTGCGTTCTGCCAATCTCGCTGTCAGTCCTGCTGCCACAACCCTCGGTCCGGCTGGGGCTTAGACATGGAATGAACTCTGTATGCCTAAGCCTACCCACGAAACAAGCGTGCAGGCGCTCAGCCGACCGAAGAGGTAGAATGCGCAAGTCAGGGAATGGCCCGATCTGCCCCTGTGTGCTGTCGATCTTGCTGCCGCGACCCTCGGTCCGGTCCGATCTTAGACTGGCAATGAACCCCGTATGCTTAGACATGGAATAAACTCCGTATGCCTAAGACAACCCTCAAAATGAGCGTGCGGGCGCTCAGCCAATCGGAGAGGCAGAATGCGTAAGTTGGGGATCGACCCGGTCCCCCCTGCGTGCTGTCGATCCTGCTATCGCAACCCTCAGTCCGATCTGATCTTAGACTGGGAATGAACTCCGTATGCCTAAGTCAACCTACAAAATGAGTGTGCGGGCGCTCAGTCGGCCGAAGAGGCATAATGCATAAGCCGGGGATCAGCCTGGTCCCCCTCTGCATGCTGTCGGTCCCACTGCCACAATCCTTGGTCCGACTGGGGCTTAGACATGGAATGAACTCCCTATGCCTAAGCCAACCCATGAAACGGGCGTGCGGGCGCTCAGCCGGCCGGAGAGGTAGAATGCGAAAGTCGGGGATCGGCCCGGTCCCCCCTGCGTGCTGTCGATCCTGCTGCCGCAACCCTCGGTCCAGTTCGATCTTAGACTGGGAATGAATTCTGTATGCTTAGACATGGAATGAACTCCGTATGCCTAAGCCAACCCATGAAACGAGCGTATGGGCACTCAGCCGACTGAAGAGGCAGAATGCGCAAGTCGAGGATCGGCCCGGTCCCCCCTACGTGCTGTCGATCTTACCGCTGCAACCCTCGGTCTGGTCCAATCTTAGACTAGGAATGAACTCCGCAAGCCTAAGTCAACCCATGAAACGAGCGTGCGGGCGCTGAGCTGGCGGAGTGGCATAATGTGCAAGTCGGGGATCGGCCCGATCCCCCTCTGTGTGCTGCCAGTCCCGCTACCACAACCCTCGGTCCAACGGGAGCTTAGACATGGAATGAACTCCGTATGCCTAAGCCAACCCATGAAACGGGCATGCGGGCGCTCAGCCGGCTGGAGAGGCAGAATGAGAAAGCTGCGGATCAGCCCAGTCCCCTCTGTGTGCTGTCGATCCTGTTGCCGCAACCCTCGGTCCGGTCCGATCTTAGACTGGGAATGAACTCTGTATGCTTAGACTGGGGATGAACTCCGTATGCCTAAGTCAACCCACGAAATGAGCGTACGGGCGCTCAGCCGACCAGAGAGGCAGGATGCGCAAGCTAGGGATCGAACGGGTGGTAGGTGGGTTCAAGCACATCTTCATATTTCTGCCATGCCAGTGCCATTTTTATGGTGTGTAAATTCATACAATGGTCCCCTAAGCCTTCATGTGAAGTTTCGTGGCAAGACAACCCGTTTTCTATTTTTCATGATTTTCGAAACTTTTTGCGGTTCAGGATTTTTTAAAATTTTTTTAGAAAGAGTTTTGTCCCCAAATTTGGTAGAGGTGATCCTTGTATTTTTATTGGTAGGCACAAAAAAATTCAGCTAAAAACTGGAAGTGGAGAAGATTTTGTGACCGTTTGAAAAAAGTGTCCCCATTTCAGACACTTTAGTGGCTACTGGCAGCAAACCTATAAAATCTCAAATGCTCTTTAAGGGGGTGTGAGTTCTCGAGGTTAGATGAGGGATAGGGGGCCAATATAAGGGCCAAGTACCTGCACCCATCACACATCATGTGCGCAGAACCCCCCGGCCCCCTCAATCGTCGGAACCCCAATGCCGCTGGTTAGGCTCTCCGGCGATGCTCCGACGATGCCCCGGCGATGGTGCCCCGAGCGAAAAAAATGCTGCACCAGCACATGCCGAGCCCAGCATGTGCATTGGGGCTCAAAATCTTAGATTGGGAATGAACTCCATATGCTTAGACATTGGAATGAACTCCGTATGCCTAAGCTAACCTACGAAACGAGCGTGCGGGCGCTCAGCTGCCGGAAAGGCAGAATGCGCAAGCCAGGGATCAGCCCGGTCCCCCCTACGTGCTGTCGATCCTGCTGCCACAACCCTCAGTCCGGTCTGATCTTAGACTCGGAATGAACTCCGTATGCATAAGTCAACCCACGAAATGAGCATACAGGCGTTGAGTCAGTCGAAGAGGCATAATGCGCAAGCCAGGGATCGGCCTGGTCCCCTCTGCGTGCTGCCAGTCCCGCTGCCACAACCCTTGGTCGGCTGGGGCTTAGACATGGAGTGAACTCCCTATGCCTAAGCCAACCCACGAAACGGGTGTGCGGGTGCTCAATCGACCAGAGAGGCATAATGCGCAAGCTGGGGATCCGCTCGGTCCCCCCTGTGTGCTGTCGATACCGCTGCCACAACCTTCGGTCCGGCTGGGGCTTAGACATGGAATGAGCTCCCTATGCTTAAGCCAACCCATGAAACGGGCGTGCGGGCGCTCAGCCGACCGGAGAGGTAGAATGTGCAAGCTGGGGATCGGCCCGGTCCCCCTACGTGCTATCGATCCTGCTGCCGCAACCCTCGTTCCGATCCAATCTTAGACTGGGAATGAACTCCGTATGCTTAGATTGGGGATGAACTTCGTATGCCTAAGTCAACCCACGAAATGAGCGTGTAGGTGCTCAACCGGCAGGAGAGGCATAACGCGCAAGCGGGGATTAGCCAGGTCCACCTCTGCGTGCTGTCGATCCCGCTGCCGGTCCTACTACCAAAACCCTCGGTCTGGCTGGGGCTTAGACATGGAATGAACTCCCTATGCCTAAGCCAACCCACGAAGCGGGCGTACGGGCGCTCAGCCGACCGGAGAGGCAGAATGTGTAAGCCGGGGATTGGCCCGATCCCTTCCGCGTGCTGTCGATCCTGTTGTCGCAACCCTCAGTCTGGTCCGATCTTAGATTGGGAATGAACTCCGTATGCTTAGACTGGGGATGAACTCCGTATGCCTAAGTCAACCCACGAAACGAGCGTGCGGGTGCTCAGCCGACCAGAGAGGCAAGATGCGCAAGCTGGGGATCGAACGGGTGGTAGGTGGGTTCAAGCACATCTTCACATTTCTGCCATGCCAATGCCATTTTTATGGCGTTTAAATTCATACAATGGTCCCCTAAGCCTTCATGTGAAGTTTCATGGCAAGACGACCCGTTTTCTATTTTTCATGATTTTGGAAACATTTTACGGTTCGGGATTGTTTAAAATTTTTTTAGAAAGAGTTTTGTCCCCAAATTTGGTAAGGTGATCCTTGTATTTTTCTTGGCATGCACAAAAAAATTCAGCTAAAAACTCGAAGTGGAGAAGATTTTGTGATCGTTTGAAAAAAATGTCCCCATTTCAAACACTTTAATGACTACTGGCAGCAAACCTATAAAATCTCAAATGCTCTTTAAGGGGGTGTAAGTTCTCGAGGTTTGATGAGGGATAGGGGGCCAATATAAGGGCCAAGTACCAGCACCCATCGCACATCATGTGCGCACAACCCCCCGGCCCCCCAATCACCGAAACCCCCAATGCCGCCTGCTAGGCTCTCCGACGATGCTCCGGCGATGGTGCCCCGGGCGAAAAAAATGCGGCACCAGCACATGCCCAAGCCCAGCATGTGCACCGTGGCTCAAAATCTTAGATTTGGAATGAACTCCGTATGCTTAGACATGGAATGAACTCCGTATGCTTAAGCCAACCTACGAAACGAGCGTGCGGTCGCTCAGTCGGTCGGAGAGGCAGATTGCGCAAGCTGGGGATAGGCTCAGCCCCCCCTACGTGCTATCGATCCTGTTGTCGTAACCCTCGATCTGATCCGATCTTAGACTTGGAATGAACTCCGTATGCATAAGTCAACCCACGAAACGAGCGTACGGGCGTTGAGCCGACCGATGAGGCATAATGCGCAAGCCGGGGATCGGCTCGGTCCCCCTCTGCGTGCTGTCGGTCCTGCTGCCACAACCCTCGGTCCAGCTGGGGCTTAGACAAGGAATGAACTCCCTATGCCTAAGCCAACCCACGAAACGGACGTGCGGGCGCTCAGCTGGCCGGAGAGGCAGAATGCACAAGCCGGGGATCCGCTCGGTCCCCCCTGTGTGCTGCCGATCCCGCTGCCACAACCCTCGGTCCGACTGGGGCTTAGACTTGGAATGAACTCCCTATGCCTAAGCCAACCCATGAAACTGGCGTGCAGGCGCTCAGCCGGTCGGAGAGGCAGAATGCACAAGCCGGGGATCGGCCCGGTCCCTCCTGCGTGCTGTCGATCCTACTGCCGCAACCCTTGGTTCGGTCTGATCTTAGACTGGGAATGAACTCTGTATGCTTAGATTGGGGATGAACTTCGTATGCCTAAGTCAACCCACGGAACGAGCGTGCGGGCGCTCAGCCGGCCGGAGAGGCCGACCGAAGAGGCATAATGCGCAAGTCAGGGATCAGCCCAGTCCCCCTCTGGGTGCTGTCGATCCTGCTACCACAACCCTCGGTTCGGCTGGGGCTTAGACATGGAATGAACTCCGTATGCCTAAGCCAACCCACGAAATGAGCGTGCGGGCGCTCAGCCGGCCGGAGAGGCAGAATGCGCAAGCCGGGGATCAGCTCAATCCCCCCCTGCGTGTTGTCGATCCTGCTGCTAGTCCTAGTGCGGTAACCCGCGGTTCGGTCCGATCTTAGACTGGGAATGAACTCCGTATGCTTGGACATGGAATGAACTCCGTATGCCTAAGCCAACCCATGAAACGAGCGTGCGGGCGCTCAGCTGGCCAGAGAGGCAGAATGTGTAAGCCAGGGATCGGCCCGGTCCCCCCTTGCGTGCTGTCAGTCCTGCTGCTACAACCCTCGGTCCGGTCTGATCTTAGACTGAGAATGAACTCCGTATGCCTAAGTCAACCCATGAAACGAGCGTGCGAGCATTGAGCCAGTCGGAGAGGCATAATGCACAAGCCAAGGATCGGCCCGGTCCCCCTCTGCATGCTACCGGTCCCACTGCCACAACCCTCCGTCCGACTGGGGCTTAGACATGGAATGAACTCCCTATGCCTAAGCCAACCCACAAAATGGGCGTACGGGTGCTCAGCCGGCTGGAAAGGCAGAATGTGCATGCCGAGGATTGGCCCGGTCCCCCCTGCGTGCTATCGATCCTGTTGTCACAACCCTCGATCCGGTCCGATCGTAGATGGCGAGAGGATGGCGAGAGGAAGCCACCAGCAGGCAAGTGGAAAGCAAAGGGGGATCGAGAGCCACTAGCATGCTACCTATGTGGAGGGAGCCACATAGCGTGCAATTACCCGCAGAAGGGCAAGCTGGCTGCTGTAGACAAGGAGTCTAACGAGGAACCAGAGGCAGGGGCAGCAAAGCTTAGGTCGTTGGTGCTCAATGCTGTCCAGAGTAAGGGGAGCCACAAGCCAGAAGGCTTGATGTTTGCGGATCTGATGGTTGCGGGTCAGAAGGTGAGCGCACTGGTGGACACAGGTGCCTCACATCTTTTTATTTCAGGTGATAGAGCCCGAAAGCTTGAACTAAAGGTGCAGAAAGGGATTGGTACCATCAAAATGATGAACTCCAAGGAAGTTCTAGCCATTGCAGTAGTGCGGGGAGTGGAGTTACAGCTTGGAGACTGGAAAGGCAAGCAGACCATTGAGGTAATACCCCTTGATGACTATGAGTTTATGATTGGGTTGGATTTCCTTGTTCAGATTAACGCCCTCCTTGTGCCTTTTGCCGATTGTGTTTGCATCTTGGATGCATGGTGCCAATGCCTAGTGCCATTGAGGAGAGGCTCTGGAGTTAGGTCGCGGGTGGTGTCAGCCATCCAATTTGCCAAGGCGGTAAGCAGACAAGAAGACACCTTCTTGGCAGCCCTGAAATATGATGAGCCAAGGGAGAAGGAGACCGAGTCACCCTTGGAGGTGCTGAAGACCTTTAGTGATGTGATGCCCGCAAAGCTACCTAGCAAGCTACCACCTAAGAGGGAGGTGGACCACAAGATCGAGCTGGTGTCCGAGGCCAAGCCACCCACTAGAGCCCCTTACCGAATGTCTCCACCAGAGTTGGAGGAGTTGAGGAAGTAGCTCAAAGAGTTAGTTGATACCGGCTTCATCAGGCCATCGAAGACACCCTATGGTGCACCGGTTCTATTTCAACGCAAGCATGATGGGTCGTTGCAGCTGTGTATAGACTATCGGGCTTTGAACAAGCTGACCATCAAGAACAAGTACCCCATCCCACTCATTGCGGACTTGTTCGATCAACTTGGGAACGCAGGTGATTCACCAAGCTGGATTTGAGGTCAGGCTACTATCAAGTCAGGATCGCGAAGGGAGATGAGCCAAAGATAGCATGTGTCACTCGATATGGTTCGTATGAGTTCTTGGAGATGCCTTTCGGACTCACGAACACCCCAGCAACATTCTGCACCCTTATAAACAAGGTACTTCAGTCATTCCTTGATCGGTTTGTTGTGGTTTATTTGGATGACATTGTGATCTACAGCCAGACTTTGAAAGAGCATGTAGACCACTTGAGACAGGTGTTTGAGGTGTTGCGGGTGCACAAGCTATTTGTCAAGAGGAAGAAGTGCTCATTCGCCCCACAGGAGATCCCATTCCTTAGCCACATAGTGGGAGGTGGCAGGATACGCATGGATGAAGGCAACATACACGCCATCCTGGAGTGGCAACCGCCAGCCAAGGTCACTGAGTTGAGATCGTTCCTTAGGCTGGTCAACTACTACAGGCACTTCATCAAAGGTCACTCAGCAATAGCCACGCCATTGACTAACTTGCTCAAGAAGGGGAAAGCATGGGAGTGGAGCACAGGGTGCCAGGAAGCCTTTGATAGGTTGAAGCGGGCTGTGACTGAGGAGCCAGTCTTGGCCTTGCCAGACCATGCCAAGCCATATGAGGTGCATACGCCCTGAGTAGGAAGGCTAACCTTGCTGCCATTAGCCAACCAGAGGGGTCACTAGTGCCGCGCATCAAGGAGGGACTTACGCATGATCCTACAGCCAAGGCTTTGATGGAGTATGCCCAGCAAGGTAAGACTAGGCAGTTTTAGTTGCAGGATGGCTTGCTGTACACCAGGGGTAGTAGACTATTTGTGTCGCAGTACGGGAAGCTCCGTAAGGAAGTTTTACAAGAATGCCATGATTCAAGGTGGGTTGGACACCCCGGAGTGAGTCGTACCTTGGCACTGATCGAGGATCGGTACTACTAGCCGCACATGAGGGATGATGTGGAGGCCTATGTGAAGACTTGTCTTATGTGCCAATAGGACAAGGTGGAGCTCAAGAAACCAAGCGGTCTCTTGGAGCCATTTCCAGTGCCAGAGCGACCATGGGAGAGTGTTTCTCTGGACTTTATAGTCGGTCTAACCAAAGTAGAAGGGTTTGGAAGCATCATGGTAGTGGTGAACAGGTTTTCCATGTATGGAATCTTCATTCCAGCAACCAAGGAGTGCCCAATCGAGGAGGTAGCTCGATTGTTCCTGAAGAACATGGTTAAGTACTCGGGAGTGTCGAAGACCATTGTTAGTGATCGGGACGGGCGTTTCACGGGCAGGTTCTGGACTGAGTTGTTCAAGCTGTTGGGGTCAGACTTGAACTTTTCCACCAGCATGCATCCGCAGAATGATGGGCAGACAGAACAAGTGAATGGACTATTGGAGGTCTACCTCAGGCACTATGTGAGTGCCACACAAAGGGACTGGCCAAAGCTGCTAGATATTGCATAGTTTTCCTACAACTTGCAAAGGAGCGAGGCAACGAACTAGAGCCCATTTGAGGTTATGACAGGGCAACAACCATGAACACCTAGTTCGATCGCTACAGGTTATACAGGGTCGAATCCAGTAGCATAGAAGTTTGCCAAGGCATGGTAGGAGCAAATTGACTTGGCCAGAGTTTGTCTACACAAGGCGGCCAAGAGGTCAAAGAAGTGGGCAGACCAGAATAGGCGGGATGTGCAGTTCCAGGTTGGAGACTTGGGGTTGGTGAACCTGCATCCCATTGTGCACCATAGGGGGCTGCACAAAGGCCTAGTCTAGAGGTATGAGGGACCTTTCTGAGTAGTCAAGAGGGTAGGCAAAGTTGCCTACAAGCTGGATATGCCACCCAAGCTGAGGGTACACCCGGTGTTCCATGTGAGCATGCTCAAGCGTTCCATGAGGATGAGGGAGATCCAGGATGGGCAGAGTCAAAGCGTGCGCCATTGGGAGCAAGGGCCTCATATGAAAAGGAGGTCCACAGCATCATAGCTGACCGGGAGGTAAGACGGAAGAACTATCAACGAAGATAAGAGTACTCGGTGCGCTGGAAGGGACTTTCAGACAGTGAGGTGAGCTGGGAACTAGTAGATGACTTATGGCAGTTCGGGGACCAGATCAGGTAGTACCATGCAGAAAATGCAACGAGGGTGTTGCGCAATCAGGTGGGGGAGAATGTTACGCCCTGGGCGAGCGCGCCAGGCACATCAGGCACACCAGCAGGTGAGCCAGAGTTTGAGGCCCGTAGACCAGGCGTGCTGGCGGGTATCTACGCGCAAAGCCTAGCAAACGAGTTCAGAATGCCCGCCTAACTTGCAGGCCAACCCGTGAGACCAAGGCCTGGAATACAAGCTACTCGCACCACATCCAGAAGGGCCCAAGGTGCTGGACACGCAAGGGAAGCTTCTGGAAGCAGGCAGGATCAGCAGTAGCATCCTGGCATATTTGGTTGACACTGAAAATCAGGAGTTAGCATCCTGATTGATTGTAGTCTGTATAATCCCATGATTTTAGCCTTTATTCTAGGGATATTGCCAGTCCCCCTCTGGGTGCTACCGATCCTGCTACCACAACCCTCGGTCTGGCTAGGGCTTAGACATGGAATGAACTCCGTATGCCTAAGCCAACCCACGAAACGAGCATGTGGGCGCTCAACCGACCGGAGAAGCAGAATGTGCAAGCTGGGGATCGGCACGGTCCCCCCTGTGAGCTGTCAATCCTGCTGTCGCAACCCTCAGTCCGATCCAATCTTAACTGGGAATGAACTCCGTATGCATAAGTTAACCCCACGAAATAAGCGTGCGGGCACTGAGCCAGCCGAATAGGCATAATGTGCAAGCCGGGGATCAGCTCGGTCCCCCTCTGCGTGCCATCGATCCCGCTGCCACAACCCTCGATCTGGCTAGCGCTTAGACATGGAATGAACTCTCTACGAAGCCAACCCATGAAACGGGTGAGCGGACGCTCAGCCGGTCGGAGAGGCAGAATGCGCAACCTGGGGATTGGCCGGATCCCCCCTGCGTGCTGCCGATCCTGTTGTCGCAACCCTCGATCCGGTCTGATCTTAGACTGGGAATGAACTCCGTATGCTTAGACTAGGGATGAACTCTGTATGCCTAAGTCAACCCACGAAACGAGCGTGCGGGCGCTCAGCCGGTTGGAGAGGCCGGTCGGAGAGGCATAATGAGCAAGCCAGGGATCAACCCGGTCCCCCTCTACGTACTGTCGATCCCACTACCGGTCCTGCTGCCACAACCCTCAGTCCGGCTGGGGCTTAGACATGGAATGAACTCCGTATGCCTAAACCAACCCACGAAACGAGCGTACGGGCACTCAGTCGGCCGGAGAGGTAGAATGTGCAAGCCGGGGATCGGCCTGATCCCCCTACGTACTATCGATCCTACTACTGCAACCCTCGGTCTGGTCTGATCTTAGACTGGGAAGGAACTCCGTATGCCTAAGCCAACCCATGAAACAAGCATGGGGGCACTGAGCCAGTCAGAGAGGCATAATGCACAAGCCGGGGATCGGCCCGATCCCCCTTTGCATGCTACCGGTCCCGCTACCACAACCCTCAGTCCGGCTGGGGCTTAGACATGGAATGACCTCCCTAGGCCTAAGCCAACCTAGGAAACGGGGGTGCGGGCGCTCAGTCGACTAGAGAGACAAAATGCGCAAGCCAGGGATCGGTCCGATCCCCCTACGTGCTATCGATCCTACTGTCGCAACCCTCGGTTCGATCTGATCTTAGACTAGGAATGAACTCTGTATGCTTAGACTGGGGATAAACTTTGTATGCCTAAGTTAACCCACGAAATGAACGTGCGGGCACTCAGCCAACCAGATAGGCAGGATGCGCAATCCGGGGATCGAATGGATGGTAAGTGGGTTCAAGCACATCCTCATATTTCTGCCACGCCAATGCTATTTTTTGGCTTGTAAATTCATACAATGGTCCCCTAAGCCCTCATGTGAAGTTTCGTGGCAAGACGACCCGTTTTCTATTTTTCATGATTGTGGAAACTTTTTATGGTTCGGGATTTTTTTAAATTTTTTTAGAAACATTTTTGTCCCCAAATTTCGTAGAGGTGATCCTTGTATATTTTTTGGCATGCACAAAAACATTCAGCTAAAAACTCTAAGTGGAAAAGATTTTGTGACCGTTTGAAAAAAGTGTCCCCATTTCAGACACTTTAATGGCTACTGGCAGCAAACCTATAAAATCTCAAATGCTCTTTAAGGGAGTGTGAGTTCTTGAGGTTTGATGAGGGATAGGGGGCCAATATAAGGGCCAAGTACCAGCACCCATCGCACATCATGTGCGCACACCCCCCAGCCCCCCCAATCATTAGAACCCCTAATGTCGTCGGTTAGGCTCTCTGGCGATGCTCCGACGATGGTGCCCCAGGTGAAAAAAATGCGGAACAGCACATGCCCAAGCCCAGCATGTGCACCGGGGCTCAAAATCTTAGACTGGGAATGAACTCCGTATGCCTAAGCCAACCCACGAAACGAGCATGCGGGCGCTCAGTCGACCAGAGAGGTAGAATGCGCAAGCCGAGGATCAACTCGGTCCCCCTCTATGTGCTGTCGATCCTGCTACTGCAACCCTCGGGTCCGGTCCGATCTTAGACTGGGAATGAACTCCATATGCATAAGTCAACCAATGAAACAAGCGTGCAGGCGCTGACCCGACGAAGAGCATAATGCGCAAGCTGGGGATCAGGCCCAGTCCCCCTCTGCATGCTGTCGGTCCCGCTGCCACAACCCTCAGTCTGACTGGGGCTTAGACATGGAATGAACTCCCTATGCCTAAGCCAACCCAAGAAACAGACGTGCGGGAGCTTAGTCGGCCGGAGAGGCAGAATGCACAAGTCGGGGGTCGACCCTGTCCCCCTACGTGCTGTCAATCCTACTGTCGCAACCCTCGATCTGGTCGATCTTAGACTAGGAATGAACTTCGTATGCTTAGAATGGGGATGAACTCCGTATGCCTAAGTCAACCCATGAAATGAGCGTGCGGGCGCTCAGTAGATCGAAGAGGCCGGCTGGAAAGGCATAATGCGCAAGTCGGGGATCAGCCCGGTCCGCCTTTACGTGCTGCCATTCCCGCTACCGGTCCTGCTGCCACAACGTTCGGTCCGGCTGGGGCTTAGACATGGGATGAACTCTATATGCCTAAGCCAACCCACGAAACGGCGTGCGGGTGCTCAGTCGACCGGAAAGGCAGAATGTATAAGCTGGGGATCGGCCCGGTCCGCTCCTACGTTTTGTCGATCCTGCTATCGCAATCGTTGGTCTGGTCCAATCTTAGGCTGTGAATGAACTCCGTATGCCTAAGTTAACCCATGAAACGAGCGTGCGGGCGCTGAGCTGACCGGAGAGGCGTAATGCACAAGCCAGGGATTGGTCCAGTCCCCCTTTGCGTGCTGTCGGTCCCACTGCCACAACCCTCGGTCCGACTGGGGCTTAGACATGGAATGAACTCCATATGCCTAAGCCAACCTATGAAACAGGCATGCGGGCACTCAGCCGGCCGAAGAGGCAGAATGTGCAAGTTGGGGATCGACCTGATCCCCTTTACGTGGTGTCGATCCTGCTGTCGCAACCCTCGGTCCGGTCCAATCTTAGACTGGGAATGAGCTTCATATGCTTAGAGTAGGGATGAACTTCGTATGCCTAAGTGAACCCACGAAATGAGCGTACGGGCGCTCAGTCGACCAGAGAGGTAGGATGCGCAAGCTGGGGATCGAACAGGTGGTAGGTGGGTTCAAGCACATCATATTTCTGTCATGCCAATGCCATTTTTATTGCTTGTAAATTCATACAATGGTCCCCTAAGCCTTCATGTGAAGTTTCGTGGCAAGACGACCCGTTTTCTATTTTTCACGATTTTTGAAACTTTTTACAGTTTGGGATTTTTTAAAATTTTTTTAGAAAGATTTTTGTCCCCAAATTTGGTAGAGGTGATCCCTGTATTTTTGCTGGTATGCATAAAAACATTCAGCTAAAAACTTGAAGTGAAGAAGATTTTGTGACCATTTCAAAAAAAGTGTCCCCATTTCAGACACTTTAATGGCTACTGGCAGCAAACCTATAAAATCTCAAATGCTCTTTAAAGGGGTGTGAGTTCTAAAGGTTTGATGAGGGATAGGGGGCCAATATAAGGGCCAAGCACCAGCACCCATCACACATCATTTGCGCACACCCCCTCGGCCCCCCCAATCGTTGGAACCCCCAATGCCGTCGGTTAGGCTCTCTGATGATGCTCCGGTGATGGTGCCCCGAGCAAAAACAATGCGGCACCAGCACATGCCAGAGCCCAGCATGTGCACCGTGGCTCAAAATCTTAGACTAGGAATGAACTCCGTATGCCTAAGCCAACCCACGAAACGAGTGTACGGGTGCTCAGCCGACTGGAGAGGCAAAATGCGCAAGCTAGGGAACGACGCGGTCCCCCTCTGCATGCTGCCGGTCCCGCTGCCACAGCCCTCATTCTGGCTGGAGCTTAGACATTAAAAGAACTCCCTACGCCTAAGCCAACCCATGAAACAGGCGTGCGGGCGCTCAGTCAACCGGAGAGGTAAAATACGCAAGTCGGGGATCGGCCCAGTCCCCCCTGCGTGCTGCTGATCCTGCTGTCACAACCCTCAGTCCAGTCTGATCCTAGAATGGGAATGAACTTCGTATGTTGAGACTGGGGATGAACTCCATATGCCTAAGTCAACCCATGAAACGAGCATGTGGGCGCTCAGCCGACAAGACAGGCAGAATGCGCAAGCTGGGGATCGAACGAGTGGTAGGTGGGTTCAAGCACATCTTCATATTTCTACCATGCCAATGCTATTTTTATGGCTTGTAAATTCATACAATGGTCCCCTAAGCCTTCATGTGAAGTTTCGTGGCAAGACGACCCGTTTTCTATTTTTCATGATTTTTTAAACTTGTTGCGGTTCGGGATTTTTTAAAATTTTTTTAGAAAGCGTTTTGTTGCAAAATTTGGTTGAGGTGATCCTTGTATTTTTTTTGGCATGCACAAAAACATTCAGCTAAAAAATCAAAGTGGAGAAGATTTTGTGACCGTTTGAAAAAAGTGTCCCCATTTCAGACACTTTAATGGCTACTGGCAGCAAACCTATAAAATCTCACATGCTCTTTAGGGGGGTGTGAGTTTTTGAGGTTTGATGAGGGATAGGGGGCCAATATAAGGGCCAAGTACCAGCACCCATCGCACATCATGTGCGCACACCCCCCGGCCCCCCAATCATCGCAACCCCCAATGCCGTCGGTTAGGCTCTCCGGCGATGCTTCGGCGATGCTCCGACGATGGTGCCCCGGGCAAAAAAATACGGCACCAGCACATGCCCGAGCCCAGCATGTGCACCGTGGCTCAAAATCTTAAACTGGGAATGAACTCCGTATGCTTAGACATGGAATGAACTCCGTATGCCTAAGCCAACCCATGAAACAAGCGTGCGGGCGCTCAGCCAATCGAAGAGGCAGAATGTGCAAGCCAGGGATCGGCTCGGTTCCCCCCTGTCTGCCATCAATCCTGCTGCTGTAACCCTCAGTCCAGTCTGATCTTAGGCTGGGAATGAACTCCGTATGCATAAGTCAACCCATGAAACGAACGTACGGGCGTTGAGCCGGTCGAAGAGGCATAATGCGCAAACTGGGGATTGGCCCGGTCCACCTCTGCATGCTGCCAGTCCAGCTGCCACAACCCTCGGTCCAGCTGGGGCTTAGACATGGAATGAACTCCCTATGCCTAAGCTAACCCATGAAATGGGCGTGCGGGCACTCAGCCGACCGGGGAGGCAGAATGCGCAAGCCGGGGATCGACCCGATCCCCCCTGCGTGCTATCGATCCTACTGCCGCAACCCTCGGTCCGGTTCGATCTTAGACTAGGAATGAACTCCATATGCTTAGACTGGGGATGAACTTCGTATGCCTAAGTCAACCCATGAAACGAGCATGCGGGCGCTCAGCCGACCAGAGAGGCAGGATGCGTAAGCCGAGGATCGAACTGGTGGTAGGTGGGTTCAAGCACATCTTCATATTTCTGCCATGCTAATGCCAATTTTATGGCTTGTAAATTCATACAATGGTCCCCTAAGCCTTCATGTGAAGTTTCGTGGTAAGATGACCCGTTTTCTATTTTTCACAATTTTTGAAACTTTTTACGGTTCGGGATTTTTTAAAATTTTTTTCGAAAGCGTTTTCTCCCCTAATTTGGTAGAGGTGATCCTTGTATTTTTTTTGGCATGCATAAAAAAATTCAGCTAAAAACTAGAAGTGGAGAAGATTTTGTGACCATTTGAAAAAAGTGTCCCCATTTCAGACACTTTAATGGCTACTGGCAGCAAACCTATAAAAGCTCAAATGCTCTTTAAGGGGGTGTGAGTTCTCGAGGTTTGATGAGGGATATGGGGCCAATATAAGGGACAAGTACCAGCACCCATCGCACATCATGTGCGCACACCCCCTGGGCCCCCCAATCGTTGGAACCCCCAATGCCGTCGGTTAGGCTCTCCGATGATGCTCCGGCAATGGTGCCCCCGGCTAAAAGAATGCGGCACCAGCACATGCCCGAGCCCAACATGTGCACCGGCCTCAAAATCTTAGACTGGGAATGAACTCCGTATGCTTAGACATGGAATGAACTCCGTATGCCTAAGCCAACCCACGAAACGAGCGTGCGGGCGCTCAGCAGGATAGAAAGGCAGAATGCGCAAGCCGGGGATCGGCCTGGTCCCCCCTACGTGCTGTCAATCCTGCTGCCACAACCCTCGGTCCGGTCTGATCTTAGATTGGGAATGAACTCTGTCTGCAGAAGTCAACCCCCGAAACGAGCGTGCGGGAACTAAGCCGGCCAAAGAGGCATATTGCAGAAGCCGAGGATCGCCACGATCCCCCTCTACATGCTACTGGTCCAGTTGCCATAACCCTCGGTCCGGCTGGGGCTTAGACATGGAATGAACTCCCTATGCCTAAGCCAACCCACGAAACAGGCGTGTAGGCACTCAGCCAGCCGGAGAGGCTGAATGCGCAAGCCGGGGATCGGCTTGGTCCCCCCTGCGTGCTGTCGATCCTGCTATCGCAACCCTCGATCCGGTCTGATCCTAGACTGGGAATGAACTCTGTATGCTTAGACTGGGGATGAACTCTGTATGCCTCAGTCAACCCACAAAACGAGCGTGCAGGCATTCAGTTAGCCGAAGAGGCCGGCCGAAGAGGCATAATGCGCAAGCCGAGGATCAGCCCGATCCCCCTTTACGTGCTGTCGATCCCGCTGTTGGTCCTGCTGCCACAACCCTCGGTCCGGCTAGGGCTTAGACATGGAATGAACTCTGTATGCCTAAGCCAACCCATGAAACGAGCGTGCGGGCACTCAGCTGGTCGAAGAGGCAGAATGCGTAAGCTGTGGATTGGCTCGGTCCCCCCATATGTGCTGTCGATCCTACTGCTGGTCCTGCTGCCGCAACTCTCGATCTGATCCGATCTTAGATTGGGAATGAACTCCGTATGCTTAGACATGGAATGAACTCCATATGCCTAAGCCAACCCATGAAACGAGCATGCGTGCACGCACTCAGTCGGTCGAAGAGGCAGAATGTGCAAGCCGAGGATCGACCCAATCCCTCCCTGTGTCATGTCGATCCTGCTACCACAACCATCAGTCTAGTCCGATCTTAGACTGGGAATGAACTTCGTATGCCTAAGTCAACACACGAAATGAGTGTGCGGGCGCTGAGCTGGTCGGAGAGGCAAAATACGAAAGTCAGGGGTCGGCCCGGTACCCCTCTGCGTGCTATCGATCTCGCTACCACAACCCTCGGTCTGGTTGGGGCTTAGACATGGAATGAACTCCCTATGCCTATGCCAACCCACGAAACGGGCATGCGGGCGCTCAGCCGACCGGAGAGGCAGAATGCGCAAGCCTAGGATCGGCCCGATCCCTCCTACCTGTTGTCGATCCTGCTGCCACAACCCTTGGTCCGGTCCGATCTTTGACTGGGAATGAACTTCGTATGCTTAGATCAGGGATGAACTCCGTATGCCTAAGTCAACACGCGAAACGAGCGTGTAGGCGCTCAGCCGACCAGAGAGGCAGGATGCGCAAGCCGGGGATCGAACGGGTAGTAGGTGGGTTCAAGCACATCTTCATATTTCGTCCATGCCAATGCCATTTTTATGGCTTGTAAATTCATACAATGGTCCCCTAAGCCTTCATGTTAAGTTTCATGGCAAGACGACCCGTTTTTTATTTTTCACAAATTTTGAAACTTTTTATGGTTTGGGATTTTTTGCTAGAGGTGATCCTTGTATTTTTGTTGGCATGCTCAAAAAAATTCAGCTAAAAACTCGAAGTGCAGAAGATTTTGTGACCGTTTGAAAAAGTGTCCCCATTTCAGACACTTTAATGGCTACAGGCAGCAAACCTATAAAATCTCAAATGCTCTTAAAGGGGGTGTGAGTTCTCAAGGTTTGATGAGGGATAGGGGGCCAATATAAGGGAAAATTACCAGCACCCATCGCACATCATGTGCGCACACCCCCCGGCCCCCCAATCATTGGAATCCCCAATGCCGTCGGTTAGGCTCTTCGGCGATGGTGCCCCGGCCAAAAAAAAATGTGGCACCAGCACATGCTCGAGCCCAACATGTGCACCGTGGCTCAAAATCTTAGACTAGGAATGAACTTTGTATAGTTAGATATGGAATGAACTTCGTATGCCTAAGCCAACCCACGAAACGAGCGTATGGGCGCTTAGTCGGCCAGAGAGGCAGAATGCGCAAGCCGGGATCGGCCCGATCCCCCCAACGTGCTGTCGATCCTGCTACTTCAACCCTTGGTCCGGTCTGATCCTAGATTGGGAATGAACTACGTATGCATAAGTAAACCCACGAAACGAGCGTACGGGTGCTGAGTCGGCTGAAGAGGCATAATGCGCAAGTCGGGTATTGGCCCGGTCACCCTCTGCATGCTGCCAGTCCCGCTGCCACAACCCTCGGTCCGGCTGGGGTTTAGACATGGAATGAACTCCTTATGCCTAAGCCAACCCACGAAACGGGAGTGCGAGTGCTCGGCCGGTCGGAGAGGCAGAATGTGCAAGCCGGGGATCAACTCGATCCCCCCTGCGTGCTATCGATCCTGCTGTCGCAACCCTTGGTTCGGTCCAATCTTAGACTGGAATGAACTCCGTATGCTTAGACTGGGGATGAACTCCGTATGCCTAAGTGAACCCATGAAACGAGCGTACGTTCGCTCAGTCGGTCGGAGAGGCATAATGCGCAAGCCGAGGATCAGCTCGATCCCCCTCTGCGTGCTGTTGATCCCGCTGTCGGTCCTACTGCCACAACCCTCGATCCGACTGGGGCTTAGACATGGAATGAACTCCGTATGCCTAAGCCAACCCACGAAACCAGCGTGCGGAGGCTAAGCCGGTCGGAGGGGCAGAATGTGCAAGTGAAGGATCGGCCTGATCCCCCCCTGTGTGCTGTCGATCCTGCTGTTGGTCCTGCTGCTAACCCTCAATCCGATCTGATCTTAGACTGTGAATGAACTCCATATGCTTAGACATGGAATGAACTCCGTATGCCTAAGCCAACCCACGAAATGAGCGTGCGGGTACTCAGCCAGTCGGAGAGGCAGAATGCACAAGCCCGTTGAGTACTGTCGATCCTACTACCGCAACCCTTGGTTCGGTCCGATCTTAGCCTGGGAATGAACTTCGTATGCCTAAGTCAACCCATGAAATGAGCGTGCGGGCGCTGAGCCGATCGGAGAGGCATAATGCGCAAGCTGGGGATCGACCTGGTCCCCCTTTATGTGCTACCGGTCCGGCTGCCACAACCCTCGGTTCGGCTTGGGCTTAGACATGGAATGAACTCCCTATGCCTAAGCTAACCCATGAAACAGGCGTACGGGTGCTCAACCGGCCGGAGAGGCAAAATGCGCAAGCTAGGGATTGGCTCGGTCCCCCTTGCGTGCTGTCAATCCTTCTACCGCAACCCTCAGTTCGGTCCGATCTTAGATTGGGAATGAACTCCGTATGCTTAGACTCGGGATGAACTCCGTCTGCCTAAGTCAACCCATGAAACGACGTACGAACGCGCAGTTGACCAGAGAGGCAGGATGCGTAAGCCTGGGATCGAATGGGTGGTAGGTGGGTTCAAGCACATCTTCATATTTTTGCCATGCCAATGCCATTTTTATGGCTTGTAAATTCATACAATGGTCCCCTAAGCCTTCATGTGAAGTTTCGTGGCAAGACGACCCGTTTTCTATTTTTCACGATTTTTGAAACTATTTCTGGTTCGGGATTTTTTAAAATTTTTTTAGATAGAGTTTTGTCCTTAAATTTGGTAGAGGTGATCCTTGTATTTTTGTTGGCATGCACAAAACAATTCAGCTAAAAACTCGAAGTGGAGAAGATTTTGTGACCGTTTGAAAAAAGTGTCCCCATTTCAGACACTTTAATGCCTACTGGCAGCAAACTTATAAAATCTCAAATGCTCTTTAAGGGGGTGTGAGTTCTTGAGGTTTTATGAGGGATAGGGGCCCAATATAAAGGCCAAGTACAAGCAGCCATCGCACATCATGTGCGTACACCCCTCGGCCCCCCAATCGTCGGAACCCCCAATGCCGCCGGTTAGGCTCTCCGACGATGCTCCGGTGATGGTGCCTCGGGTGAAAAAAATGCGGCACCAGCACATGCTCGAGCCCAGCATGTGCACCATGGCTCAAACTCTTAGACTGGGAATGAACTCTGTATACTTAGAAATGGAATTAACTCCGTATGCCTAAGCCAACCAATGAAACGAGCATGCGGGCACTCAGCCTGCCCCCTCTACATGCTGCCACTACCCTCGGTCCGACTGGGGCTTAGACATGGAATGATCTCCCTATGCCTAAGCCAACCCACGAAACGGGTGTTCGGGCGCTCAGCCGGTCGGAGAGGCAGAGTGCGCAAGCCGGGATAGGCCTGATCCCCCCTACGTGCTGCCGATCCTGTTGTCGCAACCCGTGGTCCGGTTTGATCTTAGACTGGGAATGAACGTCGTATGTTTAGACTGGGGATGAACTCCGTATGCCTAAGTCAAGCCATGAAATAAGCATGCAGGCGCTCAGTAGGTCGGAGAGGCCGACCAAAGAGGCAAAATGCGCAAGTCGGGGATCAGCCCGATCCCCATTTGTGTGCTGCTGGTCCCGCTGCCACAACCCTCGGTCCAGTTGGGGCTTAGACATGGAATGAACTCCCTATGCCTAAGCCAACCCATGAAACGGACGTGTCGGCGCTCAACTGGTCAGAGAGGCAGAATGCGCGAGCTGGGGATCAGCTCGGTCCCCCCTGCGTGCTGTCAATCCTGCTACCGCAACCCTCAGTCCATTCTGATCTTAGACTGGGAATGAACTCCATATACTTAGACTGGGGATGAACTTCGTATGCCTAAGCCAACCCATGAAAAGAGCGTGCGGGCACCCAGCCGACCGAAGAGGCAAAATGCGCAAGATGAGGATCGGCCTGGTCCCCCATGCATGCTACCAATCTTACTGTTGGTCGTGCTGCTGCAACCCTTGGCCCAGTCTAATCTTGACTGGGAATGAGCTCTGTATGCTTAGACATGGAATGAACTTCGTATGCCTAAACCAACCCACGAAACGAGCGTGCGGGAGCTCAGTCGACTGGAGAGGTAAAATGCGTAAGCCAGGGACCGACCCGATCCCCCCTGTGTGCTGTAGATCCAGCTACCGTAACCTTCGTTTTGGTCCGATCTTAGACTAGGAATGAACTCCGTATGCCTAAGTCAACCCACGAAACGAGCGTACGGGTGCTCAGCTGGTCGGAGAGGCCAGCCAGAGAGGCATAATGCGTAAGCCGAGGATCAACCCAGTCCCCCTCTCTGTCGATCCCGCTGCCGATCCTGCCACCACAAACGTCGGTCCGGCTGGGGCTTAGACATGGAATGAACTCCGTATGCCTAAGCCAACCCACGTAACGAGCGTGCAGGCACTCAGCTGGCCGGAGAGGTAGAATGCGCAAGCCAGGGATCGGCCCGATCCCCTCTGTGTGCTGTCGATCCTGCTGCTGGTTCTACTACCACAACCTTCAGTCCGATCTAATCTTAGACTGGGAATGAACTCCGTATGCTTAGACTGGGAATGAACTCCGTATGCCTAAGTCAACCCACAAAATGAGCGTTCGGGCGCTGAGCCGGCCAGAAAGGCATAATGCACAAGTCGGGGATCGATCCGGTCCCCCTTTGCGTGCTGTCGGTCTCGCTGCCACAACCCTCGGTCTGACTGAGGCTTAGACATGGAATGAACTCCCTATGCCTAAGCCAACCCATGAAACAGGCGTACGGGTGCTCAGTCGGTCGGAGAGGTAGAATGCATAAGTTAGGGATCAACCCGATCCACCCTACGTGCTACTGATCCTACTGCCGCAACCCTCGGTCCGGTCTGATGTTAGACTTTGAATGAACTCCGTATGCTTAGACTGGGGATGAACTCCGTCTGCCTAAGTCAACCCACAAAATGAGCGTGCGAGCGCTGAGCCGATTAGAGAGGCCGACCAAAGAGGCATAATGCGTAAGCCAGGGATCGGCCTGATCCCCCTCTGCGTGCTACCGGTTCCGCTGCCACAACCCTCAGTCCAGCTGGGGCTTAGACATGGAATGAACTCCCTATGCCTAAGCCAACCCATGAAACGGGCGTGCGGGTGCTCAGCCGACTGGAGAGGCAGAATGCGCAAGCCGGGGATCAGCTCGGTCTCCCTGCGTGCTGTCGATCCTACTGCTGCAACCCTCGGTTCGGTCTGATCTTAGACTAGGAATGAACTCCATATGCTTAGACTAGGGATGAACTCCGTATGCCTAAGTCAACGCACGAAATGAGCGTGCGGACGCTCAGTCGACAAGAGAGGCAGGATGCGTAAGCCGGGGATCGAACGGGTGGAAAGTGGGTTCAAGCACATCTTCATATTTCTGCCATGCCAATACCATTTTTATGGCTTGTAAATTCATATAATTGTCCCCTAAGCCTTCATGTGAAGTTTCGTGGCAAGATGACCCATTTTCTATTTTTCACAAATTTTGAAACTTTTTACGATTCGGGATCTTTTTAAATTTTTTTAGAAAGAGTTTTGTCCCCAAATTTGGTAGAGGTGATCCTTGTATTTTTGTTGGCATGCAGAAAAAAATTCAGCTAAAAACTCAAACTGGAGAAGATTTTGTGACCGTTTGAAAAAAGTGTCCCCATTTCAAACACTTTAATTGCTACTGGTAGCGAACCTATAAAATCTCAATTGCTCTTTAAGGGGGTGTGAGTTCTCGAGGTTTGATGAGGGATAGGGGGCCAATATAAAGGCCAAGTACCAGCACCCATCACACATCATGTGCGCACACCCGCCCGCCCCTCCAGTCGTCAGAACCCCTAATGCCGCCGGTTAGGCTCTTCGGCGATGCTCTGGTGATGGTGCCCCGAGCGAAAAAAATGTGGCACCAGCACATGCCCGAGCCCATCATGTGCACCGTGGCTCAAAATCTTAGACAGGGAATGAACTTTGCATGCTTAGACGTGAAATGAACTCTGTATGCCTAAGCCAACCCACGAAACGAGCATGAGGGTGCTCAGCCGACCGAAGAGGAAGAATGCGCAAGCCAAGGATCGGCTTGGTCCCCCTGACGTACTGTCGATCCTGCTATTGCAAACCTCATTTTGATCTGATCTTAGGCTAGGAATGAACTCCGTATGCATAAGTCAACCCACGAAGCGAGTGTACGGGCGCTGAACTGGCCGAAGAGGCATAATGCGCAAGTCGGGGATCAGCCCCGTCCCCCTCTACGTGCTGTCGGTCCCGCTACCACAACCCTCGATCCGACTGGGGCTTAGACATGGAATGAACTCCCTATGCCTAAGCCAACAAACAAAATGTGTGTGCGGTCGCTCAGCCGGCTGGAGAGGTAGAATGCACAAGCCGGGGATAGGCTCGGTCCCCCCTGTGTGTTGCCGATCATGCTACCGCAACCCTCAGTTTGGTCCGATCTTAGACTAGGAATGAACTCTGTATACTTAGACTGGGGAGGAACTCCGTATGCCTAAGCCAACCCATAAAATGAGTGTGCTGGCGCTCAGCCGACAGGAAAGGCGTAATGTGTAAGTCGGGGATCAGCCCGATCCCCCTCTGCGTGCTACCGATCCCGCTGCCAGTCCTGCTGCCACAACCCTTGGTCCGGCTGGGGCTTAGACATGGAATGAACTCTGTATGGCTAAGCCAACCCATGAAACGAGCGTGTGGGTGCTCAGCCAGCCGGAGAGGTAGAATGCGCAAGCCAGGGATTGGCCCGATCCCCCCTTGCGTGCTATCGATCTTACTGCTGGTCCTGCTGTCGCAACCCTCGGTCCGGTCTGATCTTAGATTGGGAATGAACTCCATATGCTTAGACATGGAATGAACTCCGTATGCCTAAGCCAACCCACGAAACAAGCATGCGGGCGCTCAGCCGACTGAAGAGGTAAAATGCGCAAGACGGGGACCGACCCGGTGCCCCCTGCGTGCTATCGATCCTGCTACTGTAACCCTCGGTCCGGTCCAATCTTAGACTGTGAATGAACTCTGTATGCCTAAGTCAACCCACGAAATGAGCGTACGGGCGCTGAGCCGATCGGAGAGGCATAATGCGCAAGTTGGGGATCGGCCCGATCCCTCACTGCGTACTATTGGTCCCGCTGCCACAACCCTCAGTCCGACTGGGGCTTAGACATGGAATTAACTCCCTATGCCTAAGCCAACCCACGAACGGGCGTGCGGGCACTCAACCGGCTAGAGAAACCTAATGCGTAAGCCAGGAATCAGCCCGATCCCCTTCTGCGTGCTGCCGGTCCTACTGCCACAACCCTTGGTCCGACTGGGGCTTAGACATGGAATGAACTCCCTATGCCTATGCCAACCCACGAAACGGGTGTACAGGTGCTCAGTTGGCCGGAGAGGCAGAATGCGCAAGCCAGGGATCGACCCAGTCCCCCCTACGTGCTATCGATCCTGCTGCCGCAACCCTCGTCAATCCGATCTTAGACTGTGAATGAACTCCATATGCTTAGACTGGGGAAGAACTCCGTATGCCTAAGTCAACCCATAAAATGAGTGTGCGGGCGCTCAACCTGTCAGAGAGGCCAATCGAAAAGGTAGAATGTGCAAGCCAGGGATCGACCCGGTCCTCTCTTTCGTGCTGTCGATCCTGCTGCTGGTTCTACTTTCGTAACCTACGATCTGATCCGATCTTAGACTGGGAATGAACTTCGTAGGGTTAGACATGGAATGAATTCCGTATGACTAAGCCAACCCATGAAATGAACATGCGGGCGCTCAGTCGGTTGGAGAGGCAGAATGCGTAAACTGAGGATCGACCCAGTCCCCTCTAGGTGCTATCGATCCTGCTGTCGCAACCCTCGGTCTGATCTGATCTTAGATTGGGAATGAACTCTATATGCCTAAGTCAACCCATGAAACGAGTGTGCAGGCGCTGAGCCGACTGAAGAGGCATAATGCGCAAGCCGAGGATCGGCCCGGTCCCCCTCTACGTGCTGTTAGTCCCGCTGCCACAACCCTCAGTCCGACTGGAGTTTAGACATGGAATGAACTCCCTATGCCTAAGCCAACCTATGAAACGGGCGTGCGGGGGCTCAGCTGGCTAGACAGGCAGAATGCATAAGCCAGGGATCGGCCCGGTCCCCCCTGCGTGCTATCGATCCTGCTACCGTAACCCTCGATCTAATCAGATCTTAGACTAGGAATGAACTCCGTATGATTAGACTGGGGATGAACTCCATAAGCCTAAGTAAACCCATGAAACAAGCGTACGGGCACTCAATCGACTAGAGAGGCAGGATGCGCAAGCCGGGGATCGAACGGGCGGTAGGTGGGTTCAAGCACATCTTCATATTTCTACCAGCCAATGCCTTTTTTATGGCTTGTAAATTCATACAATGGTCCCCTAAGCCTTCATGTGAAGTTTCGTGGCAAGACGACTCGTTTTCTATTTTTCATGATTTTTGAAATATTTTGCTGTTCGAGATTTTTTAAATTTTTTTAGAAAGCATTTTGTCCCCAAATTTGGTAGAGGTGATCCTTTTATTTTTTTTGGTATGCACAAAAAAATTCAGCTAAAAACTCGAAGTGGAGAATATTTTGTGACCGTTTGAAAAAAGTGTCCCCATTTCAGACACTTTAATGGCTATTGGCAGCAAACCTATAAAATCTCAAATGCTCTTTAAGGGGGTGTGAGTTCTCAAGGTTTGATGAGGGATAGGGGGCCAATATAAGGGCCAAGTAGCAGCACCCATCGCACATCATGTGCGCACACCCCCCGGCCCCCTCAATCATTGAAACCCCCAATGCCGCTAGTTAGGCTCTCCGACGATGCTCCGATGATGGTGCCTCGGGCGAAAAAAATGCGGCACCAGCACATGCCCGAGCCCAACATGTGCAACGTGGCTCAAAATCTTAGACTGGGAATGAACTTGGTATGCGTAGACATGGAATGAACTCCCTATGCCTAAGCCAACCCACGAAACGAGCGTGCAGGCGCTCAGCCAGCTGAAGAGGCAGATTGCGCAAGCCGGAGATCGACCCTGTCCCCCCTGCGTGCTGTCGATCCTACTGTCGCAACCCTCGGTCTGGTCTGATCTTAGACTGGGAATGAACTCCGTATGCATAAGTCAACCCACGAAATGAGCGTGCAGGAGCTGAGCCGGCCGAAGAGGCATAATGCACAAGTCAGGGATCGGCCCGGTCCCCCTCTGCGTGCTGTAAGTCCCGCTGCCACAACCCTCGGTCTGGCTGGGGCTTACACATGGAATGAACTCCCTATGCCCAAGCCAACCCACGAAATGGGCGTGCAGGCGCTCAGCCGGTCGGAGAGGCAGAATGCGCAAGCCGGGGATCAGCCCGATCCCCCTTGTGTGCTGCCGATCCTACTACCGTAACCCTTGGTCCGATCCGATCTTAGACTCGGAATGAACTCCATATGCTTAGACTGGGGATGAACTCCGTATGCCTAAGTCAACGCACGAAACGAGCGTGCGGGCGCTCAGCCGACTATAGAGGCAAAATGCGCAAGTCGGGGATCAAACGGGTGGTAGCTGGTGTCATAACGTCTAGATCCGGGGATCTATCGCCAGACATTGACTTTCAGGGAGTCGCCACCAATCTTTTTTATCTAGGTGCGATTGGCCACCTAAAGAATCTGTCCTTTCAGGGAACACCTAAGCTTGAGGGTCCCTAAAAGAATAGGTTCAGGTCTGCTAACCAGAACAAAGTTCGGGAGTTCGGTTACGTGTGAGGAAGGTTGTAGCACCCTCACAACGCCCATCAAAAGATGGTAACAGCTTAAATTTGTGTTATCCAAAAGCCTTAAAATTTTACCAAGTAATTAGTTGTTGGAAATTATTCTCAATTGACTCTAATACTTTTAGCAGAAAATTGAGAAAATTCCCTCACCTCAGGAGTATGCAAGAAAAACTACTGTTTCACTTGCAGGGGCTCCGTCGTCGGATTTATTAAAGAAAAAACAAAATCATCCAATTAATTATTGGAAATTATTCTCAATTAACTCTAATACTTTTAGCAGAAAATTGAGAAAATTCCCTCACCTCAAGAGTATGCAAGAAAAACTACTGTTTCACTTGCAGAGGCTCCGTCGTCGGATTAATTAAAGGAAAAAAAAAAAAAAAAAAAAAAAATCAAGATCAAAATCAAAGTCAAATAAAAAAAAATTCAAAAATTCAAAAAAAAAAAAAAAAAAAAAAAAAAAAAAAAAAAAACCTGGAGCGGCTCGGATCGCGGCTCGGCTCGGCTCGGCTCAAGGAAGAGAAAACGGCTCGGAGAAGCGGCTCGGGAAGAACGGCTCGGCTCGGCTCGGCTCGGAGGGGGCTGGCACGCCCGGGTCAGAATCGGGTCGACGCTTCGGGTCGGGTCGGGTTCGGCAAAACGCGCGGATCCTCTTATTAACTTAAAGCCAAACGACGTCGTTTTGGGAGGGTATAAAAGGCACTAACCTCTGTTTTCGGCAGACCGCCCCTCTCCTCTCTCTCTCTTCTTCCTTCTTTCTCTGCCTTCTCTCTAAAGACTGAAGAACACACGGTGGGATTTCGCCGGGATTCTGGAAATTCTCGCCGGAATCTGGAAAATCTCGCCGGAAGTTCACCGGAAGTTGCCGGAAAGATCACCGGTTTCTGGATTCTCGCCGGAAACTGGCTGGTCGTCGGAAACTTCAAGGTTGACCGGAATTCTGGCCGGAATATTCAAACTTTGCCGGAATTTCGCCGGAATCTGGGAAATTCCCAGAAATTTCCAGAAAATTTTTTCGCCAGAAATTTCTAGAAATTTTTTCTCACTCCCAGAGCACTCCTAACCTTTTTAGCTTCCTATACGCCTCCTTTTTCTTTCAAATCAGTAGCTTGCTTACTGTTTTCTGTGTGTTCTTGACTGTTCCAGGGGGGTGCTTTATATAGGGATTGATCAGGAGTTTCTGATCAATCCCAACTCCTCCTTGGACGGGAATTCAGTCTTTGAATCCAATTGGACTCTTTAGATTGAATCCCCACTCCCAGTAGGATTCTTCAGCTTCAATCTCAACCTTCCAAAAAAAAAAATCAAATAAAAATAATAGATAATTAGAACAGATATAAAACAATAAAATCTGATAACCTGAAGAAAATCAGAACAGATAATTTAGAGAGAAAAAAGAAAAGAAAAAATAAATAAATAAATAAAAATAAAATAATAATAATATAATAATAAATATATAACTATATAAATAAAATACATATAAATCTAATCTGAATAAAATAAATAAATAAATAAAGATATACATAATAATAATAATAATAATAATAAAATACATAGAATACAAAAGGAGAGGAAAAAAAAATACAGGATTGAAATGGGCCTTACCCATTTGGGCCAGGCCCAATTGATCTGGGCCCGGACCCAATTGGTGTCTACAGCTGCCCCCTCTTTGCACATTTTCTGTGAAACAGAAATTGCGCAAAGACGATAGACACCCAATCAAGACTCAACTCAACATTTTTATTTTTTGATTTTTTTTATTTTGATTTTTTGATTTTTTTTTGTTTTTTGTTTTTTTGTTTTTTTTGTTTTTTTTTTGGTCGAAGTCCTCTAAACAGAGAGCTCAACGACTTTTGAAAGTAAATTGCTCCTCTAAACAGAGGCAACGGAACTTTGAAAAGTAAATTGCTCCTCTCAACAGAGGTACCACGGACTTTGGAAAAGTAAATTGCTCCTCTAAACAGAGGCACCACGACTTTGAAAAGTAAATTGCTCCTCTAAACAGAGGCACTACGACTTTGGAAAAATAAATTGCTCCTCTCAACAGAGGCACCACGACTTTGAAAAGTAAATTGCTCCTCTAAACAGAGGCAACGAACTTTGAAAAGTAAATTGCTCCTCTAAACAGAGGCAACGAACTTTGAAAAGTAAATTGCTCCTCTAAACAGAGGTACCACGACTTTGAAAAGTAAATTGCTCCTCTAAACAGAGGCCAACGAACTTTGAAAAGTAAATTGCTCCTCTAAACAGAGGTACCACGACTTTGAAAAATAAATTGCTCCTCTAAACAGAGGCAACGGAACTTTGAAAAATAAATTGCTCCTCTAAACAGAGGTACCACGACTTTGAAAAGTAAATTGCTCCTCTCAACAGAGGTACCACGACTTTGGAAAAGTAAATTGCTCCTCTAAACAGAGGCAACGGAACTTTGAAAAATAAATTGCTCCTCTAAACAGAGGTAACGAACTTTGAAAAAGTAAATTGCTCCTCTAAACAGAGGCACCACGACTTTTGAAAAGTAAATTGCTCCTCTAAACAGAGGGCACCACGACTTTTGAAAAGTAAATTGCTCCTCTAAACAGAGGCAACGAACTTGGAAAAGTAAATACTCCTAGACAATCATGTCCGAAGGAGTTGAAAGTTGTGTTTGAAGGGATTTCAGGAGATTATGCCCAAAGGTCTTATAAATCAACCCTGATACCAAGAGACATCCTATTTCAAGGATTAGGAACTACCTGACAAGTTTCTTCTCAAAACTTGCAAAGTCTTTTCATATCTGTCTTTTCATGTGGGATGTTGGAACACCCCTGCTTCTTGAATTTGTACACTATATTCTCCTGAAAGTAGTGTATGCTGTGCAATGCATATGAATTTCAATGCATGCCATGCAAATGTTTGGCCAATTAATTCTTGTTCAATGTTATGGTACTCAAGTTCTCAAGCTCTTTTCTTCTTTCTTGGGTGTCAAGCCTTTGATTCCTCAAGGATCCAATTGCCCTGCTCTTCTTAAATCGAACCAGTGTAGCTCTCAATTGTCCTTTCCACTCACATTCTTTCCCTGTTCAGTTTCTCAATACTTTGGAATAAGCTTCATCAATCGATCATCCCTTGACCATCATTCAATGAATTTCTCAACACTAGCAAATTTCAAAACAAATTTCATCCACCATCACTGGGTCCTTGTCTCAGCATCAACCATTCCAAAACAGACTTTGTCTACTGATTGTCTTCATCATTCAATCATATCTTGCAAGTCATATCGATCAATTCATCACTTTTCAAGATTTGCCCCATCATTTCTTTTAGGTTTCTACCATTTCTTCATCATCTTAGATTTCTTTTCAAATGAATGTAAGATTCTTTTAAGCACATATTCATTCATTCATTATCATTTCAAATTTTGACAAATACAATGCAATCGAGCATTTTCTCAATTCATTCTAAGGGTGTAACAATAAGAGGACAGAAAGTGAATTATGGTAAAGATAATCAATGGAGATCTATTTTGGTACAAAGCAAATGAAAAAGGAAACAAATTGGATACATGTCATTGGAATGGACGGTATGTCCAAATGATGAAAATTCAGACAATTCTCAACATTAATCTAAGATTCTTTTTCAAAAACTCATTCCATTTACTGTTGAAGTCAACTTGAGCTTGGCAAACTTTGCCCCAGTCTTTGAAGGATCCTCAGATTTCTTCTATTTACGTGGGCCATTTGACCTGGATCTCTTTTTTTTTTTTTTTTTTTTTTTTTATCAAAATCACCCTTTCGGGTTTTCAATTTGAATATCTTTTTTTCATTTTCTCATTTTTTCTTTTTTTTTCCTTTTTTTTTTCTTTTTTTTTTCATCTTCTTTTTTCTCATTTTTCATCTATTGTTGATATCTTTCATACATCCAACTTTAGAGCACTGTTCCATTGCTTCCTCATGAGCATGCCTTCGTCCAACATATGATCATTCAAATTGAGTATTCACACTTGATCTAAATGGACTTTTCAAGGTTGTAATGTAGGCCAAGGTGAAGGGTCATAAAAAAAATGGATATAATAGGCTCAAAACATGTATTGAAAAGGTTCAAAACCGAAGGATCATTTGATGTAGCTTGGCATTTTGCCCCCACATCATTTCACCACTTTTTTCTTTCCTCACACAAAGGATTCTCATTACTTTGCCCCAAGTCATGTGTGGCACTTATCTTTTCTTTCTCTTTCCATCTTTGAGACCTTTTGTGGTGTTTTTTCCTTTTTTTTTTTTTTTTTTTTTTGAGATCTTTGTGATTTTTTTCAAAAATTACCCCCCAGTGTAGAGGGTGATCCTTGGTTGGGGTTCTTCAGAAAAAAATGATAGGCTCAAAGGGTAACAATAAATGGTTTTTCCAATGGTAAAAGAAAGATGGCCATTCTTCATCTCAATTGTGAATACTTTTCTTGAATATCATCTATTGAACAAAGCTCATGATCCTGTATGAAAGATTGCACATCTTCAAAACATATCTATTTCACTTCCAGCAACAGCTTACTTCTTGCCCAAATCATCTCTTCATATTAATGTGAATGAGTTCTCAAAATTAAATCCCAGAATTATTATTATCATTGTCTAAACATTCATCATCTGAAATTTAAGAATGGGAATGAAAGGTACCGGGGTATGGAATAATGGTCAAGTGAAAGAGAAAAATGTAATGAAATGCATTGACTTGCCTTTATTAAAATGATAACAAATGAAGTCATATTGCAAAAAAGAAATCTAACATTACTTGCAAAGAAATCTTAAAATGACAAAAAAAAACTTCAACCCGCCTTATCTTCATTAAAAATTAGCCCCCTATATGATCAGGTGAAGAAATCCCCATTGACATCTTGCCCCTCAATTCATTGTGACTCTCCAGATCCTTTCTGTTCTTGACTTTCACTCAAAACACTAACATTGGATGTTGTTGCTTTTCCTTGATCAAAACTTACCATTCCATCATTGATCAACCGTTGCACCTTATACTTTAAAGCAGTGCAATTTTCAGTAGAATGGCCAGTAATTCCATAGTGATAGTCGCAGTGGGCTGTAGGATCATACCACTTTGGGTAGGGTGGTTTAAGTGGCTCCACATGGCTGGGGGCAATCAAATGGCTATTATAAAGCTCTCGATATAACTCTGTATAAGTCATAGGGATTGGATCAAATACAGGTTTTTCTCGATTAGTCCGTTGTTCTCGTGAGCCACTGGCTGGGTTAGTAGGGCGGATTTGGGTTCTTACAGGAGCTTGAATGTTAAGGCGATAAGTGGATGAATAAGATGGTTGAGGAGCTAGCTGGTATGGGTAGGATGAGGCATTATTCACAGCGGGATAGTATGGAGAGTAGCCTTGGGATGGATAGGGTTGATAACCCCTGAATTGTTGTCTATCAAAGCTCACAGCTTGAGCTTCAGCTTCTTTCTTTTCTGATGCCTTCTTGGTTTCTCCTCCTTTTAACTTGCCATTTTTTATGGCACTTTCAATAATTTCTCCAGAGATCACCATGTCAGCAAAATTCTTAGTTGCATTCCCTATCATCTTTTCATAATAGGGAGGTTTCAAAGTGCTAACAAACAGCACTGTGGTCTCTTTTTCTGTCAGAGGAGGTTGTACCTGTGAAGCTATATCTCTCCATCTCTGGGCGTACTCTTTAAAAGACTCGTTTGACTTTTTCTCCAGATTCTGCAAAGACAAACGATCAGGAGCCAAATCGATAATGTGTCGATATTGACTGATGAAGTCATGTGCCATATCACTCCAAGAGCGAATACGAGTCCTATCCAACTGAACATACCATCTGGCGGCAGAGCCAGTAAGACTGTCCTGGAAAACATGCATCAAGAGTTTTTCATCATGTGCATGAGCTGCCATTTTTCGACAATACATTGTGATGTGAATTTTGGGGCATTTTGTACCATCATATTTTTCAAATTTCGGTACTTTGAACTTATAGGGAATAACCACATCAGGGACTAGGCAGAGCCCAGCAGCATCTACTGACCCATAAAAGCTAAATCCTTCCACAGCCCTTAGCCTTTGCTCTAGCATGCTAATCTTAGAACTTTCTTTTGCTTCCACCTTCATTTTTTCCTTCTCCTTCTCTTTTAAGTCATCTAGATCAGGAATTGGATCTGCTGCCTTTTCAGTGAAGACAGGATTTACATAGCTGTTATACTGTCCTGTGTTGAAAGCTGATGGCATTCCAGGATATGTGAAATGTTGTGGCGGGGCCTCTTGAGTAGACTGGGCTTGAGGTGGGCCAAAACCCGGAGGGTACAGAGGGTCAGCCATTTCTTGTAATGAGGGAATTTGCTGGCTTGTACTTTCTTCAACTCTTTTTCCTTTATTCATGTTATTAAGAGCCTCCAGAATCTTGCTTAGTTCACTTTCAATCTTCTCTTGAGCTTTTTCTAACTTTTCAAATCTATGGGAACTTTCCTCCTCCATTTGTCTGGCTCTGGATCTTGTGTTGTATGGATGAGCAGGGTTTTCGCTAGATGGAGCTATCCTGGAACCTTGAGTACCATACTCATGATCAGAAATGTTATGCTATGCTTTATGTATGATGCTCAAATGAAATGCACATTTTTTTTGAATAAAATCTAGTGTGAAATGGATGCAACTGATGTGTTAGAACATTGGTCATGAAAATAATGCAGATGTATACAATCAGACAAACAACGTAGTTAGTTTCATGGATGACATGAAAGTGATGCTGATGCATAATGTTACATATGATAATGAAAATGATACACAAAGTTAAACAATCAAAATGATTAGATAAACACCTTTTTGTGTCTTAATTTCAAGGTATATCTATCATTGGGTAGAAAGGGTTCTAACCTAGGTTTAGGCACTCTTTAAGGTTCATTATATGAGGTTTTAGAGTCAAAGTCTAAAGGTCCTCAAATTGTTCCTTACATCATTGTCCATCACAGACTAGTAAGGCACCCTAATCCTCACCCATTACAGGCTACAAGCGGAAAAGGCTCAATTTGAGTGGGAGTATTTCGCTAGCCACTGCGGAGGCATTAGACCTCACGAAAGCAATAGGTACTTTACTCCCTCCTAGAGGGACAGAGCTCGGGTGTAGAGCTCATGTTATGCACATGCATATGAATGCCATAATTAACAATGTAAATAAGAATGAATGAATAATAACACATATATACAAAAAGGGTTCAACTTTATTAGGCTTTTGGATAACACAAATTCATTTGCTGGCCTGACTCTCAAGTTCCCCAGCGGAGTCGCCAAGCTGTCATAACGTCTAGATCCGGGGATCTATCGCCAGACATTGACTTTAGGGAGTCGCCACCAATCTTTTTTTATCCAGGTGCGATTGGCCACCTATGGAATCTGCCCTTTTAGGGAACACCTAAGCTTAAGGGTCCCTAAAAGAATAGGTTCGGGTCTGCTTAACCAGAACAGAGTTCGGGAGTTCGGTTACGTGTGAGGAAGGTTATAGCACCCTCACAACGCCCATCAAAAGATGGTACCAGCTTAAATTTGTGTTATCCAAAAGCTTTAAAATTTTACCAAGTAATTAGTTATTGAAAATTATTCTCAATTGACTCTAATACTTTTAGCAGAAAATTGAGAAAATTCCCTCACCTCAAGAGTATGCAAGAAAAACTACTGTTTCACTTGCAGAGGCTCCGTCGTCGGATTATTTAAAGAAAAATCAAGATCAACCAATTAATTAATTATCGAAAATTATTCTCAATTGACTCTAATACTTTTAGCAGAAAATTGAGAAAATTCCCTCACCTCAGGAGTATGCAAGAAAAACTACTGTTTCACTTGCAGAGGCTCCGTCGTCGGATTATTTAAAGAAAAATCAAGATCAACCAATTAATTAATTATCGAAAATTATTCTCAATTGACTCTAATACTTTTAGCAGAAAATTGAGAAAATTCCCTCACCTCAGGAGTATGCAAGAAAAACTACTGTTTCACTTGCAGAGGCTCCGTCGTCGGATTAATTAAAGAAAAAAAAATCAAAATCAGCCAAGTAATTAATTATCGGAAATTATTCTCAATTAACTCTAATACTTTTAGCAGAAAATTGAGAAAATTCCCTCACCTCAGGAGTATGCAAGAAAAACTACTGTTTTTACTTGTAGAGGCTCCGTCGTCGGATTGATTAAAGAAAAAAGAAAAAAAAAAATCAAGATCAAAATCAAAGTCAAATAAAAAAAATTCAAAAAAAAAAAAAAAAAAAAAAAAAAAAAAAAAAAAAAAAAAACCTGGAGCGGCTCGGCTATCGGCTCGGCTCGGCTCGGCTCAAGGAAGAAAAACGGCTCGGAGGAGCGGCTTGGGAAGACCGGCTCGGCTCGGCTGGGCTCGGAGGGGGGCTGGGCACGCGCGGGTCAGAATCGGGTCGACGC
>NW_019167826.1:14628745-14651176 GCF_002303985.1 Durio zibethinus
GCTTGTTTCGTGGGTTGACTTAGGTATACGAAGTTCATTCCCAGTCTAAGATCGGACCGGATCAAAGGTTGTGGCAGCAGGATCGACAGCATGCAGGGGGGATCGGGTCGGTCCCCGACTTATGCATTCTGTCTTTCCGGTCGGCTGAGCGCCCGTATGCTTGTTTCGTGGGTTGGCTTAGGCATACGGAGTTCATTCCATGTCTAAGCATACGGAGTTCATTCCCAGTCTAAGATCGGATCGGACCGAGGGTTGTGGCTGCAGGACCAGTAGCAGGATCGACAGCACGTAAGAGGGGATCGGGCTGATCCCCAGCTTGCGTATTTTGCTCTCTCCGGCTGGCTGAGCGCCCGTATGCTCATTTCATGGGTTGGCTTAGGCATACAGAGTTCATTCCATGTCTAAGCCCCAGCCAAACTGAGGGTTGTGGTAGCAGGACCGACAGCGAGATCGGTAGCACGTAGAGGGGGACTGGGCTAATCCCCGACTTATGCATTATGCCTCTTCGATCGGCCTCTCCAGTCAACTGAGCGCCTGCACGCTCTTTTCGTGAGTTGACTTAGGCATACAGAGTTCATCCCCAGTCTAAGTATACAGAGTTCATTCCCAGTCCAAGATCGGATCGGACCAATGGTTGCGGTAGTAGGATCTACAGCATGCAGGGGGGACCGAGCTGATCCTCGGCTTGGGCATTCTGCCTCTCCGGCCGGCTGAGTGCCCACACGCCCGTTTCGTGGGTTCGCTTAGGCATAGGGAGTTCATTCCATGTCTAACCCCCAGCCGGACCGAGGGTTGTGGCAGCGGGATCGGCATCACACAGAGGGGGATCGGGCCGGTCCCCGGCTTGCGCATTATGCCTCTTCGGCTAGCTCAGCGCCTAAACGATTGTTTCATGGGTTGACTTAAGCATACGTAGTTCATTCCTAGTCTAAGATCGGACCGGATCGAGGGTTGTGGCAGTAGGATCGAGGGTTGTGGCAGTAGGGATCTGGTTGGTTCCTAGCTTGCACATTTTGCCTCTCCGGTCGGCTGAGTGCCCACATGCTCGTTTCATGGGTTGGCTTAAGCATACAGAGTTCATTCCATGTCTAAGCATACGGAGTTCAATACCAGTCTAAGATCAGACCGGACAGAGGCTTGCGACAGCAGGACCAACAGCAGGATCGATAACACGAAGAGGGGACCGAGCCGATCCCCGACTTGCGCATTCTGCCTCTTCGTCCAGCTGAACGCCTGCACACTCATTTCATGGGTTGACTTAGGCATACGGAGTTCATCCCCAGTCTAAGCATACGGAGTTCATTCACAGTCTAAGATCGAACCGGACTGAGGGTTGTGACAGTAGGATCGGCAGCACGCAGAGGGGGACCAAACCGATCCCCGACTTGCTCATTCTGCCTCTCTGGCCGAATAAGCACCCGCACGCTTGTTTCTTGGGTTGGATTAGGCATACGGAGTTCATTACATGTCTAAGCCCCAGCGGATCGAGGGTTATGGCAGCAAGACCGGCAGCGGATCGGTAGCACGTAGAGGGGGATCAGGCTGATCCCCGACTTGTGCGTTATACCTCTCCGATCAGCCTCTTTGGCCGACAGAGCGCTCGCACGCTCATTTCGTGGGTTGGCTTAGCCATACAGAGTTCATTCCATGTTTAAGCCTCAGCCAGACTGAGGGTTGTGGCAGCAGGACCAGCAGAGGGATCGACAGCACACAGAAGGGATCGAGCTAATCCCCAGCTTGTGCGTTATGCCTCTCCGACTGGTTGAGCGCCCGAACGCTCGTTTCGTGGGTTGACTTAGGCATACGAAGTTTATCCCTAGTCTAAGCAAATGGAGTTCATTCCCAGTCTAAGATCGAATCGGATCGAGGGTTGCGACAGCAGGATCGGTAGCATACAGGGGGGACCGGACCGATCCTCGGCTTGCGCATTCTGCCTCTCCGACCGGTTGAGCGCCCATATGCCCGTTTAGTGGGTTAGCTTAGGCATAGGGAGTTCATTCCATGTCTAAGCCTCAGCGGAACTGAGGGTTGTGGTAGCGGGACCGATAGCACATAGAGGGGGACCAAGCCTATCCCCGACTTGCGCATTATGCCTCTTCGGTCGGCTCAACGCCCGAACGCTCGTTTCGTGGGTTGACTTAGGCATACGGAGTTCATTCCTAGTCTAAGATTGGACCAAACTGAGGGTTGTGGTAGCAGGATCAACAGCATGCAGGGGGGATCGGGCCGGTCCCCAGCTTGCACATTTTGCCTCTCCAGTTGGTTGAGCACCCGCACGCTCGTTTCATGGGTTGTCTTAGGCATACGGAGTTCATTCCATGTCTAAGCATATAGAGTTCATTCGCAGTCTAAGATCGAACCGGATCAAGGCTTGCGGTAGTAGGACTAGTAGCAGGATCTGCAACACGTAGAGGGGACCAGGCCGATCCCCGTCTTGCACATTCTGCCTCTCCGGCCGGCTCAAGCACGCACACTCGTTTCGTGGGTTGACTTAGGCATACGGAGTTTATCCCCAGTCTAAGCATATGGAGTTCATTCCTAGTCTAAGATTGAACCAGACCGAGGGTTGCGACAGCAGGATCGATAGCACGTAGGAGGGACCGGGCCAATCCCCGGCCCGCACATTCTGCCTCTCCGGCCGGCTGAGCGCCTGCACGCCCGTTTCGTGGGTTCGCTTATGCATAGGGAGTTCATTCCATGTCTAAGCCCCAGTCGGACCGAGGGTTGTGCCAGCAGGATCTGCAGCACACAGAAGGGGATCGGGCCGATCCCCGGCTTGGGCATTCTACCTCTCCGGCCGGCTAAGCGCCTGCACGTTCATTTCGTGGGTTGGCTTAGGCATACGGAGTTCATTCCATGTCTACGCATATGGAGTTCATTCCCAGTCTAAGAGTTTGAGCCACGGTGCACATGCTGGGCTCGGGCATGTGCTGGTGCCACATTTTTTTTGCCCGGGGCACCATCGTCGGAGCATCGTCGGAGAGCCTAACTGGCGATATTGGGGGTTCCAGCGATTGGTGGGGCTGGGGGGTGTGCGCACATGATGTGTGATGGGTGCTGGTATTTGGCCCTTATATTGGCCCCCTATCCCTCATCAAACCTCGAGAACTCACACCCCCTTAAAGAGCATTTGAGATTTTATAGGTTTGCTGCCAATAGCCATTAAAGTGTCTGAAATGGGGACACTTTTTCAAATGGTCACAAAATATTCTCCACTTTGAGTTTTTAGCTGAATTTTTTTGTGCATGCCAACAAAAATACAAGGATTATCTTACCAAATTTGGGGACAAAACTCTTTCTAAAAAAATTTAAAAAATCCCGAAACTGAAAAAAGTTTTGAAAATCGTGAAAAATAGAAAATGGGTCGTCATGCCACGAAACTTCACATGAAGGCATAGGGGACCAATGTATGAATTTAAAAGCCATAAAAATGGCATTGGCATGGCAGAAATATGAAGATGTGCATGCACCTACCTACCACCCGTTCGATCCCCGGCTTGCGCATCCTACCTCTCTTGTCGACTGAGCATCCGCACGCTCGTTTCAGGGGTTGACTTAGGCATATGGAGTTCATCCCCAGTCCCAGCATACGGAGTTCATTCACAGTCTAAGATCAAACCAATCCAAGGGTTACGACAACAGGATCAGTAGCACGCAGGGGGGACCGGGTTGATCCCCAACTTACGCATTCTACCTCTCCGACTGGTTGAGTGCCCGCACGCCTGTTTCATGGGTTGGCTTAGGCATAGGGGGTTCCTTCCATGTCTAAGCCCCAGTCGGACTGAGGGTTGTGGCAGCGGGACTGGTAGCATGCAGAGGGGGATCGGGCCGATCCCTGGCTTGTGCGTTATGCCTCCCCGGCCGACTTAGCACCTGCACGCTCGTTTCGTGGGTTGACTTAGGCATACGGAGTTCATTCCCAGTCTAAGATCAGACCAAACCGAGGGTTGCGACAGCAAGATCGATAGCACGCAAGGGGGACCGGGCCAATCCCCGACTAGCGCATTCTGCCTCTCCGACCGGTTGAGCGTCCACACGCTCGTTTCGTGGGTTGGCTTAGGCATATGGAGTTCATTCCATGCCTAAGTATACGGAGTTCATTCCCAGTCTAAGATCGGATCAAATCGAGGCTTACGGTAACAAGAACAGTAGTAGGATCAGCAGTACACAGAGGGGATCGGGTATTCTGCCTCTCCGACCGACTGAGTGCCCGTACACTCGTTTCATGGGGTGGCTTAGGCATATGGTGCTCATTCCATGTCTAAGCCCCAGTTGGACCAAGGGTTGTGGCAGCAGGACTGGCAGCAGGATCGGTAGTACGCAGAGGGGGATCGGGCTGATCCCCGGCTTACACATTATGGCTCTTCGACCGGCCTCTCTGGCCAACTGTGCGTTCGCACGCTCGTTTCGTGGGTTGACTTAGGCATACGGAGTTCATCCCCAGTCTAAGCATACAGAGTTTATTTCAAATCTAAGATTGAACCGGATCGAGGGTTGCCGTAGCAGCATTGGTAGCACACAGTAGGGACTGAGCTGATCCAGGATTGCGTATTCTGCCTCTCCGGCTGGCTGAGCGTCCGTACGTCCGTTTCATGGGTTGGCTTAGGCATAGGGAGTTCATTCCAAGTCTAAGCCCCAGCCGGATCGATGGTTATGGCAGCGGGACTGGCAGCACACAGAGGGGGATCGAGCTGATCCTCGGCTTGTGCATTATCCCTCTCCGACTGACTCAGCACCTGAACGTTCATTTCATAGGTTGACTTAGGCATACGGAGTTCATTCCCAGTCTAAGATCGAACCGAATCGAGGGTTGCGACTGTAGGATTGACAACATGCAGGGGCCACCGGACCGGTCCCCATCTTGTGCATTCTGCCTCTCCAGCCAGTTGAGCACCCGCACGCTCGTTTCGTGGGTTCACTTAGGCATACGGAGTTCATTCCCAATCTAAGATCGGATCGAACTGAGGGTTGCGGTAGCAGGATCGACAGCACGTAGGGGGGATCGGGTCGATCCCCAGCTTGCGCATTCTACCTCTTCATTCGGTTGAGCGCCCGCACGCTTGGTTCATGGGTTGACTTAGGCATACGGAGTTCATCCCCAATCTAAGCATACGGAGTTCATTCCCAGTCTAATATCGAATCAAATCGAGGGTTGGCACAGCAGGATCGGCAGCACGTAGAGGGGATTGGGCCGATCCCCTTATTACACATTCTACCTCTCCGATCGGCTGAGCACCCGTACGCCCATTTCATGGGTTGGCTTAGGCATAGGGAGTTCATTCCATGTCTAAGCCCCAGTCGGACCGAGGGTTATGGCAGTGAGACTGGCAGCACGTAGAGGGGGATCAGGCTAATCCTCGACTTACGCATTATGCCTCTTCGACTGACTCAGCACCCGAACGCTCGTTTCATGGGTTGATTTAGGCATACGGAGTTCATTCCCAGTCTAAGATTGGCCCGGACTGAGGTTATGGTAGTAGGATTGACAGCACGTAGGGGGCACTGGGTCGGTCCCCGACTTGTGCATTCTACCTCTCCGGTCGGCCCAGCGCCCGTACGCTCGTTTCGTGGTTTCGCTTAGGCATACGGAGTTCATTCCCAATCTAAGATCGGATCAGACCGAAGGTTGCGGTAGCAGGACCAGCAGCAGGATCGGCAACACGTAGGGGGGATCGGGCTGATCCCCGACTTGCGCATTCTGCCTCTCCGACCGGCATCTTCAATCGACTGAGCACCCGCACGCTCGTTTCATGGGTTGACTTAGGCATACAGAGTTCATCCCCAGTCTAAGCATACGGAGTTCACTCCCAGTCTAAGTTCGAACCAGACCGAGGGTTACGGTAGCAAGATCGACAGCACGTAGGGGGGATCGAGCCGATCCCCGGCTTGTGCATTCTGCCTCTCCGGTCAGTTGAGTGCCCGCACACTCGCTTTTGTGGGTTGGCTTAGGCATAGGGAGTTCATTCCATGTCTAAGCCCCAGTTGGACCAAGGGTTGTGGCAGTGGGACCGGTAGCACATAGAGGGGGATCGGGCCGATCCCTGGCTTGTGCATTCTGCATCTCTGACCGGCTGAGCACCCACACGCTCGTTTCGTGGGTTGGCTTAGGCATACAGAGTTCATTCCATGTCTAAGCATATGGAGTTCATTCCCAGTTTAAGAGTTTGAGCCACGGTGCATATTCTGGGCTCGGGCATGTGCTGGTGCCACATTTTTTTCACCCGGGGTACCATCGTCGGAGCATCGCCAGAGAGCCTAACAGGCAACATTAGGGGTTCCGATGATTGGGGGTCGGGGGGTGTACGCATATGATCGAACCGGACCGAGGGTTGCGGTAGTATGATCAAAGCACGTAGGGGGCACCAGGCCGGTCCCCGACTTGTGCATTCTGCCTCTGCGGCTGGCTCAACGTCCGTACGCTCGTTTCGTGGGTTCGTTTAGGCATACGGAGTTCATTCAATGTCTAAGCATACAGAGTTCATTCCCAATCTAAGATTGAATCAGACCGAGGGATGTGACAGTAGGACCAGTAGCATGGTCAGCAACACGTAGGGGGGGACCGGGCCGATCCCCGACTTGCGCATTCTGCCTCTCCTACTGACCTCTCCGACTGGCTGAGCGCCCGTACGCTCGTTTCGCGGGTTGACTTAGGCATACAAAGTTCATCCCCAGTCTAAGCATATAGAGTTCATTCCCAGTCTAATATCAGACCAGACGAGGGTTGCGGCAGTATGATTGGTAGCACGTAGGGGGGACCGGGCCGATCCCTAACTTGTGCATTCTACCTTTTCGATCGGCTGAGCGCTCGTACGCCCGTTTCGTGTGTTGGCTTAGGCATAGGGAGTTCATTCCATGTCTAAGCCCCAGCCGGACAGAGGGCTGTGGTAGTGGGACCGACAGCACGTAGAGGAGGACCGAGCCGATCCCTGGCTTTCACATTATGCCTCTCCGATTGGTTCAGCACCCGCATGCTTGTTTCGTGGGTTGACTTAGGCATACGGAGTTAATTCTCAGTCTAAGATTGGGTCAAATTGAAGGTTGCAGCAGCAGGATCGACAGTACATAGGGAGGGATCGGTCGATCCTCGGCTTGCACATTCTGCCTCCCCGACCGGCTGAGCGCCCACACGCACATTTCATGGGTTGGCTTAGGCATACAGAGTTCATTCCATGTCTAAATATACAGAGTTCATTCCCAGTCTAAGATCAGACCAGATCGAGGGTTACGACAGCAGGACCAGTAGCAGGATCGACAGCACGTAGGGGGGATCGGGTCGATCCCTAGCTTTCGCATTTTGCCTCTCTGACCGGCTGAGCGCCAGTACGTTTGTTTCATGGGTTGGCTTAGGCATACGGAGTTCATTCCATGTCTAAGCCCCAGCCGGATTGAGGGTTGTGGTAGCAGGCCCGGTAATGAGATCGATAGCACGCAAAAGAGGATCGAGCTAATCCTTGGCTTGTGCATTATGCCTCTTCGGTCAGCCTCTCTGGTCGACTCAGCGCTCACACGCTCGTTTCATGGGTTGACTTAGGCATACGGAGTTCATCCCTAGTCTAAGCATACGGAGTTCATTCCCAGTTTAAGATCGAACTGGACCGAGGGTTGTGGTAGCAGGATCGACAGCATGCAGGGGGGACCAGGCAGATCCTCGACTTGCTTATTCTGCCTCTCCGATAGGCTAAGTGCCCGCACGCTCGTTTTGTGGGTTGGCTTAGGCATACGGAGTTCATTCCATGTCTAAGCATACGGAGTTCATTCCCAGTCTAAGATTTTGAGCCACGATGCACATACTGGGCTCGGGCATGTGTTGGTGTCGCATTTTTTTTGCCCGGGGCACCATCGTCAGAGTATCACCAGAGAGCCAAACTGGCGGCATTGGGGGTTCCGACGATTGGGGGGGCTGGGGGGTGTGCGCACAAGATGTGCGATGGGTGCTGGTACTTGGCCCTTATATTGGCCCCTTATCCCTCATCAAACCTCGAGAACTCACACCCCCTTATGGCAGCAGGACCGGCAGTGGGATCGGCAGCACGTAGAGGGGGGACCGAGTCGATCCCCGACTTGCACATTATGCCTCTCCGGCCGGCTCAGTGCCCGCACGCTCGTTTCGTGGGTTGACTTATGCATACGGAGTTCATTCTCAGTCTAAGGTCAGATCGAATTGAGGGTTACAGTAGCAGGATCGACAGCACGCAGGAGGGATCGGGCCGATCCCCGGCTTGCACATTCTACCTCTCTGGTCGACTGAGCGCCCACACGCTCATTTTGTGGGTTGGCTTAGGCATACGGAGTTCATTCCATGTCTAAGCCCCAGCCGAATCGAGGGTTGTGGTGGCAGGACCGATAGCAGGATCAGCAGCACGTAGAGGGGGATCGGGCTGATCCCTGACTTGCGCATTATGCCTCTCTGATCGACCTCTACGGTCAACTGAGCGCTCGCACGCTCGTTTCGTGGGTTGACTTAGGCATACGGAGTTCATCCCCAGTCTAAGCATACAGAGTTCATTCCCAGTCTAAGATCGAACGGGATTGAGGGTTGCGCCAGTAGGATCCGCAGCATGCAGGGGGGATCAGGCCGATCCCTGGCTTATGCATTCTGCCTCTCCGACCGGTTGAGCACTCGCATGCCTATTTCGTGGGATGGCTTAGAATAGGGAGTTCATTCCATGTGTAAGCCCCAGCCGGACCAATGGTTGTGGCAACGAGACTGGCAGCATGCAAAGGGGGATCGGGTCGATCCTCGGCTTGTGCGTTATGCCTCATCAGCCTGCTCAATGCCCGCATGCTCATTTCGTGGGTTGACTTATGCATACGGAGTTCATTCCCAGTCTAAGATCAGATCGAACTGAGGGTTACGATAGCAGGATCGACAACACGCAGAGGGGGATCGGGCCAATCCCTGACTTGCGCATTCTACCTCTCCGACCGTCTGAGCGCCCGCACGCTCGTTTCGTGGGTTGGCTTAGGCATACAGAGTTCATTCCATGTCTAAGCATACGGAGTTCATTCCCAACCTAAGATTTTGAGCCACAGTGCACATGCTGGGCTCGGGCATGTTCTGGTGCCGTATTTTTTTTGCCCGAGGCACCATCGTCGGAGCATCACCGAAGCATCACCGGAGAGCCTAACCGGCGGCATTGGGGGTTCTGATGATTAGGGGGGCCGGGGGGTGTGCGCACATGATGTGCGATGGGTACTGGTACTTGCATCATGGGCTCCGACCTTAGACTCAGAAACCGTGTGGCCTTAGGCTTGGAATCTCCTCCTTTATGCCTAAGTCAGCCTAAAACACAAGCGTATGGGCACTAGAACAACGGGAAGGGCTGATTACGTAAGTTAAAGAGAAACAGGATATTAAGGTAGAATTCTGGAAATACTCTTGTATTCACTAAAACGGAAGTGTTTGATGGTGTACAAATGAGGGAGGAGCAGCCCTCTATTTATAGTTGAGGCTCAAGCTTACACTTAATGGCAATATCCCTAGAATAAAGGCTAAAATCATGGGATTATACAGATTACAATCAATCAGGATGCTAACTCCTGATTTTCAGGGTCAACCAAATCTGCCAGGATACTGCTACTGATCCTACCTATTTCTAGAAGCTTCCCTTGCGTGTCCAGCACCTTGGGCCCTTCTGGATGTGGTGTGAGCAGCTTGTATGCCAGGCCTTGGTCTCATGGGCTGGCCTGCAAGTTTGGTGGGCGTTCTGAACTCGTTTGCTAGGCTTTGCACGTAGATACCCGCCAGCACGCCTGGTCTGCGGGCCTGAACCTCTGGCTCACCTGCTGGTGCGCCTGATGTGCCTAGTGTGCCCGCCCAGGGTGTGACATTCTCCCCCACCTGATTGTGCAATGCCTTCATTGCATCTTCTACATGTATTACCTGATCTTGTCCCCGAACTGCCATAAGTCATCTACTGGTTCCCAACTTGCCTCACTGTCTGAAAGTCTCTTCCAGTGCACCAAGTACTCTTGTCTTGGCTGATAGTTCTTCCGTCTCACCTCCCGGTCAGCTATGATGCTGTGGACCTCCTTCTCATATGAGGCCCTTGCTCCCAATGGCGCACGCTTTGACTCTGCCCATCCTGGATCTCTGTCATCCTCATGGAACGGCTTGAGCATGCTCACATGGAACATCGGGTGCACCCTTGGCTTGGGTGGCATATCAGCTTGTAGGCAACCTTGCCTACCCTCTTGACTACTGGAAAGGTCCCTTATACCTTCAAACTAGGCCTTTGGGCAGCCCCCTATGGCGCACAATGGGATGCAGCTTCACCAATACCAAGTCTCCAATGTGGAACTGCATGTCCCGCCTATTCTGGTCTGCCCACTTCTTCGACCTCTTGGCCGCCTTGTGTAGACAAACTCTGGCCAAGTTAGTTTGCTCCTGCCATGCCTTGGCAAACTTGTATGCTACTGGATTCGGCCCTGTATAACCTACAGCAATCAAACCGGGTGCTAGTGGTTGTTGCCCTATCATAACCTCAAATGGGCTCTGGTTCGTTACCTCGCTCCTTTGCAAGTTGTAGGAAAACTGCACAATATCTAGCAGCTTTGGCCAGTCCCTTTGTGTGGCACTCACATAGTGCCTGAGGTAGACCTTCAATAGTCCATTCACTCGTTCTGTCTGCCCATTGGTTTGTGGATGCATGCTGGTGGAAAAGTTCAAGTCTGACCCCAACAGCTTGAACAACTCAGTCCAAAACCTACCCGTGAAACGCCCATCCCGATCACTAACAATGGTCATCGGCACTCCCCAATACTTAACCATGTTCTTCAGGAACAATCGAGCTACCTCCTCAGCTGGGCACTCCTTGGTTGCTGGAATGAAGATTCCATACTTGGAAAACCTGTCCACCACTACCATGATGCTTCCAAACCCTTCTGCTTTGGGTAGATCGACTATAAAGTCCAGAGAAACACTCTCCCATGGTTGCTCTGGCACTGGCAATGGCTCCAAGAGACCGCCTGGTTTCTTGAGCTCTACCTTGTCCGTTGGCACATAAGACAAGTCTTCACATAGGCCTCCACATCGTCCCTCATGTGCGGCCAGTAGTACTAGTCCTTGATCAACACCAAGGTACGGCTCACTCCGGGTGTCCAGCCCACCTTGAATCATGGCATTCTTGCAAAACTTCCTTGCAGAGCTTCCCGTGCTATGACACAAACAGTCTACTTCCCCTGGTGTACAGCAAGCCAACCTGCAACCAAAACCGCCTAGTCTTACCTTGCTGGGCGTACTCCATCAAAGCCTTCGCTGTAGGATCTTGCACAAGTCCCTCCTTGATGTGTGGCACCAGTGACCCCTCTAGTTGGCTAATGGCAGCAAGGTTAGCCTTCTTGCTCAGGGCATCTGCCACTAGGTTCACCCCCCTGAATTGTACTCTATCTGGAAATCAAATTTCGTAAGAAAATCTTGCCATCTCGTCTGCTTGGGGGATAACTTCTTCTACGTCTGGAAGTAGCTGGTCGCCACATTGTCCGTCCTAACCATGAACCTCGACCCCAACAGGTAATGGCACCAAGTGCGCAAGCAGTGCACCACTACAGTCATCTCCTTCTCTTGGACCATGTACTTGCACTCAGTCTCGTTCAGCTTCCTACTCTCGAACGCGACTGGACGTCCCTCCTGCATCAACACGCCCCCTATGGCAAAGTTTGATGCATTCGTATGCACCTTATACGATTTGGCATGGTCTGGTAAGGCCAAGACTGGCTCTTCGGTCACAGCCCGCTTCAACCTGTCAAAGGCTTCCTGGCACCCTGCGCTCCACTCCCATGCTTTCCCTTTCTTTAGCAAGTCAGTCAATGGCGTGGCTATCGTTGAGTGACCTTTGATGACGCACCTGTAGTAGTTGACCAGCCCAAGGAATGATCTCAACTCAGTGACCTTGGCTGGCGGTTGCCACTCCAGGATAGCATGTATCTTGCCTTCATCCATGCGTATCTTGCCACCTCCCACTATGTGGCCAAGCAATGGGATCTCTTTCTGGGCGAATGAGCACTTCTCCCTCTTAACAAACAGCTTGTGCGCCTGCAACACCTCGAACACCTATCTCAAGTGGTCTACATGCTCTCCCAAAGTCTGGCTGTAGATCACAATGTCATCCAAATAAACCATAACAAACCGATCAAGGAATGACTGAAGTACCTTGTTCATAAGGGTGCAGAATGTTGCTGGGGTGTTCGTGAAACTGAAAGGCATCACCAAGAACTCATACGAACCATACCAAGTCACACATGCTATCTTTGGCTCATCTCCCTCTGTGATCCTGACTTGATAGTAGCCTGACCTCAAATCCAGCTTGGTGAACCACCTTGCGCTCCCAAGTTGATCGAACAAGTCCGCAATGAGTGGGATGGGGTACTTGTTCTTAATGGTTAGCTTGTTCAAAGCTTGGTAGTCTATGCACAGCTGCAACAACCCATCATGCTTGCGTTGAAATAGAACCGATGCACCATAGGGTGCCTTCGATGGCCTGATGAAGCCAGCATCAACTAACTCTTTGAGCTGCTTCCTCAACTCCTCCAACTCTGGTGGAGACATTTGGTAAGGGGCTCTAGCTGGTGGCTTGGCCTCAAACACCAGCTTGATCTTGTGGTCCACCTCTCTCTTAGGTGGTAGCTTGCTAGGTAGCTTTGCGAGCATCACATCACTAAAGGTGTTCAGCACCTTTAGCACCTCCAAGGGTGACTCGATCTCCTTCTCCCTTGGCTCATCATATTTTAGGGCTGCCAAGAAGGTGTCTTCTTGTTTGCTTACCGCCTTGGCAAATTGGTTGGCTGACACCACCCACGACCCAACTCCAGACCCTCTCTTTAATGGCACTAGGCATTGGCATTGTGCATCCAAGATGCAGACACAATCGATAAAAGGCACAAGGAGGGCGTTAATCCGAACAAGGAAATCCAACCCAATCATAAACTCATAGTCGTCAAGGGGGATTACTTCAATGGTCTCCTTGCCTTTCCAATCTCCAAGCTGCAACTCCACTCCCCGCGCTACTCCAATGGCTGGAACTTCCTTGGAGTTCACCGTTTTGATGGTACCAGTCCCTTTCTGCACCTTTAGTCAGAGCTTCCGGGCTTTATCACCTAAAATAAAAAGATGTGAGGCACCTGTGTCCACCAGTGCACTCACCTTCTGACCCGTAACCATTAGATCCGTAAACATCAAGCCCTTTGGCTCACGGCTCCCCTTACTCTGGACAGCATTGAGCACCAATGACCCAAGCTTTTCTACCCCTGACTTTGGCTCCTCGTCAGACTCCTTGTCTACAGCAACCAGCTTGCCTTCCCTCCACATAGGTAGCATGCTAGTGGCTCTCGGTCCCCTTTTGCTTTCCACTTAACTGCTAGTGGCTTCCTTTTGCCATCCTTGGTTGAATGGTCTCGGTCTCCATCCTTGGACTCCCGGTCATGGTCTTTCCCTTTAGACTGCTTCTTTCGATCTTTATCATCCCTGCCCTTACCCTTGGGCTTGGTATACTCGAACTTGTTCAGAGACTTAAACTCTATCAAGGCCTCGGCAGTAGTCATGGCTTTAGCCAAGTCATGAACTCCTCTCTTTTGTAGCTCATGCTTCACCCACGGCTGCAGCCCATCCATGAAAGCAAATAAGGCATCCTTCTTGCCTAGATATAAGATCTATAGCATCAGTTCAGAGAATTTCTGGACATACTCCCTTATGTCCCTTTGCTGGCTCAGCCTGCACAACTTTGCCCGTGCCTCATCATCGGCATACTCTGGGCACTCCTTGGTTGCTGCAATGAAGATTCCATACTTGGAAAACCTGTCCACCACTACCATGATGCTTCCAAACCCTTTTGCTTTGGGTAGACCGACTATAAAGTCTAGAGAAACCCTCTCCCATGGTCACTCTGGCACTGGCAATGGCTCCAAGAGATCGCCTAGTTTCTTGAGCTCCACCTTGTCCTGTTGGCACACAAGACAAGTCTTCACATAGGCCTCCACATCGTCCCTCATGTGTGGCCAGTAGTATCGGTCCTCGATCAGCGCTAAGGTACGGCTCACTCTGGGGTGTCCAGCCCACCTTGAATCATGGCATTCTTGCAAACTTCCTTGCGGAGCTTCCCGTGCTACGGCACAAACGATCTACTGCCCCTGGTGTACAGCAAGCCATCCTGTAACCAAAACTGCCTAGTCTTACCTTACAGGGCGTACTCCATCAAAGCCTTGGCTATAGGATCATGCGTAAGTCCCTTCTTAATGCGTGGCACCAGTGACCCCTCTGGTTGGCTAATGGCAGCAAGGTTAGCCTTCGTGCTCAGGGTGTCTGCCACTAGGTTCACCCGCCCCGGCTTGTACTCCATCTGGAAATCAAATTCTGTAAGAAAATCTTGCCATCTCGCCTACTTGAGAGATAGCTTCTTTTGCGTCTGAAAGTAGCTGGTCGCCACATTGTCCGTCCTAACCATGAACCTCGACCCCAACAGGTAATGGCGCCAAGTGCGCAAGCAGTGCACCACTGCAGTCATCTCTTTCTCTTGGACCGTGTATTTGCGCTCAGTCTCATTCAGCTTCCTGCTCTCGAACGCGATTGGACATCCCTCCTGCATCAACACGCCCCCTATGGCAAAGTCTGATGCATCCGTATGCACCTCATACGACTTGGCATGGTCTGGCAAGGCCAAGACTAGCTCCACGATCACAGCCCGCTTCAACCTGTCAAAGGCTTCCTGGCACCCTGCACTCCACTCCCATGCTTTCTTTTTCTTTAGCAAGTCAGTCAATGATGTGGCTATTGCTGAGTGACCTTTGATGAAGCACCTGTAATAGTTGACTAGCCTAAGGAACGATCTCAACTCAATGACCTTGGTTGGCGGTTGCCACTCCAGGATGGCGTGTATCTTGCCTTCATCCATGCGTATCCTGCCACCTCCCACTATGTGGCCAAGGAACGGGATCTCCTGCTGGGTGAATGAGCACTTCTCCCTTTTGACAAATAGCTTGTGTGCCCGTAACACCTCGAACACCTGTCTCAAGTGGTCTACATGCTCTCCCAAAGTCTGGCTGTAGATCATAATGTCATCCAAATAAACCACAACAAACCGATCAAGGAATGACTGAATTACCTTGTTCATAAGGGTGTAAAATGTTGCTGGGGCGTTCGTGAGTTCGAAAGGCATCACCAAGAACTCATATGAACCATACCGAGTGACACATGCTGTCTTTGGCTCATCTCCCTCCGCGATCCTGACTTAATAGTAGCCTAACCTCAAATCCAGCTTGGTGAACCACCTTGCGCTCCCAAGTTGATCGAACTAGTCCGCAATCAGTGGGATGGGGTACTTGTTATTGATGGTCAGCTTGTTCAAAGCCCGGTAGTCTCTGCACAGCCACAACGACCCATCATGCTTGCGCTGAAATAGAATCGGTGCACCATAAGGTACCTTCGATGGCCTGATGAAGCTAGCATCAACTAACTCTTTGAGCTGCTTCCTCAACTCTTCCAACTCTGGTGGAGACATTCGGTAAGGGGCTCTAGCTGGTGGCTTGGCCTCGAACACCAGCTCGATCTTGTGGTCCACCTCCCTCTTAGGTGGTAGCTTGCTAGATAGCTTTGCGGGCATCACATCACTAAAGGTCTTCAGCACCTTTAGCACCTCAAAGCGTGACTTGGTCTCCTTCTCCCTTGGCTCATCATATTTCAGGGCTGCCAAGAAGGTGTCTTCTTGTCTGCTTACCGCCTTGGCAAATTGGATGGCTGACACCACTTGCGACCCAACTCCAGACCCTCTCCTCAATGGCACTAGGCATTGGCACTGTGCATCCAAGATGCAAACACAATCGATAAAAGGCACAAGGAGGGCGTTAATCTGAACAAGGAAATCCAACCCAATCACAAACTCATAGTCGTCAAGGGGTATTACCTCAATGGTCTCCTTGCCTTTCCAGTCTCCAAGTTGCAACTCCACTCCCTGCGCTACTCCAATGGCTGGAACTTCATTGGAGTTCACTGTTTTGATGGTACCAGTCCCTTTTTGCACCTTTAGTCATAGCTTCCGGGCTCTATCACCTAAAATAAAAAGATGTGAGGCACCTGTGTCCACCAGTGCACTCACCTTCTGACCCGCAACCATCAGATCCGTAAACATCAAGCCTTTTGGCTTGTGGCTCCTCTTACTCTGGACAACATTGAGCACCAACGACCCAAACTTTGCTGCCCCTAACTCTGGCTTCTCGTTAGACTCCTTGTCTACAGCAGCCAGCTTGCCCTTTTGCGGTAATTGCGTGCTACGTGGCTTCCTCCACATAGGTAGCATGCTAGTGGCTCTCAATCCCCTTTTGCTTTCCACTTGCCTGCTGGTGGCTTCCTCTCGCCATCCTTGGTTGAACAGTCTCGGTCTCAATCCTTGGACTCCTGATCACGGTCCTTCCCTTTGGACTGCTTCTTTCGGTCCCTATCATCCCTGCCCTTACCCTTGGGCTTGGTAGACTCAAACTTGTTCAGAGGCTTGAACTCTATCAAGGCCTCGGCAGTAGTCATGGCTTTAGCCAAGTCATGAACTCCTCTCCTTTGTAGCTCATGCTTCACCCACGGCTTCAGCCCATCCATGAAAGCAAATAAGGCGGCTTTCTCACCTAGATCCGAGATCTGTAGCATCAATTCAAAGAATTTCTGGACATACTCCCTTATGTCCCCTTGCTGGCTCAGCTTGCGCAACTTTGCCCGCGCCTCATCATCGGCATACTCCGGGTAAAATTGTTCTCTGAACTCCTTTTAGAACTCTGCCCAGGTTCCAATCTTGGTGCGCCCACACCTGACATCATCACACCTGTGCCTCTACCACAATAAGGCTACATCAGTGAGATACATAGTAGCAGTGCTTACCTTTATTGCCTCGTCTTGCATGCCCATGGCCTGGAAGTACTGCCCCATACCCCAAAGGTAGTTATCTACTTCCTTGGCCTCCCTAGTCCCCTTGAACTCCTTAGGCTTGGGGACATCCAATTTGGACTTGGACACTCCAGCAAACATGCCATTCCCAATGGCATCTTGTAAGCAACGAGCTCACTGGTAAGCTCCTCCATCCGTTAGCGCATGGCCTCCATGCCATCGCGTAAGGTCAATATTTCAGCCTCCAAGGTCTGATTCTTTTGGGTGAACATGTCCAAGCCTTTTTTGAGAGCAGCTTGCAGCTCACTTTGGAACTCCTCCCTCATGGAGTCTAGCGATGCAATGTGAGTCTCTACCCCCTCAAGCTTCTCCCCCATGTCGCCCATGGTCACCTCCACTTTGGCCAGCCTACCATCCATGGTAGACCAGATATCTCTAGAACTGGCTTTCCTCCCTCTTCCACACCAATGCTCCTAGGCCTCTGGTTGTTGGTTAGTAGCATCACTTTGGGATGCCATCTCCTCTAACCTGCACAACACAAACACGTAGAATCAAACTTGCTCTGATACCAACTGTCACGGGCTCCGACCATAGACTCAGAAACCGTGCCGTACGGCCTTAGGCTTGGAATCTCCTCCTTTATGCCTAAGTCAGCCTAAAACACAAGTGTACGGGCACTAGAACAACAGGAAGGGCTGATTACCCAAGTTAAAGAGAAACATGATAAGAAGGCAGAATTCTGAAAATGCTCTTGTATTCACTGAAACATAAGTGTTTGATGGTGTACAAATGAGGGAGGAGCAGCCCTCTATTTATAGTTAAGGCTCCAGCTTACACTTAATGGCAATATCCCTAGAATAAAGGCTAAAATCATGGGATTATACAGATTACAATCAATCAGGATGCTAACTCCTGATTTTCAGGGTCAACCAAATCTGCCAGGATGCTACTGCTGATCCTGCCTGCTTCCAGAAGCTTCCCTTGCATGTCCAGCACCTTGGGCCCTTCTAGATGTGGTGCGGGTAGCTTGTATGCCAGGCCTTGGTCTCAAGGGTTGGCCTGCTAGTTGGGCGGGCGTTCTGAACTCGTTTGCTACGCTTTGCGCGTAGATACCCGCCAACACGCCTGGTCTACGGGCCTCAACCTCTGGCTCGCCTGCTGGTGCGCCTGATGTGCCTGGCGCGCCCCTCTCAGGGCATGACACTTAGCCCTTATATTGGCCCCCTATCCCTCATTAAACCTCGAGAACTCACACCCCCTTAGAGAGCATTTGAGATTTTATAGGTTTGCTGCCAGTAGCCATTAAAATGTCTGAAATGGGGACATTTTTTTCAAATGGTCACAAAATCTTCTCCACTTTGATTTTTTAGCTGAATTTTTTTGTGCATGCCAACAAAATACAAGGATCACCTCTACCAAATTTGGGGACAAAACTCTTTCTAAAATAAGTTTAAAAAATCTCGAACCGCAAAATGTTTCAAAAATAAAAAATGAGTCGTCTTGCCACGAAACTTCACATGAAGGCTTAAGGGACCATTGTATGAATTTACAAGCCATAAAAATGGCATTGGCATGGTAGAAATATGAAAATGTGCTTTAACCCACCTACCAACCATTCGATCCCCGATTTGCGCATCCTGCCTCTCTGGTCGGCTGAGCGCGCCGTACCCTCATTTCGTGGGTTGACTTAGGCATACAGAGTTCATCCCCAGTCTAAGCATACGGAGTTCATTCCGAGTCTAAGATCAGACCGAACTGAGGGTTGCGGCAGCAGGATCGGATAGTCACGCAGGGGTGACCGCTTACGCATTCTACCTCTCCGACCGCCTGAGCACCCGCATGTCCATTCATGGGTTGGCTTAGGCATAGGGAGTTCATTCCATGTCTAAGCCCCAATCGGACCGAGGGTTGTGGCAGTGGGACCAGCAGCATGCAGAGGGGGGCTAGCCAATCCTTGACTTGCGCATTATGCTCTCCGGTCAGCTCAACGCTCGAATGCTCGTTTGTCAGTTGACTCAGGCATACAGAGTTCATTCCTAGTCTAAGATCAAACCAGACCGAGGGTTGCGGTAGCAGGATCGACAGCTCGCAGGAGGGACGGGCCGATCCTCAACTTACGTTTTCTACCTCTCCGGCTGGTTGAGTTCCTACACGCTCATTTCGTGGGTGGGCTTAGGCATACGGAGTTCATTCCATGTCTAAGCATACGGAGTTCATTCCTAGTCTAAGATCAGACCAGACCAAGGATTGTGGTAGTAGGACCAGCAGAAGGATTGACAGCACGCAGGAGGGACCAGGTCGATCCTTGGATTACGCATTCTGCCTCTCCAGTCGGCTGACTGCCAGCACATTCCTTTCGTCGGTTGGCTTAGGCATACGGAGTTCATTCCATGTCTAAGCCCCAGTTGGACTGAGGGTTGTGGTCGTAGGACCGCACCGGGATCGACAGCACGTAGAGGAGGATCGGCCTGATCCTCGACTTACACATTATGCCTCTCCGATCGACCTCTCCGGTCGCTGAGAGCCCTCACCCTCGTTTCGTGGGTTGACTTAGGCATATGAAGTTCATCCGTAATCTAAGCATACAGAGTTCATTCCCAGTCTAAGATCAGACCGGATCAAGGGTTTCGACAGCAGGATCGGTAGCACGCTAGGCTTTGCACGTAGATACCCACCAGCACGCTTGGTCTGTGGGCCTCAACCTATGGCTTGCCTGTTGATGCGCCTGATGTGCCTGGCGAGCCCCTCCCAGGGTGTGACACTTGGCCCTTATATTGGCCCCCATCCCTCAACAAACCTCGAGAACTCACACCCCCTTAAACAACATTTGAGATTTTATAGGTTTGCTGCCAGTAGCCATCGAAGTGTCTAAAATGGGGACACTTTTTTCAAGTGGTCACAAAATCTTCTCCACTTTGAGTTTTTAGCTGAATTTTTTTGTGCATGCCAACAAAAATACAAGGATCACCTCTACCAAATTTGGGGACAAAACTCTTTCTAAAAAAATTTTAAAAAATCCCGAACCGCAAAAGTTTTGAAAATCGTGAAAAATAGAAAACGGGTCGTCTTGCCATGAAACTTCACATGAAGGCTTAGGGGACCATTGTATGAATTTACAAAACATAAAAATGGCATTGCCATGATAGAAATATGAAGATGTGTTTGAACCCACCTACCACCCGTTCATTCCCCAGCTTGTGCATCCTGCCTCTCTGGTCGACTGAGCGCCCACACACTCGTTTCGTGGGTTGACTTAGGCATACGGAGTTCATCCCAGTCTAAGCATACGGAGTTCATTCCCAGTCTCTGATCAGACCAAACCGAAGGTTGCGGCAACAGGATCGATAGCACATAAGGGGGACTAGGCCCATCCCTGGCTTGCGCTTTCTGCCTCTCCGACCGGCTGAGCACCCGCACGCCCGTTTCGTGGGTTGGCTTAGGCATAGGGAGTTCATTCCATGTCTAAGCCCTAGCCGGACCGAGGGTTATGGCAGTGGGACTGGCAGCATGCAGAGAGGGACCAAGTTGATCCCCGACTTGCGCATTATGCCTCTCCGACCGGCTCAACGCCCGTACGCTCGTTTCATGGGTTGACTTATGCATATGGAGTTCATTCCTAGTCTAAGATTGGACCGGACTGAGGGTTAAGGCAGCAGGATCAACAACACACAGAGGGGATTGGGTCGGTCCTCAGCTTGTGCATTCTACCTCTCCGATCGGTTGAGCACCCGAACGCTAGTTTCGTGGCTTGGCTTAGGCATACGGAGTTCATTCCATGTCTAAGCATACGAAGTTCATTCCCAGTCTAAGATCAGATTGGATCGAGGGTTGCGGCAGCAGGATTAGCACAGGATTGATAGCATGCAGGGGGCATCGGGCTGATCCGCGGCTTGCGCATTCTGCCTCTCCGGTCGGTTGAGTGCCCGCACGCTCATTTTGTGGTTGGCTTAGGCATACAAAGTTCATTCCATGTCTAAGCCCCAACTAGACCGAGGGTTGTGGCAGTAGGATCGGCAACGGATCGGCAGCACACAGAGGGGGATCGGGTTGATCCTCGGCTTACGCATTATGCCTCTTCGATCGGCCTCTTCCGGTCGGCTGAGCATCTGCACGCTCATTTCATGGTTGACTTAGGCATACGGAGTTCATCCCAGTCTAAGCATACGGAGTTCATTCTCAGTCTAAGATCAGACCGGACCAAGTGTTGCGGCAGCAGGATCGATAGCACGGAAGGGGGACCAAGCCATTCCCTATGCTTACGCATTCTGCCTCTCTGGTCGGCTGAGCAACCAGCATGCCCGTTTCGTGGTTGGCTTACGGCATTAGGGAGTTCATCCAATGTCTAAAGCCCCAGCTGGATCGAGGGTTGTGGCAAGCGCGGGGCTGGACACGCACGCAAAGGGGGATCGGGGTCGATCCTCGGCTTTGCGTATTATGCCTCTCCAGCCCAGCTTCCAGCACCCGCACGCTCTTTTTGTGGGTGTGACTTAGGGCATACAGAGTTCATTCCTAAGTTCAAGATCAAATCGGAAGCAGGGGTTACGGTAGCATGGATCGATTAGCACTGCAGGGGGATAGGTTCGATCCTCGTTTAACGCATTCTGCCTCCTCCGATCCGACTGAGTGCCCGCACGCTCGTTTTCGTGGGTTGGCTTTGGCATGTGAGTTCATTCCATGTCTAAAGCCCCAGTCGGACTGAGGGGTTGTGGAAGTAGGACCAGTAGGCACGTATCAGGGGGATCGAGCTGATCCCTGGCTTACGAAATTATGCCCCTTTCGACGGCTCAGCGCCCACACGCTTGTTTCGTGGGTGTGACTTCTGCATACGGAGTTCATTCCCAGTGTAAGATCCGGACACGGACCAAAGTGGTACGACAGCAAGATGTGACGAGCACGTCAGGGGGAACGGTGCCGATCCCCAGCTTGCCGCATTCTGCCTCTCCGGTCGATTGAGTGCCCACACGCTCGTTTTCGTGGGTTGGCTTAGGCTTGCGGAGTTTCATTCCATGTCTAAGCATACGGTGTTTCATTCCTAGCTACAGATTTTGAGCCACGGTGCCCATTGTTGGGCTCGAGCATGGTGCTGCTGCCACATTTATTTTTCCCAGGGCACCATTAATCGGAGCATCAAATCGGAGAGCCTAACCGACGGCAATTGGGGGGTTACCGATTGATTGGGGGGGCCATGGGGGCGTGGTGCGCACCATGATGTGCGATGGCTGCTAGTACTTGGCCCTTATATTGGCCCCCCTATCCCCTCCAATCAAACCTTCGAGAACTCACACCCCCTTAAAAGCATTTGAGATTTTATAGGTTTGTTGCCAGTAAGCCATTAAAGTGTCTGAAATGGGGGCACTTTTTTCAAACAGTCACAAAATCTTCTCCACTTCAAGTTTTTAGCTGAAAGTTTTTGTGGCATGCTACAAAATACAAGATCACCTCTACCATATTTGGGGACAAACTCTTTCTAAAAAAATTTTAAAAATCCCGAACCGCAAAAAGTTTGGAAAATCATGAAAAATAGAAAACCGGTTGTCTTGCCATGAAACTTCACATGAAGGCTTAGGGAC
>NW_019167826.1:14652176-14683412 GCF_002303985.1 Durio zibethinus
CACCTCCGGTCAGCTATGATGCTGTGGACCTCCTTCTCATATGAGGCCCTTGCTCCCAATGGCGCACGCTTTGACTCTGCCATCCTGGATCTCTGTCATCCTCATGGAACGGCTTGAGCATCCTCACATGGAACATCGGGTGCACCCTTGGCTTGGGTGGCATATCAGCTTGTAGGCAACCTTGCCTACCCTCTTGACTACTCGGAAAGGTCCCTTATACCTTCAAACTAGGCCTTTGGGCAGCCCCCTATGGCGCACAATGGGATGCAGCTTCACCAATACCAAGTCTCCAATGTGGAACTGCATGTCCGCCTATTCTGGTCTGCCCACTTCTTCGACCTCTTGGCCGCCTTGTGTAGACAAACTCTGGCCAAGTTAGTTTGCTCCTGCCATGCCTTGGCAAACTTGTATGCTACTGGATTCAGCCCTGTATAACCTACAGCAATCAAACCGGGTGTTAGTGGTTGTTGCCCTATCATAACCTCAAATGGGCTCTGGTTCGTTACCTCGCTCCTTTGCAAGTTGTAGGAAAACTGCACAATATCTAGCAGCTTTGGCCAGTCCCTTTGTGGCACTCACATAGTGCCTGAGGTAGACCTTCAATAGTCCATTCACTCGTTCTGTCTGCCCATTGGTTTGTGGATGCATGCTGGTGGAAAAGTTCAAGTCTGACCCCAACAGCTTGAACAACTCAGTCCAAACCTACCGTGAAACGCCCATCCCGATCACTAACAATGGTCATCGGCACTCCCCAATACTTAACCATGTTCTTCAGGAACAATCGAGCTACCTCCTCAGCTGGCACTCCTTGGTTGCTGGAATGAAGATTCCATACTTGGAAAACCTGTCCACCACTACCATGATGCTTCCAAACCCTTCTGCTTTGGGTAGATCGACTATAAAGTCCAGAGAAACACTCTCCCATGGTGCTCTGGCACTGGCAATGGCTCCAAGAGACTGCCTGGTTTTCTTGAGCTCTACCTTGTCCTGTTGGCACATAAGACAAGTCTTCCACATAGGCCTCCACATCGTCCCTTATGTGCGGCCAGTAGTACCAGTCCTTGATCAACACCAAGGTACGGCTCACTCCGGGGTGTCCAGCCCACCTTGAATCATGGCATTCTTGCAAAACTTCCTTGCAGAGCTTCCCGTGCTACGACACAAAACAGTCTACTTCCCCTGGTGTACAGTAAGCCAACCTGCAACCCAAAATCGCCTAAGTCTTACCTTGCTGGGCGTACTCCATCAAAGCCTTCGCTGTAGGATCTGCACAAGTCCCTCCTTGATGTGCGGGCACCAGTGACCCCTCTAGTTGGCTAATGGCAGCAAGGTTAGCCTTCTTGCTCAGGGCATCTGCCACTAGGTTCACCCGCCCTAAATTGTACTTTATCTGGAAATCAAATTTCGTAAGAAAATCTTGCCATCTCGTCTGCTTAGGGGATAACTTCTTCTACGTCTGGAAGTAGCTGGTCGCCACATTGTCCGTCCTAACCATGAACCTTGACCCCAATAGGTAATGGCACCAAGTGCGCAAGCAGTGCACCACTACAGTCATCTCTTTCTCTTGGACCATGTACTTGCACTCAGTCTCATTCAGCTTCCTGCTCTCAAACGCTACTAAACGTCCCTCCTGCATCAACACGCCCCCTATGGCAAAGTTTGATGCATCCGTATGCACCTTATACGACTTGGCATGGTCTGGTAAGGCCCAGACTGGTTCTTCGATCACAGCCCGCTTTAACCTGTCAAAGGCTTCCTGGCACTCTGCGCTCCACTCCCATGCTTTCCCTTTCTTAAGCAAGTCAGTCAATGGCATGGCTATTGCTGAGTGACCTTTGATGAAGCACTTGTAGTAGTTGACCAGCCCAAGGAATGATCTCAACTCAGTGACCTTGGCTGGCGGTTGCCACTCCAGGATAGCATGTATCTTGCCTTCATCCATGCGTATCTTGCCACCTCCCACTATGTGGCCAAGGAACGGGATCTCTTACTGGGTGAATGAGCACTTCTCCCTCTTGACAAACAGCTTGTGCGCCTGCAACACCTCGAACACCTGTCTCAAGTGGTCTACATGCTCTCCCAAAGTCTGGCTGTAGATCACAATGTCATCCAAATAAACCATAACAAACCGATCAAGGAATGACTGAAGTACCTTGTTCATAAGGGTGCAGAATGTTGCTGGGGCATTCATGAGTCTGAAAGGCATCACCAAGAACTCATACGAACCATACCGAGTGACACATGCTATCTTTGGCTCATCTCCCTTTGCGATCCTGACTTGATAGTAGCCTGACCTCAAATCCAACTTGGTGAACCACCTTGCGCTCCCAAGTTGATCGAACAAGTCCGCAATGAGTGGGATAGGATACTTGTTCTTAATGGTTAGCTTGTTCAAAGCTTGGTAGTCTATGCACAGCTGCAACAACCCATCATGCTTGTGTTGAAATAGAACCGATGCACCATAGGGTGCCTTCGATGGCCTGATGAAGCCAGCATCAACTAACTCTTTGAGCTGCTTCCTCAACTCCTCCAACTCTGGTGGAGACATTTGGTAAGGGGCTCTAGCTGGTGGCTTGGCCTCGAACACCAGCTCGATCTTGTGGTCCACCTCCCTCTTAGGTGGTAGCTTGCTAGGTAGCTTTGCGAGCATCACATCACTAAAGGTCTTCAGCACCTTTAGCACCTCCAAGGGTGACTCGATCTCTTTCTCCCTTGGCTCATCATATTTCAGGGCTGCCAAGAAGGTGTCTTCTTGTTTGCTTACCACCTTGGCAAATTGGTTGGTTGACACCACCCACGACCCAACTCCAGACCCTCTCTTTAATGGCACTAGGCATTGGCATCGTGCATCCAAGATAAAGACACAATCGGTAAAAGGCACAAGGAGGGCGTTAATCCGAACAAGGAAATCCAACCCAATCATAAACTCATAGTCATCAAGGGGGATTACTTCAATGGTCTCCTTGCCTTTCCAATCTCCAAGCTACAACTCCACTCCCCGCGCTACTCCAATGGCTGGAACTTCCTTGGAGTTCACCGTTTTGATGGGTACCAGTCCCTTTCTGCACCTTTAGTCAGAGCTTCCGGGCTTTATCACCTGAAATAAAAAGATGTGAGGCACCTGTGTCCACCAGTGCACTCACCTTCTTGACCTGTAACATTAGATCCGTAAACATCAAGCCCTTTGGCTTACGGCTCCCCTTACTCTGGACGCATTGAGCACCAACGACCCAAGCTTTTGCTACCCCTGACTCTGGCTCCTCGTCAAACTCCTTGTCTACAGCAACCTGCTTGCCCTTCTCTGTAAGCATGCTATGTGGCTCCCTCCACATAGGTAGCCATGCTAGTGGCTCTCGGTTTCCCTTTTGCTTTCCACTTAACTGCTAGTGGCTTCTTTCACCATCCTTGGTTGAATGGTCTCGGTCTCCATCCTTGGACTCCCGATCATGGTCTTTCCCTTTAGACTGCTTCTTTTCGATCTTTATCATCCCTGCCCTTACCCTTGGGCTTGGTATACTCGAACTTGTTCAGAGACTTAAACTCTATCAAGGCCTCGGCAGTAGTCATGGCTTTAACCAAGTCATGAACTCCTCTCTTTTGTAGCTCATGCTTCACCCACGGCTGCAGCCCATCCATGAAGCAAATAAGGCATCCTTCTTGCCTAGATATTAAGATCTATAGCATCAGTTCAGAGAATTTCTGGACATACTCCCTTATGTCCCTTTGCTGGCTCAGCCTGCACAACTTTGCCCGTGCCTCATCATCGGCATACTCTGGGCACTCCTTGGTTGCTGCAATGAAGATTCCATACTTGGAAAACCTGTCCACCACTACCATGATGCTTCCAAACCCTTTTGCTTTGGGTAGACCGACTATAAAGTCTAGAGAAACACTCTCCCATGGTCACTCTGGCACTGGCAATGCGCTCCAAGAGATCGCCTAGTTTCTTGAGCTCCACCTTGTCCTTGTTGGCACACAAGACAAGTCTTCACATAGGCCTCCACATCGTCCCTCATGTGTGGCCAGTAGTATCGGTCCTCGATCAGGCTAAGGTACGGCTCACTCTGGGGTGTCCAGCCCACCTTGAATCATGGCATTCTTGCAAACTTCCTTGCGGAGCTTCCCGTGCTACGACACAAACGATCTACTGCCCCTGGTGTACAGCAAGCCATCCTGTAACCAAAACTGCCTAGTCTTACCTTACAGGGAGTACTCCATCAAAGCCTTGGCTATAGGATCATGCGTAAGTCCCTTCTTAATGCGTGGCACCAGTGACCCCTCTGGTTGGCTAATTGGCAGCAAGGTTACCTTCGTGCTCAGGGTGTCTGCCACTAGGTTCACCCGCCCCGGCTTGTACTCCATCTGGAAATCAAATTCTGTAAGAAAATCTTGCCATCTCGCCTACTTGAGAGATAGCTTCTTTTGCGTCTGAAAGTAGCTGGTCGCCACATTGTCCGTCCTAACCATGAACCTCGACCCTAACAGGTAATGGCGCCAAGTGTGTAAGCAGTGCACCACTGCAGTCATCTCTTTCTCTTGGACCGTATACTTGCGCTCAGTCTCGTTCAGCTTCCTGCTCTCGAACGCGACTGGACATCCCTCATGCATCAACATGCCCCTTATGGCAAAGTCTGATGCATCCGTATGCACCTCATACGACTTGGCATGGTCTGGCAAGGCCAAGACTAGCTCCACGATCACAGCCCGCTTCAACCTGTCAAAGGCTTCCTGGCACCCTGCGCTCCACTCCTATGCTTTCCCTTTCTTTAGCAAGTCAGTCAATGGCGTGGCTATTGCTGAGTGACCTTTGATGAAGCACCTGTAATAGTTGACCAGCCTAAGGAACGATCTCAACTCAATGACCTTGGTTGGCGGTTGCCACTCCAGGATGGCGTGTATCTTGCCTTCATCCATGCGTATCCTGCCACCTCCCACTATGTGGCCAAGGAACGGGATCTCCTGCTGGGTGAATGAGCACTTCTCCCTCTTGACAAATAGCTTGTGTGCCCGTAACACCTCGAACACCTGTCTCAAGTGGTCTACATGCTCTCCCAAAGTCTGGCTGTAGATCATAATGTCATCCAAATAAACCACAACAAACCGATCAAGGAATGACTGAATTACCTTGTTCATAAGGGTGTAAAATGTTGCTGGGGCGTTCGTGAGTTCGAAAGGCATCACCAAGAACTCATATGAACCATACCGAGTGACACATGCTGTCTTTGGCTCATCTCCCTCCGCGATCCTGACTTAATAGTAGCCTAACCTCAAATCCAGCTTGGTGAACCACCTTGCGCTCCCAAGTTGATCGAACTAGTCCGCAATCAGTGGGATGGGGTACTTGTTATTGATGGTCAGCTTGTTCAAAGCCCGGTAGTCTCTGCACAGCCACAACGACCCATCATGCTTGCGCTGAAATAGAATCGGTGCACCATAAGGTACCTTCGATGGCTTGATGAAGCTAGCATCAACTAACTCTTTGAGCTGCTTCCTCAACTCTGCCAACTCTGGTGGAGACATTCGGTAAGGGGCTCTAGCTGGTGGCTTGGCCTCGAACACCAGCTCGATCTTGTGGTCCACCTCCCTCTTAGGTGGTAGCTTGCTAGGTAGCTTTGCGGGCATCACATCACTAAAGGTCTTCAGCACCTTTAGCACCTCAAAGCGTGACTTGGTCTCCTTCTCCCTTGGCTCATCATATTTCAGGGCTGCCAAGAAGGTGTCTTCTTGTCTGCTTACCGCCTTGGCAAATTGGATGGCTGACACCACTTGCGACCCAACTCCAGACCCTCTCCTCAATGGCACTAGGCATTGGCACTGTGCATCCAAGATGCAAACACAATCGATAAAAGGCACAAGGAGGGCGTTAATCTGAACAAGGAAATCCAACCCAATCACAAACTCATAGTCGTCAAGGGGTATTACCTCAATGGTCTCCTTGCCTTTCCAGTCTCCAAGCTGCAACTCCACTCCCTGCGCTACTCCAATGGCTGGAACTTCATTGGAGTTCACCGTTTTGATGGTACCAGTCCCTTTTTGCACCTTTAGTCTGAGCTTTCGGGCTCTATCACCTGAAATAAAAAGATGTGAGGCACCTGTGTCCACCAGTGCACTCACCTTCTGACCCGCAACCATCAGATCCGTAAACATCAAGCCTTTTGGCTTGCGGCTCCTCTTACTCTAGACAGCATTGAGCACCAACGACCCAAGCTTTGCTGCCCCTAACTCTGGCTTCTCGTCAGACTCCTTGTCTACAGCAGCCAGCTTGCCCTTTTACAGTAATTGCGCATTACGTGGCTTCCTCCACATAGGTAGCATGCTAGTGGCTCTCAATCCCCTTTTGCTTTCCACTTGCCTGCTGGTGGCTTCCTCTCGCCATCCTTGGTTGAACAGTCTCGGTCTCGATCCTTGGACTCCTGATCATGGTCCTTCCCTTGGACTGCTTCTTTTGGTCCCTATCATCCCTGCCCTTACCCTTGGGCTTGGAAGACTCAAACTTGTTCAGAGGCTTGAACTCTATCAAAGGCCTCGGCAGTAGTCATGGCTTTAGCCAAGTCATGAACTCCTCTCCTTTGTAGCTCATGCTTCACCCATGGCTTCAGCCCATCCATGAAAGCAAATAAGGCGTCTTTCTCACCTAGATCCGAGATCTGTAGCATCAGTTCAAAGAATTTTTGGACATACTCCCTTATGTCCCCTTGCTGGCTCAGCCTGCGCAACTTTGCCCGCGCCTCATCATCGGTATACTCCGGGTAAAATTGTTCTCTGAACTCCTTTTGGAACTCTGCCCAGGTTCCAATCTTGGTGTGCCCACACCTGACATCATCACACCTGTGCCTCTACCACAATAAGGCTACATCAGTGAGATACATAGTAGCGGTGCTTACCTTTATTGCCTCATCTTGCGTGCCCGTGGCCTGGAAGTACTGCCCCATACCCCAAAGGTAGTTAGGTACTTCCTTGGCCTCCCTAGTCCCCTTGAACTCCTTAGGCTTGGGGACATCCAATTTGGACTTGGACACTCCAGCAAACATGCCATTCCCAATGGCATCTTGTAAGCAACGAGCTCACTGGTAAGCTCCTCCATCCGTTAGCGCATGGCCTCCATGCCATCGCGTAAGGTCAATATTTCAGCCTCCAAGGTCTGATTCTTTTGGGTGAACATGTCCAAGCCTTTTTTGAGAGCAGCTTGCAGCTCACTTTGGAACTCGGCCCTCATGGAGTCTAGCGATGCAATGTGAGTCTCTACCCCCTCAAGCTTCTCCCCCATGTCGCCCATGGTCACCTCCACTTTGGCCAGCCTACCATCCATGGTAGACCAGATATCTCTAGAACTGGCTTTCCTCCCTCTTCCACACCAATGCTCCTAAGCCTCTGGTTGTTGGTTAGTAGCATCACTTTGGGATGCCATCTCCTCTAACCTGCACAACACAAACATGTAGAATCAAACTTGCTCTGATACCAACTGTCACGGGCTCCGACCATAGACTCAGAAATCGTGCCGTACGGCCTTAGGCTTGGAATCTCCTCCTTTATGCCTAAGTCAGCCTAAAACACAAGTGTACGGGCACTAGAACAACAGGAAGGGCTGATTACCCAAGTTAAAGAGAAACATGATAAGAAGGCAGAATTCTGAAAATGCTCTTGTATTCACTGAAACATAAGTGTTTGATGGTGTACAAATGAGGGAGGAGCAGCCCTCTATTTATAGTTAAGGCTCTAGCTTACACTTAATGGCAATATCCCTAGAATAAAGGCTAAAATCATGGGATTATATAGATTACAATCAATCAGGATGCTAACTCCTAATTTTCAGGGTCAACCAAATCTGCCAGGATGCTACTACTGATCCTGCCTGCTTCTAGAAGCTTCCCTTGCATGTCCAGCACCTTGGGCCCTTCTAGATGTGGTGCGGGTAGCTTGTATGCCAGGCCTTGGTCTCACGGGCTGGCCTGCAAGTTGGGCGGGCGTTCTAAACTCGTTTACTAGGCTTTGCATGCAGATACCCGCCAGCATGCCTGGTTTACGGGCCTCAACCTCTGGCTCGCCTGCTGGTGCGCCTGATGTGCCTGGCGCGCCCCTCTCAGGGCATGACACTTGGCCCTTATATTGGCCCCCTATCCCTCATTAAACCTCGAGAACTCACACCCCCTTAGAGAGCATTTGAGATTTTATAGGTTTGCTGCCAGTAGCCATTAAAATGTCTGAAATGGGGACATTTTTTTCAAATGGTCACAAAATCTTCTCCACTTTGATTTTTTAGCTGAATTTTTTTGTGCATGCCAACAAAAATACAAGGATCACCTCTACCAAATTTGGGGACAAAACTCTTTCTAAAATAAGTTTAAAAAATCTCGAACCGCAAAATGTTTCAAAAATAAAAAATGAGTCGTCTTGCCACGAAACTTCACATGAAGGCTTAAGGGACCATTGTATGAATTTACAAGCCATAAAAATGGCATTGGCATGGTAGAAATATGAAAATGTGCTTGAACCCACCTACCAACCATTCGATCCCCGATTTGCACATCCTGCCTCTCTGGTCGGCTGAGCGCCCGTACGCTCATTTCGTGGGTTGACTTAGGCATATGGAGTTCATCCCCAGTCTAAGCATACGGAGTTCATTCCGAGTCTAAGATCGGACCAAACTGAGGGTTACGGCAGCAGGATCGGTAGCACGCAGGGGTGACCGTCTTGCGCATTCTACCTCTTCGACCGACTGAGCGCTCGTATGCCCATTTCATGGGTTGGCTTAGGCATAGGGAGTTCATTCCATGTCTAAGCCCCAATCGGACCGAGGGTTGTGGCAGTGGGACCAGCAGCACGCAGAGGGGGGCCAGGCCAATCCTCGACTTGCGCATTATGCCTCTCCGGTCGGCTCAACGCCCGAACGCTCGTTTCATCGATTGACTCAGGCATACAGAGTTCATTCCTAGTCTAAGATCAAACCAGATCGAGGGTTGCGGTAGCAGGATCGACAGCACGCAGGAGGGACCGGGCCGATCCCTGGCTTACATTTTCTGCCTCTTCGGCCGGTTGAGTGCCTACACGCTCGTTTCGTGGGTGGGCTTAGGCATACGGAGTTCATTCCATGTCTAAGCATACGGAGTTCATTCCCAGTCTAAGATCAGACCAGACCAAGGATTGTGGTAGTAGGACCAGCGGAAGGATTGACAGCACGCAGGGGGGACCAGATCGATCCTCGGATTGCGCATTCTGCCTCTCCGATCGGCTGACTGCCAGCACATTCCTTTCGTGGGTTGGATTAGGCATACGGAGTTCATTCCATGTCTAAGCCACAGTCGGACTGAGGGTTGTGGTCGCAGGACCGACAGCGGGATCGACAGCACGTAGAAGGGGATCGGGCTGATCCTCGACTTACACATTATGCCTCTCCGATCGACCTCTCCGGTCGGCTGAGAGCCCGCACCCTCGTTTCGTGGGTTGACTTAGGCATACGAAGTTCATCTGCAATCTAAGCATACAGAGTTCATTCCCAGTCTAAGATCAGACGGATCGAGGGTTTCAACAGCAGGATCGGTAGCACGCTAGGCTTTGCGCATAGATACCCACCAGCACGCTTGGTCTGTAGGCCTCAACCTCTGGCTTGCCTGTTGATGCGCCTGATTTGCCTGGCGAGCCCCTCCCAGGGTGTGACACTTGGCCCTTATATTGGCCCCCTATCCTTTCAACAAACCTCGAGAACTCACACCCCCTTAAACAGCATTTGAGATTTTATAGGTTTGCTGCCAGTAGCCATCGAAGTGTCTGAAATGGGGACACTTTTTTTAAATGGTCACAAAATCTTCTCCACTTTGAGTTTTTAGCTGAATTGTTTTGTGCATGCCAACAAAAATACAAGGATCACCTCTACCAAATTTGGGGACAAAACTGTTTCTAAAAAAATTTTAAAAAATCCCGAACCGTAAAAAGTTTGGAAAATCATGAAAAATAGAAAACGGGTTGTCTTGCCATGAAACTTCACATGAAGGCTTAGGGGACCATTGTATGAATTTACAAAACATAAAAATGGCATTGCCACGGTAGAAATATGAAGATGTGCTTGAACCCACCTACCACCCGTTCATTCCCCGGCTTGTGCATCCTGCCTCTCTGGTCGACTGAGCGCCCACACACTCGTTTTGTGGGTTGACATAGGCATACGGAGTTCATCCCCAGTCTAAGCATACGGAGTTCATTCCTAGTCTCTGATCAGACCAAATCGAAGGTTGCGGCAATAGGATCGATAGCACACAGGGGGGACTAGGCCCATCCCCGGCTTGCGCTTTCTGCCTCTCCGGCCGACTGAGCACCCGCATGCCCGTTTCGTGGGTTGGCTTAGGCATAGGGAGTTCATTCCATGTCTAAGCCCTAGCCGGACCGAGGGTTATGGCAGTGGGACTAGCAGCATGCAGAGAGGGACTGAGTTGATCCCCGACTTGCGCATTATGCCTCTCCGACCGGCTCAACGGTCGTACGCTCGTTTCGTGGGTTGACTTATGCATATGGAGTTCATTCGTAGTCTAAGATCGGACCGGACCGAGGGTTGCGGCAGCAGGATCGACAGCACATAGAGGGGACCGGGCCGTTCCTCAGCTTGCGCATTCTGCCTCTCCGATCGGCTGAGCACCCGCACGCTCGTTTCGTGGCTTGGCTTAGGCATACGGAGTTCATTCCATGTCTAAGCATACGAAGTTCATTCCCAGTCTAAGATCGGATCGGATCGAGGGTTGCGGCAGCAGGACTAGCACAGGATTGATAGCATGCAAGGGGGACCGGGCCGATCCGCGGCTTGCGCATTCTGCCTCTCCGGTCGGTTGAGCGCCCGCAGGCTCATTTCGTGGGTTGGCTTAGGCATACAGAGTTCATTCCATGTCTAAGCCCCAACCGGATCGAGGGTTGTGGCAGTAGGATCGGCAGCGGGATCGGCAGCACACAGAGGGGGAACGGGTTGATCCTCGGCTTACGCATTATGCCTCTTCGACCGGCCTCTCCGGTAGGCTGAGCGCCTGCACGCTCATTTCATGGGTTGACTTAGGCATACGGAGTTCATCCCCAGTCTAAGCATACGGAGTTCATTCTCAGTCTAAGATCAGACCGGACCAAGTGTTGCGGCAGCAGGATCGATAGTACGGAAGGGGGACCGGGCCATTCCCTGGCTTACGCATTCTGCCTCTCCGGTCGACTGAGCACCAGCATGCCTGTTTCGTGGGTTGGCTTAGGCATAGGGAGTTCATTCCATGTCTAAGCCCCAGTCGGACCGAGGGTTGTGGCAGCGGGGCCGACAGCACGCAGAGGGGGATCGGGTCGATCCTCGGCTTGCGTATTATGCCTCTCCAACCAGTTCAACACCCGCACGCTCGTTTCGTGGGTTGACTTAGGCATACGGAGTTCATTCCTAGTCAAAGATCAGACCGGACCAAGGGTTACGGTAGCAGGATCGACAGCACGCAGGGGGGATCGGGCCGATCCCCGGCTTACGCATTCTGCCTCTCCGACCGACTGAGTGCCCGCACGCTCGTTTCGTGGGTTGGCTTTGGCATAGTGAGTTCATTCCATGTCTAAGCCCCAGTCGGACTGAGGGTTGTGGCAGTAGGACTGGCAGCACGTACAGGGGGATCGGGCTAATCCCCGGCTTACGAATTATGCCCTTTCGATCAGCTCAACGCCCACACGCTTGTTTCGTGGGTTGACTTATGCATACGGAGTTCATTCCCAGTGTAAGATCGGACCGGACCGAGGGTTGCGACAGCAGGATCGACAGCACGTAGGGGGGACCGGGCCGATCCCCAGCTTGCGCATTCTGCCTCTCCGGTCGATTGAGTGCCCGCACGCTCGTTTCGTGGGTTGGCTTAGGCTTGCGGAGTTCATTCCATGTCTAAGCATACGGTGTTCATTCCTAGCTAAGATTTTGAGCCACGGTGCACATGTTGGGCTCAAGCATGTGCTGCTGCCGCATTTATTTTGCCCAGGGCACCATCGTCGGAGCATCACCGGAGAGCCTAACCGACGGCATTGGGGGTTCCGATGATTGGGGGGCCGGGGGGTGTGCGCACATGATGTGCGATGCTGCTAGTACTTGGCCTTAATGGCCCCCTATCCCTCATCAACCTCGAGAACTCACACCCCCTTAAGAGCATTTGAGATTTTATAGGTTGTTGCCAGTAGCCATTAAAAGTGTCTGAATGGGGGCACTTTTTTCAACAGTCACAAATCTTCTCCACTTCAAGTTTTTAGCTGAAAGTTTTTATGCATGCTAACAAAAATACAAGGATCACCTCTACCATATTTGGGACAAAACTCTTTCTAAAAAATTTTAAAAAATCCGAACCGTAAAAGGTTTGGAAAATCATGAAAAATAGAAAACGGGATGTCTTGCCATGAAACTTCACATGAAGGCTTAGGGGACCATTGTATGAATTTACAAGCCATAAAAATGGCATTGCCATGACAGAAATATGAAGATGTGCTTGAACCCACCTACCACCCGTTCATTCCCCGGCTTGTGCATCCTGCCTCTCTGGTCGACTGAACGGCCGCACACTCGTTTCGTGGGTTGACTTAGGCATACGGAGTTCATCCCCAGTCTAAGCATACGGAGTTCATTCCCAGTCTCTGATCAGACCAAACTGAAGGTTGCGGCAACAGGATCGACAGCACACAGGGGGGACTAGGCCCATCCCCGGCTTGCGCTTTCTGCCTCTCTGGCCGGCTGAGCGCCTGCACGCCCGTTTCGTTGGTTGGCTTAGTCATATGGAGTTCATTCCATGTCTAAGCCCTAGCCGGACCGAGGGTTATGGTAGTGGGACTGGCAGCATGCAGAGAGGGATCGAGTTGATCCCCGACTTGCGCATTATGCCTCTCCGACCGGCTCAGTGCCCGTACGCTCGTTTCGTGGGTTAACTTATGCATATGGAGTTAATTCGTAGTCTAAGATCGGACCGGACCGAGGGTTGCGGTAGTAGGATCGATAGCACACAAGGGGGATCGGGCCGGTCCTCAGCTTGCGCATTCTGCCTCTCCGATCGGTTGAGCACGCGCACGCTCATTTCATGGCTTGGCTTAGGCATACGGAGTTCATTCCATGTCTAAGCATACGAAGTTCATTCCCAGTCTAAGATCGAATAGGATTGATAGCACGTAGTGGGGACCGGGCTGATCTGCGGCTTGCACATTCTGCCTCTCCGATCGGTTGAGTGCCCGCACGCTCATTTCATCGGTTGGCTTAGGCATACGGAGTTCATTCCATGTCTAAGCCCCAACCTGATCGAGGGTTGTGGCAGTAGGATCGGCAGCGGGATCGGCAGCACACAGAGGGGGATCGGATTGATCCTCGACTTACGCATTATGCCTCTTCGACCGGCTTCTCCGGTCAGCTGAGCGCCCGCACGCTCGTTTCATGGGTTGACTTAGGCATACGGAGTTCATCCCCAGTCTAAGCATACAGAGTTCATTCTCAGTCTAAGATCAGACCAGGCCAAGGGTTACGGCAGCAGGATCGATAGCACGGAAGGGTGACCGGGCCATTCCCTGGCTTACGCATTCTGCCTCTCCGGTCAGCTGAGCACCAGCATGCCCGTTTCGTGGGTTGGCTTAGGCATAGGGAGTTCATTCCATGTCTAAGCCCCAGCCAGATCGAGGGTTGTGGCAGCGGGGCCGACAGCACGCAGAGGGGGATCGGGTCGATCCCCGGCTTGCGTATTATGCCTCTCCAGCCAGTTCAGCACCCGCACGCTCATTTCGTGGGTTGACTTAGGCATACGGAGTTCATTCCTAGTCAAAGATCAGACTGGACCAAGGGTTACGGTAGCAGGATCGACAGCACGCAGGGGGGATCGGCCGATCCCCGGCTTACGCATTCTGCCTCTCCAACCGACTGAGTGCCCGTACGCTCGTTTCGTGGGTTGGCTTTGGCATAATGAGTTCATTCCATGTCTAAGCCCCAGTCGGATTGAGGGTTGTGGCAATAGGACCGGTAGCACGTACAGGGGGATCGAGGTGATCCCCGGCTTCGAATTATGCCCTTCGACCGGCTCCAGCGCCCGTACGCTTGTTTCGTGGGTGACTTATGCATACGGAGTCATTCCCAGGTAAGATCAGAATCGGACCGAGGGTTGCAGGAACAGATCGACAGGCACATAGGGGGGACGGGCCGATCCCCAGCTTGCGCATTCTGCCTCTCGGTCGATTGAGTGCCCGCACGCTCGTTTCGTGGGTTGGCTTAGGGCTTGCGGAGTTCATTCCATGTCTAAGCATACGATGTTCATTCCTAGCTAAGATTTTGAGCCACGGTGCACATGTTGGGCTCAAGCATGTGCTGCTGCCGCATTTATTTTGCCCAGGGCACCATCGTGGGAGCATCACCGGAGAGCCTAACCGACGGCATTGGGGGTTCTGATGATTGGGGGGCCGGGGGGTGTGCGCACATGATGTGCGATGGCTGCTAGTACTTGGCCCTTATATTGGGCCCCCTATCCCTCATCAAACCTCGAGAACTCACACCCCCTTAAAGAGCATTTGAGATTTTATAGGTTTGTTGCCAGTAGCCATTAAAGTGTCTGGAATGGGGGCACTTTTTTCAAACAGTCACAAAATCTTCTCCACTTCAAGTTTTTAGCTGAAAGTTTTTGTGCATGCTAACAAAAATACAAGGATCACCTCTACCATATTTGGGGACAAAACTCTTTCTAAAAAAATTTTAAAAAATCCCGAACCGCAAAAAGTTTGGAAAATCATGAAAAATAGAAAACGGGTTGTCTTGCCATGAAACTTCACATGAAGGCTTAGGGACCATTGTATGAATTTACAAGCCATAAAAATGGCATTGCCACGACAGAAATATGAAGATGTGCTTGAACCCACCTACCACCCGTTCATTCCCCGGCTTGTGCATCCTGCCTCTCTGGTCGACTGAGCGCCCGCACACTCGTTTCGTGGGTTGACTTAGGCATACGGAGTTCATCCCCAGTCTAAGCATACGGAGTTCATTCCCAGTCTCTGATCAGACCAAACCGAAGGTTGCGGCAACAGGATCGACAGCACACAGGGGGGACTAGGCCCATCCCCGGCTTGCGCTTTCTGCCTCTCCGGCCGGCTGAGCGCCCGCACGCCCGTTTCGTGGGTTGGCTTAGGCATAGGGAGTTCATTCCATGTCTAAGCCCTAGCCGGACCGAGGGTTGTGGCAGTGGGACTGGCAGCATGCAGAGAGGGATCGAGTTGATCCCCGACTTGCGCATTATGCCTCTCCGACCGGCTCAGTGCCCGTACGCTCGTTTCGTGGGTTAACTTAAGCATATGGAGTTCATTCCTAGTCTAAGATCGGACCGGACTGAGGGTTACGGTAGCAGGATCGACAGCACACAAGGGGGAATCGGGCCGGTCCTCAGCTTGCGCATTCTGCCTCTCCGATCGATTGAGCACCCGCACGCTCATTTCGTGGCTTGGCTTAGGCATACGGAGTTCATTCCATGTCTAAGCATACGAAGTTCATTCCCAGTCTAAGATCGGATCGGATCGAGGGTTGCGGCAGTAGGACTAGACAGGATTGATAGCACGTAGGGGGGGACCGGGCCGATCCGCGGCTTGCGCATTCTGCCTCTCCGGTCGGTTGAGTGCCCGTACGCTCATTTCATGGGTTGGCTTAGGCATACGGAGTTCATTCCATGTCTAAGCCCCAACCGGATCGAGGGTTGTGGCAGTAGGATCGGCAGCGGGATCGGCAGCACACAGAGGGGGATCGGGTTGATCCTCGGCTTACGCATTATGCCTCTTCGATCGGCCTCTCCGGTCGGCTGAGCGCCCGCACGCTCGTTTCATGGGTTGACTTAGGCATACGGAGTTCATCCCCAGTCTAAGCATACAGAGTTCATTCTCAGTCTAAGATCAGACCGGACCAAGGGTTGCGACAGCAGGATCGATAGCACGAAAGGGGGACCGGGCCATTCCCTGGCTTACGCATTCTGCCTCTCCGGTCGGCTGAGCACCAGCATGCCCGTTTCATGGGTTGGCTTAGGCATAGGGAGTTCATTCCATGTCTAAGCCCCAGCCAGACCGAGGGTTGTGGCAGCGGGGTTGACAGCACGCAAAGGGGGACAAGGTCGATCCCCGGCTTGCATATTATGCCTTTCTAACCAGCTCAGCGCTCGCACGCTCGTTTCGTGGGTTGACTTAGGCATGCGGAGTTCATTCCTAGTCAATGATCAAATCAGACCAAGGGTTGCGGTAGCAGGATCGACAGCACGTAGGAGGGATCAGGCCGATCCTCGGCTTGCACATTCTGCCTCTCCGACAGACTGAGCGCCCGCACGCTCGTTTCGTGAGTTGGCTTTGGCATAGTGAGTTCATTCCATGTCTAAGCCCCAGCCGGACTGAGGGTTGTGGTAGTAGGACCGGCAGCACGTACAGGGGGATCGGGCTGATCCCCGGCTTGCGAATTATGCCCCTTCGATCGGCTCAGCGCCCGTACGCTTGTTTCATGGGTTGACTTATGCATACGGAGTTCATTCCCAGTGTAAGATCGGACTGGACCGAGGTTTGCGGCAGCATGATCGACAGCACGTAGAAGGGACCGGGCCGATCCCCAGCTTGCGCATTCTGCCTCTCCGGTCGACTGAGTGCCCGCACGCTCGTTTCATGGGTTGGCTTAGGCATGCGGAGTTTATTCCATGTCTAAGCATACGATGTTCATTCCTAGCTAATATTTTGAGCCACGGTGCACATGTTGGGCTCGGGCATATGCTGGTGCCGCATTTATTTTTCCTGGGGCACCATCGTCGGAGCATCGCCGAAGAGCCTAACCAACGGCATTGGGGGTTCCGGTGATTGGGGGGGCCGGGGGGTATGCGCACATGATGTGCGATGGCTGCTAGTACTTGGCCCTTATATTGGCCCCCTATCCCTCATCAAACCTTGAGAACTCACACCCCTTTAAAGAGCATTTGAGATTTTATAGGTTTGCTGCCAGTAGCCATTAAAGTGTCTGAAATAGGGGCACTTTTTTCAAACAGTCACAAAATCTTCTCCACTTCAAGTTTTTAGCTGAAAGTTTTTGTGCATGCTAACAAAAATACAAGGATCACCTCTACCATATTTGGGGACAAAATGCTTTCTAAAAAAATTTTAAAAAATCTTGAACCGCAAAAGGTTTCAATAATCGTGAAAAATATAAAACAGGTCATCTTGCCACGAAACTTCACATGAAGGCTTAGGGGACCATTGTATGAATTTACAAGCCATAAAAATGGCATTGGCGTGGCAGAAATATGAAGATGTGCTTGAACCCACCTACCACCCGTTCGATTCTCGGCTTGCGTAATCTGCCTCTCTGGCCGGCTGAGCGCCCGCACGCTCGTTTCGTGGGCTGGCTTAGGCATACGGAGTTCATTCAATGTCTAAGCATACAGAGTTCATTCCAATCTAAGAGTTTGAGCCACGGTGCACATGCTGGGCTTGTGCATGTGCTGGTGCTACATTTTTTTCGCCCGAGCACCATCATCGGAGCATCATCGGAGAGCCTAACCGGCGGCATTGGGGGTTTTGACAATGGGGGGTAGGGGTGTGCGCACATGATGTGCGATGGGTGCTGGTACTTGGCCCTTATATTGGGCCCTTATCCCTCATCAAACCTCGAGAACTCACACCCCCTTAAAGAGCATTTGAGATTTTATAGGTTTGCTGCCAGTAGCCATTAAAGTGTCTGAAATAGGGGCACTTTTTTCAAACAGTCACAAAATCTTCTCCACTTCAAGTTTTTAGCTGAAAGTTTTTGTGCATGCTAACAAAAATACAAGGATCACCTCTACCATATTTGGGGACAAAATGCTTTCTAAAAAAATTTTAAAAAATCTTGAACCGCAAAAGGTTTCAATAATCGTGAAAAATATAAAACAGGTCATCTTGCCACGAAACTTCACATGAAGGCTTAGGGGACCATTGTATGAATTTACAAGCCATAAAAATGGCATTGGCATGGCAGAAATATGAAGATGTGCTTGAACCCACCTACCACCCGTTCGATCCCCGGCTTGCGCATCCTGCCTCTCTGGTCGGTTGAGCGCCCGCACGCTCGTTTTGTGGGTTGACTTAGGCATACGAAGTTCATCCCCAGTCTAAGAATATGGAGTTCATTCCTAGTCTAAGATCAGATCGGATCGAGGTTTGTAGCAGCAGGATCGATAGCACGTAGGGGGGACCGGGCCGATCCCTAGCTTGCGCATTCTACCTCTCCGGCCGGCTGAGCACTCATACGCCCGTTTTGTGGGTTGGCTTAGGCATAGGGAGTTCATTCCATGTCTAAGCCCTGGTCAGACCGAGGGTTGGGGCAGCGAGACTGGCAGCACATAGCGGGGGACTAGGTCGATCCCCGGCTTGTGCATTATGCCTCTCTGGTCGGCTCGACGCCCGCACGCTCGTTTCATGGGTTGACTTAGGCATACGGAGTTCATTCCCAGTCTAAGATCGGATCAGATCGAGGGTTGCACAGTAGGATCGACAGCACGTAGGGGGGTCAGGCCGATCCCCGACTCACGCATTCTACCTCTTCGGCAGATTGAACGCCCGTACGCTCGTTTTATGAGTTGGCTTAGGCAGACAGAGTTTATTCCATGTCTAAGCATATGGAGTTGATTCCCAATCTAAGATCAGATCGGATTGAGGGTTGCGACAGCAGGACCAGTTGGAGGATTGACATCACGTAAGGGGGACCGGGTCGATCCTCGGCTTGCGCATTCTACCTCTCCAATTGGCTGAGCGCCTGCACGCTCGTTTCATGGGTTGGCTTAGGGCATAGGGAGTTCATTCCATGTCTAAGCCCCAGTTGAACCGAGGGTTGTGGTAATGGGACTGGCAACATGCAGAGGGGTCAGGCCGATCCCTGGTTTGCGTATTATGCCTCTTCAGCCAGCTTAGCACCCGCACGCTCATTTCATGGGTTGACTTATGCATACGAAGTTCATTCCCAATCTAAGATCAGATCGGACCGAGGGTTACGTTAGCAGGATCAACAGCACGTAGGGGGGATTGGGCCGATCCCCGGCTTGTGTATTCTGCCTCTTCGATCGACTGAGTGCCCGTACGCTCGTTTCATGGGTTGGCTTAGGCATACGATGTTCATTCCATGTCTAAGAACACGGAGTTCATTCCCAGTCTAAGATTTTGAGCCACGGTGGACATGTTGGGCTCGGGCATGTGCTGGTGCCGCATTTTTTTCGCCTGGGGCACCATCGCCGGAGCATCGCCAGAGAGCCTAACCGGCGGCATTGGGGGTTCCGGTGATTGGGGGGACCGGGGGGGGTGTGCGCACATGATGTGCAATGGGTGCTGGTACTTGGCCCTTATATTGGCCGCCTATCCCTCATCAAACCTCGAGAACTCACACCCCCTTAAAGAGCATTTGAGATTTTATAGGTTTGCTGCCAGTAGCCATTAAAGTGTCTGAAAATGGGGACACTTTTTTCAAATGGTCACAAAATCTTTTCCACTTCGAGTTTTTAGCTGAATTTTTTTGTGCATGCCAACAAAAATTTGGGGGCAAAACACTTTCTAAAAAAATTTTAAAAAATCTCGAATCGTAAAAAGTTTCGAAAATTGTGAAAAATAGAAAACGGGTCGTCTTGCCAAAAAACTTCACATCAAGGCTTAGGGGACCATTGTATGAATTTACAAGAAATAAAAATGGCATTGGCATGGCAGAAATATGAAGATGTGCTTGAACCCACCTACCACCCGTTCGATTCTCGGCTTGCGCAATCTGCCTCTCTGGCCGGCTGAGCGCCCGCACGCTCGTTTCGTGGGTTGGCTTAGGCATACGGAGTTCATTCAATGTCTAAGCATACAGAGTTCATTCCAGTCTAAGAGTTTGAGCCACGGTGCACATGCTGGGCTTGTGCATGTGCTGGTGCTACATTTTTTTCGCCCGAGCACCATCATCGGAGCATCATCGGAGAGCCTAACCGGCGGCATTGGGGGTTTTGACAATGGGGGGTAGGGGTGTGCGCACATGATGTGCGATGGGTGCTGGTACTTGGCCCTTATATTGGGCCCTTATCCCTCATCAAACCTCGAGAACTCACACCCCCTTAAAGAGCATTTGAGATTTTATGGGTTTGCTGCCAGTAGCCATTACAGTGTCTGAAATGAGGACACTTTTTTCAAATGGTCACAAAATCTTCTCCACTCTGAGTTTTTAGCTGATTTTTTTTTTGCATGCCAAAAAAAATACAAGGATCACCTCTACCAAATTTGGGGACAAAACACTTTCTAAAAAAATTTAAAAAAATCTTGAATCGTAAAAAGTTTCAAAAATCATTAAAAATAGAAAACGGGTCTTCTTGCCACGAAACTTCACATGAAGGCTTAGGGGACCATTGTATGAATTTACAAGGCATAAAAATGGCATAGGTAGAAATATGAAGATGTGCTTGAACCCACCTACCACCCGTTCGATCCCCGACTTGCACATCCTGCCTCTCTGGTCGGCTGAGCGTTCGCACGCTTGTTTCGTAGGTTGAGTTAGGCATACGGAGTTCATCCCCAGTCTAAGCATATGGAGTTCATTCCCAGTCTAAGATCGAACTGGACAGAGGGTTGCGGCAGCAGGATCGGTAGCACGCAGGGGGGACCGACCAGTCCCCGGCTTGCGCATTTTGCCTCCCCGGTCGACTGAGTGCCCGCACGCCCGTTTCGTGGGTTGGCTTAGGCATAAGGAGTTCATTCCATGTCTAAGCCCTAGCCAGATCGAGGGTTGTGGCAGCGAGACTGACAGCACGCAGAGGGGGACCGGATCAATCCTCGGCTTGCGCATTATACCTCTCCAGTCGCTCAGTGCTTGCATGCTCATTTCGTGGGTTGACTTAGGCATACAGAGTTCATTCCTAGTCTAAGATCAAATCAGATCGAGGGTTGCGGTAGCAGGATCGACAACACGCAGGGGGGACTGGGCTGATCCCTGGCTTGCGCATTCTGCCTCTCTGGCCGGCTGAGCACCCACACGCTCGTTTCGTGGGTTGGCTTAGGCATACGGAGTTCATTCCATGTCTAAGCATACGGAGTTCATTCCCAGTCTAAGATCAGACCAGACTGAGGGTTACGATCGCAGGATTGGCAGCACGCAGGGGGGACCGGGCCGATCCCCAGCTTGCGCATTCTGCCTCTCCGGTCGACTGAATGCCCGCATGCCCATTTCGTGGGTTGGCTTAGGCATAGGGAGTTCACTCCATGTCTAAGTCCCAGCTGGACTGAGGGTTGTGGCAGTGGGACCGACAGCACGCAGAGGGGGACCAGGCCGATCCCCAGCTTGTACATTATGCCTCTCCGACTGGCTTAGTGCTCGAACCCTCCTTTCGTGGGTTGACTTAGGCATACGGAGTTCATTCCATGTCGAAGCATACGGAGTTCATTCCCAGTCTAAGAGTTTGAGCCACGATGCACATGCTGGGCTCGGGCATGTGCTGGCACTGTATTTTTTTCACCTGGGGCACCATCACCGGGGGGGTGTGCGCACATGATGTGTGATAGGTGCTGGTACTTGGCCCTTATATTGGCCCCCTATCCCTCATCAAATCTCGAGAACTCACACCCCCTTAAAGAGCGTTTGAGATTTTATAGGTTTGCTGCCAGTAGCCGTTAAAGTGTTTGAAATGGGGACACTTTTTTCAAATGGCCACAAAATCTTCTCCACTTCGAGTTTTTAGTTGAATTGTTTTGTGCATGCCAACAAAAATACAAGGATCACCTCTACCAAATTTGGGGACAAAACTCTTTCTAAAAAAATTTTACAAAATCCCGAACTGCAAAACCTTTCGAAAATCGTGAAAAATAAAAAATGGGTCGTCTTGCCTCGAAACTTCACATGAAGGCTTAGGGGACCATTGTATGAATTTACAAGCCATAAAAATGGCATTGGCATGGCGGAAATATGAAGATGTGCTTTAACCCACCTACCACCCGTTCGATCTTCGGCTTGCGCACCCTACCTCTCTGGTCGGCTGAGCGCCCGCACGCTCATTTTATGGGTTGGCTTAGGCATACGGAGTTCATCCCCAGTCTAAGCATAGGAGTTCATTCCCAGTCTAAGATCAGGTCGGACCGAGGGTTGCGACAGTAGGATCGACAGCATGCAGGGGGGACTGGGTCGATTCCCGGCTTACGCGTTATACATCTTCGGCCGGTTGAACGTCCGCATGCCCATTTCGTGGGTTGGCTTAGGCATAGGGAGTTCATTCCATGTCTAAGCCCCAGTCGGACCGAGGGTTGTGGCAGCGGGACCAGCAGCACACAGAGGGGGATCGGGCCGATCCCCGGCTTGCGCATTATGCCTCTTCGGTCGGCTTAGCGCCCACACGCTCATTTCGTGGGTTGACCTATGCATACGGAGTTCTTTCCCAATCTAAGATCAGATCAGACTGAGGGTTACGGTAGCAGGATGACAACACATAGGGGGGACCGGGTCGATCCCTGACTTACGCATTCTACCTCTCCGGTCGGCTGAGCACCCGCACGCTCGTTTTGTGGGTTGGCTTAGGCATATGGAGTTCATTCCATGTCTAGGCATACGGAGTACATTCCCAGTCTAAGATTTTGAGCCACGGTGCACATGCTCAGCTCGGGCATGTGGTGGTGCCGCATTTTTTTTGCCTGGGGCACCATCGTCGGAGCATCACCGGAGAGCCTAACCGGCGGCATTGGGGGTTCCGACGATTGGGGGGCCAGGGGGTGTGCGCACATGATGTGCGATGGGTGCTGGTACTTGGCCTTATATTGGCCCCCTATCCCTCACCAAACCTCAAGAACTCACACCCCCTTAAAGAGCATTTGAGATTTTATAGGTTTGCTGCTAGTAGCCATTAAAGTGTCTAAAATGGGGACACTTTTTTCAAACGGTCACAAAATCTTCTCCACTTTGAGTTTTTAGCTGAATTGTTTTATGCATGCCAGTAAAAATACAAGGACCACGTCTACCAAATTTGGGGACAAAACTCTTTCTAAAAAATTTTTAAAAAATCCCGAACCGTTAAAAGTTTTGAAAATTGTGAAAAATAGAAAACGGGTCGTCTTGCCACGAAACTTCACATGAAGGCTTAGGGGACCATTTTATGAATTTACAAGCCATAAACATGGCATTGGCATGGCAGAAATATGAAGATGTGCTTGAACCCAACTACCACCCGTTCGATCCCCGGCTTACGCATCCTGCCTCTCTGGTCAACTGAGCGCCCGCACACTCGTTTCGTGGGTTGACTTAGGCATATGGAGTTCATCCCCAATCTAAGCATACAGAGTTCATTCTCAGTCTAAGATCAAACCGGACCGAGGGTTACGGTAGCAGGATCGATAGTGCCCATGGGGGACCGGGTCGATCCTTGGCTTGTGCATTTTGCCTCTCCGACCGGCTGAGCGCCCGCACGCCCGTTTCGTGGGTTAACTTAGGCATAGGGAGTTCATTCCATGTCTAAGCCCCAGTCGAACTGAGGGTTGTGTCAGCGGGACTGGCAGCACGCAGAGGGGGATCGAGCCGATGATCGATAGCATGTAAGGGAGGACCGGGTCGGTCCCCGGCTTACGCATTCTGCCCCTCCGGTAGACTGAGTGCCCGCATGCTCGTTTCATGGGTTGGCATAGGCATACGGAGTTCATTCCATGTCTAAGCGTACGGAGTTCATTCCCAATCTAAGATCGGATCGAATCGAGGGTTGCGGCAGCAGGACCAACAGCAGGATCGACAGCATTCTACCTCTGAGGCCGATTGAGCACTCGCACGCTCGTTTCATGGGTTGGCTTAGGCATACAGAATTCATTCTATGTATAAGCGCTAGCCAGACTGAGGGTTATGGCAGCAGGACCGGCAGTGAGATCGGTAGCACGTAGAGGGGGACCAAACTGATCCTCGGCTTGCGCATTATGCCTCTCCGACCGACCTCTCTGGTCGGCTGAGCTCCCGTATGCATGTTTTATGGGTTGACTTAGGCATACGGAGTTCATCCCCAGTCTAAGCATATGGAGTTCATTCCCAGTCTAAGATCAGACCAGATCGAGGGTTGCAGCAACAGGATCGACAGCACGTAGAGGGGATCAGGCCGATCCCCGACTTGTGGATTCTGCCTCTCTGGCCGGCTGAGTGCCTGCACGCTCGTTTCATGGGTTGGCTTAGGCATACGGAGTTCATTCCATGTCTAAGCGCTAGTCGGACCGAGTGTTGTGGCAGCAGGATCGGCAGCGGGATCGACAACATACAGAGGGGGATCGGGCTAAGCCCCAGCTTGCACATTTTGCCTCTTCGGCCGGCTTCTTCGGTCAGTTGAGTGCCCATACACTCGTTTCATGGGTTGACTTAGGCATACGGAGTTCATCCCCAGTCTAAGCATACGGAGTTTATTCCCAGTCTAAGATCGGACCAGACCGAGGGTTGCGGTAACAGGATCGATAGCATGCAGGGGGATCGAGCCGACACGCTTGTTTCATGGGATGGCTTAGGCATGTGGAGTTCATTCCATGTCTAAGCTCCAGCTGGACTGAGGGTTGTGGCAGCAGGAACGGTAGCGGGATCGACAGCACGCAGTGGGGGATCGGGCTGATCCCTAACTTACGCGTTATGCCTCTTCGGCCGCCCCTCAGTTCGGTTGAGCGCCCGCACGCTCGTTTCATGGATTGACTTAGGCATACGAAGTTCATCCCTAGTCTAAGCATACGGAGTTTATTTTCAGTCTAAGATCAAACCGGACCGAGGGTTGCGGCAGTAGGATCGATAGCACGCAGGGGGGATCGAGGCGATCCCCGACTTGCGCATTTTGTCTCTCCTGCCGGTTGAGCGCCCGCACGTCCGTTTCGTGGGTTGGCTTAGGCATAGGGAGTTCATTCCATGTCTAAGCCCCAGTCGGACCAGGAGTTGTGGCAGCGGGACCGACAGCACGCAGAGGGGGACTGGGCCGATCCCCAGCTTACGCATTATGCCTCTTCAGCCGGCTCAGCGCCCGTACGCTTATTTCGTGGGTTGACTTAGGCATACGGAGTTCATCCCCAGTCTAAGCGTATGAAGTTCATTCCCAGTCTAAGGTCAGACCGGATCGAGGGTTACAGCAACAGGATCGGCATCACGCAGGGGGGATTGGGCCTATCCCCGGCTTGTGCATTTTGCCTCTCCGATCAGCTGAGCCCCCGCACGCCCGTTTGATGGGTTGGCTTAGGCATAGGGATTTCATTCCATGTCTAAGCCCTAGCCAGACTGAGGGTTGTGGCAGCAGCACTGGCAGCACGTAGGGGGGATCGGGTCGATCTCCGACTTGCGCATTATGCCTCTACGGCGGCTCAACGCCCGTACGCTCATTTCTGGGTTGACTTAGGCATACAGAGTTCATTCCCAATCTAAGATTAGATCTGACTGAGGTTGCGGGAGCAAGATCGACAGCATGCAGGGGGGATCGGGCTGATCCCCGACTTGCACGTATTCTGCCTCTCCGACCGGTTGAGCACCCACACACTCGTTTCATGGGTTGGCTTAGGCATACGAGTTCATTCCATGTCTAAGCATATGGAGTTCATTCCCAATCTAAGATTTTGAGCCACGGTGCACATGCTGGGCTCGAGCATGTGCTGGTGCCGTATTTTTTTCGCCCGGGGCACCATCGTTGGAGCATCGCCGGAGAGCCTAACCGGCGGCATTGGGGTTTCGACGATTGGGGGCCGGGGGGTGTGCGCACATGATGTGCGATGGGTGCTGGTACTTGGCCGCTTATATTGGCCCCCTATCCCTCATCAAACCTTGAGAACTCACACCCCTTTAAAGAGGCATTTGAGATTTTTATAGGTTTGCTGCTAGTAGCCAATTAAAGTGTCTGAAAATGGGGACACTTTTTTAAACGGTCACAAAATCTTCTCCACTTCTAGTTTTTAGCTGAATTTTTTTTATGCATGCCAACAAAAATACAAGGATCACCTCTACCAAATTTGGAAAATCCCCAACCGCAAAAAGTTTGGAAAATCGTGAAAAATAGAAAACAGGTCGTCTTGCCATGAAACTTCCCATGAAGGCTTAGGGGACCATTGTATGAATTTACAAGCCATAAAAATGGCATTGGCATGGCAGAAATATGAGGATGTGCTTGAACCCACCTACCACTCGTTCGATCCTCGGACTTGCGCATCCTGCCTCTCTGGTCGGCTGAGCACCCACTCGCTTGGTTGACTTAGGTATACGGAGTTCATCCCCAGTCTAAGCATACGGAGTTCATTCCCAGTCTAAGATTGGACTGGATCGAGGGTTGCAGCAACAGGATCGACAGCACGTAAGGGGGATCGGGTCGATCCTCGGCTTGCGCATTCTGCCTCTCCAACTGGCTGAGCGCCCGTACGCCCGTTTCGTGGGTTGGCTTAGGCATAGGGAGTTCATTCCATGTCTAAGCCCCAGTCGGACCGAGGGTTGTGGTAGTTGGACCGGCAGCACGCAGAGGGGGATCGGGTCGATCCCGAGCTTGCGCATTATGCCTCTTCGACCTGCTCAACGCCCGCACGCTCGTTTCATGGGTTGACTTATGCATACGGAGTTCATCCCCAGTCTATGCATATGTGGTTCATTCCCAGTCTAAGATCAGACCGAACCGAGGGTTGCGACAGTAGGATCGGCAACACGCAGGGGGGACCGAGCCGAGCCTTGACTTGCGCATTCTGCCTCTCCGGCCGACTGAGCACCCGCATGCCCGTTTCATGGGTTGGCTTAGGCATACGGAGTTCATTCCATGTCTAAGCCCCAATCGGATCGAGGGTTGTGGTAGCGGGACCGACAGCATGCAGAGGGGGACCGGGCTGACCCTCAGCTCGTGCATTATGCCTCTTCGGTCGGCTCAGTGCCCGCACGCTCATTTCATGGGTTGACTTATGCATATGGAGTTCATTCCCAGTCTAAGATCAGACCAGACCAAAGGTTATGGCAGCAGGATCGACAACACGCAGGGGGGACCGGGCCGATCCCCGGCTTGCGAATTTTGCCTCTCCGACCGGCTGAGCACCCGCATGCTCGTTTCATGGGTTGGCGTAGGCATACGGAGTTCATTCCATGTCTAACCATACGGAGTTCATTCCCAGCCTAAGATTTTGAGCCACGGTGCACATGCTGCGCTCGGGCATGTGCTGGTGCCGCATTTTTTTCGCCCAGGGCACCATCGCCGGAGCATCGCCGGAGAGCCTTACCGGTGGCATTGGGGGTTCCGACAATTGGGTGGCCGGGGGGGTGTGCACACATGATGTACGATGGGTGCTGGTACTTGGCCCTTATATTGGCCCCCTATCCCTCATCAAACCTCGAGAACTCACACCCCCTTAAAGAGCATTTGAGATTTTATAGGTTTGCTGCCAGTAGCCATTAAAATGTCTAAAATGTGGACACTTTTTTCAAACGATCACAAAATCTTCTCCACTTCGAGTATTTTGTGCATGCCAACAAAAATACAAGGATCACCTCTACCAAATTTGGGGACAAAACTCTTTCTAAAAAAATTTTAAAAAATCTCGAACCGCAAAAAGTTTGGAAAATCATGAAAAATAGAAAACGGGTCGTCTTGCCACGAAACTTCACATGAAGGCTTAGGGGACCATTGTATGAATTTACAAGCCATAAAAATGGCATTGGCATGGCAGAAATATGAAGATGTGCTTGAACCCACCTACCACCCGTTCATTCCCCGGCTTACGCATCCTGCCTCTCTGGTCGACTGAGCGCCCGCACACTCGTTCGTGGGTTGACTTAGGCATACAGAGTTCATCCCCAGTCTAAGCATACATAGTTCATTCCCAGTCTCTGATCGAACCAGATTGAAGGTTGCGACAGTAGGATCGATAGCACGCAGGGGGGACTGCGCCGATCCTCGGCTTACGCATTCTACCTCTCCGACCGGCTCAGTGCCCGCACACCTGTTTCGTGGGTTGGCTTAGGCATAGGGAGTTCATTCCATGTCTAAGCCCCAACCAGATCGAGGGTTGTGGCAGCGAGACCGGCAGCACGCAGAGGGGGACCGGGTTGATCCCCGACTTGCACATTATGCCTCTCGGATGTGCTCAGCGCTCGTACGCTTGTTTCGTGGGTTGACTTATGCATACAGAGTTCATTCCTAGTCTAAGATCAGATCGGGACCGAGGGTTGCGGTAGCAGGATCCATAGCACGTAGGGGGGACCGAGTCAGTCCCCAGCTTGTGCATTCTGCCTCTCCGGCTGGCTGAGCACCCGCACGCTCGTTTCGTGGCTTGGATTAGGCATACGGAGTTCATTCCATGTCTAAGCATACGAAGTTCATTCCCATTCTAAGATCGGATCGGAGCGAGGGTTGCGGCAGTAGGACTAGCACAGGATTGATAGCATGCAGGGGGGACCGGGCCAATCCACGGCTTGCGCATTTTGCCTCTCCGGTCGATTGAGCATCCGCACGCTCGTTTCGTGGGTTGGCTTAGGCATACAGAGTTCATTCCATGTCTAAGCCTCAGTCGGACCAAGGGTTGTGGCAGTAGGACCGGTAGCGGGATCGACAGCACACAGAGGGGGACCGGGTTGATCCTTAGTTTACGCATTATGACTTTTCGACCGGCCTCTTCGGTCGGCTGACCGCCCGCATGCTCATTTCATGGGTTGACTTAGGCATACGGAGTTCATCCCCAGTCTAAGCATACAAAGTTCATCCCAGTCTAAGATCAGACCGGATCGAAGGTTGCGGTAGCAGGACCAGTAGTAGGATCGGCAGCACGCAGAGGGGAACGGGTTGATCCCTAGCTTGCACATTGTACATCTCCAGCCGGCTAAGCACCTGCACGCTCATTTCATGGGTTGGCTTAGGCATACGGAGTTCATTCCCTGTCTAAGCCCTAGCCGGATTGAGGGTTGTGGTAGCAGGACCGGTAGCGGGATTGACAGCATGTAGAGAGGGGCCGGCTTGATCCTCAGCTTACAGATTATGCCTCTCTGGCCAACTGAGCACTCGTACGCTCGTTTCGTGGGTTGACTTAGGCATACGGAGTTCATCCCGGTCTAAATCATATGGAGTTCATTCCCAATCTAAGATCAGATCAGATTGAGGGTTGCGGCAGTAGGATCGGTAGCTCGTAGGAGGGATCGGGTCGATCCTTGACTTGCGTATTTAGCCTCTTCAACTGGCTGAGTGCTCGCATGCCCGTTTCATGGGTTGGCTTAGGCATAGGGAGTTCATTCCATGTCTAAGTCCCAGCCGGACCGAGGGTTGTGGCAATGGGACCGGTAGCACGCAGAGGGGGATCGGGTCGATCCTCAGCTTGTGCATTATGCCTATTCAGCCAGCTTAGCACCCGCACGCTCGTTTCATGGGTTGACTTATGCATACGGAGTTCATTCCCAGTCTAAGATCGGACCGGATCGAGGGCTGCGAGCAGGATCGACAGCACACAAGGGGAGACCGGGCGATCCCGCTTGCGTATTTTGCCTCTTCCGACCGACTGAGTGCCCGCACTCATTTCATGGGTCGGCTTAGGCATACGGAGTTCATTCCATGTCTAAGCATACGGAGTTCATTCCTAGTCTAAGATTTTGAGCCGGTGCACATGCTGTTCTAAGCATCGACATTGTCTAAGCATACGAGTTCATTCCCAGTCTAAGATTTTGAGCACGGTGCACATGCTGGGCTCGGCATGTGCTGGTGCTCATTTTTTCCCCGGGGCACCATCGCGGAGCATCGCCAGAGAGGCTAACCGACGGCATTGGGGGTTACGGTGATCGGGGGGCCGGGGGCTGTGCGCACATGATGTGTGATGGGTGCTGGTACTTGGCCCTATATTGGCCCCCTATCCTTTCAAAACCCAGAATACACCCTTAAAGAGCATTTGAGATTATAGGTTTGCTGCCAATAGCCATTAAAGTGTTGAATGGGGACACTTTTTCAAAGGTCACAAAATCTTCTCACTTGAGTTTTAGCTGAATTTTTTGTGCATCAACAAATACAAGGATCACCACTACCAAATGGGAAAAAACTCTTTCTAAAAAATTAAAAAATCCAAACCGTTAAAAGTTTGAAAATCGTAAAAATAGAAACGGGTCGTCTGCCACGAAACTTACATGAAGGCTTAGGGACCATTGTATGAATTTACAGCCATAAAAATGGCATTGGCCAAGCAGAAAATGAAATGTGCTTGAACCCACCTACCACCCCATTCGATCCCGGCTTGCGCATCTTGCCCTCTTCTGGTGACTAGCGGCATTTCGGGTTGCTTAGCTATACGAAGTTCATCCCCATCTAAGCATATGGAGTTCATTCCCAATCTAAGATTGGACCGGACCGAGGGTTGCGACAGCAGGATCGACAGCACGTAGAGGGGACTGGGCCGATCCCCGGCTTTCGCATTCTGCCTCTCCGGTCGGCTGAGCTCCCGCATGCCTGTTTCATGGGTTGGTTTAGGCATGGGGAGTTCATTCCATATCTAAGCCCCAGCAGGATCGAGGGTTGTGGCAATGGGATCGGTAGCACGCAGAAGGGGATCTGGCTGATCCCTGACTTGCACCTGTATGCTCGTTTCGTGGGTTGACTTAGGGATACGGAGTTCATTCCCAGTCTAAGATCGGACTGGACTGAGGGTTGCGGTAGCAGGATCGACGGCACACCGGGGGGACCGGGCCGATCCCTGGCTTGCACATTCTGCCTCTCCGACCGGTTGAGCGCCCGTACGCTCGTTTCATGGGTTGGCTTAGGCATACGAAGTTCATTCCATGTCTAAGCATACGGAGTTCATTCCCAGTCTAAGATCAAACCGGAATCGAGGGTACAGTAGCAGAGCAGCAGCAGCAGGATCGGTTACACATAGGGGGGACCGGTTAAATCCCTGGCTTGCGCATTTTGCCTCTCCTTATCGGTTGAGCACCGCATGCTCGATTTCGTGGGTTGGCTTAGGCATGCGAGTTCATTCCATGCTAAGCCCTAGGCTGGACCGAGGTTGGCGGATGCAGGGACGATAGCAGGATTCAGGTAGCACGCAGAGGGACAGAAGCTGATCCCCACTTGCGCATTATGCCTCTCCGGTCGCCTCTTCGACGGCTGAGCACCCGCACGCTCGTTTCATGGGTTGACTAGGCATACGGAGTTCATCCCCAGTCTAAGCATACAGAGTTCATTCCCAGTTAAGATCGACTGGACGAGGGTTGCGACAGCAGGATCGTAGCACACAGGGGGACCGGTGATCCCCAGCTTGCGCATTCTGCCTCTCGGCCGGTGAGCGCCCGCACGCCGTTTCATGGGTTGGCTT
>NW_019167826.1:14684412-14742431 GCF_002303985.1 Durio zibethinus
GGCTTAGGCATACAGAATTCATTCTATGTATAAGCGCTAGCCAGACTGAGGGTTATGGCAGCAGGACCGGCAGTGAGATCAGTAGCACGTAGAGGGGGACCAAACTGATCCTCGGCTTGCGCATTATGCCTCTCCGACCGACCTCTCTGGTCGGCTGAGCTCCCGTATGCATGTTTTATGGGTTGACTTAGGCATACGGAGTTCATCCCCAGTCTAAGCATATGGAGTTCATTCCCAGTCTAAGATCAGACCAGACCGAGGGTTGCAGCAACAGGATCGACAGCACGTAGAGGGGATCAGGCCGATCCCCGACTTGTGGATTCTGCCTCTCTGGCCGGCTGAGTGCCTGCACGTTCGTTTCGTGGGTTGGCTTAGGCATACGGAGTTCATTCCATGTCTAAGCGCTAGTCGGACCGAGTGTTGTGGCAGCAGGATCGGCAGCGGGATCGACAACATGCAGAGGGGGGATCGGGCTAAGTCCTAGCTTGCACATTATGCCTCTTCGGCCGGCTTCTTCGGTCAGTTGAGTGCCCATACACTCGTTTCATGGGTTGACTTAACCAGTCTGAGGGTTGCGATAGTAGGATCGGCAGCACCCAGGGGGCGACCGGGCCAATCCCCAGCTTACGCATTCTACCTTCGGACCGACAGAGCGCCTGCACGTTCATTTTGTGGGTTGGCTTAGGCATACGGAGTTCATTCCATATCTAAGCATACAAAGTTCAATCCCAGTCTAAGATTGGATCGGACCGAGGGTTGCGGCAGTAGGATCGACCGCATGCAGAGGGGATTGGGCCGATCCCGGCTTGCGCATTCTGCCTCTCCGATCGGTTGAGCGCCTGCACGCCCGTTTCGTGGGTTGGCTTAGGCATAGGGAGTTCATTCCATGTCTAAGCCCCAGTCGGACCGAGGGTTATGGTAGCGGGACCGACAGCAAGTAGAGTAGGATCGGGCCGATCCCCAGCTTGCGCATTATGCCTCTCCGATTGGCTCAACACCCGAACGCTCATTTCGTGGGTTGACTTAGGCATACAGAGTTCATTCCCAGTCTAAGATCGGACCAAACCAAAGGTTGCGACAGCAGGATCGGTAGCACGCAGGGGGGATCGGGCCGATCCCCGACTTGCGCATTCTGCCTCTCCGACCGACTGGGTGTCCGCACGCCCGTTTCGTGGGTTGGCTTAGGCATATGGAGTTCATTCCATGTCTACCAAATTTGGGGACAAAACTCTTTCTAAAAAAATTTTAAAAAATCTCGAACCATAAAAAGTTTCAAAAATCATGAAAAATAAAAAACGGTAGCAGTAGGATCATTGTATGAATTTACAAGCCATAAAAATGGCATTGGCACTGCAGAAATATGAAGATTTACCGCACGCTCATCCTGGTCGATTCCTGGCTTACGCATCCTGCCTCTCTGGTCGGCTGAGCGTTCGCACACTCGTTTCGTGGGTTGACTTAGGCATACGGAGTTCATCCCCAGTCTAAGCATACAGAGTTCATTCCCAGTCTAAGATCAAGCCAGATCGAGGGTTGCAGCAGTAGGATCGACAACACGTAGGGGGGACCGGGCCGATCCCCGGCTTGCGCATTCTGCCTCTCCGACTAGTTGAGCCCCCGCACACCCGTTTCGTGGGTTGGCTTAGGCATAGGGAGTTAATTCCATGTCTAAGCCCCAGTCGGACCGAGTGTTGTGGTAGCGGGACCAACAGCACGCAGAGTGGGATCGAGTCGGTCCCCGGCTTGCGCATTATGCCTTTTCGACTGGCTCAGCATCCGTACGCTCGTTTCGTGGGTTAACTTAGGCATACGGAGTTCATTCCCTGTCTAAGATCAGATCAGACCGAGGGTTACGGTAGCAGGATTGACAGCACGCATGGGGCGACCGGGCCGATCCCCGGCTTGCGCATTCTACCTCTTCGGTCGGCTAAGTACCCGTACACTCGTTTCATCGGTTGGCTTAGGCATACAGAGTTCATTCCATGTCTAAGCATACGGAGTTCATTCCCAGTCTAAGATCAGACCGGACCGAGGGTTGCGACAATAGGACCAGTAGCAAGATCGACAGCACAGGGGGGACCGGGCTGATCCCTGGCTTACACATTCTGCCTCTCCGACCGACCGCTCCGATCGATTGAGCACCCACACGCTCATTTCATGGGTTGGCTTAGGCATACGGAGTTCATTCCATGTCTAAGAATACAGAGTTCATTCCCAGTCTAAGATCAGATCAGACCGAGGGTTGCGGCAGTAGGACCAGAAGCAAGATCGATAGCACGCAGGGGGGACCGAGCCGATCCCCGACTTATGCATTCTGCCTCTCCGGTCGGCTGAGCGCCCGCACACCCGTTTCGTGGGTTTGGCTTACGCATAGGGAGTTCATTCCATGTCTAAGCCCCAGTCAGACCGAGGGTTGTGGCAGAGGGACCGACACGCACAAAGGGGGACCGGGCTGATCCTCAGATTGCTTATTATGCCTCTTCGGCCAGCTCAGTGCCCGAACGCTCGTTTCGTGGGTTGACTTAGGTATACAGAGTTCATCCCCAATTTAAGCATACGGAGTTCATTCCTAGTCTAAGATCGAACCAAAATGAGGGTTGCGGTAGCAGGATCAGCAGCATGCAGGGGGGACCGGGCCGATCCCCGGCTTGCGCATTCTGCCTCTACAATCGGCTGAGCGCCCGCACGCTCATTTCATGGGTTGACTTAGGCATACGGAGTTCATCCCCAGTCTAAGCATACGGAGTTCATTCCCAGTCTAAGATCTAACCAGACTGAGGGTTACGGTAGCAGGATCGACAACACGCAGGGGGGACCGGGCTGATCCTCGGCTTGCGCATTCTGCCTCTCCGATCGGCTTAGCGCCCACATACCTGTTTCGTGGGTTGGCTTAGGCATAGGGAGTTCATTCCATGTCTAAGCCCCAGCCGAACTGAGGGCTGTGGCAGCGGGACCAGCAGCATGTAGAGGGAGACCGAGCCGATCCCCAGCTTGGGCATTCTGCCTCTTCGATCGACTGAGCGCCCACACGCTCGTTTCGTGGGTTGGCTTAGGCATACGGAGTTCATTCCATGTCTAAGCATATGGAGTTGATTCCCAGTCTAAGAGTTTAAGCCACGGTGCACATGCTGGGCTCGGGCATGTGCTGCTGTTGCATTTTTTTTGCTCAGGGCACCATCACCGGAGAGCCTAACCGACGGTATTGGGGGTTCCGACGGTTGGGGGGGCCGGGGGGTGTGCGCACATGATGTGCGATGGGTGCTGGTACTTGGCCCTTATATTGGCCCCCTATCCCTCATCAAACCTCGAGAACTCACACCCCCTTAAAGAGCATTTGAGATTTTATAGGTTTGCTGCCAGTAGCCATTAAAGTGTCTGAAATGGGGACAATTTTTTCAAACGGTCACAAAATCTTCTCCACTTTGAGTTTTTAGCTGAATTTTTTTGTGCATGCCAAAAAAAATACAAGGATCATGTCTACCAAATTTGGGGACAAAACTCTTTCTAAAAAAAGTTGAAAAAATCCCGAACCGTAAAATGTTTCAAAAATCATGAAAAATAGAAAATGGGTCGTCTTGCCACGAAACTTCACATGAAGGCGTATGGGACCATTTTATGAATTTACAAGCCATAAAAATGGCATTGGAATGGTAGGAATATGAAGATGTGCTGAAACCCACCTACCACCTGTTCGATCCCCGGCTTGCGCATCCTGCCTCTCTGGTCGGTTGAGCGTCCGCACACTCGTTTCATGGGTTGCCTTAGGCATACAAAGTTCATCCCCAGTCTAAGCATATAGAGTTCATTCCTAGTCTAAGATCGAATCAAGCCGAGGGTTGCGACAGTAGGATCGATAGCACGCAAGGGGGACCAAGTCGATCCCCGGCTTACGCATTCTACCTCTACTTTCGGCTGAGTGCCCATAAGCCCATTTTGTGGGTTGGCTTAGGCATAGGGAGTTCATTCGATGTCTAAGCCCCAGCCAGACCAAGGGTTGTGGCAGCGAGACCGACAGCACGCAGAGGGGGACCGGGCCGATCCCTGGCTTGCGCATTATGCCTCGCCGACCTGTTCAGCACACGAACGCTCATTTTGTTGGTTCACTTAGGCATACGAAGTTCATTCCCAGTCTAAGATTGGACCGGACTGAGGGTTGTGGTAGCAGGATCGATAGCACATAGGGAGGATCGGCTGGTCCCCGGTTTACACATTCTACCTCTCTGACCGGCTGAGTGCCCGCACACTCATTTTATGGGTTGGCTTAGGCATACAGAGTTCATTCCATGTCTAAGCATATGGATTTCATTCCCAGTCTAAGTTCAGACCGGACTGAGTGTTGCAATAGCAGGATCGATAGCACGCAGGGGGGTCTAGGCTGATCTCCGGCTTGTGCATTCTGCCTCTCCGGTAGGCTTCTCCGACCCGCTGATCGCCCACACGCTCATTTTGTGGGTTGACTTAGGCATACGGAGTTCATCCCCAGTCTAAGCATATGGAGTTCATTCCCAGTCTAAGATCAAACCGGACCGAAGGTTGCGGCCACAGGATCGGCAGCATGCAGGGGGGTCGGACTGATCCCTGACTTGCGCATTCTGCCTCCCTGGTTAGCTCAGTGCCCGCACGCCCATTTTGTGGGTTGGCTTAGGCATAGTGAGTTCATTCCATGTCTAAACCCCAACCAAACTAAGAGTTGTGGTAGCGGGTCCGGCAGCACGCAGAGGGGGATCGGGCTGATCCTCGGTTTGCGCATTATGCCTCTCCGACTGGCTCAACTTCCACACGCTCATTTTGTGGGTTGACTTAGGCATACGGAGTTCAGTCACAGTCTAAGATTGGATCGGATCGAGGGTTGTGGCAGCAGGATCGACAGCACCCAGGGGGGACCAGGCCAGTCCCTAGCTTACGTATTCTGCCTCTCTGGCCGGTTGAGTGCCCGTACGCTCGTTTCATGGGTTGGCTTAGGCATACTAAGTTCATTCCATGTCTAAGCATAAAGAGTTCATTCCCAGTCTAAGATCAGATCAGATCGAGGGTTGCGATAGTAGGACCAGTCGCAAGATCGACAACACGCAGGGGAGGATCGGGCTGATCCCCGGCTTGTGCATTCTGCCTCTCCGATCGGCTGAGCACCCGCACGCTCATTTTATGGGTTGGCTTAGGCATACGAATTTCATTCCATGTCTAAGCCCCAGCCGGATCGAGGGTTATGGTAGCAGGACCAGCAGCGGGATCGGTAGCATGCAGAGGGGGACCAGGCTGATCCCCGGCTTGCGCATTATGCCTCTTCCGTCGGCCTCTCTAACCGGTTGAGTGCCCGTATGCTCATTTCGTAGGTTGACTTAGGCATGCGGAGTTCACCCCTAGTCTAAGCATACGAACTTCATTCCTAGTCTAAGATCAGACCAGACCAAGGGTTACGGCAACAGGATCGACAGCACGTAGCGGGGAACGGGCCGATCCCCGACTTGCACATTCTGCCTCTCTGGTTTACTGAGCACCCGTATGCCCATTTCGTGGGTTAGCTTCGGCATAGGGAGTTCATTCCATGTCTAAGCCCCAACCGAACTGGAGGTTGTGGCAGCGGGATCGGTAGCACGCAAAGGGGGACCAGGCTGATCCTCGGCTTACGTATTATGCCTCTTCGATCGGGTTAGTGCCCGAACGCTCATTTCGTGGGTTGACTTAGGCATACAGAGTTCATTCCCAGTCTAAGATTGGACCAGACTGAGGGTTGCGGCAGAAGAATCAATAGTATGCAGAGGGGACCGGGCCGGTCCTTGACTTACGCATTCTACCTCTCCGGTCAGTTGAGTGACCCACGCTCGTTTCGTGGGTTGGCTTAGGCATACATAGTTCATTCCATGTCTAAGCATACGGAGTTCATTCCCAGTCTAAGATCAGATCAGACCGAGGGTTGCATCAGCAGGACCAACAGTAGGATCGATAACACGTAAGGGGGGATCGGGTCAATCCTCGGCTTACGCATTCTGCCTCTCCGATCAGCCTCTCCGGCCGATTGAACGCCCACACGCTCATTTCATGGGTTGACTTAGGCATACGGAGTTCGTCCCAGTCTAAGCATACGGAGTATATTCCCAGTCTAAGATCTAATCGGACCAAGGGTTACGACAGCAGGATCGGCAACGCGCAGGGGGACCAGGCCGATCCACAGCTTGCCATTCTGCCTCTCCGATCGACTGAACGCCCGCACGCCCGTGGGTTGGCTTAGGCATAGGGAGTTCATTCCATGTGTAAGCTCCAGCCGGACTGAGGGTTGTGGCAGCAGGATCGATAGCACTCAGAGGGGGAGCGGGCCGATCCCCGGCTTGTGCATTATGCCTCTTCGGCCGGCTCAACGCCCAAACACTCATTTCGTGGGTTGACTTAGGCATACGAGGTTCATTCCCAGTCTAAGATCAAACCAAATCGAGGGTTGCGACAACGGATTGACAGCACGTAGTAGGGATCGAGCCGGTCCCCGGCTTGCGCATTCTACCTCTCCGGTCGACTGAACACCCACACGCTCGTTTCGTGGGTTGGCTTAGGCATACGGAGTTCATTCCCAATCTAAGATCAGACCGGACTGAGGGTTGCAGTAGCAGGACCAACAGCAAGATCGACAGCACGCATGGAGGGACCAGGCCGATCCCCGGCTTGTGCATTCTGCCTCTCCGTTCGGCTGAGCTCCCGCACGCTCATTTCGTGGGTTGACTTAGGCATACGGAGTTCATCCCCAGTCTAAGCATATGAAGTTCATTCCAAGTCTAAGATCGAACTGGATCGAGGGTTGCGACAACAGTATAGACAACACGCTGAGCGCCCGTACGCCTAGTTCATGGGTTGGCTTAGGGATAGGGAGTTCATTCCATGTCTAAGCCCCAGCCGGGCCGAGGGTTGTGGTAACAGGACCGGTAGCATACAGAGAGGGATCGGGCCAATCCCCGGCTTGTGCATTCTACCTCTTCGACCGACTGAGTGCTCGCACGCTCGTTTTGTGGGTTGGCTTAGGCATACGGAGTTCATTCCATGTCTAATCATACGAAGTTCATTCCCAGTCTAAGAGTTTGAGCCACGATAGCAAGATCGATAGCACGCAGGGTGAGACTTGGCTGGTCCTCGGCTAGCGCATTCTGCCTTTCCGACCGGCTGAGCGCCTGCACGCTCGTTTCATGGGTTGGCTTAGGCATACGAAGTTCATTCCATGTCTAAGCCCCAGCTGGACCGAGGGTTGTGGCAACAAGACTGGCAGCACGCAGAGGGGGATCAGGTCGATCCCCGACTTGCGTATTATGCCTCTCTGCCTGGCTCAGCGCCCGCATGCTCGTTTCATGGGTTGACTCAAGCATACAGAGTTCATTCCCAGTCTAAGATCAGACCGGACCAAGGGTTGCGACAGCAGGATCGACAGCACACAAGGGGGACCGGGCCGATCCTCGGCTTACGCATTCTGCCTCTTCGGCTGGCTGAGCGCCCGCACGCTCATTTTGTTGGTTGGCTTAGGCATACGGAGTTCATTCCTTGTCTAAGCATATAGAGTTCATTCCCAGTCTAAGATCGGACCAGATCGAGGTTTGCGATAGTAGGACCAGCAACAGGATCGACAGCACGTAAAGGGGGACCGGGCCGATCCTTGACTTACGCATTCTGCCTCTCCGGCCGGTTGAGTGCCCGCACGCTCGTTCCTTGGGTTGACTTAGGCAGACGGAGTTCATCCTCTGTCTAAGCATATAGAGTTCATTCCCAGTCTAAGATCTAACCTGATTGAGGGTTGCGGCAGCATGATCGACAGCACGTAGGGGGGACCAGGCTGATCCCCAGCTTACGCATTTTGCCTCTCTGATCGGCTGAGTGCCCGCACGCCCGTTTCATGGGTTGGCTTAGGCATAGGGAGTTCATTCCATGTCTAAGCCCTAACCAGACCGAGGGTTGTGGTAGCGAGATCGACAGCACAAAAAGGGGGATCGGGCTGATCCCTGGCTTGCGCATTATGCCTCTCCGGTCGGTTCAGCTCCCGATCGCTTGTTTCATGGGTTGACTTTCGCATACGGAGTTCATTCCCAGTCTAAGATCGAACTGGACCAAGGGTTGTGGCAGCAGGATCGACAGCACGCAAGGGGGGACCGGGCTGCTCCCCGACTTGCACATTCTACCTTTCCGGCCAACTGAGCGCCTGCACGCTCGTTTCGTGGGTTGGCTTAGGCATACAGAGCTCATTCCATGTCTAAGCATACAGAGTTCTTTCACAGTCTAAGATCAGATCGAACCAAGGGATACAGCAGCGGGACCAACAACAGGATCGGCAGCACGTAAGGGGGGATCGGGTTGGTCCCCGGCTTGTGCATTCTACCTCTCTAACCGGCCTCTCTGGCCGGTTGAGCACCCGCACGCTCGTTCCGTGGGTTGACTTAGGTAGACGGAGTTCATCCCCAGTATAAGCATACGAAGTTCATTCCCAGTCTAAGATCAAACCAAACCGAGGGTTGCGGCAGCAGGATCGGCAGCACGAAGGGGGGACCGAGCCGAGCCCCAGCTTGAGCATTCTACCTCTCCGACCGGTTGAGCGCCCGCACACCCATTTCGTGGGTTGGCTTAGGCATAGGGAGTTCATTCCATGTCTAAGCCCCAGCCAGATTGAGGGTTGTGGCAGCGAGACCGGCAACACGTAGGGTGGGACCGGGCCGATCCCCGGCTTGCGCATTCTGCCTCTCCGGCTGGCTGAGCACCCGCAAGCTCATTTCATGGGTTGGCTTAGGCATACGGAGTTCATTCCATGCCTAAGCATACGGAGTTCATTCCCAGTCTAAGAGTTTGAGCCATGGTGCACATGCTGGGCTCAGGCATGTGCTGGTGCCACATTTTTTTCACCCGGGGCACCATCGTAGCAGCATCACCGGAGCATCGTCGGAGAGCCTAACCAGCGACATTGGGGGTTCCGACGATTGGGGGGCCGGGGGGTGTGCGCACATGATATGCGATGGGTGCTGGTACTTGGCCCCTATATTGGCCCCATATCCCTCATCAAACCTCGAGAACTCACACCCCCTTAAAGAGCATTTGAGATTTTATAGGTTTGCTGTCAGTAGCCATTAAAGTGTCTGAAATGGGGATACTTTTTTCAAACGGTCACAAAATCTTCTCCACTTTGAGTTTTTAGCTGAATTGTTTTGTGCATGCCAACAAAAATACAAGGATCACCTCTACAAAATTTGGGGATGAAAACCTTTCTAAAAAAATTTTAAAAAATCCTTAACCGCAAAAAGTTTCAAAAATAGTGCAAAATAGAAAACGGGTCGTCTTGCCACGAAACTTCACATGAAGGAGTAGGGGGCCATTGTATGAATTTACAATCCATAAAAATGGCATTGGCATGGCACAAATTTGAAGATGTGCTTGAACCCACCTACCACCCGTTCAATCCCTGGCTTGTGCATTCTGCCTCTTCGGCCGACTGAGCGCCCGCACGTCCGTTTCGTGGGTTGGCTTAGGCATAGCGAGTTCATTCCATGTGTAAGCCCCAACCGGATCGAGGGTTGTCGCTACAGGACCGGCAGTACACAGAGGGGGACTGGGTCGATCCCCGGCTTGCGCATTCTGCCTCTCCAGCCGGCTGAGCGCCCGTACACTTGTTTCATGGGTTGGCTTAGGCATACGGAGTTCATTCCATGTCTAAGCATACGGAGTTCATTCCCAGTCTAAGAGTTTAAGCCACAGTGCACATGCTGGGCTCGGGCATGTGCTGGTGCTGCATTTCTTTTGCCCGGGGCACCATCGTCGGAGCATCACCAGAGCATCATCAGAGAGCCTAACAGGTGGCATTGGGGGTTCCGACAATTGGGGGGCCGAGGGGGTGTGCGCACATGATGTGTGATGGGTGCTAGTACTTGGCCCTTATATTGGCCCCTTATCCCTCATCAAACCTCAAGAACTCACACCCCCTTAAAGAGCATTTGAGATTTTATAGGTTTGCTGCCAGTAGCCATTAAAGTGTCTGAAATGGGGACACTTTTTTCAAACGGTCACAAAATCTTCTCCGCTTTGAGTTTTTAGCTGAATTTTTTACGCATGCCAACAAAAATACAAGGATCACCTCTACCAAATTTGGGGACAAAACTCTTTCTAAAAACATTTTAAAAAATCCCAAACCGCAAAAAGTTTTCAAAATCGTGAAAAATAGTAAACGGGTCGTCTTGCCATGAAACTTCACATGAAGGCGTAGTGGACCATTGTATGAATCTACAAGCCATAAAAATGGCATTGGCACAACAGAAATATAAAGATGTGCTTGAGCCCACCTACCACCCGTTCGATCCCCGGCTTGCGCATCCTGCCTCTCTGGTCAGCTGAGTGTCCGTACGCTCGTTTCGTGTGTTGACTTAGGCATACGGAGTTCATCCCCAGTCTAAGCATACGGAGTTCATTCCCAGTCTAAGATCAAACTGGACCAAGGGTTCCGATAGCAGGATCAACAGCACGTAGGGGGATAGGGCCGATCCCCGGCTTGCGCATTCTACCTTTTTGGCCAGCTGAGCACCCGTACGTTCGTTTCGTGGGTTGGCTTAGGCATACGGAGTTCATTCCATGTCTAAGCATATAGAGTTCATTCCCAGTCTAAGAGTTTGAGCTGCGATGCACATGCTGGCCTCGTGCATGTGCTGGTGCTGCATTTTTTTCACCCAGGGCACCATTGCCGGAGCATCGTCAGAGAGCCTAACCGACGACATTGGGGGGGCCGAGGGGGTGTGCGCACATGATGTGTGATAGGTGCTGGTACTTGGCCCTTATATTGGCCCCCTATCCCTCATCAAACCTCGAGAACTCATACCCCCTTAAAGAGCATTTGAGATTTTATAGGTTTGCTGCCAGTAGCCATTAAAGCGTCTGAAATAGGGTCACTTTTTTCAAACGGTCACAAAATCTTCTCCACTTCGAGTTTTTTGCTGAATTTTTTTTGCATGCCAACAAAAATACAAGGATCACCTCTATCAAATTTGGGGACAAAACTCACTCTTTCTAAAAATATTTTAAAAAATCCCAAACCACAAAAAGTTTCAAAAATCGTGAAAAATAGTAAACGGGTCGTCTTGCCACGAAACTTCACATGAAGGCGTAGTGAACCATTGTATGAATTTACAAGCCATAAAAATGGCATTGGCACAGCAGAAATATTAAGATGTGCTTTAACCCACCTACCACCCGTTTGATCCTCGGCTTGCGCATCCTGCCTCTTTGGTTAGTTGAGCGTCCGTACGCTCGTTTCGTGGGTTTACTTAGGCATGCGGAGTTCATCCCCAGTCTAAGCATACAGAGTTCATTCCTAGTCTAAGATCAGACCAGACCGAGGGTTGCGGTAGCAGGATCAATAGCACGTAGGGGGGACCAGGCCGGTGCCCGGCTTGCGCATTCTGCCTCTCCGACCGACTGAGCGCCCGTACGTTCGTTTAGTGGGTTGGCTTAGGCATACGGAGTTCATTCCATGTCTAAGCATACAGAGTTCATTACCAGTCTAAGAGTTTGAGCCACGCTGCACATGCTAGGCTCACGCATGTACTGGTGCTACATTTTTTTCACCCAGGGCACCATCGTCGGAGCATCGTCGGAGCATTGTCAGAGAGCCTAACCGACGGCATTGGGGTTCCGACGATTGGGGGGGTCGAGGGGGTGTGCGCACATGATATGCCATGGGTGCTGGTGCTTGGCCCTTATATTGGCCCCCTATCCCTCATCAAACCTCGAGAACTCACACCCCCTTAAAGAGCATTTGAGATTTTATAGGTTTGCTGCCAGTGGCTATTAAAGCGTCTGAAATGGGGTCACTTTTTTCAAACGATCACAAAATCTTCTCCACTTCGAGTTTTTTGCTGAATTTTTTTGTGCATGCCAACAAAAATACAAGGATCACCTCTATCAAATTTGGGGACAAAAATCCTTCTAAAAATATTTTAAAAAATCCCAAACCGCAAAATGTTTCAAAAATCGTGAAAAATAGTAAACGGGTCATCTTGCCACGAAACTTAACATGAAGGCGTGCTGGACCATTTTATGAATTTACAAGCCATAAAAATGGCATTGGCATGGCAGAAATACATAGATGTGCTTGAACCCACCTACCACCCGTTCGATCCTCGGCTTGCTTATCCGGCCTATCTGGTCTGCTGAGCGTCCGAACGCTCGTTTCGTGGGTTGACTTAGGCATAAGGAGTTCATCCCCAGTCTAAGCATATGGAGTTCATTCCTAGTCTAAGATCAAACTGGATCGAGGGTTGCGGTAGCAGGATCAACAGCACATAGGGGGAACCGGGCCAGTCCCCGACTTACGCATTCTACCTCTCCGATCGGCTGAGTGCCCGTATGTTCGTTTCGTGGGTTGGCTTACGTATACGAAGTTCATTCCATGTCTAAGCATACAGAGTTCATTCCCAGTCCAAGATCAGACCGGACCGAGGGTTACGACAGTAGGACCGATAGCAGGACCAGCAACAGGATCAGCAGCACGCAGGGGGGACCGGGCCGATCCCTGGCTTACGCATTCTGCCTCTTCGGCCGACTGAGCAGCCACATGCTCGTTTCGTGGGTTGTCTTAGGCATACGGAGTTCATTCCATGTCTAAAAGTTTGAGCCACAGTGCACATGCTAGGCTCAGGCATGGGCTGGTGTCGTATTTTTTTCACCCGGGGCACCATCACCAGAACATTGCCAAAGCATCACCGGAGAGCCTAACCGGTGGCATTGGGGTTCCGACGATTTGGGGGGTCGGGGGGGTGTGCGCACATGATGTGCGATGGGTGCTGATACTTGGCTCTTATATTGGCCCCCTATCCCTCATCAAACCGCGAGAACTCACACCCCCTTAAAGAGCATTTGAGATTTTATAAGTTTGCTGCCATTAGCCATTAAAGTGTCTGAAATGGGGACAATTTTTTCAAACGGTCACAAAATCTTCTCCACTTTGAGTTTTTTGCTGAATGTTTTTGTGCATGCCAACAAAATACAACGATCACCTCTACCAAATTTGGGGACAAAACTCTTTCTAAAAAAATTTTAAAAAATCTCGAACCGTAAAAAGTTTTAAAAATCGTGAAAAATAGAAAATGAGTCGTCTTGCCACGAAACTTCACATGAAGACGTAGGGGACCATTGTATGAATCTACAAGCCATAAAAATGGCATTGGCATGGTAGAAGTATTAAGATTTTCTTGAACCCACCTACCACCCGTTCGATCCCCGGCTTACGCATCTTACCTCTCTAGTCGGTTGAGTGTCCGCACGCTCATTTCATGGGTTGACTTAGGTATACAGATTTCATCCCCAGTCTAAGCATATAGAGTTCATTCCCAGTCTCACATCAGACTGGATCGAAGGTTGCAGCAGTAGGATTGGCAGTACGTAGGGGGGACCGGACCGATCCTCGACTTGCACATTCTGCCTCTCCAGTCGACTGAACGCCCGCACGCCCGTTTCATGGGTTAGTTTATCCATAGGGAGTTGATTCCATGTCTAAACCCCAGCCGATGGGTTGGCTTAGCCATAGGGAGTTCATTCCATGTCTAAGCCCCAGCCGAACCGAGGTTTGTGGCAGCGAGACTGGTAGCACGCAGAAGGGGATCGGGCCGATCCCCAACTTACGCATTATGCCTCTCCGGTGGGCTCAGCGCCCACACACTTGTTTCATGGGTTGACTTAGGCATACAGACTTCATTCCCAGCAGCAGGATTGGCAGCATGCAGGGGGGACCAGGCCGATCCCTGGCTTGCATATTCTGTCTTTTCGGCCTACTGAGCGCCCGCACGCTCGTTCTGTGGGTTGGCTTAGGCATACGGAGTTCAATCCATGTCTAAGCCCCAACCGGATCGAGGGTTGTGGTAGTAAGATCGACAACGGGATCGGCATCATGCAGAGGGGGACCGGGTTGATCCCCGGCTTGCACATTATACCTCTCCAACCGGTCTCTCTGGCCGGTTGAGCGCCCGCACGCTCGTTTCCTGGGTTGACTTAGGCATACGAAGTTCATCTCTAGTCTAAGCATACGGAGTTCATTCCCAGTCTAGGATCAGACCGGACCGAGTGTTACGATAGCAGGATCAACAGCACACAGGGGGACCGGGCTGATCCCCGACTTATGCATTCTACCTCTCCAGCCAGCTAAGCACCCGCACGTTCGTTTCGTGGGTTGGCTTAGGCATAGGGAGTTCATTCCATGTCTAAGCCCCAGCCGGACCGAGGGTTGTGGCAGTGGGACTGGCAGCATGCAGAGGGGGATCAGGCCGATCCCCAGCTTGCGCATTATGCCTCTTCGGCCGGCTCCACGCCCGAACGCTCGTTTCGTGGGTTGACTTTGGCATACAGAGTTCATTCCTAGTATAAGATTAGACCGGATCGAGGGCTGCGGTAACAGGATTGACAGCATGCAAGGGGGACCAGGCTGGTCCCTGGCTTACGCATTCTATCTCTAAGGTCGACTGAGCCCCCGCACGCTCATTTCATGGGTTAGCTTAGGCATACGGAGTTCTTTCCATGTCTAAGCATAAGAAGTTCATTCCCAGTCTAAGATCAGACCGGATCGAGGGTTGCGATAGCAGGACCAGTAGCAGCATCGATAGCACACAATTGGGGACTGGGTCGATCCCTGGCTTACGCATTCTGCCTCTCCGACCGGTTGAGTGCTCACACGCCTGTTTCGTGGGTTGGCTTAGGCATAGGGAGTTCATTCCATGTCTAAGCCCTAGTCAGACCGAGGGTTGTGGCAGTAGGACCGGTAGCACTCAAAGGGGGACCGGGTCGATCCCCAGCTTACGCATTCTACCTCTTCGGCCGACTGAGCACCCGCACGCTCGTTTCGTGTGTTGGCTTAGGCATACGGAGTTCATTCCATGTCTAGGCCCTAGCCGGATCGAAGGTTGTGGTAGCAAGACCGGCAGTGGGATTGGCAGCACGTAGAGGGGGACCGGGCTGATCCTCGACTTGCACATTATACCTCTCTGATTGGCTTCTCTGGCCGGTTGAGCGCTCGTACGCTCATTTTATGGGTTGACTTAGGCATAAAAAGTTCATCTCTAGTCTAAGCATATGGAGTTCATTCCCAGTCTAGGATCAGATCAGACCGAGCGTTACGGTAGCAGGATCAACAGCACGTAGGGGGGATCGGGCTGATCCCTGACTTTTGCATTCTGCCTCTCCAGCCAGCTGAGTGCCCGTACGTCCGTTTCGTGGGTTGGCTTAGGCATAGGGAGTTCATTCCATGTCTAAGACCCAGCCAGATCGAAGGTTGTGGCAGTGGGACTGACAGCATGCAGAGAGGGACCGGGCCGATCCCTGGCTTACGCATTATGCCTCTTCGACTGGCTCCGTGCCCGAACGCTCGTTTCGCGGGTTGACTTTGGCACACGGAGTTCATTCCCAGCCTAAGATCGGACCAGACCGAAAGTTGTGACAGCAGGATTGACAGCATGCAAGGGGGACCAGGCTGGTCCCCGACTTACGCATTCTACCTCTAAGGCCAGCTAAGCGCCCGCACGCTCGTTTCATGGGTTGGCTTAGGCATACGGAGTTCATTCCAAGTCTAAGCATACGAAGTTCATTCCCAGTCTAAGATCAGACTGGACCGAGGGTTGCGGTAGCAAGACCAGCAACAGGATTGGTAGCACGTAGTTGGGGACCGGGTCGATCCTCGGCTTGCGCATTCTGCCTCTCCGATCGGTTGAGTGTCCACACGCCTGTTTCATGGGTTGGCTTAGGCATAGACAGTTCATTCCATGTCCAAACCCCATCCAAACCGAGGGTTGTGGCAGTGGGACTGGCAGCACACAAAGGGGGATCGGTTCGATCCCCAGCTTGCGCATTCTACCTCTTCGACTGGCTGAGCGCTCGCACGCTCGTTTCATGGGTTGGCTTAGGCATAGGAGTTCGTTCCATGTCTAAGCATACGGAGTTCATTCCATGTCTAAAAGTTTGAGCCACGGTGCACATGCTGGCTCAGGCATGTGTTGGTGCCACATTTTTTTCGCCCGGGGAACCATCACCGAGCATTGCCAGAGCATCGCTGGAGAGCCTAACCAGCGACATTGGGGGTTCCGATGATTGAAGGGGCCGGGGGGTGTGCGCACATGATGTGCGATGGGTGCTGGTACTTGGCCCTTATATTGGCCCTCTATCCCTCATCAAATGTCGAGAACTCACACCCCCTTAAAGAGCATTTGAGATTTTATAGATTTGTTGCCAATAGCCATTAAAGTGTCTGAAATGGGGACACTTTTTCAAACGGTCACAAAATCTTCTCCACTTCGAGTTTTTAGCTGAATTTTTTTGTGCACACCAACAAAAATACAAGGATCATCTCTACAAAATTTAGGGGCAAAAATCTTTCTAAAAAATTTTTAAAAAATCCCAAACTGCAAAAAGTTTTGAAAATCGTGAAAAATATAAAACGGGTCGTATTGCCACGAACCTCACATGAAGGTGTAGGGGACCATTGTATGAATTTACAAGCCATAAAAATGGCATTGGCATGCCAGAAACAAGAAGATGTGCTTGAACCCACCTACCTCCCGTTCGATCCCCGGCTTGCGCATCCTGTCTCTTTGGTCGACTGAGCGTCCGCACGCTCGTTTCATGGGTTGACTTAGGCATACGGAGTTCATCCCCAGTCTAAGCATACGAAGTTCATTCCTAGTCAAAGATTAGACCGGACCGAGGGTTGCGACAGCAGGATTGATAGCACATAAGGGGGACCGGGCAGATCCCCGGCTTGTGCATTCTACCTCTCTGGCCGACTGAGCGCCCGTACGCCCGTTTTGTGGGTTGGCTTAGGCAAAGGTAGTTCATTCCTTGTCTAAGCCCCAGTCGAATTGAGGGTTGTGGTAGTGGGACCAACAGCACACAGAGGGGGATCAGGCCGATCTCCATCTTTCGCATTATGCCTCTCCGGTCGGCTCAGCGCCTGCACGCTCATTTCGTGGGTTGACTTAGGCATACAGAGTTAATTCCTAGTCTAAGATCAGACCGGACCGACGGTTGTGATAGTAGGATCGACAGCACGCAGGGGGGACTAGGCTGGTCCCCGGCTTACGCATTCTGCCTCTCCGATCAGCTGAGCGCCCGCACGCTCATTTCGTGGGTTGGCTTAGGCATACGGAGTTCGTTCCATGTCTAAGCGTATGGAGTTCATTCCCTGTCTAGGATCAGACCGAATCAAAGGTTGCGACAGTAGGACCAGTAGTAGGATCGACAGCACGTAGGGGGTAACCGGGCCAATCCCCGGCTTACGCTTTCTACCTCTCTGGCCGGTTGAGCACCCGCACACTTGTTTCATGGGTTGACTTAGTTATACAGAGTTCATTCCATGTCTAAGCCCCAGTCGGACCGAGGGTTGTGGCAGTGGGACCGGCAGCATATAGATGGGGATCGGGTCGATCCTTGGGTTGCCCATTCTGCCTCTCCGACCGGTTGGATGATCGGACTAGATCGAGGGTTACGGTAGCAGGACCAACATCAAGATCGATAAACGCAGTGGGGGATCGAGCCGATCCTCAGCTTCCACATTCTGCCTCTCTGATCGGCTAAGCACCTGTACGCTCATTTTATGGGTTGACTTAGGCATACAGAGTTCATCCCCAGTCTAAGCATACGGAGTTCATTCCCAGTCTAAGATTGGACCGGACCAAGGGTTACGACAGCAGGATCGACAGCACCCAGGGGGGACCGAGTCGATCCCCGGCTTGCGTATTCTGCCTCTCCAGTCGGCTGAGCACCTGCACGTCCGTTTCATGGGTTGGCTTAGGCATAGGGAGTTCATTCCATGTCTAAGCCCCAACCGAAAGGAGGGTTGTGGCAGCGAGACCGACAACACACAGAAAGGGATCGGGTCGATCCCCAGCTTGCGCATTATGCCTCTCCGATCGGCTCAGCGCCCGTACGCTCATTTCATGGGATGACTTAGGCATACGGAGTTCATTCCCAGTCTAATATCGGACCAGACCGATGGTTGCGACAGTAGGATCAACAGCATGCAGGGGAGGACCGGGCCAGTCCTCGGCTTGTGCATTCTGCCTCTCCGGTCTGCTGAGCACCCGAACGCTCATTTCGTGGTTTGGCTTAGGCATACGGAGTTCATTCCATGACTAAGCATACGAAGTTCATTCCCAGTCTAAGATCGGACCAGACCGAGGGTTATGACAGCAGGACTAGCAATAGGATCGACAGCACGCAGGGGGGGACCAGGTCGATCCCCGACTTGCGCATTCTGCCTCTCCGACCAGTTGAGCACCCGCACACTCGTTTCATGGGTTGGCATAGGCATACGAAGTTCATTCCATGTCTAAGCCCCAATCGGATCGAGGGTTGTGGTAGCAGGATCGATAATGGGATCAACTCTTTCGGGTTGAGTGCCCGCATGCTTGTTTCATGGGTTGACTTAGGCATACGGAGTTCATCCCCAGTCTAAGCATACGAAGTTCATTCCTAGTCTAATATTGAACCAAACTGAGGGTTGCGGCAACAGGATCGACAACATGTAAGGGGGGACTGGGTCGGTCCCCGGCTTGTGCATTCTGCCTCTCCGACCGGCTGAGCGCCCACATGCTCGTTTCGTGGGTTGGCTTAGGCATACGGAGTTCATTCCATGTCTAAGCATACAGAGTTCATTCCAAGTCTAAGATCGAACCGGACCGAGGCTTGCGGTAGTAGGACCAGCAGCAAGATCGACAGCATGTAGGGGCAGACCGAGTCGATCCTCAACTTGCGCATTCTACCTCTCCGACTGGCTGAGCACCTGCACACTCGTTTCATGGGTTGACTTAGGCATACAGAGTTCATTCCATGTCTAAGATCGGACCAGACTGAGGGTTACGACAGCAGGATCGGCAGCATGTAGGGGGGACGAGGTCGATCCCCGGCTTGCGCATTCTGCCTCTCCGACCGACTGCGCGGCCGCACGCCCGTTTCGTGGGTTGGCTTAGGCATAGGGAGTTCACTCCATGTCTAAGCCCTAGCCAGACCGAGGGTTGAGGCAGCGGGACCGACAGCACGCAGAGGGGGATCGAGCCTATCCCCGGCTTGTGCATTATGCCTCTCCGGCCGGCTTAGCACCCGTCCGCTCATATCGTGGGTTGACTTAGGCATACGGAGTTCATTCCCAATCTAAGATCGAACCGGACTGAGGGTTGGGGCAGGAGGATCAACAGCATGCAGGGGGGACCAGGTCAGTCCCCGGCTTGCGCATTTTACCTCTCTGGCCGACTGAGCGCCCGCACGCTCGTTTCGTGGGTTGGCTTAGGCATACGAAGTTCATTCCATGTCTAAGCATAAGTCAGACCGAGTGTTGTGGCAGCAGGACCAGCAGCGGGATCGACAGCACGTAGGGGGGATCGGGCTGATCCCTGACTTACGCATTTTGCCTCTCTGACCAGCCACTCCGGTCGGCTGAGCACCCGCACGCTCGTTTCGTGGGTTAACTTAGGCATACAGAGTTTATCCCCAGTCTAAGCATATGGAGTTCATTCCCAGTCTAAGATCGAAATGAACCGAGGGTTGCGACAGCAGGATCGACAGCACGCAAGAGGGATCGGACAGATCTTCGGCTTGCGCATTCTACCTCTCTGACTGGCTGAGTGCCCGCATGCCCATTTCGTGGGTTGGCTTAGGCATTCGGAGTTCATTCCATGTCTAAGCCCCAGCCAGACCGAGGGTTGTGGCAGCGGGACCGGCAGCACGCAGAGGGGGATCGGGCTGGTCCCTGGCTTGCACATTATGCCTCTCCGACCAGCTCAGCACCTGAACGATCATTTCATGGGTTGACTTAGGCATACGGAGTTCATTCCCAGTCTAAGATCAAATCAGACTAAGGGTTACGGTAGCAGGATCGACAACACGTAAGGGGATCGGGCCGATCCTCGGCTTGCGCATTCTGCCTCTCCAGTCGGTTGAGCGCCCGCACGCTCGTTTCATGGGTTAGATTAGGCATACAAAGTTCATTCCATGTCTAAGCCCTAGCCGGACCGAGGGTTGTGGCAGTAGGACCGACAGTGGGATCGGTAGCATGTAGAGGGGGATCGGGCTGATCCCCGGCTTGTTCATTATGCCTCTCTGGCTGGCTGAGCGCCCGTACGCTCGTTTCATGAGTTGAATTACGCATACAGAGTCCATCCCCAGTCTAAGCATACGGAGTTCATTCCCAGCCTAAGATCAGACCGGATCGAGGGTTTGTGGTAGCAGGATCGGTAGCACCCATGAGGGACCGAGCCAATCCCCAGCTTGCGCATTCTGCCTCTCCGATCGGTTGAGCGCCCGCACGCCCGTTTCGTGGGTTGGCTTTATAGGGAGTTCATTCCATGTCTAAGCCCCAGCCAGACCGAGGGTTGTCGCAGCAGGATCGACAGCACGCAGGGGGGACGGGGCCAGTCCCTGGCTTACGTATTCTTTCTCTCCGACCGACTGAGCGCCCGCACGTTCGTTTCGTGCGTTGGCTTAGGCATACGGAGTTCATCCCATGTCTAAGCATACGGAGTTCATCCCATGTCTAAGCATACGGAGTTCATTCCCAGTCTAAGATCGGACTGGACCGAGGGTTGCCACAGCCGGATCGGTAGCACGCAGGGGGACCGAGTCGATCCCCAGCTTGCGCATTCTGCCTCTCCGACCGGCCTCCCTGATCGACTGAGCACCCGTACGCTCGTTTCATGGGTTGACTTAGGCATACGGAGTTCATCCCCAGTTTAAGCATACAGAGTTCATTCCCAGTCTAAGACCGGACCAGATCGAGGGTTGCTGCGACAGGATCGGTAGCACGCAGGGGGGATCGGATCGATCCTTGACTTGCGCATTCTGCCTCTCCAGTCGACTGAGCACCCGCACGCCCGTTTCATGGTTTGGCTTAGGCATAGGGAGTTCATTCCATGTCTAAGCCCCAGCCGGACAGAGGGTCGTGGCAGCAGGACCGGCAGCACGCGGAGGAGGATCGGGCCGATCCCCAGCTTGCGCATTAGGCTTCTCCAGTCGGCTCAACGCCCGAACGCTCATTTCATGGGTTGACTTAGGCATACAGAGTTTATTCCCAATCTAAGATCGGACTGGACCGAGGGTTACAGTAGCAGGATCGACAGCACGTAGGGGGGATCAGGTCGGTCCCCGACTTGTGCATTCTGCCTCTCCGGATGGCTAAGCGCCTGCGTGCTTGTTTCATGGGTTGGCTCAAGCATACAGAGTTCATTCCATGTCTAAGCATACGGAGTTCATTCCTAGTCTAAGATCGAACCAGATCGAGGGTTGCAGTAGCAGGATCGGCAGCACGTAGGGGGGATCGGGTAGATGCCCGGCTTGTGCATTTTGCCTCTCCGACCAACTGAGCACCCGCACACTCATTTCGTGGATTGACTTAGGCATATGGAGTTCATCCCCAGTCTAAGCATACGGAGTTCATTCCTAGTCTAAGATCGAATTGGACCGAGGGTTGCGGCAGTAGGATCGACAGCACGAAAGAGGGATCGAGCCGATCCCCAGCTTGCGCATTCTGCCTCTCCGACCGACTGAGCGCCCGCACGCCCGTTTCGTGGGTTGGCTTACGCATTGGGAGTTCATTCCATGTCTAAGCCTCAGTCGAACCGAGGGTTGTGGCAGTGGGATCGGTAGCACGCTGAGTGCCCGCACGCTCGTTTTGTGGGTTGGCTTACGCATACGAAGTTCATTCCATGTCTAAGCATACGGAGTTCATTCCCAGTCTAAGATCGGACTGGACCGAGTGTTACGATAGCAGGACCAGCAGCAGGATCGACAGCACGTAGGGGGGATCGGGTCAATCCCCGTCTTACGCATTCTGCCTCTCCGGCCGGCTGAGTGCCCGCACGCTCATTTCATGGGTTGGCTTAGGCATACGGAGTTCATTCCATGTCTAAGCCCCAGTCGGACCGAAGGTTGTGGCTGCAGGACTGGCAGTGGGATTGACAGCACGTAGAGGGGGACCGAGTTGAACCCCGGCTTGCGCATTATGCCTCTCTGGCTTGACTTAGGCATATGGAGTTCATCCCCAGTCTAAGCATACGAAGTTCATTCCCAGTCTAAGATTGAACTGGACAGAAGGTTGCGACAGCAAGATCAACAGCACGCAAGGGGACCGGGCCGATCCCCTGCTTCTGCATTCTGCCTCTCCAGTCGGCTGAGCGCCCGTATGCCTGTTTCGTGGGTTGGCTTAGGCGTAGGGAGTTCATTCCATGTCTAAGCCCCAGCCGAACCGAGGGTTGTGGCAGCGGGACTGGTAGCACACAAAGGGGGACTGGGCCGATCCCCAGCTTGTGCATTATGTCTCTCCGACCGACTCAGTGCCCGAACGCTCGTTTCGTGGGTTAACTTAGGCATACGGAGTTCATTCCCAGTTTAAGATCGGATCGGACCAAGGGTTATGGTAGTAGGATCGACAACATGCAGGGGAGATCGGGCCGGTCCTTGGCTTGCGCATTCTGCCTCTTCAACTGGCTGCGTGCCCGCACGCTCGTTTCATGGGTTGGCTTAGGCATACGGAGTTCATTCCATGTCTAAGCATATGGAGTTCTTTCCTAGCCTAAGATCAGACCGAACCGAGGGTTATGGTAGCAGGACCAATAGCAGGATCGATAGCACGTAGGGGGGATCGAGCCGATCCTCGGCTTATGCATTATGCCTCTCCGGTCTACTCAGCGCCCGAATGCTCGTTTCGTGGATTGACTTCAGCATATGGAGTTCATTCCCAGTCTAAGATCGGACTGGACTGAGGGTTGCGACAGTATGATCGATAGCACACAGGGAGGATCAGGTCGATCCTCGGCTTGCACATTCAGCCTTTTCGGTTGGTTGAGCGACTGCACACTCGTTTCATGGGTTGGCTTAGGCATACGGAGCTCAACCCCAGTCTAAGCATATCAAGTTCATTCCCAGTCTAAGATCAGACCAAACAGAGGGTTGCGACAGCAGGATCGGTAGCACGCAGGGGGGACCGGGCTAATCCCCGGCTTACGCATTCTACCTCTTCGGTCGGCTGAGCACCCGTACGCCCGTTTCGAGGGTTGGCTTAGGCGTAGGGAGTTCATTCCATGTCAAAGCCCCAGTCGGACCGAGGGTTGTGGCAACGGGACCGACAGCATGTAGAGGGGCTGGGCCAATCCTCGGCTTGCGCATTATGCCTCTACGGGTGGCACAGCGCCCGCACGCTCATTTCATGGGTTGACTTAGGCATACAGAGTTCATTCCCAATCTAAGATTGGCCCGAACCGAGGGTTGCGGTAGCAGGATCGACAGCACACAAGAAGGGAACTGGTCGACCCCCGGCTTGCGCATTCTGCCTCTCCGGCTGGTTGTTCGCCCGTAAACTCGTTTCGTAGGTTGGCTTAGGCATACAGAGTTCATTCCATGTCTAAGCATATGGAGTTCATTCCCAGTCTAAGATCGGACCAGATCAAGGGTTGTGGTAGCAGGACCAGTAGCAGGATCGGTAGCACGTAAGGGGAGACCGAGCTGATCCCCAGTTTGTGCATTCCACCTCTCCGACTGGCTGAGTACCCGCACGCTCATTTCATAGGTTGGCTTAGGTATACAGAGTTCATTCCATGTCTAAGCCCCAGCCGGACCAAGGGTTGTGGCAGCAGGACCGGCAGCGAGATCGACAGCACGTAGAGGGGACCAGGCTGATCCCCGGCTTGCGCATTATGCCTCTCCGGTCGACTGAGCGCCCGCACGCTCATTTCGTGGGTTGACTTAGGCATACGGAGCTCATTCCCAGTCTAAGCATACGGAGTTCATTCCCAGTCTAAGATCGGATCGGACCGAGTGTTACGATAGCAGAATCGGCAGCACCCATGGGGGACCGAGCCGATCCTTGGCTTGCGCATTCTACCTCTCCGACCGGCTGAGTGCACACACACCCGCTTCATAGGTTGGCTTCGGCATAGGGAGTTCATTCCATGTCTAAGCCCCAGCCGGATCGAGGGTTGTTGTAGCGAGACCGACAGCACGCAGAGGGGGACCGGGACGATCCCTGACTTGTGCATTATGCCTCTCCGGCCTGCTCAGCGCCCAACACTCGTTTCATGGGTTGACTTAGGCATACGGAGTTCATTCCCAGTCTAAGATCGGACCAGACCGAGGGTTGCGGTAGCAGGATCGACAGCACGCAGGAGGGGACCGGGCCGATCACTAACTTTCGCATTCTGCCTCTCCGACCGACTGATTGCCCACACGCTTGTTTCATGGGTTGGCTTAGGCATACGGAGTTCATTCCCAATCTAAGATCGAACCGGACCCGAGGGTTGCGGTAGCAGGACCAGTAGCAGGATCGATAGCATGTAGGAGGGATCGGGCCGATCCCCGGCTTGCGCATTCTGCCTCTTCGACTGGTATCTCCGGCCAGCTGAGCGCCCTCACGCTCATTTCATGAGTTGACTTAGGCATACGGAGTTCATCCCCAGTCTAAGCATACAGAGTTCATTCCTAGTCTAAGATCGGACCGGACCGAGGGTTGCGGTAGCAGGATCGACAGCATGCAGGGGGGACCAAGCTGATCCTCTGCTTACGCATTCTGCCTCTTCGACCGACTGTGCACCTGCACGCCCGTTTCGTTGGTTGGCTTAGGCATAGGGAGTTCATTCCATGTCTAAGCCCCAGCCGAACCGAAGGTTGTGGTAGCGGGACCGACAGCATACAGAGGGGGATCGAGTCGATCCCCGACTTGCGGATTCTACATTATGCCTTTCCGATCGACTCAGCACCCGCACGCTCGTTTCGTGGGTTGACTTAGGCGTACGGAGTTCATTCCCAGTCTAAGATTGGACCAAACTGAGGGTTGCAGCAGTAGGATTGACAGCATGCAGGGGGGATTGGGTCGATCCTCAACTTGTGCATTCTGCTTCTCCGACAGGCTGAGCGCCCGTACGTTACGCTCATTTCGTGGGTTGGCTTAGGCATACAGAGTTCATTCCCAGTCTAAGATCAGACCAAACCAAAGGTTACTGTAGTAGGACCAGCAGTAGGATTGCCAGCACGTAAGGGGGGACCGAGCCGATCCTCAGCTTGCGCATTCTGCCTCTCGACCGGTTGAGCACCCGCACGCTCGTTTCGTGGGTTGACTTAGGCATACGGAGTTCATTCCATGTCTAAGCCCCAGTCGGACCGAGGGTTGTGGTAGCAGGTCTGGCAGCCGGATCCACAGCACGCAGAGGGGTACCGGGCTGATCCCTGGCTTGCGCATTATGCCTCTCCGATCGGCCTTTCCGGGCGGCTGAGCCCCCGCACGCTCGTTTCTTGAGGTTGACTTAGGCATACGGAGTTCATTTCCAGTCTAAGATTTTGAGCCACGGTGCACATGCTAGGCTCGAGCATGTGCTGGTGCTGCATTTTTTTCGCCCGGGGCACCATCGTCGGAGAGCCTAACCGACGGCATTGGGGGTTCTAGGATTTGGGGGGGCCGGGGGGTGTGCGCACATGATGTACGATGGGTGCTGGTACTTGGCCCTTATATTGGCCCCCTATCCCTCATCAAACCTCGAGAACTCACACCCCCTTAAAGAGCATTTGACATTTTATAGGTTTGCTGCCAGTAGCCATTAAAGTGTCTAAAATGGGGACACTTTTTTCAAACGGTCACAAAATCTTCTCCACTTTGATTTTTTAGCTGAATTTTTTTGTGCATGCCAACAAAAATACAAGGATCATCTCTACCAAATTTGGGGACAAAAATTTTTCTAAAAAAATTTTAAAAAATCCCGAACCGTAAAAAGTTTCAAAAATCATGAAAAATAGAAAATGGTTCGTCTTGCCACGAAACTTCACATGAAGGCTTAGGGGACCATTGTATGAATTTAAAAGCCATAAAAATGGCATTGGTGTGGCAGAAATATGAAGATGTGCTTGAACCCACCTACCACCCGTTCGATCTCCGACTTACGCATCCTGCCCCTCTGGTCGACTGGGCGCCTACACGCTCATTTTGTGGGTTGACTTAGGCATACGGAGTTCATCCCTAGTCTAAGCATACGGAGTTCATTCCCAGTCTAAGATCAGATCGGACCGAGGGTTGCGACAATAGGATCGACAGCACGTAGGGGGGATCGGGTCGATCCTTGGCTTACGCATTCTGTCTCTCCGATCGGCTGATCGCCTGTACGCCTGTTTCGTGGGTTGGCTTAGGCATAGTGAGTTAATTCCACATCTAAGACCCTTTCAGACTGAGGGTTGTGGCAACAGGACCGGTAGCGGGATTGGCAGCATGCAGATGGGAACCTGGCTGATCCCTGGCTTACGCATTATGCCTCTCCGGTGGCCTCTCCGACCAGCTGAGTACCCGCACACTCGTTTCATGGGTTGACTTAGGATAGGGAGTTCATTCCATGTCTAAGCCCCAGTCAGACTGAGGGTTGTGGTAGCAGGATCGGCAGCACGCAGAGGGGGACCGGGCCGATCCCCAACTTACGTATTATGCCTCTCCGGTCGGCTCAATGCCCGCACGCTCATTTAATGGGTTGACTTAGGCATACGAAGTTCATTCCCAGTCTAAGATCAGATCAGACTGAGGGTTGTGGCAGCAGGATCGACAGCACGTAGGTGGGGACCGGGCTGATCCCTGACTTGTGCATTCTACCTCTCTGATCGGCTGAGTGCCTGTACTATCGTTTCGTGGGTTGGCTTAGGCATACGGAGTTCATTGCATGTCTAAGCATACGGAGTTCATTCTTAGTCTAAGATTTTGAGCCACGGTGCACATGCTGGGCTCAGGCATGTGCTGGTGCCGCATTTTTTTTCTCTCGGGGCACCATCGTCGAAGCATCGCTTGAGAGACTAACCGGTGGCATTGGGGGTTTCGGTGATTGGGGGGCCGGGGGGTGTGTGCACATGATGTGCAATTGTTGCTGGTATTTGGCCCTTATATTGGCCCCCTATCCCTCATCAAACCTCAAGAACTTACACCCCCTTAAAGAGCATTTGAGATTTTATAGGTTTGCTGCCAGTAGCCATTAAAGTGTCTGAAATGGGGATCGAAGGTTGTGGCAGCAGGATCGGCAACACGCAGAGGGGGACCGGGCTGATCCCCGACTTACACATTATGCCTTTCCGGTCGGCTCAGCGCCCGCACGCTCATTTCATGGGTTGACTTAGGCATACGGAGTTCATTCCCAGTCTAAGATCAGACCAGACCGAGGGTTGTGGCAGTAGGATCGGTAGCACGTAGGAAGGACCGGGCTGATCCCCGGCTTGCGCATCTGCCTCTCCAGCCGGCTGAGCGTCCGCACGCCTATTTTATGGGTTGGCTTAGGCATAGGGAGTTCATTCCATGTCTAAACCCCAGTCGGATCGAGGGTTGTGGCAACGAAACCAGCAGCATGCAGAGGGGGATCGGGTCGATCCCCGGCTTGCGCATTATGACTCTCCGGTGGACTCATCACCCGCATGCTCATTTCATGGGTTGACTTAGGCATACAGAGTTCATTCCATGTCTAAGCATACAGAGTTCATTCCCAGTCTAAGATCGGACTGGATCGAGGGTTGCGGCAGGAGGACCAGCAGTAGGATCGGTAGCATGCAAGGGGGGATCGGGCCGATCCCTGGCTTGCACATTCTACCTCTCCGATCGACTGAGCGCCCGCACGCTCGTTTCATGGGTTGGCTTAGGCATAGGCAGTTCGTTCCATGTCTAAGCCCTAGCCAGACTAAGGGTTATGGCAGTGGGACCAGCAGCACTCAGAGGGAGACCAGGCCGATCCTCGGCTTGTGCATTATGCCTCTTTGGTTGGCTCAGCGCCCGCACTCTCGTTACGTGGGTTGACTTATACATACGAAGTTCATTCCCAGTCTAGGATCGGATTAGACCGAGGGTTGCGGCATCAAGATTGATAGCACGCAGGGGGGACTGAGCCAATCCCCGGCTTGCGCATTCTGCCTCTCCGGTCGGCTGAGCACCCACACACTCGTTTCATTGGTTGGCTTAGGCATACGGAGTTCATTCCATTTCTAAGCATACGGAGTTCCTTCCCAGTCTATGATTTTGAGCCAGGTGCACTTGCTGGGCTCGGGCATGTGCTGGTGCCATACTTTTTTTGCCTGGGGCACCATCGTTGGAGCAACGTCGGAGCATCGCCGGAGAGCCAAACCGGCGGCATTGGGGGTTCCGACGATTGGGGGGCCATGGAGGTGTGTGCACATGATGTCCAATCACTACTGGTACTTGGCCCTTATATTGGCCCCCTATCCCTCATCAAACCTCGAGAACTCACACCCCCTTATAGAGCATTTGAGATTTTATAGGTTTGCTGCCAGTAGCCATTAAAGTGTCTGAAATGGGGACACTTTTTTGAAACAGTCACAAAATTTTCTCCACTTTGAGTTTTTAGCTGAATTTTTTTATGCTTGCCAACAAAAATACAAGGATCACCTCTACCAAATTTGGGGGCAAAACTCTTTCTAAAAGAGTTTTCAAAAAATCCCGAACCGTAAAAAGTTTCAAAAATAGTGAAAAATAGAAAACAGGTCGTCTTGCCATGAAACTTCACATGAAGGCTTAGGGGACCATTGTATGGATTTACAAGCCATAAAAATGGCATTGGCATGGCAGAAATATGAAGATGTGCTTGAACCCACCTACCACCCGTTCGATCCCTGGCTTACGCATCCTGCCTCTCTGGTCGGCTGAGCGCCCGCACGCTCGTTTCGTGGGTTGACTTAGGCGTACGGAGTTCATCCCCAGTCTAAGCATATAGAGTTCATCCCCAGTCTAAGCATACGGAGTTCATTCCTAGTCTAAGATCGGATCGGACCGAGGGTTGTGACTGCAGGATCGGTAGCACGTCGGGGGGACCGAGCCGATCCCCGGCTTGCGCATTCTTCCTCTCCAGCCGAATGAGCACCTACACATCTGTTTTATGGGTTGGCTTAGGCATAGAGAGTTCATTCCATGTCTAAGCCACAGCCGGACCGAGGGTTGTGGCAGCGGGATCGAAAGCACACAGAGGGGGACCGGGTCGATCATCGGCTTGCACATTATGCCTCTCTGGCTGGCTCAATGCCCGCACACTCATTTCGTGGGTTGACTTAGGCATACGGAGTTAATTCCCAGACTAAGATAGAACCGAACTATGGGTTGCGACAGCAGGATCGACAGCACGTAGGGTGGGATCGGGCTAATCCTCGGCTTGTGCATTCTACCTCTCCGATCGAATGAGCACCCGCACGCTCGTTTCATGTGTTGGCTTAGGCATACGGAGTTCATTCCAAGTCTAAGCATACAGAGTTCATTCCCAGTCTAAGATCAGACCGGACCGATGGTTACGGTGGTAGGACCTACCACCCGTTCGATCCTCGGCTTACGCATCCTGCCTCTCTGGTCGGTTGAGCACCCGCACGCTCGTTTCATGGGTTGACTTACGCATACGGAGTTCATCCCCAGTCTAAGCATACGGAGTTAATTCCCAGTCTAAGATCGGACTGGACCGAGGGTTACGACAGTAGGATCGATAGCACACAGGGGGAATCAGGCCAATCCCCAGCTTGCGTATTCTGCCTCTCTAACCGGCTGAGCGCCCGCACGCCCGTTTCATGGGTTGGCTTAGGCATAGGGAGTTCATTCCATGTCTAAGCCCCAGCTGGATCGAGGGTTATGGCAGTGGGACCGACAGCAAGCAGAAGGGGATCGGGCCAATCCTTGGCTTGCGTATTATGCTCTTCGGTCGGTTCAGCGCCCGCACGCTCGTTTTGTGGGTTGACTTCTGCATACGAAGTTCATTCCCAGTCTAAGATCAGACCGGACAGAGGGTTGTTGCAATAGGATCGACAGCACGCAGGGGGATCGGGCCGATCCCCGACTTGCGCATTCTACCTCTCCGGCAGGCTGAACACCCGCACGTCCGTTTCATGGGTTAGCTTAGGCATAAGGAGTTCATTTCATATCTAAGCCCCAACCGGATCGAGGGTTGTGGCAGTGGGACCGATAGCACTTAGAGGGGGACCGGGTCGATCCCCGACTTGCGTATTATGCCTCTTCGATCGGCTCATTGCCCGCACGCTCATTTCATGGGTTGACTTAGTCATAAGAAGTTCATTCCCAGTCTAAGATCGGATCGGATCGAGGGTTGCGATAGCAGGATTGATAGCACACAGGAGGGGATCGGGCCGGTCCTCGGGTTACGCATTCTGGCTCTTCGATCGGTTGAGCGCCCGCACATTCGTTTCGTGGGTTGGCTTAGGCATACAAAGTTCATTCCATGTCTAAGAATACGAAGTTCATTCCCAGTCTAAGATCGGACCGGACCGAGGGTTGCGGTAGTAGGACCAGCAGCAGGATCGGCAGCATGCAGGGGGGACCGGGCCAATCCCCGGATTGTGCATTCTGCCTCTCTGACCGGGTGAACACCCGCACGCCCATTTCGTGGGTTGGCTTAGGCATAGGGAGTTCATTCCATGTCTAAGCCCCAGCTGGACCGAGGGTTGTGGCAGCGGGACCGATAGCACGTAGAGGGTGACCGGGCTGATCCCCGACTTGTGCATTATGCCTCTCCGACCAGCTCAGCGCCTGTACGCTCATTTCATGGGTTGACTTAGTCATACGGAGTTCATTCCCAGTCTAAGATCGGACCGGATCGAGGGTTGCAGCAGTAGGATCGACAGCACGTAGGGGAGCCAGGCTGATCCTCGACTTGCGCATTCTACCTCTCCGATCAGCTGAGCATCCGTACACTCGTTTCGTGGGTTGGCTTAGGCGTACAGAGTTCATTCCTTGTCTAAGCATACATATTTATTCCAGTCTAAGATCGGACCGGACCGAGGGTTGCGACAGCAGGACCAACAATAGGATCGGTAGCACGCAGGGGGGACCGGGTCGATCCCTGGCTTGCGCATTCTACCTCTCCGGCCGGTTGAGTGCCCGCAAGCTTGTTTCGTGGGTTGGCTTAGGCATACGGAGTTCATTCCATGTCTAAGCCCCAGCCGAACCGAGGGTTGTGGTAGCAGGACCGACAGTGGGATCGATAGCACACAGAGGGGGACCGGGCTTATCCCCAGCTTGCACATTATGCCTCTCGGGTCGACTGAGCGCCCGCACGCTCGTTTCATGGTTTGACTTAGGCATACGGAGTTCATCCCCAGTCTAAGATCAGACCGGACAGAGGGGTGTTTCAGCAGGATCGACAGCATGCAGGGGGGACCGGTCGATCCCCGACTTGAGCATTCTGCCTCTCCAGTTGACTGAGTGCCCGCACACCCATTTCATTGGTTGGCTTACGCATAGGGAGTTCATTCCATGTCTAAGCTGTAGCAGACCGAGGGTTGTGGTAGCGAGACCGGCAGCACACAGAGGGGGATCGGGCTGATCCCTTGCCAGTGCATTATGCCTCTTCGGCTGACTCAGCGCCCGCACGCTCGTTTCATGGGTTGACTTATGCATATGGAGTTCATTCCAAGTCTAAGATCGGATCGGACCGATGGTTGCGGTAGCAGGATCGATAGGATATAGGGGGACTGGGTCGATCCCTGACTTATGCATTTTACCTCTCCGGCTGGTTGAGCGCCCGCACACTCGTTTCGTGGGTTGGCTTAGGCATACGAAGTTCATTCCATGTTTAAGCATGCGAAGTTTATTCCCAGTCTAAGATTTTGAGCCACGGTGCACATGCTGGGCTCGGGCATGTGCTGGTGCCGTATTTTTTTCACACGGGGCACCATCGTCGGAGCATCGCCGGAGAGCCTAATCGACGGCATTAGGGATTCCGACGATTGGGGGGGTCAGGGTGGTGTGCGCACATGATGTGTGATGTGTGATGGGTGCTGGTACTTGGCCCTTATATTGGCCCCCTATCCTTCATCAAACCTCAAGAACTCACACCCCCTTAAAGAGCATTTAAGATTTTATAGGTTTGCTGCCAGTAGCCATTAAAGTGTCTGAAATGGGGACACTTTTTTGAAACGGTCACAAAATCTTCTCCACTTCGAGTTTTTAGCTAAATTTTTTTGTGCATGCCAACAAAAATACAAGGATCACCTCTACTAAATTTGTGGACAAAACTCTTCAAAAAGTTTCGAAAATCGTGAAAAATAGAAAACGGGTCGTCTTGCCACGAAACTTCACATGAAGGCTTAGGGACCATTGTATGAATTTACAAGCCGTAAAAATGGCATTGGCATGGCAGAAATATGAAGATGTGCTTGAACCCACCTACCACCCGTTCGATCCCCGACTTGCGCATCCTGCCTCTCCGGTTGGCTGAGCACCCACACGCTCGTTTCGTGGGTTGACTTAGGCATATGGAGTTCATCCCCAGTCTAAGCATACGGAGTTCATTCCCAGTCTAAGATCAGACCGGACCGAGGGTTGCGACAGCAGGATCAGCAGCACGCAGAGGGAACCGAGTCGATCCTCAGCTTACGCATTCTATCTCTCCGATCGGTTGAGTGCCCGCACACTCGTTTCATGGGTTGGCTTATGCATAGGGAGTTCATTCCATCTCTAAGCCCCAGCCAGACCGAGGGTTGTGGCAGCGGGACCGGTAGCACGCAGAGGGGGGACTGGGCCGATCCACCGTGTCACGGACTATGCTTTCTCTTAGCAAGCAATAGACCGTGCGGCACTTGAATAGGCGCTCCTAACCAAGTCAGCCTTCAATAGATCGATATCTGAACAAATAACCATAAGCCATGGTTAGTCCCAGGCATTTGCAATAAGACACAATATATAGAGATCGATCTCAAGCACACATACAAGAAGGCATATTCGCATCGAAAAAAAGAAAAACACATCGAGGCAACAATCGGGACATTCAATCGAGGTGAGTTTTATTATAGTCATGAATCATACATCGAGACCTCCCACCATCACCAGGGCCAGGGAGACAGCCCTTGGTGGGTGGCTTAGGCTCGTATAGCAACTGGTGAGACAGCTCAACACTACGCTGTTGGCTCACCCCCTAAAAAGCCTTAGAGATTTTAGAGCTATACTACCAATAACCATTACAATGTTTGAAATGGGGACACTTTTCCTAGCACAAGGGATCTACCCGGCCATGGCCCTATACATGGGTGGCTTAAGGCAACCTAAGTCCCAGTCATGGCCCTATACAAAGTTGGCTCATGACATCCTCCCCCACCTATTCTATCGACGTCCTCGTCGACTTGCTGGCCTGAAATTTTTGATCTTCCTTTGAAATCTCTAGAGGTCATGTTCTCTCTCCCAGCTGGTTTCTTCTAGTCCTAATCCCTCCCACTTCACTAAGTACTCTTGAACTAGTCTTCGAGATATCTTGGTTTCCCTATCAGCTAAGATCTCTTCGACTCGACGCTCTGAGGGTGGCTTCATGGTGATGGTAGCTCTAGTTGGCTCCCTTTGGCTAGCATCTGTAGGATCTGCATGGAAAGGTTTCAGGTTGCTCACATGAAATACTGGGTGCACCTTCTTCCACTTTGGTGGGTTGATTTTGTAAGAAGCATTCCTCACCTTGGAAATGACCCTTACTAGACCTTTATATTTGTGCTCCGGTCTACGATCTCTTTTTCTTAAGAACCTGGTTTGTTCAGGAACTAGTCGAACAAGAACCAAATCACCAACTTGAAATTGTTGAGCCCTACGACCCTTGTTTACCCATTTCTTCATCTGTTTTTATGCTTTCTCCAGGTAGGCTTGTGCAATCTCTATGTTTTGTTTCCACTCCTTGCTGAGATTGAAGGCTCTCAGATTCTTTCCTCCATATTGTTCCAAGGAAGTGTGGGGTAGCCTTGGTAATTGTCTGGTGACCACCTCAAATGGGCTCTTATTGGTGGAAGAGCTTTTGTTGGAATTAAAGCAGAGTTGAGCCATGTCCAATAATGAAGGCCAGTCTTTCTGATTGGCCTGAACAAAGTGCCTCAAGTATTCCTCTAATAATCCATTGAACCGTTTCATTTGACCATCGGTTTGAGGGTGATAGCTTGAGGAGATGTTGAGTTGGGACCCCAATATCTTGAAAAGTTCTCTCTAAAAGGACCCCGTGAATCTCAGATCTCGATCCCTGACAATGTTTTGAGGGAGGCCCCAGTATTTGACCACATGTTTGAACAATAGTCGAGCTATGTCTTCCGCTATGCAATACTTGTGAGCGGGAATGAATGTGGTGTACTTAGAGAACCGGTCAATCACCACCAAAATAGCTCTAAGGTCACCAACCTTGGGTAGGCTCGAAATTAAATTGAGGGAGATGCTTTCCCACAGTTTGGCGGGTACTGGTAGTGGTTCAAGCATGCCTGCAGGTTTCCTTATTTCAACCTTGTCTTTTTGGCAAATGAGGCAAGTCTTCGTATAGTCCATCACATCTTGTCGCATGTGAGGCCAATAGTATCCTTGTTTCAAAAATGCCAAAGTGCGTCGCCAGCCGAGTGTCTCGCCTATGGTGTGTCATGACATTCCCTCATCAGCATCTGTCTCAGACCTTCTGCTCTTGGCATAAACACTCGAGGCCCCTTGGTCCATAAGATCCCATTTTCTTGCCAGAAGTACTTGGACTTCCCTTCTTCCACTAGCTTCAGGATGGCACAAGCTTGCGGGTCCTTCCCTAAGTGATCTCCAATCAATTTGTGAATGTCTATAGTGGCTCTGCTAGTCGCCATTGGGGCAATTCTTCTAAGGGCCGCTAAATCTGCTCGTCTGCTCAATGCATCGACCACTTGATTGGTCTTTCCAGTGGTGTGCTCAAAACAAAAGTTGAACTCCGCTAAAAATTCCTGCCACCTAGCTTGTTTTGCTGTAAGCCTTGGTTGGGTGAGAAAATGGCTAACGGCCGCATTGTCTGTCTTCACGACAAAGTGTGAACCCAACAAGTAATTTCGCCAAGCCCTCAAGCAGTGAACCACCGCTAAGAGTTCTTTTTCTTGGGTCGTATATTTCCTTTCAGCTTCACTTAGCTTCCTACTTTCAAATGCTACCGGTTGATGTTGTTGCAAAAGCACTCCTCCAATAGCAAAATCAGATGCATCCGCCTGAACTTCAAAAGGCTTTTCAATATCAAGGAGAGCTAAGATGGGATCTTTCATAATAGCATCTTTCAATCCTTCAAAGGCCTCTTAGCACTCACTCGTCCAACACCATTTATGCTCCTTCTTTAATAGCTCCGTGAGGGCCGTGGTCTTGCAGGAGTACCCTTCCACAAACCTTCTATAATAGTTGGCTAGTCCCAAAAATGAGCGGAGCTCACTAACATTCTTCGGTGTTGTCCACTCCTTGATGGCCCTAACCTTTTCCATGTCCATTCGAATGTGGCCACGTTCGACAATGTGACTGAGAAAATGGATTTGGGTTTGAGCAAATGCACACTTCTCCCTTTTTACGTATAACTGGTGGTCCTGTAATCTTTGAAGTACCTGGCGCAGGTGTTCTTGATGTTCTTCCAAGGTGGAGCTATATACCACTATATCGTCTAAATAGATGACTACAAATTTGTCTGGGTAGTCATGGAATACCTGATTCATCAATGTACAAAATGTGGTAGGAGCATTGGTCAGTCTAAAGGGCATAACAAGAAATTCAAATGCACCATACCGTGTCACACAAGTGGTATTTGGCTCTTCTCCCTCAACGATTCTAACCTGATGGTAGCCAGATCTCAGGTCTAATTTGGAGAAGTAGTTGGCCTAGCTCAATTGATCAAACAAGTCTGCTATAAGGGGGATGGGATATTTTTTTCTTGCGGTGACTTTGTTCAGGGCCCTGTAGTCAACACATAATTGTAAACTTCCATCATGCTTCTTCTGAAATAGTACTGGTGCTCTAAAAAAAGCCTTTGAAGGTCTGATGAACCCGACTTGTAGCAGCCCATCTAACTGTTTTCTTAGTTCGGCCAACTCTGGCGGGGCCATGCGGTAAGGAGCTCTAGTAGGGGGTTTCACTCCTGGGAGGAGCTCAATTTCATGGTCCAATACTCATCGAGGGGGTAGAACCTTAGGCAATATCTCTGGCATCACCTCTTCGAATTCTTCCAACACTTTTCCCACACCATCAGGTATTGGTTCTACTTTCGACCCTTCTTTATAGATCAGCACAGCCACAAAGGAGGGTTCCCCTCTCTTTACCCCTTTCTTGAACTGCAAAGCTAAAATCATTTTCTTCCCACTCTTTGGTAAGATGTTGGCTGGCACCACACATGGGTTTTCCCCTAAGAATAACAAGCAGCTAGTGGCGGGGATAGGGATGACCTGAGCCAACATCATGAAGTCCAATCCGAGAACAACATCAAAGTCATCCATGGGGGAAACTGTAAAGTCTACCTTCCCTTCCCATGGCCCCAATCGGGTTGTCATACTCTTGGAGCTTCCACTGATCATAAAGGCTGGCGAGTTGACCGCCTTCATTCATCCACAGTCTTTACCAATCTGAAGACCACACCTTTTTGCTTCTTCTGGTGTGATGAAAGTGTCGGTTGCACCCGTATCCATCATAGCCTTAGTGGCTTTCTCATTGATCATCAAGTTCACATACATTAAGCCTCTACTCTGCTCTTTTTTTATAGTGTTCAATTGGGTGCGGAGGGCATTGAGAAACCTTATTGAACCCATCTTGGCTGGTTTCTCTTCAGCTTTTTCAATGCTTTCTGGCACTTTTGCAGACTCTTGGGATGAGGTTCTTAAGGCATTAAGGGCTCCCCTGTGCGGGCATTTAGCCACCCGATGCGGCCCCTTGCAAAGAAAGCAAGCTAGTGGTTGCCTAGGCTTGAAAATCTCTACGTTGCTTGTCTTGGGTTGGGTGCTATCTCGACCAAAGGACCTCTTGTCTGATCCCCCACTGAATTGCCTATCCAACTTGGTCATCTTTCCCTCACTCCCAAAGTTGAAGCTACTGCTAGCTGATGGAGGATTTTTCCATTTTGAAGAGCCATCATTGTAATCATGGAGACGTTCAGCTGTAGCCATGGCCATGGCCACATCTTGCACTTTCTGCCTTTGTAGTTCTGTCCTCGCCCAAGGCTTGAGGCCCTCAAGAAAATAGAACATCTTGTCCTTTTCGGACATGTCCCGAATATCCAACATCAAGGTAGAAAAGCTCCTTACAAACTCTCGCACCATTCCTGTTTGCACCAATTCTCGAAGTCTCCTTTGAGCCATATACTCCACATTCTCAGGGAAAAATTGGTTTTTCAATTCTCACTTCAGATCCGTCCAAGTCTTAATCGAGCACTCGTCATCGACAAACTTGGAGTGCCACCACAGCTTGGCATCCCTTGCGAGGTACATCTACGCCATTGCTACCTTGTCTTCCTCTAAATTCGTGTGTACAGCTTGGAAGTACTACTCCATGTCAAACAAGAAATTTTCAAGTTCCTTAGCATCCCTTGCCCCCTCATAGCATCGAGGCTCCGGCACCTTGGGCCTTTTTCCCCTTTCCATTGAGCTCGAACCCGATCTAGCCACAGCCATTTGTAGGATGCTCACCTGTGCTTTGAACTCCTCAAACTCCTTTTAGAGAATGTTCAAGGCATCTCTAGCCTCTTCGCTCACGTTGTGGAGAGTATCGGACAACTCCCGCTAGGTTGTCTCGATCTCCCTCACTCGGTCTTTAGTCGCCATATGAGTTTTCATTACAGCCCCTGTGGCCTCAAGTTCTTCAATTCTCTGTTGATGATTGGGTCCACCACTTGTGGCCATCTCATCCATTTTTCTAGCACTTCTCAACCGTGCTTTGATACCACGTGTCACGGACTAAGCTTGAATGGGTGCTCCCAACCAAGTCAGCCTTTAATAGATCGATATCTGAACAAATAACCATAAGCCATGGTTAGTCCCAAGCATTCACAATAAGACACAATATATCGAGATTGATCTCAAGCATACACACAAGAAGGCATATTTGCATCGAGAAAAAGAAAAACACAACGAGGCAACAATCAGGACATTCAATTGGGGTGAGTTTTATTATAGTCGGGAATCATACATCGGGACCTCCCACCATCACCAGGGCCAGGGGGCAGCCCTTGGTGGGTGGCCTAGGCTCGCATAGCAACCGGTGAGACAGCCCAACACTACGCTGCCGGTTCACCCCCTAAAAAGCCTTAGAGATTTTAGAGCTATGCTACCAGTAACCATTACAATGTTTGAAATGGGGACACTTTTCCTAGCACAAGGGATCTACCCGGCCATGGCCCTATACATGGGAGGCTTATGGTAACCTAAGTCCTAGTCATGGCCCTATACAAGGTTGGCTCATGACACCCGACTTGCGCATTATGCCTCTCCGATCGGCTCAGTGCCCACACGCTCATTTCGTGGGTTGACTTAGGCATACGGAGTTCATTCCCAGTCTAAGCATATGGAGTTCATTCCCAGTCTAAGATCGGACTGGACTGAGGGTTGCGACAGTAGGACCACCAGCAAGATCGACAGCATGCAGGGGGGGCCAAGTCGATCCCCGACTTACGCATTCTGCCTTTTCGGTCGGCTGAGCGCCCGTACGCTCGTTTCATGGGTTGGCTTAGGCATACGGAGTTATTCCATGTCTAAGCATACGGAGTTCATTCCCAGTCTAAGATCGGACCAAACCGGGGGTTACAGCAGCAGGATCGGCAGCACGTAGGGGGGATCAGGCCTATCCCCCACTTGCGCATTCTGCCTCTCCTGCTGGCCTCTCCGGCTTGCACACGCTCGTTTCATGGGTTGACTTAGGCATACAGAGTTCATCCCCAGTCTAAGCATAAGAAGTTCATTCACAGTCTAAGATCGTATCGGATCAAAGGTTGCAGTAGCAGGATCGGTAGCACGCAGGGGGGACCAGGCCGATCCCCGGCTTCTGCATTCTGCCTCTCCAATCGATTGAGCACCCGCACGCCTGCTTCGTGGGTTGGCTTAGGTATAGGGAGTTCATTCCATGTCTAAGCCCCAGCTGGACCAAGGGTTGTGGCAGTGGGATCGACAGCACGCAGAGGGGGACCAAGCTGATCCTCGACTTGCGCATTCTACCTCTTCGGCTGGCTGAGAGCCTGCACGCTCATTTTGTGGGTTGGCTTAGGCATACGGAGTTCATTCCCAGTCTAAGAGTTTGAGCCACAATGCACATGTTAGGCTCAAGCACGTGCTGGGGCCACATTTTTTTTGCCCGGGGCACCATCATCGGAGCATCGACGGAGAGCCTAACTGGCGGCATGAGGGGTTCCGACGATTGGGGGGGCCGGGGGGTGTGCGCACATGATGTGCGATGGGTGCTGGTACTTGGCCCTTATATTGGCCCCCTATCCCTCATCAAACCTCGAGAACTCACACCCCCTTAAAGAGCATTTGAGATTTTATAGGTTTGCTGCCAGTAGCCATTAAAGTGTCCGAAATGAGGACACTTTTTTCAAATGGTCACAAAATCTTCTCCACTTCAAGTGTTTAGCTGAATTTTTTTATGCATGCCAAAAAAAATACAAGGATCACCTCTACCAAATTTGGGGACCAAACTCTTACTAAAAAAATTTTAAAAAATCCCGAACCATAAAAAGTTTTGAAAATCTTAAAAAATAGAAAACAGGTCGTCTTGCCACAAAACTTCACATGAAGGCATAGGGGACCATTGTATGAATTTACAAGCCATAAAAATGGCATTGGCATGGCAAAAATATTAAGATGTGCTTGAACCCACCTACCACCCGTTCGATCATCGGCTTGCGCATCCTGCCTGTCTGATCGGCTGAGCATCCGCACGCTCATTTCATGGGTTGACTTAGGCATACGGAGTTCATCCCCAGTCTAAGCATATGGAGTTCATTCCCAGTCTAAGATCAGACCAGACCGAGGGTTGCGGCAGCAGGATCGACAGCATGTAGGGGGGATCGGGCCGATCCCTAACTTGCGCATTCTGCCTCTCCGGCTGGCTGAGCGCCCGCACGCCCGTTTCATGGGTTCGCTTAGGCATAGGGAGTTCAGTCCATGTCTAAGCCCTAGCCGGACCAAGGGTTGTGGTAGCGGGACAGGTAGCACGCAGAGGGGGAACGGGTCGATCCTCGACTTGCGCATTATGCCTCTCCTATCGGCTTAGCACCCGCACGCTCATTTCGTGGGTTGACTTAGGCATATGGAGTTCATTCCCAGTCTAAGATTGGACTAGACCGAAGATTGCGGTAGCAAGATTGACAGCACACAGGGGGGATCGGGTCGGACCCCACTTGTACATTCTGCCTCTTCTACCGGTTGAGCACTCGCACGCTCGTTTCATGGGTTGGCTAAGGCATACGGAGTTCGTTCCAAGTCTAAGCATATGGAGTTCATTCCCAGTCAAAGATCGGACTGGACCGAAGGTTGAGATAGCAGGACGCAGCAGTATCGGCAGCACACAGGGGGGAATCGGGTTGATCCTTGGCTTGCACATTCTGTCTCTCCGATCGACTGATTGCCCGCACGCTCATTTCGTGGGTTGGCTTAGTCATACGAAGTTCATTCCATGTCTAAGCACCAGTCGAACCTAGGGTTATGGCAGCAGGACCGGTAACGGGATCGGTAGCACGTAGAGAGGGACCGGGCTGATCCTCGACTTACGCATTATGCCTCTTCGATCGGCCTCTTCGACCTGCTGAGCGCCCGTATGCTCGTTTCGTGGGTTGACTTAGGCATACGGAGTTCATCCCCAGTCTAAGCATACAGAGTTCTTTCCCAGTCTAAGATCGGATCGAACTGAGGGTTGCGGTAGCAGGATCGACAGCACACAAGGGGGACGAGGCTGATCCCCGACTTGCACATTTTACCTCTTCGGCCGGCTGAGGGCCCGCACGCCCATTTCATGGGATGGCTTGGGCATAGGGAGTTCATTCCATGTCTGAGCCCCAGCCGGACGAGGCTTGCCCATTATGCCTCTTCGGCCGGCTCAGGGCCTGAACGCTTGCTTCGTGGGTTAACTTAGGCATACGGAGTTCATTCTAGTCTAAGATCAAACAGGATCGAGGGTTGCGATAGCAGGATCGATAACACGCATGGGGGACCGGGCCGATCCCCGACTTACGCATTTTACCTCTCCGACCGACTGAGTACCCGCACGCTCGTTTCATTGGTTGGCTTAGGCATACGGAGTTCATTCCATGTCTAAGCATACAAAGTTCATTCCCAGTCTAAGATCGGACCAGACCGAGGCTTACGCATTCTACCTCTCCGACCGGCTGAGCGCCCGCACGCTCGTTTCGTCTGTTGACTCAGGCATATGGAGTTCATCCCCAGTCTAAGCATACGGAGTTCATTCCTAGTCTAAGATCGAACCAGACCAAGGGTTGCGGTAGCAGGATCGATAGCACGTAGGGGGGACTGGGTCGATCCCCAGCTTAAGCATTCTGTCTTTTCAGCCAACTGAGCGCCCGCACGCTCATTTAATGGGTTGGCTTAGGCATATGCAGTTCATTCCATGTCTAAGCAAACTGAGTTCATTCCTAGTCTAAGAGTTTGAGCCATGGTGCACATGCTAGGCTCGGGCATGTGCTGGTGCCGTATTTTTTTTGCACGGGGCACCATCGTCGGAGCATCGCCGGAGAGCCTAACCAGCGGTATTGGGGGTTCTGGCGATTGGGAGGGCCGGGGGGTGTGCGCACATGATGTGCGATGGGTGCTGGTACTTGGCCCTTATACTAGCCCCCTATCCCTCATCAAACCTTCAGAACTCACACCCCTTAAAAAGCATTTGAGATTTGATAGGTTTGCTGCCAGTAGCCATTAAAGTTTCTGAAATGGGGACACTTTTTTCAAAAGGTCACAAAATCTTCTCCACTTTTAGTTTTTAGCTAAATTTTTTTGTGCAAGCCAAAAAAGATACAAGGATCACCTCTAATAAATTTAGGGACAAAAATCTTTCTAAAAAATTTTTAAAAAATCCTGAATCGAAAAAAGTTTCGAAAATCTTGAAAAATAGAAAACGGGTCGTCTTGCCACGAAACTTCACATGAAGGCGTATGGGACCATTGTATGAATTTACAAGCCATAAAAATGGCATTGGCAGGGCAGAAATATGAAGATGTGCTTGAACCCACCTACCACTTATTCGATCCTCGGCTTGCGCATCCTGCCTCTCTGGTCGGCTGAGCGTCCGCACGCTCGTTTTGTGGGTTGAATTAGGCATACGGAGTTCATCCCCAGTCTAAGCATACAGAGTTCATTCCTAGTCTAAGATCGGATCGGATCGAGGATTGCGACAGCAGGATCGACAGCACGCAGGGGGGATCCGATCGATCCCCAGCTTGCGCATTCTACCTTTTCGGCCGGCTGAGTGCCCGCACGCCCATTTCGTGGGTTGGCTTAGGCATAGGCAGTTCATTCCATGTCCAAGCCCCAGTCGGACCCGAGGGTTGTGGCAGCGAGATCGACAGCACACAGAGGGGGATCGGGTCGATCCCCGACTTGCGCATTATGCCTCTCCGATCGGCTCAACGCCCGTACGCCAATTTCGTGGGTGGACTTAGGCAGACAGAGTTCATTCCCAGTCTAAGATTGGACCAAACCAAGGGTTGCGGTAGCAGGATTGATAGCACGCAGGGGGGATCGGGCCAGTCCCCAACTTACGTATTCTGCGTCTCCGGTCGGCTGAGTGCCCGCACGCTCGTTTCGTGGGCTGGCTTAGGCATATGGAGTTCATTCCATGTCTAAGCATACGTAGTTCATTCCCAGTCTAAGATCGGACCGGATCGAGGGTTACGGTAGTAGGACCAACAGCAGGATCGACAGCAAGCAGGGGGACCGGGTTGATCCTCAACTTGCGCATTCTGTCTTTTCGGTCACCCTCTCCAGCCGACTGAGCACTCGCATGCTCACTTTATGGGTTGACTTAGGCATACGGAGTTCATCCCCAGTCTAAGCATACAGAGTTCACTCCCAATCTAAGATTGGACCGGACTGAGGGTTGCGATAACAGGGTCGACAGGACACAGGGGGGACCGAGCCGATCCTCGGCTCGCGTATTCTACCTCTCCAGTTGACTGAGTGCCCGCACGCCCGTTTCGTGGGTTGGCTTAGGCATAGAGAGTTCATTCCATGTCTAAGTCCCAGCCGGACTGAGGGTTACGGCAATGGGACCGACAGCTCATAGAGGGGGATCGGGCTGATCCCTGGCTTATGCATTATGCTTCTCCGATCGGCTCAGCGCCCACACTCTCGTTTTGTGGGTTGACTTAGGTGTACGGAGTTCATTCCCAGTCTAAGATCGGACCAGACCAAGGGTTCCGATAGCAGGATCGACAGAACGCAGGGGTGCACCGGCCCAATCCCCGGCTTGCACATTCTGCCTCTCCGATCGACTGAGTGCCCGCATGCCTGTTTCGTGGGTTGGCTTAGGCATAGGGAGTTCATTCCATGTCTAAGCCCCAACCAAACCGAGGGTTGTGGCAGCAGGACCGACAGCAAGTAGAGGGGGATTGGGCCGATCCCAAGCTTGCGCATTATGCCTCTCTGACCCGCTCAGCACCCGCACTCTCGTTTCGTGGGTTGACTTAGGCATACAGTGTTCATTCCCAGTCTAAGATCAGACCAGACCGAGGGTTGTGGTAACAGGATCGATAGCACGTAGGGGGGACCGGGTGATCCTCAGCTTACGCATTCTGCCTCTCCGATCGCTGAATGCCCGCACGCTCATTTCATTGGTTGGCTTAGGCATACGGAGTTCATTCCCAATCTAAGATCGGACCAAACCGAGAGTTATGGCAGCAGGACCAGCAGCAGGATCGACAGCACGTAGGGGGGACTGGGCTGATCCCCGACTTGCACATTCCGCCTCTCTGGAAGGCTGAGCTCCCGCACGCTCGTTTCGTAGGTTGGCTTAGGCATACAGAGTTCATTCCATGTCTAAGCCCCAGCTGTATCGAGGGTTGTGGCAGCAAGATTGACAGTGGGATCAGCAGCATGCAGAAGGGGACCGGGATGATCCCCAGCTTGTGCATTATGCCTCTCTGGCCAGCTTACGTATTCTGCCTCTCTGGCCGGCTAAGCGCCCGCACGCCCGTTTCGTGGGTTGGCTTAGGCATAGGGAGTTCATTCCATGTCTAAGCCCCAGTCAGATCGAGGGTTGTAGCAGCCGAACCGACAGCATGCAGAGGGGGATCGGGCCGATCCTCGGCTTGCGCATTCTGCCTCTCCGGCCAGTTGACTGCCCGCACGCTCGTTTCGTGTGTTGGCTTAGGCATACGGAGTTCATTCCATGTCCAAGCATACAGAGTTCCTTCCCAGTCTAAGAGTTTGAGCCATGGTGCACATGCTGGGCTCGGGCATGTGCTGGTGCGACATTTTTTTCGCTTGGGGCACCATCGCTGAAGCATCGTCGGAGAGCCTAACCGACGGCATTGGGGGTTTCGGTGATTGGGGGGCCGGGGGGTGTGCGCACAAGATGTGCGATGGGTGCTGGTACTTGGCCCTTATATTGGCCTCCTATCCGTCATCAAACCTCGAGAACTCACCACCCTTAAAGAGCATTTGAAGTTTTATAGGTTTGCTGCCAGCAGCCATTAAAGTGTCTGAAATGAGGACACTTTTTTTAAACGATCACAAAATATTCTCCACTTCACGTTTTTAGCTGAATTTTTTTGTGCATGCCAATGAAAATACAAGGATCACCTCTACCAAATTTTGGGACAAAACTCTTTGCAAAAACATTTTAAAAAATCCTGAACCGTAAAAAGTTTCAAAAATAGTGAAAAATAGAAAACGGGTCGTCTTGCCACGAAACTTCACATGAAGGCTTAGGGGACCATTGTATGAATTTACAAGCCTTCAAAATGGCATTGGCATAGTAGAAATATGATGATGTGCATGAACTCACCTACCACCCGTTCGATCCTCGGCTTTCGCATCCTACCTCTCTGGTTGACTGAGCATCCGCACGCTCGTTTCGTGGGTTGACATAGGCATAAAGAGTTCATCCCCAGTCTAAGCATACGAAGTTCATTCCCAGTCTAAGATCAGATCAGACCGAGGGTTGTGGCAGCAGGATCGGCAGCACGTAGGGGTGATCGAGTTGATCCCTGGCTTACGCATTATGCCTCTCCGACCGGCTCAGCGCCTGCACGATCGTTTCGTGGGTTGATTTAGGCATATGGAGTTCATCCCCAGTCCAAGCATACAGAGTTCATTCCCAATCTAAGATCAGACCAGACCGAGGGTTGCAGCAGCAAGATCGACAGTACGCAGGGGGGACCAGGTCGATCCCCGACTTGCGCATTCTGCCTCTCCGGCCGGTTGAGCGGCCGCACGTCCATTTTGTGGTTGGCTTAGGCATAGGGAGTTCATTCCATGTCTAAGCCCCAACCGGACTGAGGGTTGTGGTAGCGGGACCGACAGCACATAGAGGGGGACCGGGCCGATCCCCGACTTGCGCATTATGCCTTTCCGATTGGCTCAGCGCCCGCACGCTCGTTTCATGGGTTGACTTAGGCATACGGAGTTCATTCCCAGTCTAAGATTAGACCGGATCGAGGGTTACGACAGCAAGATCGATAGCAAGCAGGGTGGGATCGGGCTGATTCCTGGCTTGCACATTCTGCCTCTCCGGTCGACTGAGCACCCGTATGCTCATTTCGTGGGTTGGCTTAGGCATACGGAGTTCATTCCATGTCTAAGCATACCGAGTTCATTCCCAGTCTAAGATCAGACCGGACCGAGGGTTGCGATAGCAGGACCAGCAGTAGGATCGACAGCACACAGGGGGGATCAGGTCGATCCCCAGCTTGTGCATTCTGCCTTTCCGACCAGCTGAGCGCCCGAACGCTCGTTTCGTGCGTTGGCTTAGGCATACGAAGTTCATTCCATTTCTAGGCCCTAGTCGGACCGAGGGCTATGGCAGCAGGATCGACAACTGGATCAACAGTACGCTAAAGGGGATCAGGCTGATCCCCGGCTTGCACAATATGCCTCTTCGACCAGCCTCTCCGACTGGCTAAGAACCCGCATGCTTGTTTTGTGGGTTAACTGAGGCATATGGAGTTCATCCCCAGTCTAAGCATGCAGAGTTCATTCCCAATCCAAGATCAGACCAGACCGAGGTTTGCGATAGCAGGATCGACAGCATGCAGGAGGGACCGAGTCGATCCCCAGCTTGCACATTCTGCCTCTTCGGCCGACGGAGCGCCCACACATTCGTTTCATGGGTTGGATTAGGCATAGGGAGTTCATTCCATGTCTAAGACCCAGCCGGACCGAGGGTTGTGGTAGTAGGACTGGCAGCACGCAGAGGGGGACCGCGTCGATCCCTAGCTTGCGCATTATGCTTTTTCGGTCGGCTCAGCCCCCGAATGCTTGTTTTGTTGGTTGACTTAGGCATACAGAGTTCATTCCCAGTCTAAGATCGAACCGATCAAGGGTTGCGACAGCAGGATCGACAGCACGCAGGGTGGGATCGGGTCGATCCCTGGCTTATGCATTCTGTCTCTCCGATCGGCTGAGCGCCCGCACGCTCATTTCGTGCGTTGGCTTAGGCATGCATAGTTCATTCCATGTCTAAGCATACGGAGTTCAATCCTAATCTAAGATCAGACTGGACTGAGGTTTATGGCAGTAGGACCAGCAGCAGGATCGGTAGCACGTAGGAGGGGACTGGGTCGATCCCCGACTTGCGTATTCTGCCTCTCCGATCGGCTGAGTCCCTGCACGCTCATTTCGTGGGTTGACTTAGGCATACGGAGTTCATCCCCAGTCTAAGCATACGGAGCTCATTACCAGTCAAAGATTGGACTGGACCGAGGGTTGCGGTAGCAGGATCGGCAGCATGCAAGGGAGACAGGGCTGATCCCCGGCTTGTGCATTCTGCCTCTCCGATCGGTTGAGCACCCGTACGCCTGTTTAATGGGTTGGCTTAGGCATAGGGAGTTCATTCCATGTCTAAGCCCCAACCGGGTTGGGGTTTGTGGCAGTGGGACCGACAGCATGCAGAGGGGGATCGGGCCGATCCTCGGCTTGCGCATTATGCCTCTCCGACCGGTTGAGCAGCCCGCACACTCGTTTCGTGGTTTGACTTAGATTTGGAGTTCATTCCCAGTCTAAGATCAAATCATACTGAGGGTTGCAGCAGCAGGATCGACAGCACGCAAGGGGGACCAGGTCAGTCCCTGACTTACGCATTCTGCCTCTTCGGCCGGTTGAGCGCCCGCACACTCGTTTTGTGGGTTGGCTTAGGCATACAGAGTTCATTCCATGTCTAAGCCCCAGTCGGATCGAGGGTTGTGGTAGCAAGACCAGCTGCGGGATCGACAGCACGTAAAGGGGGACCAGGCTGATCCCTGGCTTGCGCATTATGCCTCTCCGGCAGACCTGTTTGGCTGACTGAGAACCCGCACACTCGTTTTATGGGTTGACTTAGGCATACAAAGTTTAACCCCAGTCTAAGCATACGAAGTTCATTCACTGTCTAAGATCAGACAGGATCGAGGGTTGCAGCAGTAGGATCGGTAGCATGCAGAGGGGACCAGGCCGATCCTCGGAATTACGCATTCTACCTCTTCGGTCGGCTGAGCACCCGTACGCTCATTTCATGGGTTGGCTTAGGCATACGGAGTTCATTCCATGTCGAAGCCCCAGTCAGACCGAGGTTTGTGGTAAGAAGACCGGTAGCGAGATCGGGCTGATCCTCGACTTACGCATTATGCCTCTCCGACGGCCTCTTTGGCCGTCTGAGCACCCGCACACTTGTTTTGTGGGTTGACTTAGGCATACGGAGTTCATCCCCAGTCTAGGCATACGGAGTTCATTCCTAATCTAAGATCAGACCAGACTGAGGGTTGCGGCAGCAGGATCGACGACACGAAGGAGGGACCGAGCCAATCCCCGGCTTGCGCATTCTGCCTATCCGATCAGCTGAGTGCCCGCACCCCCGTTTCGTGGGTTGGCTTAGGCATAGGGAGTTCATTCGATGTCTAACCCTTAACTGGACTGAGGGTTGTGGCAGCAGGACTGGTAGCACGAAGAGGGGGACCAGGCCGATCCCCGGCTTGCGTATTATGCTTGTCCGATCGGCTTAGCCCCCGAACACTGGTTTTATGGGTTGACCTAGGCTTACAGAGTTCATTCCCAGTCTAAGATCAGACTGGACCGAGGGTTGTGGCTGCAGGGTCGACAGCACGCAGTGGGGGATCGGGTCGGTCCCTGGCTTGCGCATTCTACCTCTTCGATCGACTGAGTTCCCGCACGCTCGTTTCGTGGGTTAGCTTAGGCATACGAAGTTCATTCAATGTCTAAGCATATGGAGTTCATTCCCAGTCTAAGATAGACCGAACCGAGGGTTGCGGTAGTAGGACAAGTAACAAGATCGATAGCACAAAGGGGGGGACCAGGCCGATCCCCTGCTTGCATATTCTACCTCTTTGGCCGGTTGAGCACCCGCACGCTCGTTTCGTGGGTTGGCTTAGGCATACGGAGTTCATTCCATGTCTAAGCCCCAGCCGGACCAAGGGTTGTGGAGCAGGATCAGCAGCGGGATCGACAGCATGGATAGGGGGATCGGGCTGATCCTCGACTTACGCATTATGCCTTTTCGGCTGGCTGAGCACCTGCACGCTCGTTTCATGGGTTGACTTAGGCATACGAAGTTCATCTCCAGTCTAAGCATACGGAGTTCATTCCCAGTCTAAGATCAACCAAACCGAGGGTTACGGCAGCAGAATCGACAGCATGCAGGGGGGATCGGAGCGATCCCCGGCTTGTATATTCTACCTCTCCGGCCGACTGAGTGCCCTCACGCCAGTTTTGTGGGTTGGCTTAGGCATAAGGAGTTCATTCCATGTCTAAGCACCAGTCGGACAGAGGGTTGTGCTAACGAGACTGGCAGCGCGCAGAGAGGCACTGCCTCTCTGATCGGTTCAGCACCCAAACGCTCGTTTCATGCGTTGACTTAGGCATACGGAGTTCTTTCCTAGTCTACGATCGAACCGGACCAAAGGTTCAGGTAGTAGGATCGACAGCACGCAGGGGGGATCGGGCCGATCCCCGGCTTGCACGTTCTGCCTCTCCGGCTGGCTGAGCGCCCGCACGCTCGTTTCGTGGGTTGGGTTAGGCATACAGAATTCATTCCATGTCTTAGCATACGGAGTTCATTCTCAGTCTTAGATCAAACTGGACTAAGGGTTGTGGCAGCAGGACCAGCACCAGGATCGACAGCATGCAGGGGGGGATCGGGCCGATCCCTGGCTTGCGTATCTACCTCTCCGACCAGCCTCTCCGACCGACTGAGTGCCCGCACGCTCCTTTCATGTGTTGACTTAGGCATACAGAGTTCATCCCCAGTCTAAGCATACAGAGTTCATTCGTAGTCTAAGATCAGACCGGATCGAGGGTTGCGACAGCAGGATCAGCAGTACGCAGGGGGGATCGGGCTAATCCCTGGCTTGCGCATTCTACCTCTTCGGTCGTTGAGCGCATGCACGCCTGTTTCATGGGTTGGCTTAGGCATAGGGAGTTCATTCCATGTCTAAGCCCCAACTGGACCGAGGGTTGTGGCAGCGAGACCGGCAGCATGCAGAAGGGGATCGGATTGATCCCCGGCTTGCGGATTCTGCCTCTCCGGTCGACTGATCGCCCGCACGGTCATTTCGTGGGTTGGCTTAGGCATACGAAGTTCATTCCATGTCTAAGCATACAGAGTTCATTCCCAGTCTAAGAGTTTGAGCCACGGTGCACATACTGGGCTCGAGCATGCGCTGGTGCCACATTTTTTTCACCCGGGGCATCATCGTCAGAGCATCGTCGGAGCATCGTCGGAGAGCCTAACCGACGGCATTGGGGGTTCTGACGATTGGGGGGCCGGGGGGTGTGCGCACATGATGTGCGATGGCTGCTGGTACTTGGCCCTTATATTGGCCCCCTATCCCTCATCAAACCTCAAGAACTCACACCCCCTTAAAGAGCATTTGAGATTTTATAGGTTTGCTGCCAGTAGCCATTAAAGTGTCTGAAATGGGGACACTTTTTTCAAACGGTCACAAAATCTTCTCCACTTCGATTTTTTAGCTGAATTTTTTTGTGCATGCCAAAAAAAATGAAAGGATCACCTCTACCAAATTTGGGGACAAAACTCTTTCTAAAAAAAGTTTAAAAAATCTCGAACCGCAAAAAGTTTTGAAAATCGTGAAAAATAAAAAATGGGTCGTCTTGCCATGAAACTTCACATGAAGGCTTAGGGGACCATTGTATGAATTTACAAGCCATAAAAATGGCATTGGCATGGCAGAAATATGAAGATGTGCTTGAACCCACCTACCACCCGTTCGATCCTCGGCTTACGCATCCTGTCTCTCTGGTCGGCTGAGCGCCCGCATGCTCGTTTTGTGGGTTGACTTAGCCATACGAAGTTCATCCCCAGTCTAAGCATACGGAGTTCATTCCCAATCTAAGATCAGACCAGGCCAAGGGTTATGGCAGCAGGATTGACAGCATGCAGGGGGATCAAACCGAGGTTTGTGGTAGGAAGACCGGCAGCGAGATCGGGCTGATCCCCGATTTGCGCATTATGCCTCTCCGATCGGCCTCTTTGGCCGTCTGAGCACCCGCACACTTGTTTTGTGGGTTGGCTTAGGCATACGGAGTTCATCCCCAGTCTGAGCATACGGAGTTCATTCCAGTCTAAGATCAGATCGGACTGAGGGTTGCGACAGCAGGATCGACAGCACGTAGGGGGGACCGGGTCGATCCCCAGCTTGCGCATTCTGCCGCTCCGACCGGCTGAGCACCCGCACGTCCGTTTCATGGGTTGGCTTAGGCATAGGGAGTTCATTCCATGTCTAAGCCCTAGTCGGACCGAGGGTTGTGGCAGCGGGACCAACAGCACGCAGCGGGGGATCGGGCCGATCCCTGCCTTACGCATTATGCCTCTTTGATCGGCTCAGCGCCCGCACGCTAATTTTCTAAGTTGACTTATGCATACAGAGTTCATTCCCTGTGAAAGATTAGACCGGACCAAGGGTTGCACAGCAAGATCGACAGCACGCAGGGGTGGACCAGGCTGATCTTCAGCTTGCGCATTCTGCCTCTCCGGTCAGCTGAGCACGAGCACGCTCGTTCCGTGGGTTGGCTTAGGCATACGGAGTTAATTCCATGTCTAAGCATATGGAGTTCATTCCCAGTCTAAGATTTTGAGCCACGGTGCACATGCTGGGCTTGGGCATGTGCTGGTGCCACTTTTTTTTCACCCGGGGAACAATCATCGGAGCATCGTCGGAGAGCCTAACCGGCGGCATTGGGGGTTCCGACGATTAGGGGGCCGGGGGGGTGTGCACACATAATGTACGATGGGTGTTGGTACTTGCCCTTATATTGGCCCCCTATCCCTCATCAAACCTCGAAAACTCACACCCCCTTAAAGAGCATTTGAGATTTTATAGGTTTGCTGCCAGTAGCCATTAAAGTGTCTGAAATGGCGACAATTTTTTCAAACGGTCACAAAAACTTCTCCACTTCGAGTTTTTAGCTGAATTTTTTTGTGCATGCCAACATAAATACAAGGATCACCTCTACCAAAATTTGGGACAAAACTCTTTCTAAAAAACTTTAAAAAATCCCGAACCGTAAAAAGTTTCAAAAATCCTGAAAAATAGAAAATGGGTCATCTTGCCATGAAACTTCACATGAAGGCTTAGGGGACCATTGTATGAATTTGCACGCCATAAAAATAGCATTGGCACGGCAGAAATATGAAGATGTGCTTGAACCCACTTACCACCCGTTTGATCCCCGGCTTGCGCATCCTGCCTCTCTGGTCGGCTGAGCGCCCGCATGCTCGTTTTGTGGGTTGACTTAGGCATACGGAGTTCATCCACAGTCTAAGCATACAGAGTTCATTCCCAGTCTAAGATCGAACTGGACCGAGGGTTGTGGCAGCAGGATCGGTAGCACGTAGGGGGACCGGGTCGATCCCCAGCTTGCACATTCTGCCTCTCTAGTCGGCTGAGCGCCCGTATGCCCGTTTCTTGGGTTGGCTTAGGCATAGGCAGTTCATTCCATGTCTAAGCCTCAGTCGGACCGAGGGTTGTGGTAGCAGGACCGGCAGCATGTAGAGGGGGATCGGGCCGATCCTCGGCTTGCGCATTATGCCTTTCTGGCCGGGTCAGTGCCCATCGCTCGTTTCGTGGGTTGACTTAGGCATACAAAGTTCATTCCCAGTCTAAGATTGGACCAGATCGAGGGTTACAGCAGCAGGATCGACAAAACGCAGGGGGGATCGGGCCTATCCCGGCTTGCGCATTCTGCCTCTCTGGTCGGCTGAGCACCCGTACGCTCGTTTCATGGGTTGGCTTAGGCATATGGAGTTCATTCCATGTCTAAGCATACGGAGTTCATTCCCAATCTAAGATCAGACCAGACCAAGGGTTGCGGCAGTAGGACCAGCAGTAAAATCGACAGCACGTAAGGGGGATCGAGCCGATCTCCGGCTTGTGCATTCTACCTCTCTGGCCTGCTGAGTGCCCGCACGCTCATTCCATGGGTTGGCTTAGGCATACAGAGTTCATTCCATGTCTAAGCCCCAGTCGGACCAAGGGTTGTGGTAGCAGGACCGGCAACGGGATCGATAGCACGCAGAGGGGGACCGGGCTAATCCCTGACTTACGCGTTTTGCGTCTCCGGTCAGCTGAGCGCACGCACGCTCGTTTCATGGGTTGACTTAGGCATACAGAGTTCATCCCCAGTCTAAGCATACGAAGTTCATTCCCAGTCTAAGTTCGAACCAGATCGGACCAAGGGTTACGACAGCAGGATCGACAGCACGCAGGGGGACCGGGTCGATTATCGACTTACGCATTCTGCCTCTCCGATTGGCTGAGCGCCCGGACACTCGTTTCATGGGTTGCCTTAGGCATAGGGAGTTCATTCCATGTCTAAGCCCCAGCCAGACTGAGGGTTGCGGTAGCGGGATCGACAGCACGTAGAGGGGAATCAGGCTGATTCTCGGCTTGTGTATTATGCCTCTTCGGTAGGCTTAGCGCCCGCATGCTCGTTTCGTGGGTTGACTTATACATATTGAGTTCATTCCCAGTCTAAGATCAGACTGGACTGAGGGTTGTGACAGCAGGATCGATAGCACACAGGAGGGGATCGACCCGATCCCCGGCTTGAGCATTCTGCCTCTCCGATCGGCTGAGCGCCCGCACGCTCGTTTCATAGGTTCGCTCAGGCATACGGAGTTCATTCCATGTCTAAGCATACGGAGTTCATTCCCAGTCTAAGATTTTGAGCCACGGTGCACATACTGGGCGCCGGCATGTGCTGGTGCCACATTTTTTTCACTCGAGGCACCATCGCCGGAGCATCACTGGAGCATCACCGGAGAGCCTAACCGACGGCATTAGGGGTTCCGACGATTGGGGGCCAGGGGGGTGTGCGCATATGATGTGCGATGGGTGCTGGTACTTGGCCCTTATATTGTCCCCCTATCCCTCATCAAACCTCAAGAACTCACACCCCTTTAAAGAGCATTTGAGATTTTATAGGTTTGCTGCCAGTAGCCATTAAAGTGTCTGAAATAGGGACACTTTTTTCAAATGGTCAGAAAATCTTCTCCACTTCGAGTTTGTAGCTGAATTTTTTTGTACATGCCAAAAAAAGTACAAGGATCACCTCTACCAAATTTGGGGACAAAACTCTTTCTAAAAAAATTTTAAAAAATCTTGAACCGCAAAAAGTTTCAAAAATCGTGAAAAATAGAAAACGGGTTGTCTTGCCACGAAACTTCACATGAAGGCTTAGGGGAACATTGTATGAATTTAAAAGCCATAAAAATGGCTTTGGCATGGCAGAAATATAAAGATGTGCTTGAACCCACCTACCACCCGTTCGATCCTCGGCTTGCGCATCCTGCCTCTCTGGCCGACTGAGCGCGCGCACGCTTGTTTCGTGGGTTGACTTAGGCATACAGAGTTCATCCCTAGTCTAAGCATACAAAGTTCATTCCCAGTCCAAGATCGAACCGGACTGAGGGTTGTGGCAGTAGGATCAACGGCACGCAGGGGGGAGCGGGTCGATCCCCGGCTTGCGCATTCTACCTCTCGGGCCGACTGAGCGCCCGCACACCCGTTTTGTAGGTTGGCTTAGTCATAGGGAGTTCATTCCATGTCTAAGCCCCAGTCGGATCGAGGGTTGTGGCAGTGAGACCGGTAGCACGCAAAGAGGGACCGAACTGATCCTCGGCTTACGCATTAGGCCTCTCCGATCGACTCAGCAGCCGTATGCTCATTTCATGGGTTGACTTAGGCATACGGAGTTCATTCCCAGTCTACGATCAGACTGAACCGAGGGTTGTGACAGTAGGATCGACAGCACGTAGAGGGGGACCGGGTCGATCCCTGGCTTACACATTTTGCCTCTCCGACCGGTTGAGCACCCACACGCTCGTTTCGTGGGTTGGCTTAGGCATACGGAGTTCATTCCATGTCTAAGCATACGATGTTCATTCCCAGTCTAAGATTAGATCGGACCGAGGGTTACGGCAGTAGGATCGACAGCATGCAGGGGGGATCGGGCCGATCCCTGACTTACGCATTCTACCTTTTCGGTCGGTTGAGCGCCCGCATGCTCGTTTCGTGGGTTGACTTTGGCAGACGGAGTTCATTCCATGTCTAAGCCCCAGCCAGACCGAGTGTTGTGGTAGTAGGACTGACAGCGAGATCAATAGAACATAGTGGAGGATCAGGCTGATCCCCGGATTACGCATTATGCCTCTCCTGTCGGCCTCTTCGGCTGGCTGAGCGCCCGCACGCTTGTTCCATGGGTTGACCTAGGCATACGGAGTTCATCCCCAGTCTAAGCATATAGAGTTCATTCCTAGTCTAAGATCAGATCGGACCGAGGGTTGCGGTAGCAGGATCGGTAGCACGCAGGGGGATCGAGCCGATCCCCGGCTTGCGCATTCTGCCTCTCTGATCGGTTGAGCGCCCGCACGCCCGTTTCATGGGTTGGCTTAGGCATAGGGAGTTCATTCCATGTCTAAGCCCCAACCGGACTGAGGGTTGTGGCAGCGAGACTGGCAGCACACAGAGGGGGACCGGGCCGATCCTCGGCTTTCCCATTATGCCTCTCTGACGGCTCAATGCCCGAACGCTCGTTTCGTGGTTTGACTTAGGCATACAGAGTTCATTCCCAGTCTATGATCGGATCAGACCAAGGGTTGCGACAGTAAGATCAACAGCACGCAGGGGGGACCAGGCCGATCCCCAGCTTCTGCATTCTGCCTCTCCGGTCAGCCTCTTGCCCGTACGCTCGTTTCGTGGGTTGGCTTAGGCATACGGAGTTCATTCCATGTCTAAGCCCCAGCTGGACCGAGGGTTGTCGTAGCAGGACTGACAGCGAGATCGGCAGCACGCAGAGGGGGACCGGGTTGATCCCCAACTTGCGCATTATGCCTCTTCGGTCGACCTCTCTGGTTGGCTGAGCGCCCGCACGCTTGTTTCATGGGTTGACTTAGGCATACAGAGTTCATCCTCAGTCTAAGCATACGGAGTTCATTCCCAGTCTAAGATCGGACCGGACTGAGGGTTGCGACAGTAGGATCGGTAGCACACAGGGGGGACTGGACCGATCCTCGGCTTGCGCATTTTGCCTCTCCGGCCAGCTTAATGCCCGAACGCTCGTTTCATGTGTTGACTTAGGCATACAGAGTTCATTCCCAGTCTAAGATCAGATCGGATTGAGTATTGCGGCAGCAGCATCGACAGCATATAGGGGGATCGGCCCGATCCGCGGCTTGCACATTCTGCCTCTCCGATCGGTTGAGCACCCGCACGCTCATTTCGTGGGTTGGTTGAGGCATACGGAGGTCATTCCATGTCTAAGCATACGGAGTTCATTCCCAGTCTAAGATCGGACCGGACTGAGGGTTGCGATAGCAGGACCAGCTGCAGGATTCATTCCATGTCTAAGCCTCAGTCGGGCTGAGGGTTGTGGCAGCAAGATCGACAGCGGGATCGACAGCATGTAGAAGGGGACTAGGTTGATCCCTGGCTTGCGCATTATGCCTCTCCAGTCGACCTCTCCTACCGGTTGAGCGCCCGCACACTCGTTTCATCGGTTGACTTAGGCAAATGGAGTTCATCCCCAGTCTAAGCATATGGAGTTCATTCCCAATCTAAGATCAGATCGGACTGAAGGTTGCGGCAATAGGATCAGCAGCATGCAGGGGGATCGAGCCGATCCTCGACTTGTGCATTCTACCTCTTCGGCTGGCTGAGCGCCCACACGCCCATTTCGTGGGTTGGCTTGGGCATAGGGAGTTCATTCCATGTCTAAGCCTCAGCCGAACCGAGGGTTATGGTAGCGGGACCGGCAGCACGCAGAGGGGGACCGGGCCAATCCCTGGATTGCGCATTATGCCTCTTCGGCTGGCTCAGCACCCGCACGCTCATTTCGTGGGTTGACTTATGCATATGGAGTTCAATTCTAGTCTAAGATCAGATCGGACTGAGGGTTGCGACAGCAGGATCGACAGCATGTAGGGGGGACCAAACTGATCCCCGACTTGCACATTCTGCTTTTCCGACCTATTGAGCACCCGCACACTCATTTTGTGGGTTGGCTTAGGCATACGGAGTTCATTCCATGTCTAAGCATATGGAGTTCATTCCCAGCCTAAGATTTTGAGCCACGGTGCACATGCTAGGCTCGGGCATGTGCTGGTGCTGCATTTTTTTTGCCCAGGGCACCATCATCGGAGCATCGCCTGAGCATCATCGGAGAGCCTAACCGGTGGCATTGGGGGTTTCGATGATTGGGGGGCCCGAGGGGGTGTCGCACATGATGTGTGATGGGTGCTAGTACTTGTGTCACGGGCTCCGACCTTAGACTTAGAAACCATGCGGCCTTAGGCTTGGAATCTCCTTCTTTATGCCTAAGTCAGCCTAAAACACAAGCGTACGGGCACTAGAACAACGAAAAGGGTTGATTATGCAAGTTAAAGAGAAACTGGATAAGAAGGCAGAATTCTAGAAATGCTCTTGTATTCACTGAAATGGAAGTGTTTGATGGTGTACAAATGAGGGAGGAGCAGCCCTCTATTTATAGTTGGGGCTCCAACTTACACTTAATGGCAATATCCCTAGAATAAAGGCTAAAATCATGGGATTATACAGATTACAATCAATCAGGATGCTAACTCCTGATTTTTAGGGTCAACCAAATCTGCCAGGATGTTGCTACTGATCCTGCCTGCTTCCAGAAGCTTTGCTTGCGTGTCCAGCACCTTGGGCCCTTCTGGATGTGGTACGGGCAGCTTGTATGCCAGGCCTTGGTCTCACGGGCTGGCTTGCAAGTTGGGCGGGTGTTCTAAACTCGTTTGCTAGGCTTTACGTGCAGATACCCGCCAGCACGCTTGGTCTACGGGCCTCAACCTCTAGCTCGCCTGCTGGTGCACCTAATGTGCCTGGGGCGCCCGCCTAGGGCGTGACATTCTCCCCACCTGATTGCACAATGCCCTCGTTATGTGTTCTGCATGGTACTACACAATCTGGTCCCCAAACTGCCATAAGTCATCTGTTGGTTCCCAGCTTGCCTCACTATCTGGAAGTCCCTTCCAGCGTACCAAGTACTCTTATCTTGGCTGATAGTTCTTTTGTCTCACCTCCCGGTCAGCTATGATACTGTGGACCTCCTTCTCATTTGAGGCCCTTGCTCCCAATGGCGCACGTTTTGACTTTGCCCGTCCTGGACTCCCTCATCCTCATGGAACAGCTTGAGCATGCTCACATGGAACACTGGGTGTACCCTCAACTTGGGTGGCATATCCAGCTTGTAGGCAACCTTGCCTACCCTCTTGACTACTCAAAAAGGTCCCTCATACCTCCAAACTAGGGCTTTGTGCAGCCCCCTATGGCGTACAATGGGATGCAGCTTCACTAACACCAAGTCTCTAACCTGGAACAGCACGTCCCGCCTATTCTGGTCTGCCCACTTCTTCGACCTCTTGGCTGCCTTGTGTAGACAAACTCTGGCCAAGTCAGTTTGCTCCTACCATGCCTTGGCAAACTTGTATGCTGCTGGATTCGACCCTATATAACCTACAGCAATCGAACCGGGTGTTAGTGGTTGTTGCCCTGTCACAACCTTAAATGGGCTCTGGTTCGTTACCTCGCTCCTTTGCAAGTTATAGGAAAAATGTGCAATATCTAGCA
>NW_019167826.1:14743431-14825951 GCF_002303985.1 Durio zibethinus
CACCACCCTGACCCCCCCAATTTCGTCGAAAAACCCCTAATGCTGTCGATTAGGCCGCCGGCGATGCTCGGCGATGGTGCCCTGTGTGAAAAAAAATGCGGGCACCAAAGCACATGCCGAGCCAGCATGTGCCCGTTGGTCAAATCTTAGACTGGGAATAACTCCGACATGCTTAGACATGGAATGACTTCGTATGCCTAAGCTAAACCATGAAACAAGTGTGCTGGCGTCTCCAGCAGCCGGAGAGGGTAGAATGCGCAGTCGAGGATCGACCCAGTCCCCTATATGCTGTCGATCCTGCTCCAAACCATCGGTCGGTTCGATTTAGACTTGAATGAACTCCAATATGCATAAGTCAACCCACGAAAACACGTCGCGGGCGTTGAGTCGACCGACAGAGGCATAATGCACTGGCAAGGGCATCGACCCCGGTCCCCTCTGTGTGCTGCCAGTCTCGCTACACACGTCGATCTGGCTACAGCTTAGACATGGAATGAACTCCCTATGCGTAAGCCAACCAATGAAATGTGCTGCGGGCACACTCAACCGACTAGAGGTCAGATGCTCAAGTCGGGATCTCGGTCTCCCCCCTGCATGCTGTCGATCCTGCTGAAACACCCCTCTGTCCGGTCTGATCTTAGACTGGGGATGAACTCCGTATGCCTAAGTCAAACCATGAAATGAATGTGCGGGTGCTCAGTCGACCCGAGAGGCATAATGCGCAAGCCGGGGATAAGCTCGGTCCCCCTCTGCGTGCTATCGATCCCACTGTCGGTCCTGCTGCCACAACCCTCGGTTCGACTGAGGCTTAGACATGGAATGAACTCCGCATGCCTAAGCCAACCCATGAAACAAGCTTGCGGGTGCTCAACCGGCCGGAGAGGTAGAATGCACAAGCCAGGGATCGGCCCGATCCCCCCTGCGTGCTACCGATCCTATTGCTAGTCCTGCTATTGCAACCCTTGGTCCGGTCCGATCTTAGACTGGAATAAATCTGTTATGCTTAGACAAGGAATGACTCTGTATGCTAAGCCAACCCAACAAAACGAGTGTAACGGGCTGCCTCAGCGGTCGGAGAGGCAGAATGCGCAGCGAGGATCAGCCTGGCCCCTACGTGCTGTGATCCACTTGCTAGCAACTCGGATTCGATCGATCTTAGACGGGAATGAACTCCGTATGAGTAAGGTAACCCATAAAATGAAGCGTATCAGGCGCTGAGCTGGTCGGAGAGGCAAATAATGCGCAAGTCGGGGATAGCCCGGTCACCCTCTGCGTGCCAATCATCCCGCTGCCACATACCCTCGGTCCAGTGGGGTTAGACATGGAATGGAACTCCTATGCCTAAGCACCACGAAATGGGCGTGCGGGTGTTCAGTCGGCCAGAGAGGCAGACTGCGCAATCCGGGGACGCTTGTCCCCCCCTTACGTGCTGGTCGATACTGCTTTGTTGGTTGCTACGCAAACCCTCGGTCGGTCGATTTAGACTGGGTAATGGAACTTCGTATTCTTAGACATGGAATGAACTTCGTATGCCTAAGCCAACCCACGAAACGAGTGTGCGGGTGCTCAGCCGACCGAAGAGCCAGAATGCGTAACCCGAGGACTGGCCCGGTCCCCCCCTGTGAGCTGTCGATCCTGCTGTCGCAACCCTCGATCCGGTCCGATCTTAGACTGGGAATGAACTTAGTATGACTAAGTCAACCCATGAAATGAGCGTGCAGGCAATGAACCGATCGAAGAGGCATAATACGCAAGTCGGGGATCAGCCCGGTCCCCCTCTAAGTGCTATCGATCCCACTGCCACAACCCTCGGTCCGGTTGGGGCTTAGACATGAAATGAACTCCCTATGCCTAAGCCAACCCACGAAACGGACGTGCGGGTGTTCAGCCTGCCGGAGAGGTAGAATGCATAAGTCGGGGATCGGCCCAATCCCTCCTGCGTGCTGTCGATCCTACTGCAGTAACCCTCTGTCCGGTCTGATCTTAGACTGGGAATGAACTTCGTATGCAAAAGTCAACCCAAAAACGAGCGTACGGGCGCTGAACCGGCTGAAGAGCATAATACGCAAGCCAAGGATTAGCCCGATCCCCTTCTGCTTGCTGTCGGTCCCACTGCCATAACCCTCGATCCAGCTGGGGCTTAGACATGGAATGAACTCCCTATGCCTAAGCCAACCCACGAAACGGGCGTGTGGGCGCTCAACTGGTTGGAGAGGCAGAATGCGTAAGCTGGGGATTGGCCCGATCCCCCCTGCGTGCTACCGATCCTACTGTCGTAACCCTCGGTCCAGTCCGATCTTAGACTGGGAATTAACTCCGTATGCTTAGACTGGGGATGAACTCCGTATGCGTAAGTCAACCCATGAAACAAGCGTGCAGGCGTTCAGCCGACCAGAGAGGCAGGATGCGTAAGCCGAGGATCGAACGGGTGGTAGGTCCTACCGCCGTAACCCTCGGTCCGGTCTGATCTTAGACTGGGAATGAACTCCGTATGCTTAGACATTGAGAGAACTCCGTATGCCTAAGCCAACACATGAAATGAGCATGCGGGAGCTCAGTCGACCGGAGAGGCAGAATGCACAAGTCGAGGATCGGCCCGATCCCACCCTATGTGCTGTCGATCCTGCTGCCGCAACCCTTAGTTCGGTTCTATCTTAGACTAGGAATGAACTCCGTATGCCTAAGTCAACCCACGAAATGAGTGTACGGGCGTTGAGCCAGCCAGAGAGGCATAATACGCAAGCCGATGATCGACCCGATCCCCCTCTGTGTGCTTTCGATCCCGCTACCACAACCCTCCGTTCCGACTGTGGCTTAGACATGGAATGAACTCTCTATGCCTAAGCCAACCCACAAAATGGACATATAGGTGCTCAGTCGGCCGGAGAGGAAGAATGCGCAAGCCGGGGATCGGCTCAGTCCCCCCTGCGTGCTGCCGATCCTGCAGTCACAACCCTCGGTTCGATCCGATCGTAGACTGGGAATGAACTCCGTATGCTTAGACTGGGGATGAACTCTATATGCTTAGATTGGGGATGAACTCCGTACGCCTAAGTCAACCCACAAAACGAGCGTGCGGGCGCTCAGCCGACCAGAGAGGCAGGATGCGTAAGCCGGGGATCGAACGGGTGGTAGGTGGGTTCAAGCACATCTTCATATTTCTGCCATGCCAATGCCATTTTTATGGCTTGTAAATCCATACAATGGTCCCCTAAGCCTTCCTGTGAAGTTTCATGGCAAGACGACCTGTTTTCTATTTTTCACGATTTTTGAAACTTTTTGCGGTTCGGGATTTTTCGAAAACTTTTTTAGAAAGAGTTTTGCCCCCAAATTTGGTAGAGGTGATCCTTGTATTTTTTTTGGCAAGCACAAAAAAATTCAGCTAAAAACTCAAAGTGGAGAAAATTTTGTGACTGTTTCAAAATAGTGTCCCCATTTCAGATACTTTAATGGCTACTGGCAGCAAACCTATATAATCTCAAATGCTCTTTAAGGGGGTGTGAGTTCTCGAGGTTTGATGAGGGATAGGGGGCCAATATAAGGGCCAAGTACCAGCAGTGATTGGACATCATGTGCACACACCTCCATGGCCGCCCAATCGTCGAACCCCCAATGCTGTCGGTTTGGCTCTCTGGCGATGCTCCGACGTTGCTCCGGCGATGGTGCCCCGGGCAAAAAAAATATGGCACCAGCACATGCCCGAACCCAGCAAGTGCACCGTGGCTTAAAATCATAGACTGGGAAGGAACTCCGTATGCTTAGAAATGGAATGAACTCCGTATGCCTAAGCCAACCAATGAAACGAGCGTGCGGGCGCTCAGCCGACCGGAGAGGCAGAATGCACAAGCCGGGGATTGGCTCAGTCCCTCATGTGTACTATCAATCTTGATGCCGTAACCCTCGGTCTGATCCGATCCTAGACTGGGAATGAACTCCGTATGTATAAGTCAACCCACGTAACGAGAGTACGAGCGCTGAGCCAACCGAAGAGGCATAATGCACAAGCCGAGGATCGGCCTGGTCCCCGTCTGAGTGCTGCTGGTCCCGCTGCCATAACCCTCAGTCTGGCTAGGGCTTAGACATGGAATGAACTGCCTATACCTAAGCCAACCCATGAAACGAGCGTGCGGGCACTCAGCCGATCGGAGAGGTAGAATGCGCAAGCCGGGGATCGACCCGATCTCCCCTTGCATGCTACCGATCCTACTATTGGTCCTACTACCCCAACCCTCCATCCAGTCCGATCTTAGACTGGGAATGAACTCTGTATGCTTAGACATGGAATGAACTCCGTATGCCTAAGTCAACCCATGAAACGAGCATGCGGGTGATGAGTCGACTGGAGAGGCATAATGCGTAAGCCGGGGATCGACCCGGTCCCCCTCTGCATGCTGCTGGTTCCGTTGCCACAACCCTCAATCCAGCTGGGGCTTAGACATAGAATGAACTCCCTATGCCTAAGCCAACCCATAAAATGGGCGTACGGGCGCTCAGCCGGCTGGAGAGGCAGTTGCGCAAGCCGGGGATCAGCCCGGTCTCCCCTGCGTGCTGCCGATCCTACTGCCACAACCCTCTGTCTGGTCTGATCTTAGACTGGGAATGGACTCTGTATACCTAAGTCAACCCATGAAATGAGCGTGCGGGCGCTGAGCCGACCGGAGAGGCATAATGTGTAAGTCGGGGATCAGCCCGGTCCCCTTTTGCGTGTTGTCGGTCCTGCTGCCACAGCCCTCGGTCCCCATTTCAGACACTTTAATGGCTACTGGCAGCAAACCTATAAAATCTCAAATGCTCTTTAAGGGGGTGTGAGTTCTCGAGGTTTGGTGAGGGATAGGGGGCCAATATAAGGGCCAAATATGAGCAACAATTGCACATCATGTGCACACACCCCTCGGCCCCCCAATCACTGAAACCCCCAATGCCACCGGTTAGTCTCTCCAGCGATGCTCCGACGATGGTGCCCCGAGAGAAAAAAATTCGGCACCAGCATATGCCTGAGCCCAGCATGTGCACCGTGGCTCAAAATCTTAGACTAAGAATGAACTCCGTATGCTTAGACATGCAATGAACTCCGTATGCCTAAGCCAACCCACGAAACGATAGTGCAGGCGCTCAGCCGGTCAGAGAGGTAGAATGCGCAAGTCGGGGATCAGCCCGATCCCCACCTACGTGCTATCGATCCTGCTGCCACAACCCTCGGTCTGATCTGATCTTAGACTGGGAATGAACTTCGTATGCCTAAGTCAACCCACGAAATGAGCGTGCGAGCATTGAGCCGACCGGAGAGGCATAATACACAAGTTAGGGATCGGCCCGGTCCCCCTCTGCGTGCTGCTGATCCTGCTACCACAAACCTCAATCTGACTGGGGCTTAAACATGGAATGAACTCCCTATGCCTAAGTCAACCTATGAAACGAGTGTGCGGGTACTCAGCTGGTTGGAGAGGCCATCGGAGAGGCATAATGCGTAAGCCGAGGATCAGCCAGGTCCCCATCTGCATGCTGCCAATCTCGTTACCGATCCTGCTGCCACAACCCTCAGTCTGGAAGGGTCTTAGACATGGAATTAACTCACTATGCCTAAGCCAACCCACGAAATAGGCGTACAGGCGATCAGCCGATCGGAGAGGCAGAATGCGTAAGCCAGGGATCGGCCCGATCCCCCCTACGTGCTGTCGATCCTGTTGTCACAACCCTCGGTCCGGTCTGATCTTAGACTGGGAATGAACTCCGTATTCTTAGACTGGGGATGAACTCCGTATGCCTAAGTCAACCCACGAAACGAGCGTGCAGGCGCCCAGTCGACCAGAGAGGCAGGATGCGCAAGTCGGAGATCGAACGGGTGGTAGGTGGGTTCAAGCACATCTTCGTATTTCTGCCACACCAATGCCATTTTTATGGCTTTTAAATTCATACAATGGTCCCCTAAGCCTTCATGTGAAGTTTCGTGGCAAGACGAACCATTTTCTATTTTTCATGATTTTCAAAACTTTTTGCTGTTCGAGATTTTTTAAAATTTTTTTAGAAAGAGTTTTGTCCCCAAATTTGGTAGAGATGATCCTTGTATTTTTTTTGGCATGCACAAAAAAATTCAGCTAAAAAATCAAAGTGGAGAAGATTTTGTGACCGTTTGAAAAAAGTGTCCCCATTTTAGACACTTTAATGGCTACTGGCAGCAAACCTATAAAATGTCAAATGCTCTTTAAGGGGGTGTGAGTTCTTGAGGTTTGATGAGGGATAGGGGGCCAATATAAGGGCCAAGTACCAGCACCCATCGCACATCATGTGCGCACACCCCCCGGCCCCCCCAATTCCTAGAACCCCCAATGCCGTCGGTTAGGCTCTCCGACGATGGTGCCCCGGGCGAAAAAAATGCAGCACCAGCACATGCTCGAGCCTAGCATGTGCACCGTGGCTCAAAATCTTAGACTGGGAATGAACTCCGTATGCTTAGACTGGGGATGAACTCCGTATGCCTAAGTCAACCCCAAGAAACGAGCGTACGGGGGCTCAGCCGCCCGGAAAGGCCGATCGGAGAGGCATAATGCGCAAGCCAGGGATCAGCCCGGTACCCCTCTGCATGCTGTCGATCCGGCTGCCAGACCTGTTACCACAACCCTCGGTCCGACTGGGGCTTAGACATGGAATGAACTCCGTATGCCAAAGTCAAACCACGAAACGAGCGTGCGGGTGCTCAACCGGTCGAAAGGCAGAATGCGCAAGCTGAGGATCGGCTCGATCCCCCCTTACATACTGGCAATCCTACTGCTGGTCCTACTACAGCAACCTTTGGTCCGGTCTGATCTTAGACTGGGAATGAACTCTATATGCCTAAGCCAACCCACGAAACGAGCGTACGGGCGCTCAGCCGGTCGGAGAAGCAGAATGCACAAGTCAAGGATCGGCCCAATCCCCTCCTGCGTGCTGTCAATCCTACTGCTGCAACCCTTAGTTTGGTCCAATCTTAGACTAGGAATGAACTCCGTATGCCTAAGTCAACCCACGAAATGAGTGTGCGGGTGCTGAGTCGATCGAAAAGGCATAATGTGCAAGCCGGGGATCGGCCCGATCCCTCTCTGCATGCTGTCGGTCCCGCTGCCACAACCCTCGGTTCGGCTGAGGCTTAGACATGGAATGAACTCCCTATGCCTAAGCCAACCCACAAAACGAGCGTGCGGGCGCTCAGCCGATCAGAGAGGCAAAATGCGCAAGCTGGGGATCGGCTTGGTCCCCCCTGCGTGCTGTCGATCCTGCTACCATAACCCTTGGTCCGGTCCGATCTTAGACTGGGAATGAACTCCGTATGCTTAGACTGGGGATGAACTCTGTACACCTAAGTCGACCCACGAAACGGGAGTGCGGATGCTCAGCTAACCAGAGAGGTAGAATGCGCAAGCCGGGGACTGGCCCGGTCCCCCCTGCATGCTGTCGATCCTGCTGCCGTAATCCTAGGTTCGGTCCGATCTTAGACTCAAAATAAACTTTTTATGCCTAAGTCAACCCACGAAACGAGCGTGCGGGTGCTAAGCCGACCGGCCTTTCCTTGTATTTTTGTTGGCATGCACAAAAAAATTAAGCTAAAAACTCGAAGTGGAGAAGATTTTGTGACCGTTTCAAAAAAGTGTCCCCATTTCAGACACTTTAATGGCTACTGGCAGCAAACCTATAAAATCTCAAATGCTCTTTAAGGGGGTGTGAGTTATCGAGGTTTGATTAGGGATAGGGGGCCAATATAAAGGCCAAGTACCAGCACCCATCGGACATCATGTGTGCACCCCCTCGGCCCCCCAATCGTCGAAACCCCTAATGCAGCCCGGTAGGCTCTCCGGTGATGCTCTGGCATTGCTCCGACGATGGTACCTCGAGCGAAAAAAATGCGACACCAGCACATGCCCGAGACCAACATGTGCACCGTGGCTAAAACTCTTAGACTGGGAATGAACTCCGTGTGGTTAGACATGGTATGAACTCCGTACGCCTAAGCCAACCCCGAAACAAGCATGCGGTCACTCAACCGGCTGGAGAGGTAGAATGCGCAAGTCGGGGATCGACCCGATCCCCCTCTGTATGCTACCGGTCCCACTACCACAACCTTCGGTTCGGCTGGGGCTTAGATATGGAATGAACTCCCTATGCCTAAGCCAACCAATGAAACGGGCGTGCAGGTGCTTAGTCGGTCGAAGAGGCAGAATGCGTAAGCAGAGGATCAGCCTGGTCCCCCCTGCGTGCTGTCGATCCTGGTACCGCAACCCTCGGTCTGGTCCGATCTTAGACTAGGAATGAACTCTGTATGCTTAGACTGGGATGAACTCCGTATGCCTAAGTCAACTCACGAAATGAGCGTGAGGGCGTTCAGCTGGCCGGAGAGGCCAGTCGAAGAGGTAGAATGCGCAAGCCGGGGATCGGCCCGGTCCCCCCTACATGCTACCGATCCTGCTACTGGTCCTGCTATCGCAACCCTCGGTCCGGTTCGATCTTAGACTGGGAATGAACTCCGTATGCTTAGACAAGGAATGAACTCCGTATGCCTAAGCCAACCCATGAAACAAGCGTGTGGGCACTCAGTCGATCGGAGTGGCAGAATGCGAAAGTTAGTGATCGGCCCAGTCCCCTTCTGCGTGCTGTCGATCCTGCTACCACAACCCTCAGTCTGGTCCGATCTTAGACTGGGAATGAACTCTGTATGCCTAAGTCAACCCATGAAACGAGTGTTGGGCGCTGAGCAGGCCGAAGAGGCATAATGCGCAAGTCAGGGATCGTCCCGGTCCCCCTCTGCGTGCTGTCGGTCTCGCTACCACAACCCTTGATCCGGCTGGGGCTTAGACATGGAATGAACTCCCTATGCTGAATCCAACCCATGAAGCAGGCGTGTGTGCACTCAACCGGTCGGAGAGGTAGAATGCGTAAGCCGGGGATCGGCTCGATCCCCCTTGGGTGCTGTCGATCCTGCTGTCGTAACACTCGGTCCGATCCGATCTTAGACTAGGAATGAACTCCGTATGCTTAGACTGGGAATGAGCTCCGTATGCCTAAGTCAACCCACAAAATGGCGTGCGGGCGCTCAGTCGACCGGAGAGGCATAATGCGCAAGCCGGGGATCAGCCTGGTCCCCCTCTACGTGCTGTCGATCTCGCTGCTGGTCCTGCTGCCATAACCCTCAGTCCGGCTGGGGCTTAGACATGGAATGAACTCCGTTTACCTAAGCCAACCCACGAAATGAGCGTGTGGGTGCTCAGCCGACCGGAGAGGTGGAATGCGCAAACTGAGGATCGACCCGATCCTTCCCTATGTGCTACCGATCCTGCTGCTGGTCCTGCTACCACAACCCTCGATCTGGTCCGATCTTAGACTAGGAATGAACTCCATATGCTTAGACATGGAATGAACTCTGTATGCCTAAGCCAACCTACAAAACGAGTTTGCGGGCGGACAACCAGCCGAAGAGGCAGAATGCACAAGCTGGGGGTGGACCAGTTCCCCTCTTGCGTGCTGTCGATCTTGCTGCCGCAACCCTCGGTTCAGGCCAATCTTAGATTGGGAATGAACTCCGTATGCCTAAGTCAACCCATGAAATGAGTGTGCGGGCACTGTCCCACCCGGAGAGGCATAATACGCAAACCGAGGATTGGCCCAGCCCTCTTTACGTGCTGTCGGTCCCGTTGCCACAACCCTCGGTCCGACTGGGGCTTTGACATGTAATGAACTCCCTACACCTAAGCCAACCCATGAAACGGGCGTACGGGTGCTCAACCGATCGAAGAGGCAGAATGCGTAAGCCGGGGATTAGCTCGGTCCCCCCTGCGTGCTACCGATCCTACTATCGCAACCCTCTGTTCGGTTTGATCTTAGACTGGGAATGAACTCGATATGCTTAGACTGGGGTTGAGCTCCGTATGCCTAGGCCAACCCATGAAACGAGCATGCAGTTGCTCAGCCAGTCGAAAAGGCTGAATGTGCAAGCCGAGGACCGACCCGATCCCCCCTGTGTGCTATCGATCCTACTGTCGCAACCCTCAGTCCGGTCCGATCTTAGACTGGGAATGAACTCCATATGCTGAAGTCAATCCACGAAATGAGCATTTGGACGCTGAGCAGATCGGAGAGGCATAATGCGTAAGCCAAGGATCGGCCCGATCCCCCCTGCGTGCTATCGATCCTGCTATTGGTCCTACTACCATAACCCTTAGTTCGGTCTGATCTTAGGCTGGGAAAGAACTCCACATGCTTGGACATGGAATGAACTCCGTATGCCTAAGCCAACCCATGAAACGAGCGTGCGGGCGCGCAGCCGGTTGAAGAGGTAGAATGCGCAAGCCGAGGACCGGCCCGATCTCCCCTACATATTGTCGATCCTACTACCGTAACCCTTGGTCCGGTCTGATCTTAAACTGGGAATTAACTCCGTATGCCTAAGTAAACCACGAAACGAGCGTTCGGGCACTAAGTCGGTCGAAGACACATAATGCGCAAGCCAGGGATCAGCCCAGTCCCCCTTTGCGTGCTGCCAGTCCCGCTGCCACAACCCTCGGTTCGGCTAGGGCTTAGACATGGAATGAACTCCTTACGCCTAAGCCAACCCATGAAACAGGCATACGGGTGCTCAGTCGACTGGAGAGGCAGAATGCAGAAGCAGGGGATCGGCCCGATCCCCCTGCGTGCTGTTGATCTTGCTGTCGTAACCTTCTGTCTAGGTCGATCTTAGACTGGGAATGAACTTTGTATGCTTAGACTGGGGATGAACTCCATATGCCTAAGTCAACACATGAAATGAGCGTGCGGGCGCTCAACCGACCGGAGAGGCATAATGTGCAAGCCGGGGTTTAGCTCGATCCCCCTCTACGTGCTATCGATCCCGCTGCCAGTCCTGCGGCCACAACCTTCGATCCGACTGGGGCTTAGACATGGAATGAACTCTGTATGCCTAAGCCAACCCACGAAATGAGCGTGCGGGCGCTCAGCCGATCGGGAGAGGCAAAATGCGTAAGATGGGGATTGACCTGATCCCCCCTACGTGCTGTCGATCCTGTTGCTGGTCCTACTATCATAGCACTCGATGCAGTCCGATCTTAGACTGGGAATTAACTCCGTATGCTTAGACATGGAATGAACTTCGTATGCCTAAGCCAACCCACGAAACGAGCGTGCGGGCACTCAGCGTGCTACCGATCCCACTGCCACAACCCTTGGTCCGGCTGAGGCTTAGACATGAAATGAACTCCCAATGCGTAAGGCAAGCCATGAAATGGGCGTGCGGGCGCTCAGCCGGTCGGAGAGGCAGAATGAGCAAGTTGGGGATCGGCCCGATCCCTCCTTCGTGTTGTCGATCCTGCTGTCGCAACCCTCGGTCCGATTCGATCTTAGACTAGGAATGAACTCCATATGCTTAGACTGGGGATGAACTCCATATGCCTCAGTCAATCCACGAAACGAGTGTGCGGGTGCTCAGTTGGCCGGAGAGGCAAAATGCGCAAGCCGGGCATCGACCCGATCCCCCCTACGTGCTGCCGATCCTGCTACTGCAACCCTCGATCCGGTTCAATCTTAGACTAGGAATGAACCCCGTATGCTTAGACATGGAATGAACTCTGTATGCCTAAGCCAACCCATGAAACAAGCGTGCAGGCGCTCAGCCATCCGGAGAGGCAGAACGCACAAGTCGGGGACCGACCTGATCCCCCCTACGTGCTGTTGATCCTGCTACTGTAACACTCGGTCCAGTCTGATCTTAGATTGGTAATAAACTCCGTATGCCTAAGTCAACCCATGAAATGAGCGTTCGGGCGTTGAGCCGACTGGAGAAGCATAATGTGCAAGCTGGGGATCGGCCTGGTCCCCCTTCGCGTGCTGTCAGTCCTGCTACCACGACCCTCGGTCCGACTGGGGCTTAGACATGGAATGAAATCCCTATGCCTAAGCCAAACCATGAAACGGGCGTGCGGGTGCTCAGCCGACCGGAGAGGCAAAATGCGCAAGTCAAGGATCGACCCGGTCCCCCCTGCGTGCTGTCGATCCTGTTGCAGCAACCCTCGATCTGGTCCGGTCTTAGACTGGGAATGAACTCCGTATGCTTAAACTGGGGATGAACTCCGTATGCCTAAGTCAACCCATGAAACGAGCGTACGGGTGCTCAGTCGGTCGGGGAGGCCGATCGGAGAGGCAGAATGCGCAAGCTGGGGATCGGCCCGATCCCCCTACGTGCTACCGATCCGGCTGTGGCAACCCTCGGTCCAGTCCGATCTTAGACCAGGAATGAACTCCGTATGCTTAGACATGGGATGAACTCCGTATGCCTAAGCCAACGCACGAAACGAACGTGCGGGCGCTCAGTCGATCGGAGAGGCAGAATGCGCAAGCCAGGGACTGGCTCGGTCCCCCCTGCATGCTGTCGATCCTGCTGCGACAACCCTCGGTCTGGCTGGGGCTTAGACATGGAATGAACTCCCTATGAAGCCAACCCATGAAACGGGCGTGCGGGCGCTCAACCGACCGGAGAGGCAGAATGAGCAAGTTGGGGATCGGCTTGGTCCCCCTGGGTGCTACCGATCCTGCTGCCGCAAACCCTCGATCCGGTCTGATCTTAGGCTGGGAATGAACTCTGTATGCTTAGACTAGGGATGAACTCCGTATGCGTAATTCAACCCACAAAACGAGCGTACGGGCGCTCAACCGGCCAGAGAGGCATAATGAACAAGCCGGGGATCAGCCCGATCCCCCTCTACGTGCTGTCGATCCCATAGTCGGTCCTACTGCCACAACCCTCGGTCCGGCTAGGGCTTAGACATGGAATGAACTTTGTATGCCTAATCTAACCCATGAAACGAGCGTGCGGGTGCTCAACAGACCGGAGAGGCAGAATGCGCAAGCCGAGGATCGGCCCGATCCCCTTACGTGTTGTCGATCCTGCTACCGTAACCCTTAGTCTGATTTGATCTTAGACTGGGAATGAACTCCGTATGCCTAAGTCAACCCACGAAATGATCGTTCGGGTGCTGAGCCGGTCGGAGAGGCATAATGTGCAAGTCGGGGACCAGCTCGATCCCCCTCTACATGCTGCCGGTCCCGCTGCCACAAACCGTCGGTCCGGCTAGGGCTTAGACACGGAATGAACTCTGAATGCGTAAGCCAACCCACGAAACGGGCGTGCGGGCACTCAGCCAGTCGGAGAGGTAGAATGCGTAAGCTGAAGATCTGCCCGATCCCTCTTGCGTGCTGTCGATCCTGCTACCGCAACCCCCGGTTCGTTTCGATCTTAGACTGGGAATGAACTCCGTATGCTTAGACTGGGGATAAACTCTGTATGCCTAAGTCAACCCACGAAACGAGCGTGTGGGTGCTCAGCCGACCGGAGTGGCTGGTCAGAGAGGCAAAATGCGTAAGTCAGGGATCAGCTCGATCCCCCCTACGTGCTGTCGATCCCGCTGCTGGTCCTGCTGCCACAACACTCGGTCTGACTTATGCTTAGACATGGAATGAACTTCGTATGCCTAAGCCAACCCACGAAATGAGCGTGCAGGCGCTCAGTCGGCCAGAGAGGTAGAATGCACAAGCCGGGGACTGACCTGGTCCCCCCTGTATGCTATCGATCCTACTGGCCAACCCTCAGTCCGGTTCGATCTTAGATTGGGAATGAACTCCATATGCCTAAGTCAACCCACGATATGAGCGGACGGGTGCTGAGCCGGTCGGAGAGGCATAATGCGCAAGCCGGGGATACGTTCGATCCCCCTCTGCGTGCTACCGGTCCCGCTGCCACAACCCTCGGTCTGGCTAGGGCTTAGACATCGAGTGAACTCCCTATGCCTAAGCCAACCCACGAAACGGGCGTTCGGCCGCGCAGTCGGTCGGAGAGGCAGAATGTGCAAGCCAGGGATCGACCCCATCCCCCCTACATTCTGCCGATCCTACTGCCGTAACCCTCAGTCCGGTCCGATCTTAGACATGGAATGAACTCCGTATGCCTAAGTCAACCCATGAAATGAGTGTGCTGGTGCTTAGCCAGTCGGAGAGGCAGAATGCGCAAGTCAAGGATCGACTCGGTCTGCCCCTACGTGCTGTCGATCTTGCTGCTGGTCCTACTATCGCAACCCTCGGTCCGGTCCGATCTTAGACTTGGAATGAACTCCGTATGCTTAGACATGGAATGAACTCCGTATGCCTAAGCCAACCCATGAAACGAGCATGCGGGCGCTCAGCCGGCCGGAGAGGCAGAATGGACAAGTCGGGGATCGACCCGGTCCCTCCTTACATGTTGTCGATCCTGCTGCCGCAACCCTCAGTTTGGTTCAATATTAGACTAGGAATGAACTCCGTATGCTTAGACTGGGGATGAACTCCGTATGCCTAAGTCAACCCACGAAACAAGCATGCGGGCGTTCAGCCGGAAAGAGTCGATCCCATTACCGGTCCTGCTGCCACAACCCTCGGTCCGGTTGGGCCTTAGACATGGAATGAACTTCATATGCCTAAGCCAACCCATGAAATGAGTGTGCGGGTGTTCAACTGGTCGAAGAGGCAGAATGCGCAAGTCGGGGATCGGCCTGGTCCCCCCTGCGTGCTGTCGATCCTATTGCTAGTCCTGCTGTCATAACCCTCAGTCCGGTCCGATCTTAGACTGGGAATGAACTTCGTATGCTTAGACATGGAATGAACTCCGTATGCCTAAGCCAAACCACGAAACGAGCGTTCGGGTGCTCAGCTGACCGGAGAGGTAGAATGCACAAGTCGAGGATCGGCCCGATCCTCCCTTGCATGCTGTCGATCCTACTGTCGTAACCATCGGTCTGGTTCGATATTAGACTGGGAATGAACTCCGTATGCCTAAGTCATCCCATGAAATGAGCGTGCGGGCGCTGAGCTGGCCGGAGAGGCATAATGCGCAAGCCGGGGACCGACCCAATCCCTTTCTGTGTGTTGTCGGTCTCGCTGCCACAACCCTCCTTCCGGTTGGGGCTTAGACATGGAATGAACTCCCTATGCCTAAGCCAACCCATGAAACGGGACCGACTGGAGAGGCAGAATGCGCAAGCCGGGGATCAACTTGATCCCCCCTGGGTGCTGTCGATCCTGCTGTCGCAACCCTTGGTCCGATCCGATCTTAGACAAGGAATGAACTCCGTATGCTTAGACTGGGGATGAACTCCGTATGCCTAAGTCAACCCATAAAATGAGCGTACAGGTGCTCAGTCGATCGGAGAGGTAGAATGTGCAAGCCGAGGATCGACTCGATCCCCCACTGCGTTTATCGATCTTGATGTTGGTCCTGCTGCCGTAACCCTCGATCTAGTTCGATCATCCAGCCAGTCAGAGAGGCAGAATGGGCAACCCCAGGATCGGCCCGATCTCCATCTATATGCTGCCGGTCCCACTGCCATAACCCTCGATCTGACTGGGGCTTAGACATGGAATGAACTCCCTATGCCTAAGTCAACCCATAAAACAAGCGTGCGGGTGCTCAACCGGCCAGAGAGGTAGAATGCGCAAGCCGGGGATTGGCCCGGTTACCCCCTGCGTGCTGTCGATCCTACTACTGGTCCTGCTGTCGCAACCTTCGATCCGGTCTGATCCTAGACAGGGAATGAACTCCATACACTTAGACATGGAATGAACTCCGTATGCCTAAGCCAACCCACGAAATGAGCGTGCGGGCGTTCAGCTGATCGGAGAGGCAGAATGCGTAAGCCAGGGACCAGCCCAGTCCCCCCTGCGTGCTATCGATCCTGCTATCACAACCTTCGGTCTGGTCTGATCTTAGACTAGGAATGAACTCTGTATGCCTAAGTTAACCCACGAAATGAGCGTGCAGGCGCTGAGCTGACCGGAGAGGCATAATACGGAAGATGGGGATCGGCCTGATCCCCCTCTATGTGCTGCAGGTCCCACTACCATAACCCTCAATTCGGTTGGGGCTTAGACAAGGAATGAACTCCCTTTGCCTAATCCAACCCACAAAACGGGCGTACGAGCGCTCAATCGATCGGAGAGGCAGAATGCACAAGCGGGGGATCTGCTCGGTCCCCCTTATGTGCTATCGATCCAGCTGTCGTAACCCTCAGTCTGGTTCAATCTTTGACTGGGAATGAACTTCGTATGCTTAGACTGGGGATGAACTGCGTATGCCTAAGTCAACCCACGAAACGAGCGTGCGGACGCTCAGTCGACCAAAGAGACAGGATGCGTAAGCCGGGGATCGAACGGGTGGTAGGTGGGTTTAAGCACATCTTCTTGTTTCTGGCATGCCAATGCCATTTTTATGGCTTGTAAATTCATACAATGGTCCCCTACACCTTCATGTGAGGTTCATGGCAATACGACCCGTTTTCTATTTTTCACGATTTTCAAAACTTTTTGCAGTTTGGGATTTTTTAAAATTTTTTTAGAAAGATTTTTGCCCCCAAATTTTGTAGAGATGATCCTTGTATTTTTGTTGGTGTGCATAAAAAAATTCAGCTAAAAACTCGAAGTGGAGAAGATTTTGTGACCGTTTGAAAAAAGTGTCCCCATTTCAGACACTTTAATGGTTATTGGCAGCAAATCTATAAAATCTCAAATGCTTTTTAAGGGGGTGTGAGTTCTCGACATTTGATGAGGGATAGAGGGCCAATATAAGGGCCAAGTACCAGTACCCATTGCACATCATGTCCGCACACCCCCCGGCCCCTTCAATCATCGGAACCCCCAATGTCGCTGGTTAGGCTCTCCAGCGATGCTCTGGCAATGCTCGATGATGGTGCCCCGGGCGAAAAAAATGTGGTACCAACACATGCCTGAGCCAGCATGTGCACCGTGGCTCAAACTTTTAGACATGGAATGAACTCCGTATGCTTAGACATGGAATGAACTCCTATGCCTAAGCCAACCCATGAAACGAGCATGCGGGCGCTCAGCCAGTCGAAGAGGTAGAATGTGCAAGCTGGGGATCGACCCGATCCCCCTTTGTGTGCTGCCAGTCCCACTGCCACAACCCTTGGTTTGGCTGGAGCTTGGACATGGAATGAACTGTCTATGCCTAAGCCAACCCACGAAACAGGCGTGTGGGTGCTCAACCGGTCGGAGAGGCAGAATGCGCAAGCCGAGGATCGGCCCAGTCCCCAATTGCATGCTACCAATTTTGCTGCTGGTCTTGCTACCGTAACCCTCGGTCCAGTCTGATCTTAGACTGGGAATGAACTCCGTATGCTTAGACTTGGAATGAACTCCGTATGCCTAAGCCAACCCATGAAACGATACGGGCACTTAGCTGGCCTTAGAGGTAGAATGCGTAAATCGGGGACCAGCCTGGTCCCCCTTGCATGCTGTCCATCTTGCTGCCACAACTTTTGGTCTGGTCCGATCTTAGGCTAGGAATGAACTCCGTATGCCAAAGTCAACCCGCGAAACGAGCGTTCGGGCGCGGAGCCAGCCGAAGAGGCATAATGCGTAAGCCAGGGATCGGCCCGGTCCCTCTCTGCATGCTATCAGTCCCACTGCCACAACCTTCGATCTGGCTGGGTCTTAGACATGGAATGAACTCCCTATGCCTAAGCCAACCCACGAAACGGACGTGCAGGCACTCAGCTGGCTGAAGAGGCAGAATGCAAAAGTCAGGGATCAGCCCGATCCCCCCTACGTGCTGTCGATCCTGTTACCGTAATGCTTGGTTCGATCTGATCCTAGACTGGGAATGAACTCCGTATGCTTAGACTAGAGATGAACTTTTTATGCCTAAGTCAACCCACAAAATGAGCGTGCGAGCGCTCAACCGGCCAGAGAGGCCGGTCAGAGAGGTATAATGTGCAAGTCGGGGATCAGCCCGATCCCCCTCTACGTGCTGCCAATCCCACTGCCAGTCTTGCTGCCACAACCCTCAGTCCGGCTAGGGCTTAGACATGGAATGAACTCCGTATGCCTAAGTCAACACACGAAACGAGCGTGCGGGCGCTCAGCCGGCCGAAGAGGTAGAATACGCAAGCTGGGGATCGACCCGATCCTCTTTTGAGTGCTACCGGTCCTGCTGCCACAACCCTCGGTCCGACTAGGGCTTAGACATGGAATGAACTCCCTATGCCTAAGCCAATTCATGAAACAGGCGTGTGAGCGCTCAACCGATCGAAGAGGTAGAATGTGTAAGCCAGGGATCGGCCCGATCCCCAATTGTGTGCTATCGATCCTGCTACTGGTCCTGCTACCGCAACCCTCGATCCGGTCTGATCTTAGACTGGGTATGAACTTCGTATGCTTAGACATGGAAAGAACTCCGTATGCCTAAGCTAACCCATGAAATGAGCGTGCGGGGACTCAGTCGGCCTTAGAGATAGAATGCGTAAGCCAGGGACTAGCCTGGTCCCCCTTGCATGCTGTCGATCCTGTTGCCGTAGCCCTCGATCCAGTCTGATCTTATACTGGGAATGAACTCTATATGCCAAAGTCAACCCACGAAACGAGCGTTCGAGTGTGGAGCCGGCTGAAGAGGCATAATGCCTAAGCCAGGGATCGACCCAATCCCCCTCTGCATGCTGCCGGTCCCACTGCCACAACCCTCGATCCGACTGGGGCTTAGACATGGAATGAACTCCCTATGCCTAAGCCAACCCACGAAACGGACGTGCGGGTGCTCAGCTGGCCGGAGACGTAGAATGCACAAGTCGAGGATCAGCCCGGTCCCCCCTGCGTGCTGTTGATCTTGCTATCGTAACACTCGGTCCGGTCCGATCCTAGACTGTGAATGAACTCCGTATGCTTAGACTAGAGATGAACTTTGTATGCCTAAGTCAACCCAGGAAATGAGCGTACAGGCGCTCAACCGGCCAGAGAGGCCGGTTGGAGAGGTATAATGTGCAAGCCGGGGATCAACCTGGTCCCCCTCTGCGTGCTACCGATCCCGTTGCCGGTCTTACTACCACAACCCTCGGTCCGATTGGGGCTTAGACATGGAATGAACTCTGTATGCCTAAGCCAACCCACAGAACGAGCGTGCGGGCGCTCAGTAGGCCGGAAAGGCAGAATACGCAAGCCGTGGATCGGCCTGGTCCCCCCTGCATGCTGCCAATCCTACTGCTGGGAATGAAGTCTATATGCCTAAGTTAACCCATGAAACAAGCGTGTAGGCGCTGAGCCCACCGGAGAGGCATAATGCGTAAGCTGGGGATCGACCCGATCCCCTTTTGCGTGCTACCAGTCTCGCTGCCACAAACCTCAGTTCGACTGGGGCTTAGACATGGAATGAACTCCCTATGGCTAAGCCAACCCATCAGCTGGGGCTTAGACATGGAATCAACTCCCTATGGATAAGCCAACCCATGAAACGAGCGTCCGGGTGCTTAGTCGACTGGAGAGGCAGAATGTGCAAGTCAAGGATCGGCCCGGTCCCCCCTGCGTACTGTCGATCTTGTTGCTGCAACCTTCGATCCGGTCTGATGTGAGATGGGGAATGAACTCTGTATGCTTAGACTGGGGATGAAATCTGTATACCTAAGTCAACCCATGAAATGAGCGTGCGGACGCTCAGCCGACTAGAGAGGTAGGATGCGTAAGCCGGGGATCAAACGGGTGGTAGGTGGGTTCAAGAAAATCTTAATACTTCTACCATGCCAATGCCATTTTTATGGCTTGTAGATTCATACAATGGTCCCCTACGCCTTCATGTGAAGTTTCGTGGCAAGACGACCCATTTTCTATTTTTCACGATTTTTAAAACTTTTTACGGTTCGAGATTTTTTAAAATTTTTTTAGAAAGAGTTTTGTCCCCAAATTTGGTAGAGGTGATCGTTGTATTTTTGTTGGCATGCACAAAAACATTCAGCAAAAAACTCAAAGTGGAGAAGATTTTGTGACCGTTTGAAAAAGTTGTCCCCATTTCAGACACTTTAATGGCTAATGGCAGCAAACTTATAAAATCTCAAATGCTCTTTAAGGGGGTGTGAGTTCTCGTGGTTTGATGAGGGATAGGGGGCCAATATAAGGGCCAAGTATCAGCACCCATCGCACATCATGTGCGCACACCCCCCCGACCCCCCAAATCGTCGGAACCCCCAATGTCGCCGGTTAGGCTCTCCGGTGATGCTTTGGCAATGTTCTGGTGATGGTGCCTCGAGCGAAAAAAATGCGACACCAGCCCATGCCTGAGCCTAGCATGTGCACTGTGGCTCAAACTTTTATACATGGAATGAACTCTGTATGCTTAGACATGGAATGAACTCCTATGCCTAAGCCAACCCACGAAACGAGCGTACGGATGCTCAGTCGATTGAAGAGGCAGAATGCGCAAGTCAGGGATCGGCCCGGTCCCTCTCTGTGTGCTGTCGGTTCCACTGCCACAACCCTCGGTCCGACTGGGGCTTAGACATGGAATGAACTCCCAATGCCTAAGCCAACCCATGAAACAGGCGTGTGGGCGCTCAGTCGGTCGGAGGGCAGAATGCGCAAGTCAAGGATCAGCCTGGTCCCCCACAGCGTGCTGTCGATCCTACTGCTGGTCCTACTGCCGTAACCCTCGACCTGATCCGATCTTAGATTGGGAATGAACTCCGTATCCTTAGGCATGGAATGAACTCCGTATGCCTAAGCCAACCCACAAAACGAGCGTGCGGGTGCTCAGTCGGCCTTAGAGGCAGAATGCACAAGTCGGGGACTGGCCTAGTCCCTCCCTACGTGCTGTCGATCCTACTACCGCAACCCTTGGTCCAGTCTGATCTTAGACTGGGAATGAACTCCGTATGCCAAACTTAACCCATGAAACGAGCGTTTCGACGTTGAGCCAGCCGGAGAGGCATAATGCGCAAGCCAGGGATTGGATCGGTCCGCCTCTGCATGCTATCGATCCCGCTGCCGGTCCTGCTGCCACAACCCTCGATCTGGCTGGGGCTTAGACATGGAATGAACTCCGTATGCCTAAGGCAACCCATGAAATGAGCATGTGGCCGCTCAGTCGGCCGAAGAGGCAGAATGCATAAGCCGGGGATCGGCCTGGTCCCCCCCTGCGTGCTGCTGATCCTGTTGCTGGTCCTACTATCGGTCCTGCTGTCGCAACCCTCGGTCCGGTCTAATCTTGGACTGGGAATGATCTCTGTATGCTTAGACATGGAATGAACTTCGTATATGTAAGCCAACCCACGAAACGAACATAGGGGTGCTCAACCGACCGGAGAGGCAGAATGCGTAAGTCGGGGACCGACACGGTCCCCCCTATGTGCTGTTGATCCTGCTACCGCAACCCTTGATCCAGTCTGATCTTAGACTGGGAATGAACTCCATATGCTTAGACTGGGGATGAACTCCTTATGCCTAAGTCAACCCACGAAACGAGCGTTCGGACGCTCAGTAGACCAGATAGGCCGGATGCGTAAGTCGAGGATCGAACGGGTGGTAGGTGGGTTCAAGCACATCTTTGTATTTCTGCCATGCCAAAGCCATTTTTATGGCTTCTAAATTCATACAATGGTCCAGTACGCCTTCATGTGAAGTTTCGTGGTGAGATGACCCGTTTACTATTTTTCACGATTTTCGAAACTTTCTGCGGTTTGGGATTTTTTAAAATATTTTTAGAAAGATTTTTGTCCCCAAATTTGATAGAGGTGATCCTCGTATTTTTTTTGGCATGCACAAAAAAATTCAGCAAAAAAATTGAAGTGGAGAAGATTTTGTGACCGTTTGAAAAAATTGACCCCATTTCAGACGCTTTAATGGCTACTGGCAGCAAACCTATAAAATCTCAAATGCTCTTTAAGGGGGCGTGAATTCTCGAGGTTTGATGAGGGATAGGGGGCCAATATAAGGGCCAAGTTCCAGCACCCATGGCATATCATGTGCGCACACCCCCTCGGCACCCCCAATCGCCGGAACCCCCAATGCCGTCGGTTAGGCTCTCCGACGATGCTCCGGCGATGCTCCAACGATGGTGCCCTAGGTGAAAAAAATGTAGCACCAGTACATGCACGAGCCCAGCATGTGCACTGTGGCTCAAACTCTTAGACTGGGAATGAACTCTGTATGCTTAGACATGGAATGAACTCCGTATGCCTAAGCCAACCCACGAAACGAACGTACGGGCGCTCAGTCGGCCGAAGAGGCAGAATGTGCAAGTCGGGGACCGGCCCGGTCCCTCGTACGTGCTATTGATCCTGCTACCGCAACCCTCAGTCTGGTCTGATCTTAGACTGGGAATGAACTCTGTATGCTTAGACTGGGGATGAACTCCGTATGCCTAAGTCAACCCACGAAACGAGCGTACGGACGCTCAACTGACCAAAGAGGCAAGATGCGCAAGCCAGGGATCAAATGGGTGGTAGGTGGGTTCAAGCACATCTTAATATTTTTGCTGTGCCAATGCCATTTTTATGGCTTGTAAATTCATACAATGGTCCACTACGCCTTCATGTGAAGTTTCGTGGCAAGACGACCCGTTTACTATTTTTCACGATTTTTGAAACTTTTTGTGGTTTGGGATTTTTTAAAATATTTTTAGAAAGAGTGAGTTTTGTCCCCAAATTTGATAGAGGTGATCCTTGTATTTTTGTTGGCATGAAAAAAAATTCAGCAAAAAACTCGAAGTGGAGAAGATTTTGTGACCGTTTGAAAAAAGTGACCCTATTTCAGACGCTTTAATGGTTACTGGCAGCAAACCTATAAAATCTCAAATGCTCTTTAAGGGGGTCTGAGTTCTCGAGGTTTGATGAGGGATAGGGGGCCAATATAAGGGCCAAGTACTAGCACTTATCACACATCATGTGCGCACACCCCCTCGGCCCCCCCAATCACCGGAACCCCCAATGCCGTCGGTTAGGCTCTCTGACGATGCTCCGGCAATGGTGCCTTGGGTGAAAAAAATGCAGCACCAGCACATGCACGAGCCCAGCATGTGCATCGTGGCTCAAACTCTTAGACTGGGAATGAACTCTATATGCTTAGACATGGAATGAACTCTATATGCTTAGACATGGAATGAACTCCGTATGCCTAAGCCAACCCACGAAATGAACGTACGGGCGCTCAGTCGGTCGAAGAGGCAGAATGCGCAAGTCGGGGACTGACCCGGTCCCCCTACGTGCTATTGATCCTGCTACCGCAACCCTCAATCTGGTCTGATCTTAGACTGGGAATGAACTCTGTATGCTTAGACTGGGGATGAACTCCGCATGCCTAAGTCAACCCATGAAACGAGCGTACGGACGCTCAACTGACCAAAGAGGCAGGATGCGCAAGCCGGGGATCAAACGGGTGGTAGGTGGGTTCAAGCACATCTTAATATTTCTGCTGTGCCAATGCCATTTTTATGGCTTGTAAATTCATACAATGGTCCACTATGCCTTCATGTGAAGTTTCGTGGCAAGACGACCCGTTTACTATTTTTCACGATTTTTGAAACTTTTTGTGGTTTGGGATTTTTTAAAATATTTTTAGAAAGAGTGAGTTTTGTCCCCAAATTTGGTAGAGGTGATCCTTGTATTTTTGTTGGCATGCGTAAAAAAATTCAGCTAAAAACTCAAAGGCGGAGAAGATTTTGTGACCGTTTGAAAAAAGTGTCCCCATTTTAGGCACTTTAATGGCTACTGGCAGCAAACCTATAAAATCTCAAATGCTCTTTAAGGGGGTGTGAGTTCTTGAGGTTTGATGAGGGATAAGGGGCCAATATAAGGGCCAAGTACTAGCACCCATCACACATCATGTGCACACACCCCCTCGGCCCCCCAATTGTCGGAACCCCCAATGCCACCGGTTAGGCTCTCCGATAATGCTCTGGTGATGCTCCGACGATGGTGCCCCGGGCAAAAGAAATGCAGCACCAGCACATGCCCAAGCCCAGCATGTGCACTGTGGCTTAAACTCTTAGGCTGGGAATGAACTCCGTAAGCTTAGACATGGAATGAACTCCGTATGCCTAAGCCAACCCATAAAACAAGTGTACGGGCGCTCAGCCGGTCGGAGAGGCAAAATGCGCAAGCTGGGGATCGGCCCGATCCCCCTCTGTGTACTGCTGGTCCTACAGCCACAACCCTCAATCTGACTGGGGCTTACACATGGAATGAACTCCCTATGCCTAAGCCAACCCACGAAACGGACGTGCGGGCGCTTAGCTGGCCGAAAAGGCAGGATGCACAAGTCGGGGATCGAACGGGTGGTAGGTGGGTTCAAGCACATCTTCAAATTTCTGCCACGCCAATGCCATTTTTATGGCTTGTAAATTCATACAATGGCCCCCTACTCCTTCATGTGAAGTTTTGTGGCAAGACAACCCGTTTTCTATTTTGCACTATTTTTGAAACTTTTTGCGGTTAAGGATTTTTTAAAATTTTTTTAGAAAGGTTTTCATCCCCAAATTTTGTAGAGGTGATCCTTGTATTTTTGTTGGCATGCACAAAAAAATTCAGCTAAAAACTCAAAGTGGAGAAGATTTTGTGACCGTTTGAAAAAAGTATCCCCATTTCAGACACTTTAATGGCTACTGACAGCAAACCTATAAAATCTCAAATGCTCTTTAAGGGGTTGTGAGTTCTCAAGGTTTGATGAGGGATATGGGAACAATATAGGGGCCAAGTACCAGCACCCATCGCACATCATGTGCGCACACCCCCCGGCCCCCCCAATCGTCGGAACCCCTAATGTCCCCGGTTAGGCTCTCCGGCGATGCTCCGGTGATGCTCCTACGATGGTGCCCCGGGTGAAAAAAATGTGGCACCAGCACATGCTTGCACCCAGCATGTGCACCATGGCTCAAACTCTTAGACTGGGAATGAACTCTGTATTCTTAGGCATCGAATGAACTCCGTATGCCTAAGCCAACCCATGAAATGAGATTGCGGGCGCTCAGCCAGCTGGAGAGGCAGAATGCACAAGCCGGGGATCGGCCCGGTCCCCCCTACGTGCTGCCGGTCCCGTTGCCACAACCCTCAGTCTGGCTGGGGCTTAGACATGGAATGAACTCCCTATGCCTAAGCCAACCCACGAAACGGGTGTGCGGGCGCTTAGCCGGCCGGAGAGGTAGAATGCGCAAGCTGGGGCTTGGCTCGGTCCCCCCTTCGTGCTGTCGATCCTGCTGCCGCAACCCTCGGTCTGGTTTGATCTTAGACTGGGAATGAACTTCATATGCTTAGACTGGGGATGAACTCTGTCTACCTAAGTCAACCCACGGAACGATCGTGCGGGTGCTCAACCGGCCGAAGAGGCCGGTCAGAGAGGCAGAATGCGCAAGCCAGGGACCAACCCGGTCCCCCCTTACGTGTTGCCGATCTTGCTGCTGGTCTTGCTGCTGTATCCCTTGGTTCGATCTGATCTTAGACTGTGAAAGAACTCTGTATGCTTAGACATGGAATGAGCTATGTATGCCCAAGCCAACCCACGGAACGAGCGTGCAGGCGCTCAGTTGGCCGGAGAGGTAGAATGTGCAAGTCGGGGAGCAGCCCGGTCCCCCCTTGCGTGCTGTCAATCCTGCTGCCACAACCCTTGGTCCAGTCCGATCTTAGACTGGGAATGAACTCCGTATGCCAAAGTCAACCCATGAAACAAGCGATCGGGAGCTGAACAGACCGGAGAGGCATAATGCGCAAGCCGGGGATCAGCCCGGTCCCCCTTTGCGTGCTGTCGATCTTGCTACCACAACCCTCGGTCCGGTTAGGGCTTAGACATGGAATGAACTCCCTATGCCTAAGCCAACCCATGAAACGGGCGTGCGGGCACTCAGCCGACCAGAGAGGCAAAATGCATAAGCCGGGGATCAACCTGGTCCCCCCTGCGTGCTGTCGATCATGCTGCCGCAACCCTCGATCAGGTTAGATCTTAGACTAGGAATGAACTCTGTATGCTTAGACAGGGGATGAACTCCGTCTGCCTAAGTCAACCCAAGGAACAAGCGTGCGGACACTCAACCGGCCGAAGAGGCAGAATGCGTAAGTCAAGGATCGGCCCGGTCCCCCTTTACGTGCTGTCGATCCTGCTGCTGGTCCTACTATCGCAAACCTTGATCTGGTCCGATCTTAGACTGGGAATGAACTCTATATGCTTAGACAAGGAATGAACTCCGTATGCCTAAGCCAACCAACAAAATGAGCGTGCGGGCGCTCAGCCAGTCGAAGAGGCAGAATGTGTAAGCCGAGGATCGGCCCGGTCCCCCCCTGCGTGCTGTCGATCCTGCTGTCGCAACCCTTGGTTCGGTCCGATCTTAGACTGGGAATGAACTCTGTATGCTTGAGTCAACCCACGAAACGAGCATGCGGGTGCTGAGCCGGGCAGAGAGGCATAATACGTAAGTCAGGGATCGGCTTGATCCCCCTCTACGTGCTGCCAGTCCTGTTGCCACAACCCTCGGTCCAGCTGGGGCTTAGACATGGAATGAACTCCGTATGCCTAAGCCAACCCATGAAACGAGCGTGCAGGTGCTCAACCGGTCGGAAAGGCAGAATGTGCAAGCTGGGGACCAGCCAAGTCTCACCGAGCGTGCTGTCGATCTTGCTATCGTGGCTCAAACTCTTAGACTGGGAATGAACTTCGTATGATTAGACATGAAATGAACTCCGTATGCCTAAGCCAACCCACAAAACGAGCGTGCGAACACTCAGTTGGTTGAAGAGGTAGAATGCACAAGCCGGGGATTGGCCCGATCCCTCTCTGCATGCTACTGGTCCCGTTACCACAACCCTCGGCCCGGCTGGGGCTTAGACATGGAATGAACTCCCTATCCCTAAGCCAACCCATGAACTAGGCGTACGGGCGCTCAGCGTGCTGTCGATATTGCTGTCACAACCCTCGATCCAGTTCGATCTTAGACTTGGAATGAACTTCATATGCTTAGACTGGGGATGAACTCCGTATGCCTAAGTCAACCCACGAAACGAGCGTGCGGGAGCTCAGTCGACGGAGAGGCAGAATGCGTAAGCCAGGGATCGGCCTGGTCCCCCCATGCGTGCTACCGATCCTGCTGTTGGTCCTGCTACCGCAACCCTCAGTTCGATCTGATTTTAGATTGGGAATGAACTCCGTATGCCTAAGCCAACCCACGAAATGAGCATGTGGGTGTTCAGTAACTAGAGAGGCAGAATGCGCAAGCCGGGGATCGGCTCGATCCCTACTGCGTGCTATCAATCCATTGTTGCAACCCTCGATTTGGTCTGATCTTAGACTGGGAATGAACTTCGTATGCCTAAGTCCACCCACGAAATGAGTGTTTGGGCGCTGAACCGGCCGGAGAGGCATAATGCACAAGAGGGGGATCGACTCGATCCCCCTCTGAGTGCTGTCGATCCTGCTGCCACAACCCTCAGTCCTGCTGGAGCTTACACATGGAATGAACTCCATATGCCTAAGCCAACCCACGAGCGTGCGGGCGCTCAGCCGATCGGAGAGGCAGAATGCGCAAGCTGTGGATCGGCCTAGTTCCCATGCATGTTGCCGATCCTACTGTCGTAACCCTCGATCCGGCTAGGGTTTATACATGGAATGAACTCCCTATGCCTAGGCCAACCCACGAAACGGGCGAATGGGTGCTCAGCCGACCGGAGAGGCCGAATGTGTAAGTCGGGGATCGGCCTGGTCCCCCCATGCGTGCTACCGATCCTGCTGTTGGTCCTGCTACCGCAACCCTCAGTTCGATCTGATTTTAGATTGGGAATGAACTCCGTATGCCTAAGCCAACCCACGAAATGAGCATGTGGGTGTTCAGTAACTAGAGAGGCAGAATGCGCAAGCCGGGGACCGACTCGATCCCTACTGCGTGCTATCAATCCATTGTTGCAACCCTCGATTTGTTCTGATCTTAGACTGGGAATGAACTCCGTATGCCTAAGCCAACCCACGAAATGAGCGTGCGTGCGCTCAGCCGATCGAAGAGGCAGAATGCGCAAGTCGAGGACCACCCCGATCCCCCTTGCGTGTTGTTGATCTTGCTACCAGAACCCTCGTTCCGGTCTGATCTTAGACTGGGAATGAACTCCGTGTGCCTAAGTCAACCCATGAAACAAGCGTACGGGTATTGAGCCGGCCGGAGAGGCATACTGCACAAGCCGGGGATCAGTCCGGTCCCCCTCTGCGTACTGCAGATCCTGCTGCCATAACCCTCGATCCGGCTAGGGTTTATACATGGAATGAACTCCCTATGCCTAGGCCAACCCACGAAACGGGCGAATGGGTGCTCAGCCGACCGGAGAGGCCGAATGCGTAAGTCGGGGATCAGCCTGTTACCCCTGCGTGCTGCTGATCCTACTGCCACCAGCCTCGGTCTGATCTGATCTTAGACTGGGAATGAACTCCATATGCTTAGACTGGGGATGAACTCCGTATGCCTAAGTTAACCCACGAAACAAGCGTGCGGACGCTCAGCCGACCAGAGAGGCAGGATGCGCAAGCAGGGGATCGAACGGGTGGTAGGTGGGTTCAAGCACATCTTCATATTTTTGCCATTTCAATGCAATTTTTATGGCTTGTAAATTAATACAATGGTCCCCTAAGCCTTCATGCAAAGTTTCGTGGCAAGACGTCCCGTTTTCTATTTTTCATGATTTTCGAAACTTTTTACGGTTCGGGATTTTTTAAAAATTTTTTAGAAAGTGTTTTGTCCCCAAATTTGGTAGAGGCGATCCTTGTATTCTTGTTGGCATGCACAAAAATATGCAGCTAAAAACTTGAAGTGGAGAAGATTTTGTGATCGTTTGAAAAAAGTGTCCCCATTTCAGACACTTTAATAGCTACTGGCAGCAAACCTATAAAATCTCAAATGCTCTTTAAGGGGGTGTAAGTTCTCGAGGTTTGATGAGGGATTGGGGGAAAATATAAGGGCCAAGTACCAGCACCCATCGCACATTATGTGCGCACACCCCCCGGCCGCCCCAATCGTCGGAGCCCCCAATGCCGCCAGTTAGGCTCTCCGGCGATGCTCCGACGATGCTCCGGTGATGGTGCCTCGGGCGAAAAAAATACGGCACCAGCACATGCCCGAGCCCAGCATGTGCACCATGGCACAAACTCTTAGACTGCAAATAAACTCCATATGCTTAGACATGGAATGAACTCCGTATGCCTAAGCCAACCCACGAAATGAACGTGCGGGTGCTCAGTCGGTCGGAGAGGCAGAATGCGCAAGCCAGGGATCAGCCCGGTCCCCCTTTGTGATCTCCGATCCCACTGCCACAACCCTTGATCCAGCTGGGGCTTACACATGGAATGAACTCCCTATGCCTAAGCCAACCCACGAAACGGCATGTGGGCGTTTAGCCGGCCAGAGAGGCAGAATGCGCAAGCTGGGGATCGACCTGGTCCACCCTACGTGGTGCCGATCCTACTGTCGTAACCCTCGGTCCAGTCCAATCTTAGACTGGGAATGAACTTTGTATGCTTAGACTGGGGATGAACTCCGTATGCCTAAGTCAACCCACGAAATGAGCGTGCAGGCACTCAGTTGGCCGGAGAGGCCGATCGAAGAGGCAGAACGCTCAAGCCGGGGAATGACCCGATCCTCCCTACGTGCTACCGATCCTACTGCTGGTCCTACTGCCGTAAACCTCGGTTCGGTCCGATCTTAGACTGGGAATGAACTTTGTATGCTTAGACGCGGAATGAACTTCGTATGCCTAAGCCAACCCACGAAACGAGCGTGCGGGTGCTCAACCGACCGGAGAGGCAGAATGCGCAAGCCGAGGACTGACCCGGTCCCCTCTGCGTGCTGTCGATCCTACTGCCACAACCCTCAGTCTGATCTGATCTTTGACTGGGAATGAACTCCGTATGCCTAAGTCATCCCACGAAACGAGCATGCGGGCGCTGAACAGACCGAAGAGGCATAATGCGCAAGCCAGAGATTAGCCTGGTCCCCCTCTGCATGCTGCCGATCCTGCTACCACAGCCCTCATTTTGGCTGGGGCTTAGACAAGGAATGAACTCCCTATGCCTAAGCCAACCCATCAAACGGGCGTACGGGTGCTCAGTTGGCCGGAGAGGCAGAATGCGCAAGCCGGGGATCGACTCGATCCCCCGTGCGTGCTGTCAATCCTGCTATCGCAACCCTTGGTCTGGTCCGATCTTAGACTGGGAATGAACTCCGTATGGTTAGACTGGGGATGAAGTCCGTATGCCTAAGTCAACCCATTAAATGACTGTGCGGGCGCTCAGCCAGCCAGAGAGGCAGAATGCGCAAGTCGGTAATCGGCTCGATCCCCCCTGCGTACTGTCAATACTGCCACCACAACACTCGGTCCAGTTCGATCTTAGACTGGGAATGAACTCTGTATGCTTAGAATGGGGATGAACTCCGTATGCCTAAGTCAACCCACGAAACGAGTGTACGGGCACTCAGCCGATCGGAGAGGCTGGTCGAAGAGGCAGAATGCTCAAGCCGGGGATTGACCCGATCCCCCCTGCATGCTGTCGATCCTGCTGCTAGTTTTGCTACCGTAAACCTCGGTTCGATCCCATCTTAGACTGGGAATGAACTCTATATGCTTAGACATGGAATGAACTCCGTATGCCTAAGCCAACCCACGAAACGAGCGTGCGGGCGCTCAACCGGCCGGAGAGGCAGAATGTGCAAGCCGGGGACTGACCCGATCCCCTCTGCATGCTATCGATCCTGCTGCCACAACCCTCAGTCCAGTCTGATCTTAGACTGGGAATGAACTCCGTATGCCTAAGGCAACCCACGAAATGAGCGTACGGGCGCTGAACCAATCGGAGAGGCATAATGCGCAAGCTAGGGATCAGCTTGGTCCCCCTCTGCGTGCTGCCGATCCCGCTGCCACAACCCTCATTTCAGCTACGGCTTAGACATGGAATGAACTCCCTATGCCTAAGCCAACCCATGAAACGGGCGTGCAGGTGCTCAGCCGGCCGGAGACGCAGAATGCACAAGCTCGAGATCGACTCGGTCCCCCCTACGTGCTGTCGATCCTGCTACTGCAACCCTTGGTCTAGTTCAAACTTAGATTGGGAATGAACTCCGTATGCTTAGACTGGGGATGAAGTCCGTATGCCTAAGTCAACCCATGAAATGAACGCGTGGGCACTTAGCCAACCGAAAATGCCGGCCAGAGAGGCAAAATGCGCAAGCTGGGGATTGGCCCGCTTCCCCCCTATGTGCTACCGATTATGCTACCGTAAACCTTGGTTCGGTCCGATCTTAGACTTGGAATGAACTCTGTATGCTTAGACATGGAATGAACTCCGTATGCCTAAGCCAACCCACGAAACGAGCGTGCGGGCGCTCAGCCAGCCGGAGAGGCAGAATGCGCAAGTCGGGGATCAGCTCGGTCCCCCCTGTGTGCTATCGATACTGCTACCACAATACTCGGTCCAGCCCGATCTTAGACTGGGAATGAACTCCATATGTCTAAGTCAACCCACGAAATGAGCATTCGGGCACTGAGCCGACCGGAGAGGCATAATGCACAAGCCGGGGATCGGCTTGATCCCACTCTGCATGCTGTTGGTCCCGCTGCCATAACCCTTGGTTCGGCTGGGGCTTAGACATGGAATGAACTCCCTATGCCTAAGCCAGCCCACGAAACGCGCATGCGGGCGCTCAGCCGGCCGGAAAGGCAGAATACGCAAGCCGAGGATCGGCTCGGTCCCCCCTGTGTGCTGTCGATCCTACTGCCGCAAACCTCGGTCCGATCCAATCTTAGACTGGGAATGAACTTCGTATGCTTAGACTGGGGATGAACTCCGTATGCCTAAGTGAACCCATGAAACGAGCATACGGGCACTCAACCGGCCGGAGAGGCCAGATGAAGAGGCATAATACGTACGTCAGGGATCAGCCCGGTCCCCCTCTGCGTGCTGTCGATCCCGCTGTCGATCCTGCTACTATAACCCTCAGTCTGACTGGGGCTTAGACATGGAATGAACTCCATATGCCTAATCCAACCTACGAAATGAGCATGCAGGCACTCAGCCGATCGGAGAGCTAGAATGCGCAAGCCGAGGACCGACCCGATTCCCCCTGCGTGTTGTCAATCTTGCTACCGCAACACTCGATCTGGTCTGATCTTAGACTGGGAATGAACTCCATATGCCTAAGTCAACCCATGTAACGAGCGTTCGGGCGCTGAGCCGATCGTAGAGGCATAATGCACAAGTCGAGGATCGACCCGATCCCCCTCTGCGTGCTACCGGTCCCGGTGCCACAACCCTCGGTCCGGCTGGGGCTTAGACATGGAATAAACTCCCTATGCCTAAGCCAACCCACGAAACGGGCTTGCGGGCGCTCAGCCGACCGGAGAGGCAAAATGCACAAGCCGGGGATCGGTCCGTTCCCCCTACGTGCTGCTGATCCTGCTGCTGCAACCCTCAGTCCGGTCCGATCTTAGACTAGGAATGAACTCCATATGCTTAGACTGGGGATGAACTCCATATGCCTAAGTCAAGCCATGAAACGAGCGTGCAGACGCTCAGTCGACTAGAGAGGCAGGATGTGCAAGCCGGGGATCGAATGGGTGGTAGGTGGGTTCAAGCACATCTTCATATTTTTACCATGCCAATGCCATTTTTATGGCTTGTAAATTCATACAATGGTCCCCTAAGCCTTCATGTGAAGTTTTGTGGCAAGACGACCCGTTTTCTATTTTTCATGATTTTTGAAACTTTTTATGGTTTGAGATTTTTTGAAAATTTTTTTAGAAAGAGTTTTGTCCCCAAATTTGGTTGAGGTGATCCTTCTATTTTTGTTGGCAACGACAAAAAATTCAACTAAAAACTCGAAGTGAAGAAGATTTTGTGATCGTTTGAAAAAAATGTCCTCATTTCAAACACTTTAATGGCTACTAGCAGCAAACCTATAAAATCTCAAATGCTCTTTGTGGGGGTTTGAGTTCTCGAGGTTTGATGAGGGATAAGGAGCCAATATAAGGGCCAAGTACCAGCACCCATCGCACATCATGTGCTCACACCCCCCGACCCCCCCAATCGTCGGAACCCTCAATGCCGCCGGTTAGGCTCTCCGGTGATGCTCTGACGATGCTCTGGTGATGGTGCCCCGGGCAAAAAAAATGTGGTACCAGCACATGCCCAAGCCCAGCATGCACACCATGGCTCAAAATCATAGACTGGGAATGAACTCCATAAGCTTAGACATGGAATGAACTCCGTATGCCTAAGCCAACCCACGAAACGAGCGTGCGGGTGCTCAGCCGATCAGAGAGGCAGAATACACAAGCTGGGGATGGCCCGGTCCCCCCCTGCATGCTGTCGATCCTGCTGCCACAATGCTCAGTCTGGTCTAATCTTAGACTGGGGATGAACTCCGTATGCTTAGACTAGGGATGAACTCCGTATGCCTAAGTCAACCCATGAAATGAGAGTGCAGGTGCTCAGTCGGTCAGAAAGGCCGGTCGGAGAGGCATAATGCGCAAGCCAAGGATCAGCCCAATCCCCCTCTGTGTGCTGCCGATCCCGTTGCCAGTCTTGCTACCATAACCCTTGGTTCGGTTGGGGCTTAGACATGGAATGAACTCCGTATGCCTAAGCCAACCCACGAAACGAGCGTGCGGGTGTCACGGGCTCTGACCTTAGACTCAGAAATCGTGCGGCCTTAGGCTTGGAATCTCCTTCTTTATGCCTAAGTCAGCCTAAAACACAAGCGTGCAGGCACTAGAACAATGGGAAGGGCTGATTACGCAAGTTAAAGAGAAACAGGATAAAAAGACAGAATTCTATAAATGCTCTTGTATTCACTGAAACAGAAGTGTTTGATGGTGTATAAATAAGGGTGGAGCAGGCCTCTATTTATAGTTGAGGCTCCAGCTAAAACTTAATGGCATATCCCTAGAATAAAGGCTAAAATCATGGGATTATACAGATTACAATCAATCAGGATGCTAACTCCTGATTTTCAGGGTCAACCAAATCTGCCAGGATGCTCCATCTGATCCTGCTTGCTTCCAGAAGCTTCCCTTGCGTGTCCAGCACCTTGGGCCCTTCTGGATGTGGTATGGTAGCTTGTATGCCAGGCCTTGGTCTCACGGGCTGGCCTGCAAGTTGGGCGGGCATTCTGAACTCGTTTGCTAGGCTTTGTGCACAGATACCCACCAGCACGCCTGTTCTGCGGGCCTTAACCTCTGGCTTGCCTGCTGGAGTGCCTGATGTGCGTGGCGCGCCCACCTAGGGTGTGACATTCTCCCCCACCTAATTGCGTAACGCCCTCGTTGCATCTTCTACATGGAACTACCTAATCTAGTCCCTGAACTGCCATAAGTCATCTGCTGGTTCCCAACTCGCCTCACTATCTGGAAGTCCCTTCCAGGGTACCAAGTACTCTTGTCTTGGCTAATAATTCTTCCGTCTCACCTTTCGATCAGCTATGATGCTGTGGACCTCCTTCTCATATGAGGCCCTTGCTCCCAATGGTGCATGCTTTGACTCTGCCTGTCCTGGATCTCCCTCATCGGCTTAAGCATGCTCACATGGAACGTCGGGTGTACCCTTGGCTTGGGTGGCATATCTAGCTTGTAGGCAACCTTGCCTACCCTCTTGACTACTCGAAAAGGTCCCTCATACCTTCAGACTAGGCCTTTGTGCAGCCCCCTATGGTGCATAATGGGATGCAGCTTCACCAACACCAAGTCTCCAACCTGGAACTGCACGTCTCGCCTATTCTGGTCTGCCTACTTCTTTGACCTCTTGGCCATCTTGTGTAGACAAACTCTGGCCAAGTCAGTTTGCTCTTACCATGCCTTGGCAAACTTGTATGCTGCTAGATTCGGCCCTGTATAACCTACAGCAATCGAACCGGGTGTTAGTGGTTGTTGCCCTGTCACAACCTCAAATGGGCTCTGGTTCGTTGCCTCGCTCCTTTGCAAGTTGTAGGAAAACTGTGCAATATCTAGTAGCTTTGGCCAGTCCCTTTGTGTGGCACTCACATAGTGCCTGAGGTAGATCTCCAATAGTCCATTTACTCGCTCTGTCTGCCCATCGGTCTGCGGATGCATGCTGGTGGAAAAGTTCAAGTCTGACCCTAACAGCTTGAACAACTCAGTCCAGAACCTGCCCGTGAAACGCCCATCCCGATCACTAACAATGGTCCTCGGCACTCCCCAGTACTTAACCATGTTCTTCAGGAACAATCGAGCTGCCTCCTTGGCTGGGCACTAATTGGTTGCTGGAATGAAGATTCCATACTTGGAAAACCTGTCCACCACTACCATGATGCTTCCAAACCCTTCTGCTTTGGGTAGACTGACTATAAAGTCCAGAGAAACACTCTCCCATGGTCGCTCTAGCACTGGCAATGGCTCTAAGAGACCCCTTGGTTTCTTGAGCTCCACCTTGTCCTGTTGGCACACAAGATAAGTCTTCACATAGGCCTCCACATCATCCTTCATGTGTGGCTAGTAGTACCGGTCCTCGATCAGCGCTAGGGTGCGGCTCACTCCGGGGTGTCCAGCCCATCTTGAATCATGGCATTCTTCCAAAACTTCCTTGCGGAGCTTCTCGTGCTATAGCACAAATAGTCTACTGCCCCTAGTGTACAACAACCCATCCTACAACCAAAATTGCCTAGTTTTACCTTGTTGGGCGTACTCCATCAAAGCCTTGGCTGTAGGATCATGTGCAAGTCCCTCCTTGATGCGTGGCACCAGTGACCCCTCTGGTTGGCTAATGGCAGCAAGGTTAGTCTTTCTGCTCAAGGCGTCTGTCACTAGGTTCGCCCGTCCTGGCTTGTACTCCATCTGAAAATCAAATTCTGCAAGAAAATCTTACCATCTCGCCTACTTAGGGGACCACTTCTTCTGCGTCTGGAAGGAGCTGGTCGCCACATTGTCCGTCCTCACCATGAACCTCGACCCCAACAAGTAATGGCGCCAAGTGCGCAAGCAGTGTACCACTGTAGTCATCTCCTTTTCATGGACCGTGTACTTACATTCAGTCTCGTTCAGCTTCTTGCTCTCGAACGCGACTGGACATCTCTCCTGCATCAACACGCCCCTTATGTACCTCATACGGCTTGGCATGGTCTAGCAAGGCCAAGACTGGCTCCTCGGTCACAGCCTACTTCAACCTATCAAAGGCTTCCTGGCACCCTGCGCTCCACTCCCATGCTCTCCCTTTCTTGAGTAAGTCAGTCAATGGCGTGGCTATTGCTGAGTGACCTTTAATGAAGCGCCTGTAGTAGTTAACCAGCCCAAAGATTGATCTCAACTCAATGACCTTGGCTGGTGGTTGCCACTCCAGGATGGCGTGTTTCTTGCCTTTATCCATGCATATCCTGCCACCTTCCACTATGTGGCCTAGGAACGGGATCTCTTGCTGGGCGAATAAGCACTTCTCCCTCTTGAAAAATAGCTTGTGCCCCTGTAACACCTCGAACACTTGTCTTAAGTGGTCTACATGCTCTCCCAAAGTCTGGCTGTAGATCATAATGTCATCCAAATAAACCATAACAAATCGATCAAGGAACGACTGAAGTACCTTGTTCATAAGGATGCAAAATGTTGTTGGAGCGTTCGTGAGTCCGAAAGGCATCACCAAGAACTCATACGAACCATACCGAGTGACACATGCTGTCTTTGGCTCATCTCCCTCCGCGATCCTAACTTGATAGTAGCCCAACCTCAAATCCAGCTTGGTGAACCACCTTGCACTCCCAAGTTGATCGAACAAGTCCGCAATGAGTGGGATGGGGTACTTGTTCTTGATGGTTAGCTTGTTCAAAGCCCGGTAGTCTATGCATAGTCGCAATGACCCATCATGCTTGCGCTGGAATATAACCGGTGCACCATAGGGCACCTTCGATGGCCTGATGAAGCCAGCATCAACTAACTCTTTGAGCTGCTTCCTCAACTCTTCCAACTCTAGTGGAGACATTCGGTAAGGGGCTCTAGCTAGTGGCTTGGCCTTGGACACCAGCTCGATCTTGTAGTCCACCTCCTTCTTAGGTGGTAGCTTGTTAGGCAGCTTTGCGGGCATCACATCACTAAAGGTCTTTAGCACCTTTAGCACCTCCAAGGGTGACTAAATCTCTTTCTCCCTTGGTTCATCATATTTCAGGGCTGCCAAGAAGGTGTCTTCTTGTCTGCTTATCGCTTTGGCAAATTGGATCGCTGACACCACCTGTGACCCAACTCTGGACCCTCTCCTCAATGGCACTAGGCATTGGCACCGTGCATCCAAGATGCAAACACAATCGGTAAAAGGCACAAAGAGGGTGTTAATTCAAACAAGGAAATCAACCCAATCACAAACTCATAGTCATCAAGAGGTATTACCTCTATGGTCTCCTTGCCTTTCTAGTCTCCAAGCTACAACTCCACTCCCCGTGCTACTCCAATGGCTGGAACCTTCTTCGAGTTCATCGTTTTGATGGTACCAGTCCTTTTCTGCACCTTTAGTCCGAGCTTCCAGGCTCCATCACCTGAAATAAAAAGATGTAAGGCACCTGTGTCCACCAGTGCGCTCACCTTCTGACCCATAACCATTAGATCCGCAAACATCAAGCCCTTTGGCTTACGGCTCCCCTTACTCTGGACAGCATTAAGCACCAACGACCCAAGCTTTGTTGCCCCTAACTCTAGCTCCTCGTCAGACTCCTTGTCTACAGCAGCCAGTTTGCCCTTCTGCGGGTACTGCGTGCTATGTGGCTCCCTCCACATAGGTAGCATGCTATTGGCTCTCGGTCCCCTTTTGCTTTCCACTTACTTGCTGGTGGCTTCCTCTCGCCATCCTTGGTTGAATGGTCTCGATCTCCATCTTTGGACTCCCAATCACGGTCCTTCCCCTTGGACTGTTTGTTTTAGTCCCTATTGTCCTTGCCCTTACCCTTGGGCTTGGTAGACTCAAACTTGTTCAGAGGCTTGAACTCTATCAAGGCCTCGGCAGTAGTCATGGCTTTAGCCAAGTCATGAACTCCTCTCCTTTGTAGCTCATGCTTCACCCACGGCTTCAGCCCATCCATGAAAGCAAATAAGGCATCCTTCTCACCTAGATCCGAGATCTGTAACATCAGTTCAGAGAATTTTTGGACATACTCCCTTATGTCCCCTTACTGGCTCAGCCTGTGCAACTTTGCCGATGCCTCATCATCGACATACTTCGGGTAAAATTGTTCTCTGAACTCTTTTCGAAACTCTACTCAGGTTCCAATCTTGGCACTCCCACGCCTGACATCATCACACCTGTGCCTCCACCACAATAAGGCTACATCAGTGAGATACATAGCAGCGGTGCTTACCTTTATCACCTCGTCTTGCATGCCCATGGCCTGGAAGTACTGCTCCATACCCCATAGGTAGTTGTCTACTTCCTTGGCTGCCCTAGTCCCTTGAAGTCCTTAGGCTTGGGGACATCCAATCTGGACTTGGACACTCCAGCAAACATGCCATTCCCAATGGCAGTCTTGCAAGCAACGAGCTCACTGGCAAGCTTCTCCATTCGCTGGCGCATGGCCTCCATGCCATCGCACAAGGTCAGCACTTCAGCCTCCAAGGTCTGATTCTTTCGGGTGAACACGTCCATGCCTTTGTTGAGAGCAGCTTTCAGCTTACTTTGGATCTCCTCCCCCATGGAGTCTAGCGACGCAATGTGAGTCTCTACCTCCTCAAGCTTCTCCCCCATGTTGCCTACGGTCACCTCCACCTTGGCCAGCCTACCGTCCATGGTAGACCAGATATCTCTAGAACTAGCTTTCTCGCCTCTTCCACACCCATGCTCCTAGGCCTCTAGTTGTTGGCTAGCAACGTCGCTTTGGGATGCCATCTCCTCAATCACGATCTAACCTGCACAACACAAACACAGAATTAAACACGCTCTGATACCAACTGTCACGGGCTCTGACCTTAGACTCAGAAATCATGCGACTTTAGGCTTGGAATCTCTTCCTTTATGCCTAACTCAGCCTAAAACACAAGCGTACGGGCACTAGAACAATGGGAAGGGCTGATTACGCAAGTTAAAGAGAAATAGGATAAGAAGACAGAATTCTGGAAATGCTCTTGTATTCACTGAAAAGAAGTGTTTGATGGTGTACAAATGAGGGTGCAGTTGCCCTCTATTTATAGTTGAGGCTCCAGCTACAACTTAATGGCATATTCCTAGAATAAAGCCTAAAATCATGGGATTATACAGATTACAATCAATCAGGATGCTAACTCCTGATTTTTAGGGGCAACCAAATCTGCCAGGATGCTCCAACTGATCCTGCCTGCTTCCAAAAGCTTCCCTTGCGTGTCCAACACCTTGGGCCCATTTGGATGTGGTGTGGGCAGCTTGTATGCCAGGCCTTGGTCTCATGAGCTTTGCGTACACATACCCACCAACACGCCAGGTCTGTGGGCTTTAACCTCTAGCTCGCCTGCTAGTGCACCTGATGTGCCTGACGCACCCAACCAGGGCATGACACTGGCGCTCAGCCGGTCGGAAAGGAAGAATGTGCAAGCCGAGGATTGGCCCGGTCCCCCTCTATGTGCTACCTATCCTGCTGCTGGTCCTGATGCCACAACCCTTGGTCTGATCTGATCCTAGACTGGGAAAGAATTCCGTATGCTTAGACTGGGGATGAACTCCGTATGCCTAAGTCAACCCACGAAACGAGTGTGCGGGCGCTGAGCCGGCCTGAGAGGCATAATGCACAAGTCAGGGATTGGCCCGGTCCCCCTCTACGTGCTGCCGGTCCCGCTGCCACAACCCTCACTCTGGCTGGGGCTTAGACATCAAATGAACTCCATATGCCTAAGCCAACCTACGAAATGAGTGCGCGGGTGCTCAGTCGATCGAAGAGGCAGAATGCGTAAGCCGGGGATCAGCCTGGTCCCCCTACGTGCTATAGATCCTACTACCGTAACCCTCAGTCTGGTCCGATCTTAGACTGGGAATGAACTCCGTATGCCTAAGTCAACCCACGAAATGAGCGTACGGGCATTGAGCGGGCCGAAGAGGCATAATGCACAAACCGAGGATCGACCCGGTCCCCATCTACGTGCTGTCGATCCCGCTGCCACAACCCTCGGTCCGACTGGGGCTTAGACATGGAATGATCTCCCTATGCCTAAGCCAACCCACAAAATGAACGTGCAGGTGCTCAGTCGATCGGAGAGGCAGAATATGCAAGTCGGGGATCAACCCGGTCCCCCTTGCGTGTTACCGATCCCACTGCCACAACCCTCATTATGGCTGGGGCTTAGACATGGAATGAACTCCCTATGCGTAAGCCAACCCACGAAACGGGCGTGTAGGGCACTCAGTCGGTCGAAGAGGCAGAATATGCAAGCCGGGGATCGATCCGATCCCCCCTGCATGCTGTCGATCCTACTGTCATAACCCTCGATCCGATCTGATCTTATACTGGGAATGAACTCCGTATGCTTAGATTGGAGATGAATTTCGTATGCCTAAGTCAAACCATGAAACGAGCGTGCAGGCTCTCAACCGGTCGAAAAGGTCGTCCGAAGAGGCATAATGCACAAATCAAGGATCAGCTCGATCCGCCTCTACGTGCGATCGATCTCGCTGTCGGTCCTGCTGCCACAACCCTCAGTCCGACTGGGCTTAGACATTGAATGAACTCCGTATGCCTAAGCCAACCCACGAAACGAACGTACGGGCGCTCAGTCGATCGGAGAGGCAGAATGCGCAAGCCGGGGATCGGTCTGGTCCCCCCTGCGTGCTACCGATCTCGCTGCTGGTCCTGCTGTCACAACCTTCGGTCCAGTTCGATCTTAGACTGGGAATGAACTCTGTATGCTTAGACATGGAATGAACTCCGTATGCCTAAGCCAACCCATGAAACGAGCGTGCGGGCGCTCAGTCGACTGGAGAGGCAGAATGTGCAAGCTAGGGATCGACCCGATCCCCCCTGCGTGTTGTCGATCCTACTGGCGTAACACTCGGTTCGGTCCAATCTTAGACTAGGAATGAACTCCATATGCCTAAGTCAACCCACGAAACGAGCGTGCAGGTGCTGAGCCGGTCGGAGAGGCATAATGCGCAAGCTGAGGATCGGCCCGGTCCTCCTCTACCTGTTACCGATCCCACTGCCACAACCTTCGGTCCGGCTAGGGCTTAGACATGGAATGAACTCCCTATGCCTAAGCCAACACACGAAACGGGCGTGCGGGCACCCGGCCGGTCGGAGAGGCAGAATGTGCAAGCCGGGGATTGGCTCGGTCCCCCCTGCGTGCTGTCAATCCTGCTACTGTAACCCTCGATCCGATCTGATCTTAGACTGGGAATGAACTCCGTATGCTTAGACTGGGGATGAACTTCGTATGCCTAAGTCAACCCAAGAAACGAGCGTGTGGGCGCTCAACGGACCAGAGAGGCAGGATGCGCAAGCCGGGGATCGAATGGGTGGTAGGTGGGTTCAAGCACATCTTCATATTTCTGCCATGCCAATGCCATTTCTATGGCTTGTAAATTCATACAATTTTCCCCTACGCCTTCATGTGAAGTTTCGTGGCAAGACGACCCGTTTTCTATTTTTCATGATTTTCAAAACTTTTTATGGTTCGGGATTTTTTAAAATTTTTTTAGAAAGAGTTTTATCCCCAAATTTGGTAGAGGTGATACTTGTATTTTTGTTGGCATGCACAAAACAATTCAGCTAAAAACTCGAAGTGGAGAAGATTTTGTGACCGTTTGAAAAAAGTGTCCTCATTTTAGACACTTTAATGGCTACTGGCAGCAAACCTATAAAATCTCAAATGCTCTTTAAGGGGGTGTGAGTTCTCAAGGTTTGATAAGGGATAAGGGGCCAACATAAGGGCCAAGTGTCACACCCTAGGCGGGTGCGCTAGGCACATCAGGTGCACTAGCAGGCGAGCCAGAGGTTGAGGCCCGCAGACCAGGCGTGCTGGCGGGTATCTGCACGGAAAGCCTAGCAAATGAGTTCAGAACGCCCGCCCAACTTGCCGGCCAGCCTGTGAGACCAAGGCCTGGTAGACATGCTGCCCGCATCACATCCGAAAGGGCCCAAGGTGCAGGATCAGCAGCAGCATCCTGGCAGATTTGGTTGACCCTGAAAATCAGGAGTTAGCATCCTGATTGATTGTAATCTGTATAATCCCATGATTTTAGCCTTTATTCTAAGGATATTTCCATTAAGTGTAAGCTAGAGCCTCAACTATAAATAGAGGGCTGTTCCTCCCTCATTTGTACACCATCAAACACTTCTGTTTCAGTGAATATAAGTGCATTTCCAGAATTCTACCTTCTTATCCTGTTTCTCTTTAACTTGCGTAATCAGCCCTTCCTATTGTTCTAGTGCTTGTACGCTTGTGTTTTAGGCTGACTTAGGCATAAAGGAGGAGATTCCAAGCCTAAGGCCGCACAGTTTCTGAGTCTAAGGTCAGAGCCCATGACAGTTGGTATCAGAGCAAGTTTGATTCTGCATGTTTGTGTTGTGCAGGTTAGAGGAGATGGCATCCCAAAGTGACGCTACTAACCAACAACTAGAGGCCCAGGAGCATGGGCTTGGAAGAGGGAGGAAAGCCAGTTCTAGAGATATCTGGTCTACCATGGATGGTAGGTTGGCCAAGGTGGAGGTGACCATGGGCGACATGGGGGAGAAGCTTAAGGGGGTAGAGACTCACATTGCATTGCTAGACTCCATAGGGAAGGAGATCCAAAGTGAGCTACAAGCTGCTCTCAACAAAGGCTTGGACGTGTTCACCAAAAAGAATCAAACCTTGGAGGCTGAAGTGCTGACCTTGAGCGATGGCATGGAGGCCATGCGCCAGCGGATGGAGGAGCTTACCAGTGAGCTCATTGCTTGCAAGACTACCATTGGGAATGGCATGTTTGTTGGAGTGTCCAAGTCTAGATTGGATGTCCCCAAGCCTAAGGAGTTCAAGGGGACTAGGGCAGCCAAGGAAGTAGATGACTACCTTTGGGGTATGGAGCAGTACTTCCAGGCCATGGGCATACAAGATGAGGCGATAAAGGTAAGCACCACTGTTATGTATCTCACTGATGTAGCCTTATTGTGGTAGAGGCGTAGGTGTGATGATGTTAGGCATGGGAGCGCCAAGATTGGAACCTTGGCAAAGTTCCAAAAGGAGTTTAGATAACAATTTTACCCGGAGTATGCCGATGATGAGGCACGGGCAAAGTTGCGTAGGCTGAGCCAGCAAGGGGACATAAGGGAGTATGTCCAAAAATTCTCTGAACTGATGCTACAGATCTCAGATCTAGGTGAGAAGGACGCCTTATTTGCTTTCATGGATGGGCTAAAGCCATGGGTGAAGCATGAGCTACAAAGGATAGGAGTTCATGACTTGGCTAAAGCCATGACTACTGTCGAGGCCTTGATAGAGTTCAAACCTCTGAACAAGTTTGAGTTTACCAAGCCTAAGGGTAAGGGTAAGGACGATAGGGATCAAAAGAAGCAATCCAAGGGGAAAGACCGTGACCGGGAGTCCAAGGATGGAGATCAAGACCATTCAACCAAGGATGACGAGAGGAAGCCACCAGTAGGCAAGTGGAAAGCAAAGGGGGACCGAGAGCCACTAGTATGCTACTTATGTGGAGGGAGCCACATAGCGTGCAATTACCCGTAGAAGGGCAAGCTGGCTGCTGTAGACAAGGAGTCTGATGAGGAGCCAGAGTCAGGGGCAGCAAAGCTTGGGTTGTTGGTGCTCAATGCTATCCAGAGTAAGGGGAGCCGTAAGCCAAAAGGCTTGATGTTTGCGGATCTGATGGTTACAGGTCAAAAGGTGAGTGCATTGGTGGACACATGTGCCTCACATCTTTTTATTTCAGGTGATAGAGCCCGGAAGCTCGGACTAAAGGTGCAGAAAGGGACTGGTACCATCAAAATGGTGAACTCCAAGGAAGTTCCTACCATTGGAGTAGCGCGGGGAGTGGAGTTGCAGCTTGGAGACGGAAAGGCAAGGAGACCATTGAGGTAATACCCCTTGACGACTATGAGTTTGTGATTGGGTTGGATTTCCTTGTTCGGATTAACACCCTCCTTGTGCCTTTTGCCGATTGTGTTTGCATCTTGGATGCACAGTGCCAATGCCTAGTGCCATTGAGGAGAGGGTCTGGAGTTGGGTCGTGGGTGGTGTCAGCCATCCAATTTGCCAAGGCGGTAAGCAAACAAGAAGACACCTTCTTGGCAGCCCTTAAATATGATGAGCCAAGGGAGAAGGAGACCGAGTCACCCTTGAAGGTGCTAAAGGTGCTGAAGACCTTTAGTGATGTGATGCCCGCAAAGCTACCTAGCAAGCTACCACCTAAGAGGGAGGTGGACCACAAGATCGAGCTGGTGTCCGAGGCCAAGCCACCAGCTAGAGCCCCTTACCGAATGTCTCCACCAGAGTTGAAAGAGTTGAGGAAATAGCTCAAAGAGTTAGTTGATGCTAGCTTCATCAGGCCATTGAAGGCACTTATGGTGCACCGATTCTATTTCAGCGTAAGCATGATGGGTTGTTGTGGCTGTGCATAGACTACCGGGCTTTGAACAAGCTGACCATCAAGAACAAGTACCCCATCCCACTCATTGCGAACTTGTTCGATCAACTTGGGAGTGCAAGGTGGTTCACCAAGCTGGATTTGAGGTCAGGCTACTATCAAGTCAGGATCGCAGAGGGAGATGAGCCAAAGATAGCATGTGCCACTCGGTATGGTTCGTATGAGTTCTTAGTGATGCCTTTCAAATTCATGAACGCCCCAGCAACATTCTGCACCCTTATGAACAAAGTACTTCAGTCATTCCTTAATCGGTTTGTTGTGGTTTATTTGGATGACATTGTGATCTACAGCCAGACTTTGGGAGAGCATGTAGACCACTTGAGATAGGTGTTCAAGGTGTTACGGGTGCACAAGCTGTTTGTCAAGAGGGAGAAGTGCTCATTCGCCCAGTAGGAGATCTCGTTCCTTGGCCACATAGTGGGAGGTGGTAGGATATGCATGGATGAAGGCAAGATACACGCCATCCTGGAGTGGCAATCGGTAACCAAGGTCACTAAGTTGAGAACGTTCCTTGGGCTGGTCAACTACTACAGGTGCTTCATCAAAGGTCACTCAGCAATAGCCACGCCATTGACTAACTTGCTCAAGAAAAGGAAAGTATGGGAGTGGAGCGCAGGGTGCCAGGAAGCCTTTGATAGGTTGAAGCGGGCTGTGATCGAGGAGCCAGTCTTGGCCTTGCCAGACCATGCCAAGCCATATGAGGTGCATACGGATGCATCAGACTTTACCGTAGGGGGTGTGTTGATGCAGGAGGGACATCCAGTCGTGTTCGAGAGCAAGAAGCTGAACGAGACTGAGTGTAAGTACACGATCCAAGAGAAGGAGATGACTGCAGTGGTGCACTGCTTGTGCACTTAGTGCCATTACCTGTTGGGGTCAAGGTTCATGGTTAGGACGGACAATGTGGCGACCAGCTACTTCCAAACGCAAAAGAAGCTGTCCCCCAAGCAGGCGAGATGGCAAGATTTTCTCATGGAATTTGATTTCCAGATGGAGTACAAGCCGAGGTGGGTGAACCTAGTGGCAGACGCCCTGAGCATGAAGGCTAACCTTGCTGCCATTAGCCAACTAGAAGGGTCACTGGTGCCGTACATCATGGAGGGACTTGTGCATGATCCTACAGCCAAGGTTTTGATAGAGTATGCCCAGCAAGGTAAGGCTAGGTGGTTTTGGTTGCAAGATGACTTGCTATACACCAGGGGAAGTAGACTATTTATGCCATAGCACGGAAAGCTCCGCAAGGAAGTTTTGCAAGAATGCCATGATTCAAGGTGGGCTAGACACCCCGGAGTGAGCCGTACCTTGGCATTGATCGAGGATTGGTACTACTGGCCACTCATGAGGGATAATATGGAGGCCTATGTAAAGACTTGTCTTGTGTGCCAACAGGACAAGGTGGAGCTCAAGAAACCAGACGGTCTCTTGGAGCCATTGCTAATGCCAGAGCGACCATGGGAGAGTGTTTCTCTGCACTTTATAGTCAGTCTACCCAAAGCAGAAGGGTTTGGAAGCATCATGGTAGTGGTGGATAGGTTTTCCAAATATGGAATCTTCATTCCAGCAACCAAGGAGTGCCCAGTCGAGGAGGCAGCTCGATTGTTCCTGAAGAACATGGTTAAGTACTGGGGAGTGCCGAGACCATTGTTAGTGATCGGGATGGGCTTTTCACGGGCAGGTTCTGGACTGAGTTGTTCAAGCTGTTGGGGCCAGACTTGAACTTTTCCACCAGCATGCATCCGTAGATCGATGGGCAGACAGAATGAGTGAACGGACTATTGGAGGTCTACCTCAGGCACTATATGAGTGCCACACAAAAGGACTGGCCAAAGCTGCTAGATATTGCGCAGTTTTCCTACAACTTGCAAAGGAGCGAGGCAACAAACTAGAGCCCATTTGAGGTTGTGACAGGGCAACAACAACTAACACCCGATTTGATTGCTGGAGGTTATACAGGGCCAAATCCAATAGCATACAAGTTTGCCAAGGCATGGCAGGAGCAAACTAACTTGGCCAGAGTTTGTCTACACAAGGCGGCCAAGAGGTAGAAGAAGTGGGCAGACTAGAATAGGCGGGACGTGCAGTTCCAGGTTGGAGACTTGGTATTGGTGAAGCTGCATCCCATTGTGCACCATAGGGGGCTGCACAAAGGCCTAGTCCGGAGGTATGAGGGACCTTTTCGAGTAGTCAAAAGGGTAGGCAAGGTTGCCTACAAGCTGGATATGCCACCTAAGTCGAAGGTACACCCGGTGTTCCATGTGAGCATGCTCAAGCTGTTCTATAAGGATGAGGGAGATCCAGGATGGGCAGAGTCAAAGCGTGCACCATTGGGAGCAAGGGCCTCATATGAGAAGGAGGTCCACAGCATCATAGCTGATCGGGAGGTAAGACGGAAGAACTATCAGCCAAGACAAGAGTACTTGGTGCGCTAGAAGGGACTTCCAGACAGTGAGGTGAGCTGGGAACCAACAAATGACTTATGGTAGTTCAGGGACCAGATCAGGCAGTACCATGCAAAAGACGTAATGAGGGCATTGTGCAATCAGGTGAGGGAGAATGTCACGCCCTGGATGGGCACGCCAGGCACATCATGCGCACCAGCAAGTGAGCCAGAGGTTGAGGCCTGTAGACCAGGCGTACTGGTAGGTATCTGCATGCAAAGCCTAGCAAACGAGTTTAGAACACCCGCCCAACTTGCAGGCCAGCCCGTGAGACCAAGGCCTGGCATACAAGCTGCCCACACCACATCCAGATGGGCCCAAGGTGCTGGACACCCAAGAGAAGCTTCTGAAAGCAGGCAAGATCAGCAGCAGCATCCTGGCAGATTTGGTTGACCCTGAAAATCAGGAGTTAGCATCCTGATTGATTGTAATTTGTATAATCCCATGATTTTAGCCTTTATTCTAGGGATATTGCCATTAAGTGTAAGCTGGAGCCTCAACTATAAATAGAGGGCTGCTCCTTCCTCATTTGTATACCATCAAACACTTTCGTTACAATGAATACAAGAGGATTTCCAGAATTCTACCTTCTTATCCTGTTTCTCTTTAACTTGCATAATCAGCCCTTCCCGTTGTTCTAGTGCCCATACGCTTGTGTTTTAGGTTGACTTAGGCATAAAGGAGGAGATTCCAAGCCTAAGGCCACACGGTTTCTGAGTCTAAGGTCAGAGCCCATGACACAAGTACCAGCACCCATCGCACATCATGTGCGCACACCCCCCTGGCCCCACCAATCACCGAAACCCCCAATGCCGCCGGTTAAGCTCTCTAACGATGCTCCGACGATGGTGCCCCGGTTGAAAAAAATACGGCACCAGCACATGCCCGAGCCCAACATGTGCACCGTGGCTCAAAATCTTAGGCTGGGAATGAACTCCGTTTGCTTAGACATGGAATGAACTCTGTATGCCTAAGCCAACCCACGAAATGAACGTGCGGGCGCTCAGTCGGCCGAAGAGGTAGAATGCGTAAGTCGGGGATCGACCCGATCCCTCCTGCGTGCTGTCGATCTTGCTACCATAACCCTTGGTCCAGTTTGATCTTACACTGGGAATGAACTCCGTATGCATAAGTCAACCCACGAAACGAGCGTGCAGGCATTGAGCCGGCCGAAGAGGCATAATACGCAAGGTGGGGATCGGCCCGATCCCCCTCTGCATGCTGTCGATCCCGTGCCACAACCCTCGATCTGGCTAGGGCTTAGACATGGAATGAACTCCCTATGCCTAAGCCAACCCATGAAACGGGCGTGCGGGTGCTCAACCGGTCGGATAGGCAGAATACACAAGCTGGGGATCAGCCCAGTCCCCCCTGCGAGCTACTGATCCTACTGTCGCAAACCTCGATCCAATTCGATCTTAAACTGGGAATGAACTCTATATGCTTAGACTGGGGATAAACTCCGTATGCCTATGTCAACCCATGAAACGAGCGTGCGGGTGCTTAGCCCGTCGAAGAGACTGACCGGAGAGGCATAATGCGTAAGTTGGGGATCAGCCCGGTCTCCCTCTACGTGCTACCGATCCCGCTGCCGGTCCTGCTACCACAACCCTCGGTCCGATTGGGGCTTAGACATGGAATGAACTCTGCATGCCTAAGCCAACCCACGAAAAGAGCATGCGGGCACTCAATCGATCAGAGAGGCAAAATGCATAAGCTAGGGATCGGCTCGGTCCCCCCTGCATGCAGCCGATCCTACTGCTGCTCTTGCTACCGTAACCCTCGATCCAGTCTGATCGGTTCGGTCTGATCTTAGACTGGGAATGAACTCCATATGCTTAGAAATGGAATGAACGTCGTATGCCTAAGCCAACCCATGAAACGAGCGTGCGGGCGCTCAGCCGGTCGGAGAGGCAGAACGTGCAAGCCAGGGATCGACCCGGTCCTCCCGACGTGCCGTCGATGCTGCTGCCGTAACCCTCAGTCCAGTCTGATCTTAGACTGGGAATGAACTCCGTATGCCTAAGTCAACCCACGAAACGAGCGTACGGTGCAAGCCGAGGATCGGCCAGATCCCCTTCTGCGTGCTACCGGTCCCATGCCATAACCCTCGATCCGACTGGGGCTTAGACATGGAATGAACTCCCCATGCATAAACCAACCCATGAAACAGGCATGCGGGAGCTCAGCCGACGGGAGAGGCAGAATGCGCAAGCCGGGGATCGACCCAGTCCCCTCTGCGTACTGTCGATCCTGCTGTCGCAACCCTCGGTCCGATCCAATCTTAGATTGGGAATGAACTCCATATGCTTAGATGGGGGATGAACTTCATATGCCTAAGTCAACCCATGAAACGAGCGTGCGAGCGCTCAATCGAACAGAGAGGCAAGATGCACAAGCCGGGGATCGAATGGGTGGTAGGTGGGTTCAAGAAAATCTTCATATTTCTGCCTTCGCAATGCCATTTTTGTGGCTTGTAAATTCATACAATGGTCCCCTAAGCCTTCATGTGAAGTTTCGTGGCAAGACGACCCGATTTCTATTTTTCACGATTTTTGAAACTTTTACGGTTCGTGATTTTTTAAAATTTTTTTAGAAAGATTTTTGACCCCAAATTTGGTAGTGGTGATCCTTGTATTTTTGTTGAACTGTACAAAAAAATTTAGCTAAAAACTTGAAGTGGAGAAGATTTTTTGACCGTTTGAAAAAGTGTCCCCATTTTAGACACTTTAGTGGCTATTGGCAGCAAACCTATAAAATCTCAAATGCTCTTTAAGGGGGTGTGAGTTCTCAAGGTTTGATGAGGGATAGGGGGCCAATATAAGGGCCAAGTACCAGCACCCATCACACATCATGTGCGCACAGCCCCCCGGCCCCCCCGATCACCGTAACCCCCAATGCCACCGGTTAGCCTCTCTGGCGATGCTCCGGCGATGGTGCCCCGAGGGAAAAAAATGAGGCACCAGCAAATGCCGAGCCCAGCATGTGCACCGTGGCTCAAAATCTTAGACTGGGAATGAACTCTGTATGCTTAGACACAGCATGTGAACCATGGCTCAAAATCTTAGACTAGGAATGAACTCCGTATGCTTAGACATGGAATGAACTCCGTATGCCTAAGCCGACCCATGAAATGAGCGTGCGGGCACTCAGTCGGTCAGAGAGGCAAAATACGCAAGCTGGGGATCGGCCCGGTCTCCCCTTGTGTGCTGTCGATCCTGCTATCGCAGCCCTCGATCCGGTCCGATCTTAGACTGGAATGAACTCCGTATGCATAAGTCAACCCATGAAACGAGCGTGCGGGTGCTGAGCCGATCGAATAGGCATAATGCACAAGCCAGGGATCGACCCGATACCCCTCTGCGTGCTACCGGTCCCGTTGCCACAACCCTCGGTCCGACTGGGGCTTACACATGGAATGAACTCCCTATGCCTAAGCCAACCCATGAAACGAGCATGCGAGCACTCAGCCGGCCGAAGAGGTAGAATACGCAAGTCAAGGATCGACCCGGTCCCTCCTACGAGCTACCGATCCTACTGTCGCAACCCTTGATCCTATCTGATCTTAGACTGGGAATGAACCCCATATGCTTAGACCGGGGATGAACTCCGTATGCCTAAGTCAACCCACGAAACGAGCGTACGAGTGCTCAGTTGGCCGGAGAGGCATAATCAATAAGCCGAGGATCAAGCCGGCCCCTCTCTGCATGCTGTCGATCCCGTCGCCGGTCCTGCTACCATAACCCTCAATCCGGCTAGGGCTTAGACAGGGAATGAACTCCGTATGCCTAAGCCAACCCACGAAACGAGCGTGCAGGTGCTCAGTCAGCTGGAAAGGTAGAATGCGCAAGCCAGGGATCGACCCGCTCCCCTCTGCGTGCTGTCGATCCTGCTACTGGTCCTGCTATCGCAACCCTCGATCCGGTCCGATCTTAGACTGGGATGAACTTTGTATGCTTAGACTGGGGATGAACTCCGTATGCCTAAGTCAACCCATGAAACGAGCGTGCGGGCGCTCAGCCGACCGGAGAGGTCGATCAAAAAGGCATAATGCGTAAGCCAAGGATCAACCCGGTCCCCCTCTGTGTGCTGTCGATCCCGCTACCGGTCCTACTGCCACAACCCTCGGTTCGACTGGGGCTTAGACATGGAATGAACTCCGTATGCCTAAGTCAACCCATGAAACGAGTGTGTAGACGCTCAACCGACCGGAGAGGCAAAATGCACAAGCCGTGGATCGGCCCGGTCCCCCCCTGCATGCTATCAATCCTGTGCTAGTCCTACTGCCGCAACCCTCGGTCCGATCCGATCTTAGACTGGGAATGAACTTCGTATGCTTAGACATGGAATGAACTCCGTATGCCTAAGCCAAGCCACGAAACGAGCGTGCGGGTGCTCAGTCGGCCGGAGAGACAGAATGCACAAGCTGGGGATCGACCCGGTCTCCCCCTGCGTGCTATCGATCTTGCTGCCGTAACCCTCGATCTCATCTGATCTTAGACTAGGAATGAACTCTATATGCATAAGTCAACCCATGAAACGAGCGTACGGGCGCTGAGCCGATCGGAGAGGCATAATGCGCAAGTTGAGGATCAACCCGGTCCCCCTCTACGTGCTGCCGGTCCCGCTGCCACAACCCTCGGTCCGACTGGGGCTTAGACATGGAATGAACTCCCTATGCCTAAGCCAACCCACGAAACGGGCGTGCAGGCGCTGAGCCGGTCGGAGAGGCAGAATGCGCAAGCCGAGGAACGGTATAGTCCCCCCTGCGTGCTGTCGATCCTGCTGCCGCAACCTTCAATCTGGTTCGATCAGAGACTGGGAATGAACTATGTATGCTTAGACTGGGGATGAACTTTGTATGCCTAAGTCAACCCACGAACGAGTGTGCGGGCGCTCAGTCGACCAGAGAGGCAGGATGCGTAAGCCGAGGAATGAACGGGTGGTAGGTGGGTTCTAGCACATCTTCATATTTCTACCATGCCAATGCCATTTTTATGGCTTGTAAATTCATACATGGTCCCCTAAGCTTTCATGTGAAGTTTCATGGCAAGACAACCCGTTTTCTATTTTTCATGATTTTCCAAACTTTTTACGGTTCGAGATTTTTTAAAATTTTTTTAGAAACAGTTTTGTCCCCAAATTTGGTAGAGGTGATCCTTGTATTTTTGTTATCATGCACAAAAAACTCGAAGTGGAGAAGATTTTGTGACCGTTTGAAAAAAGTGTCCCCATTTCAGACACTTTAATGCCTAGTGATAGCAAACCTATAAAATCTCAAATGCTCTTTAAGGGGGTGTGAGTTCTCGAGGTATGATGAGAGATAGGGGGCCAATATAAGGGACAAGTACCAGCACCCACCGTACATCATGTGCGCACACCCCCCGGGCCACCCAATCATCGGAACCCCCAATGCCGCCGGTAAGGCTCTCCGGCGATGCTCCGGCGATGGTGCCCTGGGCGAAAAAAAAATGCGGCACCAGCACATGCCCGAGCGCAGCATGTGTACCATGGCTCAAAATCTTAGGCTGGGAATGAACTCCGTATGCTTAGACATGGAATGAACTCCGTATGCCTAAGCCAACCCATGAAACGAGCGTGCGGGCGCTCAGCCGGTCGAAAAGGCAGAATTCGCAAGTCGAGGATCGACCCGGTCCCCCTGCATGCTGTCGATCCTGCTGTCGTAACCCTCGGTCTGGTCTGATCTTAGACTGGAATGAACTCCGTATGCATAAGTCAACCCATGAAACGAGCGTGTGGGCGCTGAGCCAACCGAAGAGGCATAATGCGCGAGCTGAGGGTCAGCCCGATCCCCCTCTGCATGCTGCCGGTCCTGCTACCACAACCCTCGATCCAATTGGGGCTTAGACATGGAATGAACTCCGTATGCCTAAGCCAACCCGTGAAACGGGCATGCGGGTGCTCAACCGGTTGGAGAGGCAGAATGCGCAAGTCAAGGCTCGGCCCGGTCCCCCTGCGTGTTGCAGATCCTACTACCGCAACCCTCGGTTTGGTTTGATCTTAGACTGGGAATGAACTACATATGCATAGACTGGGGATGAACTCCGTATGCATAAGTCAACCCATGAAACGAGCGTGTGGGCGTTGAGCCGGCCGAAGAGGCATAATGCGCAAGCCCGGGATCGACCCGATCCCCCTCTGCGTGCTGCCGGTCCAACTACCACAACCCTCGGTCTGGCTGGGGCTTAGACATGGAATGAACTCCCTATGCCTAAGCCAACCCACGAAAGGGGCGTACGGGCGCTCAGCCGGTCGGAGAGACAGAATGCACAAGCCGAGGATCGACCCGATCCCCCTTACGTGCTACCAATCCTGCTATCGCAACCCTCGGTCCGGACCAATCTTAGACTAGGAATGAACTCCGTATGCTTAGACATTGAATGAACTCTGTATGCCTAAGTCAACCTAAGCGAGCAGGCGCTCAGTCGACCAGAGAGGCAGGATGCGCAAGCCGAGGATCGAACGAGTGGTAGGTGAGTTCAAGCACATCTTCATATTTCTACCATGCCAATGCCATTTTTATGGCTTGTAAAGTCATACAATGGTCCCCTAAGCATTCATGGGAAGTTTCGTGGCAAGACGACCTGTTTTTTATTTTTCACGATTTTCCAAACTTTTTACGGTTGGGGATTTTTTAAAATTTTTTTAGAAAGATTTTTGTCCCCAAATTTGGTAGAGGTGATCTTTGTATTTTTTTTGGCGTGCACAAAAAAATTCAGTTAAAAACTCGAAGTGGAGAAGATTTTGTGACCGTTTAAAAAAGTGTCCCCATTTCAGACACTTTAATGGCTGCTAGCAACAAACCTATAAAATCTCAAATGCTCTTTAAGGGGGTGTGAGTTCTCGAGGTTTGATGAAGGATAGGGGGCCAATATAAGGGCCAAGTACCAGCACCAATCGCACATCATGTGCACACACCCCCCGGCCCCCCCAATGCCGCCGGTTAGGCTCTCCGGTGATGCTCCGGCGATGGTGCCACGGGCGAAAAAAATGCAGCACCAGCACATGCTCGAGCCCAGCATGTGCACCGTGGCTCAAAATCTTAGACTGAGAATGAACTCCATATGCTTAGACATGGAATGAACTCCGTATGCCTAAGCCAACCCATGAAACGAGCGTGCGGGTGCTCAGCCGACTGGAGAGGCAGAATGCACAAGTCGGGGATCGGCCCGGTCCCCCCTGCGTGCTGTCGATCTTGCTACCGCAACCCTCAGTCCGGTCTGATCTTAGATTGGGAATGAACTCCGTATGCCTAAATCAACCCACGAAACGAGCGTACGGGCGCTGAGCCGGCCGTAGAGGCATAATGCGCAAATTGGAGATCGGCCCGATCCCCCTCTACATGCTGTCGGTGCCGCTGCCACAACCATCAGTCTGGCTGGGGCTTAGACATGGAATGAACTCCCTATGCCTAAGCCAACCCATCAAACGGGTGTGCGGGGGCTCAACCGATCGGAGAGGCAGAATGCGCAAGTCGGGGATAGGCCCAATCCCCCCTGCCTGCTGTCGATCCTATTGCTGTAACCCTCGGTCCGGTCTGACCTTAGACTGGGAATGAACTTCATATGCTTAGACTGGGGATGAATTCCATATGCCTAAGTCAACCCACGAAATAAGCGTGCGGGCGCTGAGCCGGCTGAAGAGGCATAATGCGCAAGCTGGGGATCGGCCCAGTCCCCCTCTGCGTGCTATCGGTCCCGCTGCCACAACTCCTGGTCCGACTGGGGCTTAGACATGGAATGAACCCCCTATGCCTAAGCCAACCCACGAAACGGACGTGCGGGCGCTCAATCGGCGGGAGAGACAAAATGCGCAAGCCGGGGATCGGCTCGGTCCCCCCTACGTGCTATCGATCCTACTGCGTAACCCTCGGTCCGGTTCGATCTTAGACTGAAAATAAACTCTGTATGCTTAGACTAGGGATGAACTCCGTATGCCTAAGTCAATCCACGAAACGAGCGTGCGGGCGCTCAACCGAACTGAGGGGCGATCGAAGAGGCATAACGCGTAAGTTAGGGATCAGCCTGATCCCCCACTGCGTGCTGTCGATCCCGTTACCGGTCCTGCTGCCACAACCCTCAGTTCGGCTGGAGCTTAGACATGGAATGAACTCCACATGCCTAAGCCATCCCATGAAACAAGCGTGTCAGCTCGGTCCCCCTGCGTGCTATCGATCCTGTTGTCGCAACCCTCGGTCTGGTTCGATCTTAGACTGGGAATAAACTCCGTATGCTTAGACTGGGGATGAACTCCGTATGCCTAAGTCAACCCATGAAACGAGTGTACGGGCACTCAACCGACCGGAGAAACCGATCGAAGAGGCATAATGTGCAAGCTGGGGCTTAGCCCGGTCCACCTCTGCATGCTGTCGATCCCGCTGCCGATCTTGCTGCCACAACACTCGGTCCGACTAATGCTTAGACATGGAATGAACTCCGTATGCCTAAGTCAACCCACGAAACGAGTGTGCAGGCACTCAGCCAGCTAGAGAGGCAGAATCCGTAAGTCGGGGATCGGCCTGATCCCCTCTACGTCCTGTCGATCCTGTTGCTGCAACCCTCGGTCTGGTCTGATCTTAGACTGGAAATGAACTCCATATGCTTAGACTGGGGTTGAACTCCGTATGCCTAAGTCAACCCATAAAACATGCACACGGGAGCTCAACCGGCCAGAGAGGTTGGTCGAAGAGGCATAATACGCAAGCCGGGGATCAGTTTGGTCCCTCTCTACGTGCTATCGATCTCGCTACCGGTCCTGCTGCCACAACCCTCGGTCCGACTGGCGCTTATACATGGAATGAACTCTGTATGCCTAAGCCAACCCATGAAACGAGCGTGCGGGTGCTCAATCGGCCGCAGAGGTAGAATGCGCAAGCCGAGGATCGATTTGGTGCCCCCCTGTATGCTGTCGATCCTGCTGTTGGTCCTGCTGTCGCAACCCTCGATTCGGTCCGATCTTAGATTGGGAATGAACTCCGTACACTTAGACATGGAATGAACTCCGTATGCCTATGCCAACCCATGAAACGAGCATGTGGGCGCTCAGTCTACCGGAGAGGCAGAATGCGTAAGTCGGGGACTGACCCGATCCTCCCTTGCATGCTGTCGATCTTACTGCCGCAACCCTCGATCCGATCCGATCTTAGACTGGGAATCAACTCCGTATGCCTAAGTCAACCCACGAAACGAGCGTGCGGGTACTTAGCCAGCCGAAGAGGGATAATGCGCAAGCTGGGGATCGGCTCGATCCCCCTCTGCGTGCTGCCAGTCCCGCTGACACAATCCTCAGTCTGACTAGGGCTTAGACATGGAATGAACTCCCTATGCCTAAGTTAACCCACGAAACGGGCATACGGGCGCTCAGCCGGTCAGAGAGGCAGAATGCGCAAGCCAGGGATCGGCCCGGTCCCCTCTGGGCACTATCGATCCTGCTACCATAACCCTCAGTCTGGTTTGATCTTAGACTGAGAATGAACTCTGTATGCTTAGATTGGGGATGAACTCCATATGCCTAAGTCAACCCACGAAACGAGTGTGCGGGCGCTCAGCTGACCAGAGAGGCAGGATGGGTAAGCCGGGGATCGAACGGGTGGTAGGTGGGTTCAAGCACATCTTCATATTTCTGCCATGCCAATGCCATGTTTATGGCTTGTAAATTCATAAAATGGTCCCCTAAGCCTTCATGTGAAGTTTCGTGGCAAGACGACCCGTTTTCCATTTTTCACAATTTTCAAAACTTTTTACGATTCGGGATTTTTTAAAAATTTTTTAGAAAGAGTTTTGTCCCCAAATTTGGTAGAGGTGGTCCTTGTATTTTTATTGGCATGCACAAAAAAATTCAGCTAAAAACTCGAAGTGGAGAAGATTTTGTGACCGTTTGAAAAAAGTGTCCCCATTTTAGACACTTTAATGGCTACTAGCAGCAAACCTATAAAATCTCAAATGCTCTTTAAGGGGGTGTGAGTTCTTGAGGTTTGATGAGGGATAGGGGGCCAATATAAGGGCCAAGTACCAGCACCCATCGCACATCATGTGCGCACACCCCCCGGCCCCCCAATCGTCAGAACCCCCAATGCCGCCGGTTAGGCTCTCCGGTGATGCTCCGACGATGGTGCCCCGGGCAAAAAAAATGTGGCACCAGCACATGCCCGAGCCCAGCATGTGCACCATGGCTCAAAATCTTAGACTGGGAATGTACTCCGTATGCCTAGACATGGAATGAACTCCATATGCCTAAGCCAACCCACAAAACGAGCGTGCGGGTGCTCAGCCGACCGGAGAGGCAGAATGCGCAAGCTGGGGATCAACCCAGTCCCCCCTGTGTGTTGTCATCCTGCTACTGTAACCCTCAGTCTGATCCGATCTTAGATTGGGAAAGAACTCCGTATGCATAGGTCAACCCACGAAACGAGCGTGTGGGCGCTGAGGCGATCGAAGAGGCATAATGCGCAAGCTGGGGATCGACCCGGTCCCCCTCTGCGTGCCGCTGGTCCCGCTGCCACAACCCTCGGTCCGACTAGGGCTTAGACATGGAATGAACTCCCTATGCTAAGCCAACCCACGAAATGGGCGTGCGGACGTTTAGCCGGCCGAAGAGGTATAACGCGCAAGCCGGGGATCAGCCCGGTCCCCCCTGCATGCTGTCGATCCTACTGTCGCAACCCTCGGTCCGACCTGATCTTAGACTGGGAATGAACTCCTATGCTTAGACTAGGGATGAACTCCGTATGCCTAAGCCAACCCACAAATTGAGCGTGTGGGCGTTCAGCCGACCAGAGAGGTAGGATTTTGTGACCATTTGAAAAAAGTGTCCTCATTTCAAACACTGTAATGGCTACTGGCAGCAAACCTATAAAATCTCAAATGCTCTTTAAGGGGGTGTGAGTTCTCGAGGTTTGATGAGGGATAGGGGCCCAATATAAGGGCCAAGTACTAGCACCCATCGCACATCATGTGCGCACACCCCCACCCCCCATTGTCAGAACCCCCAATGTTGTCGGTTAGGCTCTCCGATGATGCTCCGATGATGGTGCTCGGGCGAAAAAAATGCAGCGCCGCACATGCACGAGCCCAGCATGTGCACCGTGGCTCAAACTCTTAGACTGGAATGAACTCTGTATGCTTAGACATTGAATGAACTCCGTATGCCTAAGCCAACCCACGAAACGAGCGTGCAGGCGCTCAGCCGGCCAGAGAGGCAGAATGCGTAAGCCGGGAATCAAACAGGTGGTAGGTGGGTTCAAGCACATCTTCATATTTCTACCATGCCAATGCCATTTTTATTTCTTGTAAATTCATACAATGGTCCCCTAAGCCTTGATGTGAAGTTTTTTGGCAAGACGACCCGTTTTCTATTTTTCACAATTTTTGAAACTTTTTACGGTTCGAGATTTTTTAAAATTTTTTTAGAAAGTGTTTTGCCCCCAAATTTTTGTTGGCATGCACAAAAAAATTCAGCTAAAAACTCGAAGTGGAAAAGATTTTGTGACCATTTGAAAAAAGTGTCCCCATTTTTAGACACTTTAATGGCTACTGGCAGCAAACCTATAAAATCTCAAATGCTCTTTAAGGGGGTGTGAGTTCTCGAGGTTTGATGAGGGATAGGCAGCCAATATAAGGGCCAAGTACCAGCACCCGTTGCACATCATGTGCGCACACCCCCCGGTCCCCCCAATCACCGGAACCCCCAATGCCGCCGGTTAGGCTCTCTGGCGATGCTCCGGCGATGGTGCCCCAAGCGAAAAAAATGCGGCACCAGCACATGCCCGAGCCCAGCATGTGCACCGTGGCTCAAAATCTTAGACTGGGAATGAACTCCGTATTCTTAGACATGGAATGAACACCGTATGCCTAAGCCAACCCATGAAACGAGCTTGCGGGCACTCAGTCGATCGGAGAGGCAGAATGTGCAAGTCAGGGATCAGCCCGATCCCCCCCTACGTGCTGTCAATCCTGCTAACGTAACACTCGGTCCGGTCTAATCTTAGACTGCGAATGAACTTCGTATGCATAAGTCAACCCATGAAATGAGCGTGCGGGTGCTAAGCCGACTGAAGAGGCATAATACGCAAACCAGGGATCGGCCCGACCCCTCTACGTGTTGCCAGTCCCGCTACCACAACCCTCAGTTCAACTGGGGCTTAGACATGGAATGAACTCCCTATGCCTAAGCCAACCCACGAAACGAGCGTGCAGGCACTCAGCCAATTGGAGAGGTATAATGCGCAAGCCGGGGATCGACCCGGTCCCCCTTGCGTGTGTCAATCCTCCAACTGGTCCTGCTGTCGCAACCCTCAATCCGATCTGATCTTAGACTGGGAATCAACTCCGTATGCTTAGACATGGAATAAACTCCGTCTGCCTAAGCCAACTCATAAAACGAGCGTGCAGGCGCTCAACCGGCTGAAGAGGTAGAATGCGTAAGTCGGGGATCGGCCCGACCCCCCTACGTGCTGTCGATCCTATTGCGCAACCCTCGATCCGGTCCGATCTTAGACTGGGAATGAACTCCGTATGCCTAAGTCAACCCATGAAACGAGCGTGCGGGCGTCGAGCCGACCGGAGAGGCATAATGCGTAAGCTGAGGATCGACCCAGTCCCCCTCTACGTGCTGCCAGTCTCACTGCCCCAACCCTCGGTCTGACCAGGGCTTAGACATGGAATGAACTCCCTATGCCTAAGCCAACCCACAAAACAGGCGTATGAGTGCTCAACCGGCCGGAGAGGCAAAATGCGCAAGCCGAGGATCAGCCCGGTCCCCCCTACGTGCTATCAATCCTGCTGCTACAAACCTCGATCCGGTCTGATCTTAGACTAGGAATGAACTCCATATTCTTAGACTGGGGATGAACTTCGTATGCCTAAGTCAACCCACAAAACGAGTGTGCGGGCGCTCAACCGACCAGAGAGGCAGGATGCGCAAGCCGGGGATCGAACGGGTGGTAGGTGGGTTCAAGCACATCTTCATATTTCTGCCATGCCAATGCCATTTTTATGGCTTGTAAATTCATACAATGCTCCCCTAAGCCTTCATGTGAAGTTTCGTGGCAAGATGACCCGTTTTATATTTTTCACGATTATTGAAACCTTTTGTGGTTCAAGATTTTTTAAAATTTTTTTAGAAAGCATTTTGTCCCCAAATGTGGTAGAGGTGATCCTTGTATTTTTGTTAGCATGCATAAAAACTTTCAGCTAAAAACTTGAAGTGGAGAAGATTTTGTGACTGTTTGAAAAAAGTGCCCCTATTTCAAACACTTTAATGGCTACTGGCAGTAAACCTATAAAATCTCAAATGCTCTTTAAAGGGGTGTGAGTTCTCGAGGTTTGATGAGGGATAGGGGGCCAATATAAGGGCCAAGTACTAGCAGCCATTGCACATCATGTGCGCACACCCCCAGCCCCCCCAATCATCGGAACCCCCAATGTCGTCGGTTAGGCTCTCCAGTGATGATCCGACGATGGTGCCCCGGGCAAAATAAATGCGGCACCAGCATATGCCCAAGCCCAACATGTGCACCGTCGCCCAAAATCTTAGCTAGGAATGAACACCGTATGCTTAGACATGGAATGAACTCCGTATGCCTAAGCCAACCCACAAAACAAGCGTGCGGGCACTCAGTCGACCGGAGAGGCAGAATGCGCAAGCTGGGGATCGGCCCGGTCCCTCCTACGTGTTGTCGATCTTGCTACCGCAACCCTCGGTCCAGTCCGATCTTACACTGGGAATGAACTCCGTATGCATAAGTCAAACCACGAAACAAGCGTGCGGGCGCTGAGCCAGTCGAAGGGGCATAATTCACAAGCCGGGGATCAGCCTGATCCCCCTGCACGTGCTACCGGACCTACTGCCACAACCCTCAGTCCGGCTGGGGCTTAGACATGGAATGAACTCACTATGCCAAAGCCAACCCACGAAACGAGCGTGCGGGCGCTCAGTCGGTCGGAGAGGCAGAATGTGCAAGCCGGGGATCGGCCCGATCCCTCCTACGTGCTGTCTATCCTGCTACCGGAACCCTTGGTCCGATCTGATCTTTGACTAGGAATGAACTCTGTATGCCTAAGTCAAACCACGAAATGAGCGTGCGAGCGCTGAGCTGGTTGAAAAGGCATAATATGCAAGTCGGGGATCGGCCTGGTCCCCCTCTGCGTGCTGTCAGCCCCGCTGCCACAACCCTCGGTCTGGCTAGGGCTTAGACATGGAATGAACTCCCTATGCCTATGCCAACCCACGAAACGGGCATGTTGGTGCTCAGCCGACCGGAGAGGCAGAATCCGTAAGCCAGGGAATGGCCCGGTCCCCCTTCCGTGCTATCGATCCTGCTGCCGTAACCCTTGGTCTGGTCTGATCTTAGACCGAGAATGAACTCCGTATGCTTAGACTGGGGATGAACTCCGTATGCCTAAGTCAACCCATGAAATGAGCGTGCGGGCGCTAAGCCTACCGGAGAGGCCGGTTGAAGAGGCATAATGCGTAAGCTGAGGATCAACCCGATCCCCCTCTGTGTGCTACCGATCCCGCTGCCGATCCTGCTGCCACAACCCTCGGTCCGACTGGGGCTTAGACATGGAATGAACTTCGTATGCCTAAGCCAACCCACGAAATAAGCGTGCGGGCGCTCAACCGACCGGAGAGGCAGAATGCGCAAGCCACGGATTGGCCTGATCCCCCCTGCGTGCTATCAATCCTATGCTAGTCCTGCTGCCGCAACCCTCGATCCGATCCGATCTTAGACTGGGAATGAACTTCGTATGCTTAGACATGGAATGAACTCCGTATGCCTAAGCCAAGCAACGAAACGAGCATGCGGGTGCTCAGCCGATCGGAGAGGCAGAATGCGCAAGCTGAGGACCGGCCCGGTTCCCCCCTACGTGCTGTCGATCCTGCTACCGCAACCCTCACTCCGGTTCGAACTTAGACTAGGAATGAACTCCATATGCATAAGTTAACCCATGAAACGAGCGTACGGGCGCTGAGCCGGTCGGAGAGGCATAATGCGCAAGTCGGGGATCAACCCGATCCCCCTCTGTATGCTGCCAGTCCCGCTGCCACAACCTTCGGTCCGGCTGGGGTTAGACATGGAATGAACTCCCTATGCCTAAGCCAACCCACGAAACGGGTGTGCGGGCACTCAGCCGACCGGAGAGGCAGAATGCGCAAGCCGGGGATGGGCCTAGTCCCCCCTGTGTGCTGTCGATCCTGCTGTCGCAACCTTCGGTCTGGTCTGATCAGAGACTGGGAATGAACTCCGTATGCTTAGACTGGGGATGAACTCCGTATGCCTTAGTCAACCCACGAAACGAGTGTGTGGGCGCTCAGTCGACCAGAGAGGCAGGATGCACAAGCCGGGGAATGAACGGGTGGTAGGTGGGTTCAAGCACATCTTCATATTTTTGTCATGGCAATGCCATTTTTATGGCTTGTAAATTCATACAATGGTCCCCTAAGCCTTCATGTGAAGTTTCATGGCAAGACAACCCGTTTTCTATTTTTCATGATTTTCCAAAATTTTTGCGGTTCGGGATTTTTTAAAATTTTTTTAGCAAGAGTTTTGTCCCCAAATATGGTAGAGGTAATCCTTGTATTTTTGTTAGCATGCACAAAAACTTTCAGCTAAAAACTTGAAGTGGAGATGATTTTGTGACTGTTTGAAAAAAGTGCCCCCATTTCGGACACTTTAATGGCTACTGGCAACAAACCTATAAAATCTCAAATGCTCTTTAATGGGGTGTCATAATGTCTAGATCCGGGGATCTATCGCTAGACATTGACTTTTAGGGAGTCGCCACCAATCTTTTTTGTCTAGGTGCGATTGGCCACCTGTGGAATCTGTCCTTTTAGGGAACACCTAAGTTTAAGGGTCCCTAGAAGAATAGGTTCAGGTCTACAAACCAGAACAGGGTTTAGGAGTTCGATTACGTGTGAGGAAGGTTATAGCACCCTCACAACGCCCATCAAAAGATGGTACCAGCTTAAATTTATGTTATCCAAAAGCCTTAAAATTTTACCAAGTAATTAATTATTGGAAAATTTTCTCAATTGACTCTAATACTTTTAGCAGAAAATTGAGAAAATTCTCTCACCTCAAGAGTATGCAAGAAAAACTACTGTTTCACTTACAAAGGCTCCGTCGTCGGATTAGTTAAAGAAAAATCAAAATAAAAAATCAAAATAGAAAGGAATGAAAGAATGATTTTTTTTTGTGTAGGGACAATTGATACTTTCAACTTTTCCCCAAAAATATTTTTTTTGAAATTTCGATTTTCAAGGAAAATTGATACTTTCAACTTTTCCTCAAAAATCCTTTTTTTTTTGAAAATTTATTTCTAAGGAAAATTGATACTTTCAACTTTTTCCCAAAAATATTTTTTTGAAAATTTATTTTATTATTTTTTTTAAAGAAAATTGATACTTTCAACTTTTCCCTAAAAATATTTTTTTGGAAATTTTGATCTTTAAGGAAAATTGATACTTTCAACTTTTCCCCAAAAATATTTTTTGAAAATTTATTTTATTATTTTTTTTAAAGAAAATTGATACTTTCAACTTTTCCCTAAAAATATTTTTTTGGAAATTTTGATCTTTAAGGAAAATTGATACTTTCAACTTTTCCTCAAAACCCTTTTTTTAAATTTTATTTTTAAGGAAAATTGATACTTTCAACTTTTCCTCAAAACCTTTTTTTTGGAAATTTTATTTTTAAGGAAAATTGATACTTTCAACTTTTCCCCAAAAATATTTTTTTTTTGGAAATTTTGATTTTTATTTAAAGAAAATAGAATAATAAAATAAAAAAAATGAAAGTGAAAATAAATAAAAATAAAAATAAAATAAAGATAAAAAGAATGTTAAATAAACCTAATCTAATAAATAAATAAAATAAAAAAAACAAATAAACAAATAAATGAAAAAAAAAAAACCTGGAGCGGCTCGGATCGAGGCTCGGCTCGGCTCGGCTTGGAGGAGGGGCAGCACGCGTGGGTCAGGAAAGCGGGTCGACGCTCAGGTTGGGTACGGTTCGGCAAAACGCGCGGATCCTCTGGTTACTTAAGGCCAAAACGACGTCGTTTTGGGAGGGTATAAAAGGCAATCCCCTTCGTTTTTCGGCAGAACGCTCCTCCCATCTCTCTCTCTTCTTCCCTTTTCCTCTCCTTTCTCTCTAAAAGCTGAAGAACACCGGTGTCGGATTCTGGAAAATGTCGTCGGAATCTGGAAACTTCGCCGGAAGTTGGCCGAAATACCACCGATTTTTGGGATTCTTCGCCGAAAACTGGGCAGGTGGCCGGAAACTTCAATGTTCACCGGAATTGTTACCGAAAAATTCAAATTTCACCGAAATTTTAGCCGGAATCTGGAAATTTCCCAGAAATTTCCAGAAAAATTTTTTGCCAAAAATTTCTAAAAATTTTTTCTCACCCCCAAAACACTCCTAAACTTTTTCTAGCTTTCTATACGCCTCCTTTTCTCTCAAATCAGTAGCTTTGCTTACTGTTTTTCCCTCTGTTTCATCTGTTCCGAAGGGTCCCTTTTATAAGGATTGATTAGGAGTTCCTGATCAATCCCAATTCCTCCTTGGACGGGAATTCAATCTTTGAATCCAACTGGACTCTTCTGATTGAATTCTCATTCCCAGTGGGATTCTTCAACTTCAATCTCAGCCCTCCAAAAATCAAAATAAAAAAACTAGATAATTAGAAAAGATAAATAAAAAATTATTATAGGATAAATAAAAAAAATAATATCAGATATATAATTAGATAAATAAAAATACAAAAATAAATAAAATAAAAGATAAAAAATAATAAAAAATATATATTACTAATAATACATAAATAATAAAAACATAGGATATACATAAAATATAAAATAAAATAAAAATAAAAATAAAAATGACAAAGATAAAATTGAACCTACCCATTTGGACCAAGCCCAATTAATCTGGGCCTGGACCAAATTGGGTGCCTACATGGGGTGTGAGTTCTCGAGGTTTGGTGAGGGATAGGGGGCCAATATAAGGGCCAAGTACTAGCAGCCATCGCACATCATGTGCGCACACCCCCCCGGCCCCCCAATCATCGGAACCCCCAATGCCGTCGGTTAGGCTCTCCGGTGATGCTCCGACGATGGTGCCCTGGGCAAAATAAATGCGGCAGCAGCACATGCTCGAGCCCAACATGTGCACCGTGGCTCAAAATCTTAGCTAGGAATGAACACCGTATGCTTAGACATGGAATGAACTCCGCAAGCCTAAGCCAACCCACGAAACGAGCGTGCGGGCACTCAATCGACCGGAGAGGTAGAATGCGCAAGCTGGGGATCGACCCAGTCCCCCCTACGTGCTGTCGATCCTGCTGCTGCAACCCTCGATCCAGTCTGATCTTACACTGGGAATGAACTCCGTATGCATAAGTCATCCCACGAAACAAGCGTGCGGGCGCTGAGCCGGTCGAAGGGGCATAATTCGTAAGTCGGGGATTAGCCCGATCCCCCTGTACGTGCTGCCGGTCCTACTGCCACAACCCTCAGTCTGACTGGGGCTTAGACATGGAATGAACTCACTATGCCAAAGCCAACCCATGAAACGAGCGTGCGGGCACTCAGTCGGTCGGAGAGGCAGAATGCGTAAGTCGGGGATCGGCCCGATCCCCCTTGCGTGCTGTCGATCCTGCTACTGTAACCCTTGGTCCGGTCTAATCTTTGACTAGGAATGAACTCCGTATGCCTAAGTCAACCCACGAAACGAGCGTACGGGTGCTGAACTGGCTGGAGAGGCATAATACGCAAACCGGGGATCAACCCGGTCCCCTTCCACGTGCTGTCGGCCCCGCTGCCACAACCCTCGGTCTGGCTGGGGCTTAGACATGGAATGAACTCCCTATGCCTAAGCCAACCCCACGAAACGGGCATGCTGGTGCTCAGCCGACCGGAGAGGCAGAATGCGTAAGCCAGGGAATGGCCCGGTCCCCCTTTCGTGCTATCGATCCTGCTGTCGCAACCCTTGGTCCGATCTGATCTTAGACTGAGAATGAACTCCGTATGCTTAGACTGGGGATGAACTCCGTATGCCTAAGTCAACCCATGAAACGAGCGTGCGGGCGCTCAGCCGACCATAGAGGCCGGTCGAAGAGGCATAATTCGTAAGCCAAGGATCAACCCGATCCCCCTCTGTGTGCTATCGATCCAGCTGTCGATCCTACTGCCACAACCCTCGGTCCGGTTGGGGCTTAGACATGGAATGAACTCCGTATGCCTAAACCAACCCACGAAATGAGCGTACGGGCGCTCAACCGGCCGGAGAGGCAGAATGCGCAAGTCGCGGATCGGCCCGGTCCGCCCCTGCATGCTATCAATCCTGTGCTAGTCCTTCTGCCACAACCCTCGATCCGATTCGATCTTAGACTGGGAATGAACTTCGTATGCTTAAACATGCAATGAACTCCGTATGCCTAAGCCAAGCCACGAAACGAGCGTGCGGGTGCTCAACCGATCGGAGAGGCAGAATGCGCAAGCTGAGGACCGGCCCGGTCCCCCTTGTGTGCTGTCGATCCTGCTACCGCAACCCTCGGTCCGGTCCGATCTTAGACTAGGAATGAACTCCATATGCATAAGTCAACCCACGAAATGAGCGTACGGGTGCTGAGCCGGTCGGAGAGGCATAATGCGCAAGTCAGGGATCAACTCAGTCCCTCTCTGCATGCTGCCAGTCCCACTGCCATAACCCTCAATCCGGCTAGGGCTTAGACATGGAATGAACCCCCTATGCCTAAGCCAACCCACGAAACGGGCGTGCGGGCGCTCAGCCGGTCGAAGAGGCAGAAAATGCAAGCCGGGTATGGGCCTAGTCCCCCCTGTGTGCTGTCGATCCTATTGCCGCAACCTTCGGTTTGGTCTTATCAGAGACTGGGAATGAACTCCGTATGCTTAGACTGGGGATGAACTCCGTATGCCTAAGTCAACCCACGAAACGAGTGTGTGGGCGCTCAGTCGACCAGAGAGGCAGGATGCACAAGCCGTGGAATGAACGAGTGGTAGGTGGGTTCAAGCACATCTTCATATTTCTACCATGGCAATGCCATTTTTATGTTTTGTAAATTAATACAATGGTCCCCTAAGCCTTCATGTGAAGTTTCATGGCAAGACAACCCGTTTTCTATTTTTCATGATTTTCCAAACTTTTTGCCATTCGGGATTTTTTAAAATTTTTTTAGAAAAAGTTTTGTCCCCAAATTTGGTAGTGGTGATCCTTGTATTTTTGTTGGCATGCACAAAACAATTCAGCTAAAAACTCAAAGTGGAGAAGATTTTGTGACCATTTGAAAAAAGTGTCCCCATTTCAAACACTTCGATGGCTACTGGCAGCAAACCTATAAAATCTCAAATGCTGTTTAAGGGGGTGTGAGTTCTCGAGGTTTGTTGAGGGATAGGGGGCCAATATAAGGGCCGAGTGTCACACCCTGGGAGGGGCTCGCCAGGCACATCAGGTGCATCAACAGGCAAGCCAGAGGTTGAGGCCCACAGACCAAGCGTGCTGGTGGGTATCTACGCGCAAAGCCTAGCGTGCTACCGATCCTGCTGTTGAAACCCTCGATCCGGTCCGATCTTAGACTGGGAATGAACTCTGTATGCTTAGATTACGGATGAACTTCGTATGCCTAAGTCAACCCACGAAACGAGGGTGCGGGCTCTCAGCCGACCGAAAAGGTCGATCGGAGAGGCATAATGCGTAAGTCGAGGATCAGCCCGATCCCCCTCTACGTACTGTCGATCCTGCTGTCGGTCCTGCGACCACAACCCTCAGTCCGACTGGGGCTTAGACATGGAATGAACTCCGTATGCCTAAGCCAACCCACGAAAAGAATGTGCTGGCAGTCAGCCGACCGGAGAGGCAGAATACGCAATCCGAGGATCGACCTGGTCCCCCCTGCGTGCTGTCAATCCTTCTGCTGGTCCTACTACCACAATCCTTGGTCTGGTCTGATCTTAGACTGGGAATGAACTCCGTATGCTTAGACATGGAATGAACTCTGTATGCCTAAGCCCACCCACGAAACGAGCGTGTAGGCACTCAACCGACCGGAGAGGCAGAAAACGTAAGCCGGGGATCGGCCCGGTCCCTCCTGCGTGCTGTCGATCCTGCTACCGCAACCCTCGGTCCGATTTGATCTTAGACTAGGAATGAACTCTGTATACCTGAGTCAACCGACGAAACGACCGTTCGGGCGTTGAGCCGATCGGAGAGGCATAATGCGCAAATCGAGGATTAGCCTAGCCCCCCTCTGCGTGCTGCTGGTCCCACTGCCACAACCCTCTGTCTGATTGGGGCTTAGACATGGAATGAACTCCCTATGCCTAAGCCAACCCATGAAATGGGCATACGGGCGCTCAGCCGGTCGAAAAGGTAGAATGCGCAAGCCGATCACCCCTGCGTGCTACCGATCCTGCTGCCACAACCCTCAATTCGGTCCGATCTTAGACTCGGAATGAACTCCGTATGCTTAGACTGGGGATGAACTCCGTATGCCTAAGTCAACCCACGAAATGAGCGTACGGGCGCTCAGCCGACCAGAGAGGCAAGATGCGCAAATCGGGGATCGAATGCGTGGTAGGTGGGTTCAAGCACATTTTCATATTTCTGCCATGCCAATGCCATTTTTATGGCTTGTAAATTCATACAATGGTCCCCTAAGCCTTCATGTGAAGTTTCGTGGCAAGACGACTCGTTTTTTATTTTTGAAACATTTTACGGTTTGTGATTTTTTAAACTTATTTTAGAAAGAGTTTTGTCCCCAAATTTGGTAGAGGTGATCCTTGTATTTTTGTTGGCATGCACAAAAAAATTCAGCTAAAAAATCAAAGTGGAGAAGATTTTGTGACCATTTGAAAAAAGTGTCCCCATTTCAGACATTTTAATGGCTACTGGCAGCAAACCTATAAAATCTCAAATGCTCTCTAAGGGGGTGTGAGTTCTCAAGGTTTAATGAGGGATAGGGGGCCAATATAAGGGCCAAGTGTCACGCCCTGAGAGGGGCGCGCCAGGCACATCAGGCGCACCAGCAGGCGAGCCAGAGGTTGAGGCCCGTAAACTAGGCATGCTGGCGGGTATCTGCATGCAAAGCCTAGTAAACGAGTTTAGAACGCCCGCCCAACTTGCAGGCCAGCCCGTGAGACCAAGGCCTGGCATACAAGCTACCCGCACCACATCTAGAAGGGCCCAAGGTGCTGGACATGCAAGGGAAGCTTCTGGAAGCAGGCAAGATCAGCAGTAGCATCCTGGCAGATTTGGTTGACCCTGAAAATCAGGAGTTAGCATCCTGATTGATTGTAATCTATATAATCCCATGATTTTAGCCTTTATTCTAGGGATATTGCCATTAAGTGTAAGCTGGAGCCTTAACTATAAATAGAAGGCTGCTCCTCCCTCATTTGTACACCATCAAACACTTATGTTTCAGTGAATACAAGAGCATTTTTAGAATTCTGCCTTCTTATCATGTTTCTCTTTAACTTGGGTAATCAGCCCTTCCTGTTGTTTAGTGCCCGTAGATTGTGTTTTAGGTTGACTTAGGCATAAAGGAGGAGATTCCAAGCCTAAGGCCGTACGGCATGGTTTCTGAGTCTATGGTCGGAGCCCGTGACAGTTGGTATCAGAGCAAGTTTGATTCTACGTGTTTGTGTTGTGCATGTTAGAAGAGATGGCATCCCAAAGTGACGCTACTAACCAACAACCAGAGGCCTAGGAGCATTGGTGTGGAAGAGGGAGGAAAGCCAGTTCTAGAGATATCTGGTCTACCATGGATGGTAGGCTGGCCAAAGTGGAGATGACCATGGGCGACAAGGGGGATAAGCTTGAGGGGGTAGAGACTCACATTGCATCGCTAGACTCCATGAGGGAGGAGTTCCAAAGTGAGCTGCAAGCTGCTCTCAACAAAGGCTTGGACATGTTCACCCAAAAGAATCAGACCTTGGAGGCTGAAATATTGACCTTACGCGATGGCATGGAGGCCATGCGCCAACGGATGAAGGAGCTTACCAGTGAGCTCGTTGCTTACAAGATGCCATTGGGAATGGCATGTTTGCTGGAGTGTCCAAGTCCAAATTGGATGTCCCCAAGCCTAAGGAGTTCAAGGGGACTAGGGAGGCCAAAGAAGTAGATAACTACCTTCGGGGTATGGGGCAGTACTTCCAGGCCATGGGCATGCAAGACGAGGCAATAAAGGTAAGCACCGCTACTATGTATCTCACTGATGTAGCCTTATTGTGGTAGAGGCACAGGTGTGATGATGTCAGGTGTGGGCACACCAAGATTGGAACTTGGGCAGAGTTCCAAAAGGAGTTCAGAGAACAATTTTACCCGGAGTATGCCGATGATGAGGCGCGGGCAAAGTTGCGCAGGCTGAGCCAGCAAGGGGACATAAGGGAGTATGTCCAGAAATTCTTTGAACTGATGCTACAGATCTTGGATCTAGGTGAGAAAGCCACCTTATTTACTTTCATGGATGGGCTGAAGCTGTGGGTGAAGCATGAGCTACAAAGGAGAGGAGTTCATGACTTGGCTAAAGCCATGACTACTGCCGAGGCCTTGATAGAGTTCAAGCCTCTGAACAAGTTTGAGTCTACCAAGCCCAAGGGTAAGGGCAGGGACGATAGGGACCGAAAGAAGCAGTCCAAGGGGAAGGACCGTGATCAGGAGTCCAAGGATCGAGACTGAGACTGTTCAACCAAGGATGGCAAGAGGAAGCCATCAGCAGGCAAGTGGAAAGCAAAAGGGGATCGAGAGCCACTAGCATGCTACCTATGTGGAGGAAGCCACGTAGCGCGTAATTATCGCAAAAAGGCAAGCTGGCTACTGTAGACAAGGAGTCTGACGAGAAGCCAGAGTTAGGGGCAGCAAAGCTTGGGTCGTTGGTGCTCAATGTTGTCCAGAGTAAGAGGAGCCGCAAGCCAAAAGGCTTGATGTTTGCGGATCTGATGGTTGTGGGTCAGAAGGTGAGCGCACTGGTGGACACAGGTGCCTCACATCTTTATATTTTAGGTGATAGAGCCCGGACGCTATGACTAAAGGTGCAAAAAGGGACTGGTACCATCAAAACAGTGAACTCCAATGAAGTTCCAGCCATTGGAGTAGCGCAGGGAGTGGAGTTGCAGCTTGGAGACTGGAAAGGCAAGGAGACCATTGAGGTAATACCCCTTGACGACTATGAGTTTGTGATTGGGTTGGATTTCCTTGTTTAGATTAACACCCTCCTTGTGCTTTTTATCGATTGTGTTTGCATCTTGGATGCACAGTGCCAATGCCTAGTGCCATTGAGGAGAGGGTCTGGAGTTGGGTCGCAGGTGGTGTTAGCCATCCAATTTGCCAAGGTGGTAAGCAGACAAGAAGACACCTTCTTGGCAGCCCTGAAATATGATGAGCCAAGGGAGAAGGAGACCAAGTCACGCTTTGAGGTGCTAAAGGTGCTGAAGACCTTTAGTGATGTGATGCCCGCCAAGCTACCTAGCAAGCTACCACCTAAGAGGGAGGTGGACCACAAGATCGAGCTGGTGTTCGAGGCCAAGCCACCAGCTAGAGCCCCTTACCGAATGTCTCCACCAGAGTTGGAAGAGTTGAGGAAGCAGCTCAAAGAGTTAGTTGATGCTGGCTTTATCAGGCCATCGAAGGTACCTTATGGTGCACCGATTCTATTTCAGCGCAAGCATGATGGGTCGTTGTGGCTGTGCAGAGACTACCGGGCTTTGAACAAGCTGACCATCAAGAACAAGTACCCCATCCCACTGATTACGGACTAGTTCGATCAACTTGGGAGTGCAAGGTGGTTCACCAAGCTGGATTTGAGGTTAGGCTACTATTAAGTCAAGATCGCGAAGGGAGATGAGCCAAAGACAGCATGTGTCACTCGGTATGGTTCGTATGAGTTCTTGGTGATGCCTTTCAAACTCACGAATGCCCCAGCAACATTTTACACCCTTATGAACAAGGTAATTCAGTCATTCCTTGATCGGTTTGTTGTGGTTTATTTGGATGACATTATGATCTACAGCCAGACTTTGGGAGAGCATGTAGACCACTTGAGATAGGTGTTCGAGGTGTTGCGGGCACACAAGCTATTTGTCAAGAGGGAGAAGTGCTCATTCACCCAACAGGAGATCCCGTTCCTTGGCCACATAGTGGGAGGTGGCAGGATACGCATGGATGAAGGCAAGATACACGCCATCCTGGAGTGGCAACCGCCAACCAAGGTCATTGAGTTGAGATCGTTCCTTAGGCTGGTCAACTATTACAGGTGCTTCATCAAAGGTCACTCAGCAATAGCCACGTCATTGACTGACTTGCTAAAGAAAGGGAAAGCATGGGAGTGGAGTGCAGGGTGCCAGGAAGCCTTTGACAGGTTGAAGTGGGCTGTGATCGTGGAGCTAGTCTTGGCCTTACCAGACCATGCCAAGTCGTATGAGGTGCATACGGATGCATCAGACTTTGCCATAGGGGGCGTGTTGATGTAAGAGGGACGTCTAGTCGCGTTCGAGAGCAGGAAGCTGAATGAGACTGAGGGCAAATACACGGTCCAAGAGAAAGAGATGACTACAGTGGTGCACTGCTTGCACACTTGGCGCCATTACCTGTTGGGTCGAGGTTCATGGTTAGGACGGACAATGTGGCGACCAGCTACTTTCAAACGTAAAAGAAGCTATCCCCCAAGCACGCGAGATGGTAAGATTTTCTTACAAAATTTGATTTCCAGATGGAGTACAAGCCGGGGCGGGTGAACCTAGTGGCAGACGCCCTGAGCACGAAGGCTAACCTTGCTGCCATTAGCCAACCAGAGGGGTCACTGGTGCCGCGCATTAAGAAGGGACTTACGCATGATCCTACAGCCAAGGCTTTGATGGAGTACACCCTGTAAGGTAAGACTAGGTAGTTTTGGTTACAGGATGGCTTGCTGTACACCAGGGGTAGTAGACCGTCTGTGCCGTAGCACGGGAAGCTCCGCAAGGAAGTTTTGCAAGAATGCCATGATTCAAGGTGGGCTGGACACCCCAAAGTGAGCTGTACCTTGGTGCTGATCGAGGACCGATACTACTGGCCGCACATGAGGGATGATGTGGAGGCCTATGTGAAGACTTGTCTTGTGTGCCAACATGACAAGGTGGAGCTCAAGAAACCAGGCGATCTCTTGGAGCCATTGCCAGTGCCAGAGTGACCATGGGAGAGTGTTTCTCTGGACTTTATAGTCGGTCTACCCAAAGCAAAAGGGTTTGGAAGCATCATGGTAGTGGTGGATAGGTTTTCCAAGTATGGAATCTTCATTGCAACAACCAAGGAGTGCCCAGAGTATGCCGATGATGAGGCGCGGGCAAAGTTGTGCAGGCTGAGCCAGCAAAGGGACATAAGGGAGTATGTCCAGAAATTCTCTGAACTGATGCTATAGATCTTATATCTAGGCAAGAAGGATGCCTTATTTGCTTTCATGGATGGGCTGAAGCCGTGGGTGAAGCATGAGCTACAAAAGAAAGGAGTTCATGACTTGGCTAAAGCCATGACTACTGCCGAGGCCTTGATAGAGTTTAAGTCTCTGAACAAGTTTGAGTATACCAAGCCCAAGGGTAAGGGCAGGGATGATAAAGATCGGAAGAAGCAGTCTAAAAAGAAAGACCATGATCGAGAGTCCAAGGATGGAGACCGAGACCATTCAACCAAGGATGGCGAAAGGAAGCCACTAGCAGTTAAGTGGAAAGCAAAAAGGGACCGAGAGCCACTAGCATGCTACCTATGTGGAGGGAGCCACATAGTGTGCAATTACCCGCAGAAGGGCAAGCTGGTTGCTGTAGACAAGGAGTCTGACGAGGAGCCAGAGTCAGGGGTAGCAAAGCTTAGGTCGTTGGTGCTCAATGCTGTCCAGAGTAAGGGGAGTTGTAAGCGAAAGGGCTTGATGTTTACGGATCTAATGGTTACGGGTCAGAAGGTGAGTGCACTGGTGGACACAGGTGCCTCACATCTTTTTATTTCAGGTGATAAAGCCTGGAAGCTCTGACTAAAGGTGCAGAAAAGGACTGGTACCATCAAAATGATGAACTCCAAGGAAGTTTCAGCCATTGGAGTAGCGCGGGGAGTGGAGTTGCAGCTTGGAGATTGGAAAGGCAAGGAGACCATTGAAGTAATCCCCCTTGACGACTATGAGTTTATGATTGGGTTGGATTTCCTTGTTCGGATTAACGCCCTCCTTGTGCCTTTTACCGATTGTGTCTGCATCTTGGATGCACGATGCCAATGCCTAGTGCCATTAAAGAGAGGGTCTGGAGTTGGGTCGTGGGTGGTGTCAGCCAACCAATTTGCCAAGGCAGTAAGCAAACAAGAAGACACCTTCTTGGCAGCCCTGAAATATGATGAGCCAAGGGAGAAGGAGATCGAGTCACCCTTGGAGGTGCTAAAAGTGCTGAACACCTTTAGTGATGTGATGCTCGTAAAGCTACCTAGCAAGCTACCACCTAAGAGGGAGGTGGACCACAAGATTGAGCTGGTGTTCGAGGCCAAGCCACCAACTAGAGCCCCTTACCAAATGTCTCCACCAGAGTTGGAGGAGTTGAGGAAGCAGCTAAAAGAGTTAGTTGATGCTGGCTTCATCAGGCCATCGAAGGCACCCTATGGTGCATCGGTTCTATTTCAACGCAAGCATGATGGGTTGTTGCAGCTGTGCATAAACTACCAAGCTTTGAACAAGCTAACCATTAAGAACAAGTACCCCATCCCACTCATTGCAGACTTGTTCGATCAACTTGGGAGCGCAAGGTGGTTCACCAAGCTGGATTTGAGGTCAGGCTACTATCAAGTCAGGATCGCAGAGGGAGATGAGCCAAAGATAGCATGTGTCACTTGGTATGGTTCATATGAGTTCTTGGTGATGCCTTTCAGACTCACGAACGCCCCAGCAACATTCTGTACCCTTATGAACAAGGTACTTTAGTCATTCCTTGATCGGTTTGTTACGATTTATTTGGATGACATTGTGATCTACAGCGAGACTTTGGGAGAGCATGTAGACCACTTGAGACAGGTGTTCGAGGTGTTGCAGGCGCACAAGCTGTTTGTCAAGAGGGAGAAGTGCTCATTCGCCCAGCAAGAGATCCCGTTCCTTGGCCACATAGTGGGAGGTGGCAAGATACGCATGGATGAAGGCAAGATACATGCTATCCTGGAATGGCAATCGCCAGCCAAGGTCACTGAGTTGAGATCATTCCTTGGGCTGGTCAACTACTACAGGTGCTTCATCAAAGGTCACTCAGCGATAGCCACTTCATTGATTGACTTGCTAAAGAAAGGGAAAGCATGGGAGTGGAGCGCAGGGTGCCAGGAAGCCTTTGACAGGTTGAAGCGGGCCGTGACTGAGGAGCTAGTCTTGGCCTTACCAGACCGTGCCAAGCCGTATAAGGTGCATACGGATGCATCAAACTTTGCCATAGGGGGCGTGTTGATGCAGGAGGGACGTCCAGTCGCGTTTGAGAGTAGGAAGCTGAACGAGTCTAAGCGTAAGTACACGGTCCAAGAGAAGGAGATGACTGTAGTGGTGCACTGCTTGCGCACTTGGTGCCATTACCTATTAGGGTCGAGGTTCATGGTTAGGATGGACAATGTGGCGACCAGCTACTTCCAGACGTAGAAGAAGTTGTCCCTCAAGCAGACGAGATGGCAAGATTTTCTTACGAAATTTGATTTCCAGATAGAGTACAATTCGGGGCAGGTGAACCTAGTGGCAGATGCCCTGAGCAAGAAGGCTAACCTTGCTGCCATTAGCCAACTAGAGGGGTCACTGGTGCCGCACATCAAGGAGGGACTTGTGCATGATCCTACAGCGAAGGCTTTGATGGAGTACGCCCAGCAAGGTAAGACTAGGCAGTTTTGGTTGCAGGTTGGCTTGCTGTACACCAGGGGAAGTAGACTATTTGTGTCGTAGCACGAGAAGCTCTGCAAGGAAGTTTTGCAAGAATGCCATGATTCAAGGTGGGTTGGACACCCCGGAGTGAGCCGTACCTTGGTGTTGATGAAGGACTGGTACTACTGGCCGCACATGAGGGATGATGTGGAGGCCTATATGAAGACTTGTCTTATGTGCCAACAGGACAAGGTAGAGCTCAAGAAACCAGGCGGTCTCTTGGAGCCATTGCTAGTGCCAGAGCGACCATGGGAGAGTGTTTCTCTGGACTTTATAGTCGGTCTACCCAAAGCAGAAGGGTTTGGAAGCATCATGGTAGTAGTGGACAGGTTTTCCAAGTATGGAATCTTCATTCCAGCAACCAAGGAGTGCACAGCTGAGGAGGTAGCTCGATTGTTCCTGAAGAACATGGTTAAGTATTGGGGAGTGCCGAGGACCATTGTTAGTGATCGGGATGGGCGTTTCACGAGTAGGTTCTGGACTGAGTTGTTCAAGCTGTTGGGGTCAGACTTGAACTTTTCCACCAGCATGCATCCACAAACCAATGGGCAGACAGAACGAGTGAATGGACTATTGAAGGTCTACCTCAGGCACTATGTGAGTGCCATACAAAGGGACAGGCCAAAGCTGCTAGATATTGTGCAGTTTTCCTACAACTTACAAAGGAGCGAGGTAACGAACCAGAGCCCATTTGAGGTTATGACAGGGCAACAACCACTAGCACCCTGTTTGATTGCTGTAGGTTATACAGGGCTGAATCCAGTAGCATACAAGTTTGCCAAGGCATGGTAGGAGCAAACTAACTTGGCCAGAGTTTGTCTACACAAGGCGGCCAAGAGGTCGAAGAAGTGGGCAGACCAGAATAGGCAGGACATGCAGTTCCACGTTGGAGACTTGGTATTGGTGAAGCTGCATCCCATTGTGTGCCATAGGGGGCTGCCCAAAGGCCTAGTTCGGAGGTATAAGGGACCTTTCGAGTAGTCAAGAGGGTAGGCAAGGTTGCCTACAAGCTGATATGCCACCCAAGCCAAGGGTACACCCGATGTTCCATGTGAGCATGCTCAAGCCGTTCCATGAGGATGACGGAGATCCAAGATAGGCAGAGTCAAAGCGTGCGCCATTGGGAGCAAGGGCCTCATATGAGAAGGAGGTCCACAGCATCATAGCTGACCGGGAGGTGAGACGGAAGAACTATCAGCCAAGACAAGAGTACTTGGTGCACTGGAAGAGACTTCCAGACAGTGAGGCAAGTTGGGAACCAGCAGATGACTTATGGCAGTTCGGGGACAAGATCAGGTAATACCATGTAGAAGATGCAATGAAGGCATTGCACAATCAGGTGGGGGAGAATGTCACACCCTGGGCGGGCACGCTAGGCATATCAGGCGCACCAGCAGGTGAGCTAGAGGTTCAGGCCCGCAGACCAGGCGTGCTGGCGGGTATCTGCGCGCAAAGCCTAGCAAACGAGTTCAGAACGCCCGCCAAACTTGCAGGCCAGCCCATGAGACCAAGGCCTGGCATACAAGCTGCCCGCACCACATCCAGAAGGGCCCAAGGTACTGGACACGCAAGGGAAGCTTCTGGAAGCAGGCAGGATCAGTAGCAGTATCCTGGCAGATTTGGTTGACCCTGAAAATCAGGAGTTAGCATCCTGATTGATTGTAATCTATATAATCCCATGATTTTAGCCTTTATTCTAGGGATATTGCCATTAAGTGTAAGCTGGAGCCTCAACTATAAATAGAGGGCTGCTCCTCCCTCATTTGTACACCATCAAACACTTCCGTTTCAGTGAATATAAGAGTATTTCCAGAATTCTACCTTCATATCCTGTTTCTCTTTAACTTACGCAATCAGCCCTTCCCGTTGTTCTAGTGCCCATACGCTTGTGTTTTAGGCTGACTTAGGCATAAAGGAGGAGATTCCAAGCCTAAGGCCACACGGTTTCTGAGTCTAAGGTCGGAGCCCATGATGCAAGTACCAGCACCCATCGCACATCATGTGCGCACACCCCCCGGCCCCCCCAATCATCGGAACCCCCAATGCCGCCGGTTAGGCTCTCCGGTGATGCTTCGGTGATGCTCCGACGATGGTGCCTCAAGCAAAAAAAATACGACACCAGAACATGCCCGAGCCCAGCATGTGCACTGTGGCTCAAAATCTTAGGCTGGGAATGAAGTCCGTATGCTTAGACATGGAATGAACTCTGTATGCCTAAGCCAACCCACGAAACTAGCGTGCGGGCGCTCAGACGGTCGAAGAGGTAGAATGCACAAGTTAGGGATTGGCTCGATCCCCCTCTGCGTGCTGTCGATCCTTCTACCGTAACCCTCAGTTCGGTCTGATCTTAGACTGGGAATGAACTCCGTATGCATAAGTCAACCCACGAAATGAGCATGCGGGCATTGAGCCGACTGATGAGGCATAACGTGCAAGCCGAGGATCAACCCGGTCCCCCTTTGCATGCTGCCAGTCTCGTTGCCACAACCCTCGGTCCGGCTGGGGCTTACACATGGAATGAACTCCCTATGCTAAGCCAACCCACGAAACAGGCGTGCGAGTGCTCAACCGGTCGGAGAGGCAGACTGCACAAGCCAGGGATCGGCCTGATCCCCCCTGCGTGCTGCGGATCCTACTGCCGTAACCCTCAGTCCCGTCCGATCTTAGACTGGGAATGAACTCTGTATGCTTAGACTAGGGATGAACTCCGTATGCCTAAGTCAACCCACGAAACGAGCGTGCGGGCACTCAGTCGACCGTAGAGGCCAATCAGAGAGGCATAATGCGCAAGCCGGGGATCAGCTCGATCCCCCTCTACGTGCTACTGGTCCTGCTATCGATCCTGCCACCACAACCCTCGATTCGACTGGGGCTTAGACATGGAATGAACTCCGTATGCCTAAGCCAACCCACAAATTGAGCGTGCGGGCGCTCAGTCGACCAGAGAGGCAGAATGCGCAAGCCGGGGATCGGCCCGATCCCCCTTGCGTGCTGTCGATCCTGCTACTGCAACCCTCAATTCGATCTGATCTTAGACTAAGAATGAACTCCGTATGCATAAGTCAACCCACGAAACGAGCGTGCGGACACTGAGTCGGCCGAAAAGGCATAATGCACAAGCCGGGGATCGGCTCGGTCCCCTTCTACGTGCTGTCGATCCCGCTGTCGGTCCTGCAGCCACAAGGGGGTGTGAGTTCTCGAGGTTTGATGAGGGATAAGGGGCCAATATAAGGGCCAAGTACCAGCACCCATCACACATCTTGTGCGCACACCCCCAGCCCCCCTAATCGCCGGAACCCCCAATGTCGTCGGTTTGGCTCTCCGGTGATACTCTGACAATGGTGCCCCGACCAAAAAAAATGAGGCACCAGCACATGCCCGAGCCCAGTATGTGCATCGTGGCTTAAAATCTTAGATTGGGAATGAACTCTGTATGCTTAGACATGGAATGAACTCCGTATGCCTAAGCCAACCCATAAAACGAGCGTGCGGGCACTTAGCCTGTCGGAGAGGCAGAATAAGCAAGCCAGGGTTCTGCCTGGTCCCCCCTGCATGTTGTCGATCCTGCTGCCACAACCCTCGGTCCAGTTCAATCTTAAACTGGGAATGAACTCCGTATGCTTAGACTGGGGATGAACTCCATATGCCTAAGTCAACCCATGAAACGAGCATGTGAGTGCTGAGTCGACCAGAGAGGCCAACCGAAGAGGCATAATGCGCAAGCCAGGGATTAGCCCGATCCTCTTTTGTGTGCTACCGATCTCATTATCGGTCCTGCTACCACAACCCTCAATCCGACTGGGGCTTAGACATGGAATGAACTCCGTATGCCTAAGCCAACCCATGAAACGAACGTGCTGGTGCTCAACCGGTCAGAGAGGCAAAATGCGAAAGCTAGGGATCGACCCGATCCCCCCTACGTGCTGTCGATCCTGCTACTGGTCCTGCTGCCATAACCCTTGATCTGGTTCGATCTTAGATTGGGAATGAACTTTGTATGCTTAGACATGGAATGAACTCTATATGCCTAAGCCAACCCATGAAATGCGTGTGTGGGCGCTCAGCCGGTCGGGGAGGCAGAATGCGCAAGCCGAGGATCGACCGGTCCCTCCCTACGTACTGTCAATCCTGTTGCTGCAACCCTCAATCCGACCCAATCTTAGACTGAAAATTAACTCCGTATGCCTAAGTCAACCCACGAAACGAGCGTGCGGGCGCTGAACCAGTCGGAGAGGCATAATGTGAAAGCCAGGGATCGACCCGATCCCCCTCTACGTGCTGTCGGTCCCACTACCATAGCCCTCTGTCCGGCTGGGGCTTAGACATGGAATGAACTCCCTATGCCTAAGCCAACACACGAAACGGGCGTGCGAGCGCTCAACCGATCGGAGAGGCAGAATGCACAAGTCGAGGATCGGCTCGATCCCCCTTACGTGCTATCGATCATACTACCACAACCCTCGGTCTGGTCTGATATTAGACTGGGAATGAACTCTGTATGCTTAGACTGGGGATGAACTTTGTATGCCTAAGTCAACCCGCGAAATGAGCGTACGGGCGCTCAACCAATCGGAGAGGTCGGTCGGAGAGGCAGAATGTGCAAGTCGGGGATCGGCCCGGTCCCCCCTACGTGTTGCTGACCCTACTGCTGGTCCTGCTGTCACATCCCTCGGTTTGATTTGATCTTAGATTGAGAATGAACTCTGTATGCTTAGACATTGAATGAACTCTGTATGCCTAAGCGAACCCACGAAACGAGCGTACGGGCTCTGAGCCAGCCACAAAGGTAGAATGCACAAGCTGGGGACCGGCCTGGTGCCCCCTACGTGCTTCGATCCTACTACCGTAACCCTCGATCTGGTCCGATCATGTGCGCACACCCCCGACCCACCCAATCATCGAACCCCTAATGCTGCCGGTTAGGCTCTCCGGCGATGCTCCGACGATGGTGCCCCGGGTGAAAAAAATGTGGCACCAGTACATGCCCGAGCACAGAATGTGCACCGTGGCTCAAACTCTTAGACTGGGAATGAACTCCGTATGCTTAGACATGGAATGAACTCTGTATGCCTAAGCCAACCCACGAAACGAGCGTGTGGGTGCTCAGCCCGGTCAGAGATGCAGAATGCACAAGCCGGGGATCGGCCCGATCCCCCTCTATGTGCTACCGGTCCCACTGCCACAACCCTTGGTTCGACTGGGGCTTAGACATGGAATGAACTCCCTATGCCTAAGCCAACCCACAAAAGCGAGCGTGCGGGCACTCAGCTGACCGGAGAGGCAGAATGCACAAGCCGGGGATCGGCCCGATCCCCCTACTGCTGCCGATCTTGCTGCCGCAACCCTCGGTCCGGTTTCAATCTTAGACTGGGAGTGAACTCCGTATGCTTAGACTGGGGATGAACTTCCGTATGCCTAAGTCAACCCTATGAAATGAGCATACGGGCGCTCAGTCGATCGGAGATGCCGGTCGGAGAGGCAGAATGCACAAGCCGGGGATCAACCCGATCCCCTCTATGTGTTGTCGATCCTGCTGTTGTCCTGCTACTCGCAACCTTCGGTCTGATCCGATCTTAGATTGGGAATGAACTCCGTATGCTTAGACATGGATTGAACTCCGTATGCCTAAAGTGAAACCACGAAACGAGCGTACGGGCGCTGGGCCGATCGGAGAGGTAGAATGCGCAAGTCGAGGATCGGCCCAGTGCCCCCTACATGCTGTCAATCCTACTACCACACCCTCGTTGGGCCGATCTTAGACTGGGAAATGAACTCTGTATGCCTAAATCAACCCATGAAACGAGCCCTTTGGTGCTGAGTCAGTCGAAGAGGCATAATGCGTAAGCCGAGGATTGGCCCGATCCCCCTCTAACGTGCTGCCAGTCCCACTACCATAACCCTCCGATCCGACTGGGGCTTAGACATGGAATGAACTCCCTATGCTAAGCCAACCCATGAAAATGGGCGTGCGGGTGCTCAGCCGATCAGAGAGGTAAATATGCGCAATAAGGGGGATCGGCCCAATCCCCCCCTACGTGCTGCCGATCCTGTTGTGCAACCCTCGATTTGATCTGATCTTAGACTGGGAATTGAACTCCATATGCTTAGATTGGGGATGAACTCCCATATGCCTAAGTCAACCCATAAACCAAGCGTGCGGGCGCTCAATCGAATGAAGAGGCAGAATGCGCAAGCTGGGGATCGACCCCCGATTCCCCCTACGTGCTGTCGATCCTGCTACCGCAACCCTCTAGTCCGATCCGATCTTAGATTGGGAATGAACTCCGTATGCCTTAAAGTGAACCCCCGAAACGAGCGTGCAGGTGCTCAACCGGCCAAAGAGGCAGAATGCGCAAGCTGGGGACCGGTCCGGTGGCCCCTGCATGTTGTCAATCCTACAGCCGCAACCCTCGATTCGGTTCGATCTTAGACTAGGAAATGAACTCCGTATGCCTAAGTCAACCTATGAAACGAGCGTTTAGGTGCTGAGTCAGTCGGAGAGGGATAATGCACAAGCTGAGGATCAGTTCCAACCCCCTCTATGTGCTGCCAGTCCCGCTGCCACAACCATCGATCTGGCTGGGGCTTAGGCATGGAATGAACTCCCTATGCCTAAGCCAACCCATGAAACGGACGTACGGGCGCTCAGCCAACCGGAGAGGCAGAATGCGCAAGCCTGGGATCAGCTCGGTCCCCACTGTGTGCTACCAATCCTGCTACGGCAACCCTCGATCCGGTTCAATCTTAGATTCAGAATAACTCTGTATGCTTAGACTGGGGATGAACTCTGTAT
>NW_019167826.1:14826951-14888520 GCF_002303985.1 Durio zibethinus
CGCATTATGGCTCTCCGGCCGGCTTAGCGCCGCACGCTCATTTTGTGGTTGACTTAGGCATACGAAGTTCATTCCCAATCTAAGATCAGACCAGATCGAGGGTTGCGGCAGTAGGATCGACAGCACATAGGGGGATCGGGCCGATCCTCGGCTTGCGCATTTGTCTCTCCGGTGCTGAGTGCCCGCACGCTCATTTCGTGGGTTGGCTTAGGCATACAGAGTTCATTCCATGTCTAAGCATATAGAGTTCATTCCCAATCTAAGATCAGACCGGACCGAGGGTTGTGGCAGCAGGACCAGCAACAGGATTGATAGCACGCAGGGGGAACCGGGCCGATCCCTGACTTGCGTAATCTACCTCTCTGATCGGCTGAGCGCCCGCACGCTCATTTTATGGGTTGGCTTAGGCATACGGAGTTCATTCCATGTCTAAGCCTCAGCCGGACCGAGGGTTGTGGCAGTGGGACTGGCAGCACGCAGAGGGGGACCGGGCGATCCCCGGCTTGTGCATTATGGCTCTCCGGCCAGCTTAGCGCCTGCACGCTCATTTTGTGGCTTGACTTAGGCATACGAAGTTCATTCCCAATCTAAGATCAGACCAGATCGAGGGTTGTGGTAGTAGGATCGACAGCACATAGGGGGGATCGGGCCGATCCTCGGCTTGCGCATTTTGTCTCTCCGGTCGGCTGAGTGCCCGCACGTTCATTTCGTGGGTTGGCTTAGGCATACAAAGTTCATTCCATGTCTAAGCATATAGAGTTCATTCCCAATCTAAGATCAGACCGGACCGAGGGTTGTGGCAGCAGGACCAGCAACAGGATTGACAGCACGCAGGGGGAACCGGGCCGATCCCCGACTTGCGTAATCTACCTCTCTGATCGGTTGAGCGCCCGCACGCTCATTTTATGGGTTGGCTTAGGCATACGGAGTTCATTCCATGTCTAAGCCCCAGCCAGACCGAGGGTTGTGGCAGTAGGACGGGCAGCAGGATCGACAGCATGCAGAGAGGGACCAGGCTGATCCCCGACTTGCGCATTATGCCTCTTCGGTCGGCTGAGCGCCCGCACACTCATTTCGTGGGTTGACTTAGGCATACAGAGTTCATCCCCAGTCTAAGCATACAGAGTTCATTACCAGTCTAAGATCGAACCAGATCGAGGGTTGCAGCAGCAGGATCAGCAGCACGCAGGGGGGACCGGGCCAATCCCCGGCTTGCACATTCTGCCTCTCCAGCCAGTTGAGTGCCCGGATGCCCGTTTTGTGGGTTGGCTTAGGCATAGGGAGTTCATTCCATGTCTAAGCCCCAACCGAACCGAGGGTTGTGGCAGCGAGACCGACAGCACGCAGAGGGGAACTGGGCCAATCCCCGACTTGCGCATTATGCCTCTTCGATTGGCTCAGCACCCACACGCTCGTTTCATGGGTTGACTTATGCATATGGAGTTCATTCCTAGTCTAAGTTCAGACCGGATCGAGGGTTACGGTAGCAGGATCGACAGCACGTAGGGCGGACCGGACCAATCCCCAGCTTGCACATTCTACCTCTCCGGCCGGCTGAGCGCCTGTACGCTCGTTTCATGGGTTTGCTTAGGCATACAGAGTTCATTCCCAATCTAATATTTTGATCCATAGTGCACATCTTGGGCTTGAGCATGTGCTGGTGCCGCATTTTTTTCACCCGGGGCACCATCACCAGAGCATCGCAGGAGTGCCTAACCGATGGCATTGGGGGTTCCGACAATTGGGAGGGCCGGGGGGTGTGCGCACAAGATGTACGATGGGTGCTATTGGCCCCCTATCCCTCATCAAATCTCGACAACTCACACCCCCTTCAAGAGCATTTGAGATTTTATAGGTTTGCTGCCAGTAGCCATTAAAGTGTCTGAATTGGGGACACTTTTTTCAAACGGTCACAAAATCTTCTCCATTTTGAGTTTTTAGCTGAATTTTTTTAGGCGATCCAACAAAAATACAAGGATCACCTCTACCAAATTTGGGGGCAAAACTCTTTCTGAAAAAATTTTAAAAAATCCCAAACCACAAAAAGTTTTGAAAATCATGAAAAATAGAAAATGGGTCGTCTTGCCACGAAACTTCACATGAAGGCTTAGGGGACGATTGTATGAATTTACAAGCCATAAAAATGGCATTGGCATGGCATAAATATGAAGATGTGCTTGAACCCACCTACCACTCGTTCGATCCCTGGCTTGTGCATCCTGCCTCTCTGGTCGACTGAGCGCCCGCACGCTCGTTTCATGGGTTGACTTAGGCATACGAAGTTCATCCCATGTCTAAGCTTATGGAGTTCATTCCCAGTCTAAGATCAGACCAGATCGAGGGTTGTGGTAGCAGGATCGACAGCATGCAGGGGGACCGAGTCGATCCCCGGCTTGCGCATTCTGCCTTTCTAGCCGGCTGAGCACCGGTAAGCCCGTTCCGTGGGTTGGCTTAGGCATAGGGAGTTCATTCCATGTCTAAGCCCTAGCCGGACCGAGGGTTGTGGCAGCGGGATCGACAACCCGCAGAGGGGGATCAAGCCGATCCCTGGCTTGCGCATTATGCCTCTCCGACCGGCTCAGTGCCCGCACGCTCATTTCGTGGGTTGACTTAGGCATACAGAGTTCATTCATAGTCTAAGATCAGACCGGATCGAGGGTTGCGATAGCAGGACCAACGGCAGGATCGACAGCACGTAGGGGGGACTGGGCCAATCCCCGGCTTGCGCATTTTTCCTCTTCGACCGATTGAGCACCCGTACGCTTGTTTCATGGGTAGGCTTAGGCATACAGAGTTCATTGCATGTCTAAGCCCCAGTTGGATCGAGGGTTGTGGCAGCAGGACCAGCATCGGAATCAACAGCACGTAGAGGGGGATCGGGCTAATCCCCGGCTTGCACATTACGCCTCTTCGGTCAGCTACTCCGGCCGACTGAGCGTCTGCACGCTCGTTTCATGGGTTGACTTAGGCATACGAAGTTCATCCCCAGTCTAAGCATACGAAGTTCATTCCTAGTCTAAGATCGGACCGGACCAAGAGTTACTGCAGCAGGATCGGTAGCATGCAAGAGGGACCGGGCCGATCCTCGACTTACGCATTCTACCTCTCCGTCTGGCTGAGTGCCTGCACGCCCGTTTCGTGGGTTGGCTTCGGCATAGGGAGTTCATTCCTTGTCTAAACCCCAGCATGACCAAGGGTTGTGGCAGTGGGATCGGCAGCACGCAGAGGGGGACCGAGTCGATCCTCGACTTGTGCATTTTGTCTCTTCGGTCAGCTCAGCGCCCGTACGCTTGTTTCTTGGGTTGACTTTTGCATACAGAGTTCATTCCCAGTCTAAGATCGGACTGGACTGAGGGTTGCGGTAGTAAGATCAATAGAACACAGGGGGACCGGGCTAATCCCCGGCTTACGTATTCTGCCTCTCCGATCGGCTGAGCGCCCGCACGCTCGTTTCGTGGGTTGACTTAGGCATACGGAGTTCATCCCCAGTCTAAGTGTACGGAGTTCATTCCTAGTCTAAGATTGAACCGGACCGAGGGTTACGATAGCAGGATCGGTAGTACACAGAGGGAACCAAGCTGATCCCTGACTTGCGCATTCTGCCTCTCCGGTGGACTGAGCGCCCGTACGCCCGTTTCGTGGGTTGGCTTAGGCATTGGGAGTTCATTCCATGTCTAAGCCTCAACTGGATCGAGGGTTGTGGTAGCGGGACTGACAGCACGTAGAGGGGACTGGGTCGGTCTCGGCTTGCACATTCTGCCTTTCCGGTCGGCTGAGCACCCGCACGCTCGTTTCGTGGGTTGGCTTAGGCATACAGAGTTCATACCATGTCTAAGCATACGGAGTTCATTCCCAGTCAAAGATAGGACCAGACCAAGGGTTACGGCAGCAGGACCAGCAGCAGGATCGGCAACATGTAGGGGGACCGGGCCAATCCTCAGCTTGTGAATTCTGCCTCTTTGGCTGACCTCTCTGACCGGTTGAGTGCCCGCACGCTCGTTTTGTGGGTTGACTTAGGCATACGGAGTTCATTCCCAGTCTAAGATCAAATCAGACTGAGGGTTGTGACAGTAGGATCGGCAACATGTAGGGGGGACAGGGTCAATCCTCGACTTGCGCATTCTACCTCTCTGATCGGCTGAGTGCCCGTACGCTCATTTCATGGGTTGGCTTAGGCATACAGAGTTCATTCCATGTCTAAGCCCCAGCCGAACACAGGGTTGTGGCAGCAAGACCGGTAGCGGGATCGATAGCATGTAGAAGGGGACCGGGCTGATCCCTGGCGTGCGTATTATGCCTCTCCGACCGACCTCTTCGGCTGGCTAAGTGCCCACATGCTCGTTTCATGGGTTGACTTAGGCATACGGAGTTCAACCCCAGTCTAAGCATATGGAGTTCATTCCCAGTCTAAGCTTGAACCGGACTGAGGGTTACGGTAGCAGGATCGATAGCACGCAGGGGGGATCGGGTCGATCCTTGGCTTACGTATTCTGCCTCTCCGACCGGTTCAACGCCTGTGCGCCCGTTTCGTGGGTTGGCTTAGGCATAGTGAGTTCATTACATGTATAAGCCCCGGCTAGACCGAGGGTTGTGGCAGTAGAACCGGCAGCATGCAGAGGGGGACCGGGCCAATCCCTGGCTTGTACATTCTGCCTCTCCGGTCGATTGATCACCCGTACGCTCGTTTCATGGGTTAGCTTAGGCATACGGAGTTCATTCGATGTCTAAGCATACAGAGTTCATTCCCAGTCTAAGAGTTTGGGCCACGGTGCACATGCTGGGCTCGGGCATGTGCTTGTACCACATTTTTCCCCCCCGGCACCATCGTCGGAGCATCGCCGGAGAGCCTAACCGACGGCATTGGGGGTTCTGATGATTGGGGGGCCGGGCGGTGTGCGTACATGATGTGCGATGGGTGCTAGTACTTGGACGTTATATTGGCCCCCTATCCCTCATCAAACCTCGAGAACTCACACCCCCTTAAAGAGCGTTTGAGATTTTATAGGTTTGCTGCCAGTAGCCATTAAAGTGTTTAGAAAGGGACACTTTTTTCAAACGATCGCAAAATCCTCTCCACTTCAATTTCTTTTTTGAATTATTTTGTACATGCCAAAAAAAATACAAGGATCACCTCTACCAATTTTGGGCACAAAACTCTTTCTAAAAAAATTTAAAAAAATCCCGAATCGTAAAAAGTTTCAAAAATTGTGAAAAATAGAAAATAGGTCGTCTTGCCACGAAACTTCACATGAAGGTGTAGGGGACCATTTTATGAATTTACAAGCCATAAAAATGGCATTGGCATGGTAGAAATATGAAGATGTGCTTGAACCCAACTACCACTCGTTCAATCCCTAGCTTGCGCATCCTGCCTCTCTGGTCGACTGAGCATCCGCACGCTCATTTCCTGGGTTGACTTAGGCATACGGAGTTCATACCCAGTCTAAGCATACGGAGTTTATTCCTAGTCTAAGTCGGATCAGATCAAGGGTTACGGCAGCAGGATCGACAGCATGTAGGGGGGACCAGACTGATCCCCGGCTTGCACATTCTATCTCTCTGGCCCACTGGGCACCCGCACGCCCGTTTCGTGGGTTGGCTTAGGCATAGGGAGTTCATTCTATGTCTAAGGCCCAGTCGGACCGAGGGTTGTGGCAGCGGGACCGGTAGCACACAGAGGGGGATCGGGCCGATCCCTGACTTGCACATTATGCCTCTCCGGTTGGCTCAGTGCCCGCACGCTCGTTTCATGGGTTGACTTAGGCATACCGAGTTCATTCCCAGTGTAAGATCAGACTGAACAGAGGGTTGCAGTAGCAGGACCAGCAGCAGGATCGGCAGCACGCAGGGGGGACCGAGCCGATCCTCGGCTTGTGCATTCTGCCTCTTCGACCGGTTGAGCACCCGCACGCTCATTTCGTGGGTTGGCTTAGGCATACGGAGTTCATTCCATGTCTAAGCCCCAACCGAGCCGAGTGTTGTGGTAGCAGGACCGACAACGGGATCAGCAGCACGTAGAGGAGGACTGGGCTGATCCCCGGCTTACCCATTATGCCTCTTCGATCGGCCTCTTCGACCGACTGAGCACCCGCACGCTCATTTCATGGGTTGACTTAGGCATACAGAGTTCATCCCCAGTCTAAGCATATGGAGTTCGTTCAAGTCTAAGATCATACCAAACTGAGGGTTGCGGCAGAAGGTTCGGTAGCACGCAGGGGGGATCGGGTCGATCCCCGACTTACGCATTCTGCCTCTGTGGCCAGCTTAGCATCCGCACGCCCATTTCGTGGGTTGGCTTAGGCATAGCGAGTTCATTCCATGTCTAAGCCCCAGCCGGACTGAGGGTTGTGGCAGCGGGATCGACAGCACGTAGAGGGGGATCGGGCCGAACCCCGCTTGCGCATTATGCCTCTTCGGTCGACTCAATGCCCGAACGCTCATTTCGTGGGTTGACTTAGGCATACGGAGTTCATTCCCAGTCTAAGATAGGACCGAACTAAGGGTTGCGATCGCAAGATCAACAGCAACAGGGGGGATCGGGCCGATCGCCAACTAGTGCATTCTGCCTCTCCGGCTGGCTGAGCGCTTGCATGCTCATTTCGTGGGTTGGCTTAGGCATGCGGAGTTCATTCCATGTCTAAGCATACGGAGTTCATTCCCAGTCTAAGATCGGATCGGACCGAGGGTTGTGGCAGCAGGACCAGCAGCACGCAGAGGGGACCAGGTAGTTCCCCGACTTACGCATGTTGCCTCTCCGATCGGCTGAGCGCCCGCATGCTCTTTTTGTGGGTTGGCTTAGGCATACGGAGTTCATTCCATGTCTAAACTTACGGAGTTCATTCCCAATCTAAGATCAGATCGGACCGAGGGTTGCAGCAGTAGGATCAGCAATAGGATCGGCAGCACGTAGGGGGGATCGGGTCGATCCCCGACTTGTGTATTCTGCCTCTCCGATCGACCTCTTCGATCGATTGAGTGCCCAGACGCTCGTTTCGTGGGTTGACTTAGGCATACGGAGTTCATCCCCAGTCTAAGCATACGGAGTTCATTCCCAGTCTAAGATCGAACTGGACCCAGGGTTGTGGCAGCAGGATCAACAGCACGCAAGGGGGACAGGGCCAATCCCCGGCTTGCGCATTTTGCCTCTCCGGCCGGCTGAGCACCCTCACGCCCGTTTTCATGGGTTGGCTTAGGCATAGGGAGTTCATTCCATCTCTAAGCCCTAGTCAGACCGAGGGTTGTGGCAGTGGAACCGACAGCACACAGAGGGGGACCGGGTTGATCCTCGGCTTGCGCATCCTACCTCTCCGGCTGGCTGAGCACCTGCACGCTCGTTTCGTGGGTTGGCTTAGGCATACAGAGTTCATTCCTTGTCTAAGCATATGGAGTTCATTCACAGTCTAAGAGTTTGAGCCACGGTGCACATGCTGGGCTTGGGCATGTGCTGGGGCCATATTTTTTTAGCTCGGGGCACCATCGTCGGAGCATTGTTAGAGAGCTAAACCGATGGCATTGGGGGTTCCGATGATTGGGGGGCCCGGGGGGTGTGCGCACATAATGTGCGATGGGTGCTGGTACTTGGCCCCTATATCAGCCCCCTATCCCTCATCAAACCTCGAGAACTCACACCCCCTTAAAGAGCATTTGAGATTTTATAGGTTTGCTGCCAGTAGCCATTAAAATGTCTGAAATGGGGACACTTTTTTCAAACAGTCACAAAATCTTCTCCACTTCGAGTTTTCAGCTGAATTTTTTCGTGCATTCCAAAAAAATACAAGGATCACCTCTACCAAATTTGGGGATGAAACTCTTTCTAAAAAAATTTTAAAAAATCCCGAACAATAAAAAGTTTTAAAAATCGTGAAAAGTAGAAAACGGGTCGTCTTGCCACGAAACTTCATATGAAGGCGTAGGGGACCATTGTATGAATTTACAAGCCATAAAAATGGCATTGGCATGGCAAAAATATGAATATGTGCTTGAACCCACCTACCACCCTTTCGATCCTCGACTTGCGCATCCTGCCTCTCTGGTCGACTGAGCGCCCGCATGCCCGTTTCGTGGGTTGGCTTAGGCATAAGGAGTTCATTCCATGTTTAAGCCCCAGTTGGACTGAAGGTTGTGGTAGCTGGACTGGCAGTAGGATCGACAGCACGTAGAGGGGGATCGGGTTGATCCCTGGCTTGTGTATTATGCCTCTTCGATCGGCCTTTTCGACTGGCTGAGCACCCGCACGCTCGTTTCATGGGTTGACTTAGGCATATGGAGTTCATCCCCAGCCTAGGCATACGGAGTTCATTCCCAGTCTAAGATCGGACTGGGCCAAGGGTTGAGGTAGCAGGATCGATAGCATGCAGGGGGGACCGGGTCGATCTTCGGCTTGCACATTCTGCCTCTCCGATCGGCTGAGTGCCCGCATGTCCGTTTCATCGGTTGGCTTAGGCATAGGGAGTTCATTCCATGTCTAAGCCCCAATCGGACCGAGGGTTGTGGCAGCGAGACCGACAGCATGCAGAGAGGGACCGAGCCGATCCTCGGCTTGCGCATTATGGCTCTATAGTCGGCTCAGCACCCGAACGCTCATTTCGTGGGTTGACTTAGGCATATGGAGTTCATTCCCAGTCTAAGATCAGATCAGACCGAGGTTTGCGACAGCAGGATCGACAGCATGTAGGGGGGATCGAGCCAGTCCCCGGTTTGCTCATTCTGCCTCTCCGGCTGGCTAAGCGCCCACACGCTCGTTTCGTGGGTTAGCTTAGGTATACGGAGTTCATTCCATGTCTAAGCATAAGGAGTTCATTCTCAGTCTAAGATTGGACCGGACTGAGGCTTGCGACAGTAGGACCAGCAGTAGTATCGACAGCACGCAGGGGGGATTCTGCCTCTCCGACCGCCTGAGCACCCGGACGCTCGTTTCGTGGGTTGACTTAGGCATAAGAAGTTCATCCCTAGTCTAAGAGCAAACAGGATCGAGGGTTGTGGTAGCAGGATCGATAGCACGTAGAGGGGATCAGGCTGATCCCCGATTTGCATATTCTGCCTCTCCAGTCTGCTAAGCACCCGCACGCCCATTTCGTGGGTTGGCTTAGGCATAGGGAGTTCATTCCATGTCGAAGCCTCAGTCAAACCGAGGGTTGTTGTAGCAGGACCGGTAGGACGCAGAGGGGGACCGGGCTGATTCCTGACTTGCGCATTCTACCTCTCCGGCCGACTGAGCGCCCGCACGCTCGTTTCGTGGGTTGGCTTAGGCATACGGAGTTCATTCCATGTCTAAGTATATGGAGTTCATTCCCAGTCTAAGAGTTTGAGCCACGGTGCACATGCTGGGCTAGGGCATGTGCTGGTGCCGCATTTTTTTCACCTGGGGCACCATCGTCGGAGCATCGCCGGAGAGCCTAACCGACGGCATTGGGAGTTTCGGTGATTGGAGGGGCCGGGGGGGTGTGCGCACATGATGTGTGATGGGTGCTGGTACTTGGCCCTTATATTGGCCCCCTACCCCTCATCAAACCTCGAGAACTCACACCCCCTTAAAGAGCATTTGAGATTTTATAGGTTTGCTGCCAGTAGCCATTAAAGTGTCTGAAATGGGGACACTTTTTTCAAACGGTCACAAAATCTTCTCCACTTCGAGTTTTTAGCTGAATTGTTTTGTGCATGCCAAAAAAATACAAGGATCATCTCTATTAAATTTGGGGACAAAACTCTTTCTAAAAAAATTTTAAAAACATCCCGAACCGTAAAAAGTTTCAAAAATCATGAAAAATAGAAAACGGATCGTCTTGCCACGAAACTTCAAATGAAGGTGTAGGGGACCATTGTATGAATTTACAAGCCATAAAAATGGCATTGGCACGGTAGAAATATGAAGATGTGCTTAAACCCACCTACCACCCGTTCGATCTCCAGCTTGCACATCCTGCCTCTCTGGTTGGCTGAGCGTCCGCACGCTCGTTTCGTGGGTTGACTTAGACATACGGAGTTCATCCCCAGTCTAAGCATGCGGAGTTCATTCCCAGTCTAAGATCGGATCGGACCGAGGGTTGCGGTAGCACGAAGGGGGACCGGGCTGATCCGCTTACGCATTCTACCTCTCCGGTCGGTTGAGCGCCTGCACGCCCGTTTCATGGGTTGGCTTAGGCATAGGGAGTTCATTCTATGTCTAAGCCCCAGCTGAATCGAGGGCTGTGGCAACGGGACCGACAGCACGTAGAGGGGGATCGGGTCGATCCTCAGCTTACGCATTATGCCTCTTCGGCTGGCTCAACACCCGCACACTCTTTTTGTGGGTTGACTTAGGCATACGGAGTTCATTCCCAGTCTAAGATCAGATCAGATCAGATCGAAGGTTGTAGTAGCAGGATCGACAGCACGTAGGGGGGATCGGATCGGTCCCCGACTTGTGCATTCTGCCTCCCCAATCGGTTCAGCGCCTGCACACTCATTTCATGGGTTGGCTTAGGCATACAGAGTTCATTCCATGTCTAAGCATACAGAGTTCATTCCCAATCTAAGATCGGATCGGATCGAGGGTTGTGGTAGTAGGACCAGTAGCAAGATCGGTAGCAAGCAGGGGGGACCGGGTCGATCCTTGGCTTGCGCATTCTACCTCTCCAACTGGTTGAGTGCTCGCACACTCATTTTGTGGGTTGGCTTAGGCATACGGACTTCATTCCATGTCTATGCCCCAGTCGGACCGAGGGTTATGGTAGCAGGACCGGCAGCGGGATCGATAACACGTAGAGGGGGACCGGGCTGATCCTCAGCTTGCACATTATGCCTCTCCAGCCAGCCTCTCTGGCCGACTGAGCGCCCGCACGCTTGTTTCGTGGGTTGACTTAGGCATACGGAGTTCATCCCCAGTCTAAGCATACGGAGTTTATTACCAGTCTAAGATCGAATCGGACCGAGGGTTGCGACAGTAGGATCGGCAGCATGCAGGGGGGACCGGGTCGATCCCCAGCTTATGCATTGTGCCTCTCGGGCTGGCTGAGTGCCCGCACGCCCGTTTCGTGGGTTGGCTTAAGCATAGGGAGTTCATTCCATGTCTAAGCCCTAGCCAGACTGAGGGTTATGGCAACGGGATCGACAGCACGCAGAGGGGGACCGGGTCGATCCCCGGTTTACGCATTATGCCTCTTAAACCGGTTCAGCACCCGAACGTTCGTTTCGTGGGTTGACTTAGGCATACGGAGTTCATTCCCAGTCTAAGATCAGATCAGACTAAGGGTTATGGTAGCAGGATCGACAGCACGCAGGAGGGGACCGAGCTGATCCCCAACTTACGCATTCTACCTCTCCGGTCAGCTGAGCGCCCGGACGCTCGTTTCGTGGGTTGGCTTAAGCATACGGAGTTCATTCCATGTCTAAGCATATGGAGTTCATTCCCAGTCTAAGATCAGATCAGACCGAGGGTGGCAGCAGCAGGACCAGCAGCAGGATCGGCAGACGTAGGGGGACTGGGTCGGTCCCTGGCTTGCGCATTCTGCCTCTCTGGCCGACCTCTCCGATCGATTGAGCGCCCGCACGCTCGTTTCGTGGGTTGACTTAGGCATACGAAGTTCATCCCTAGTCTAAGCATACGGAGTTCATTCCCTGTCTAAGATCAAATTGGACTGAGGGTTGCAGGAACAGGATCGACAGCACGCAGGGGGGACCGAGCCAATCCCCGGCTTGCGTATTCTGCCTCTCTGACCAGTTGAGGGTCCGCACGCCCGTTTCATGGGTTGGCTAAGGCGTAGGGAGTTCATTCCATGTCTAAGCCCCAGCCAGACCGAGGGTTGTGGCAGCGGGACCGACAGCACATAGAGGGGGACCAGGTCGATCCCCGGCTTGTGCATTCTGCCTCTCTGGCAGGCTGAGCACTCGCTCGCTCATTTCATGGGTTGACTTACGCATACGGAGTTCATTCCATGTCTAAGCATACAGAGTTCATTCCCAGTCTAAGAGTTTGAGCCACGGTGCACATGCTGGGCTTGGGCTTGTGTTGGTACCGCATTGTTTTCACTTGGGGCACCATCGTCGGAGCATCGTCAGAGAGACTAACCGACGGCATTGGGGGTTCCGGCGATTAGGGGGGCCGGGGAGGTGTGCGCACATGATGTGCGATGGGTGCTGGTACTTGGCCCTTATATTGGCCCCCTATCCCTCATCAAACCTTGAGAACTCACACCCCCTTAAAGAGCATTTGAGATTTTATAGGTTTGCTACCAGTAGCCATTAAAGTGTCTAAAATGGGGATACTTTTTTCAAATGGTCGCAAAATCTTCTCCACTTCGAGTTTTTACCTGATTTTTTTTTTGCAAGCCAATAAAAATACAAGGATCAGCTTTACCAAATTTGGCGACAAAACTCTTTCTAAAAAAATTTTAAAAAATCCCAAACCTGAAAAAGTTTCAAAAATCATGAAAAATAGAAAACGGGTCGTCTTGCCACGAAACTTCACATGAAGGTGTACGGGACCATTGTATGAATTTACAAGCCATAAAAATGGCATTGGCATGGCAGAAATATGAAGATGTGCTTGAACCCACCTACTACCCGTTCGATCCCCGGCTTGCACATCTTGCCTCTTTGGTCGACTGAGCATCCGCACGCTCGTTTCGTTGGTTGACTTAGGCATATGGACTTCATCCCCAGTCTAAGCATATGGAGTTCATTCCCAGTCTAAGATCAGACTGGACTGAGGGTTGCGATAGCAAGATCGATAGCACGTAGGGGGGATCGGATCGATCCTCGACTTACGTATTCTGCCTCTCCATCCGACTGAGCACCCGCACACCCGTTTTGTGGGTTGGCTTAGGCATAGGGAGTTCATTCCATGTCTAAGCCCCAGTCGGACCGAGGGTTGTGGCAACGGGACTGGCAGCATACAGAGGGGGATCGGGTCGATCCCCGACTTGCACATTATACCTCTCCGGTGGACTCAACGCCCGCACGCTCTTTTCATGGGTTGACTTAGGCATACAGAGTTCAATCCCAGTCTAAGATCGAACTGAACTGAGGGTTGCGGCAGCAAGATCGATAGCACGCAGGGGGGACCGAGCCGGGCCACAGCTTGCACATTCTGCCTTTCCGGTCGGTTGAGCGCCTGCACGCTCGTTTTGTGGGTTGGCTTAGGCATACGGAGTTCATTCCATGTCTAAGCATACAAAGTTCATTCCCAGCCTAAGATCAGATCGGACCGAGGGTTACGGCAGCAGGACCGGCAGCAGGATCGGTAGCATGCAGGGGGGATCGGGTCGATCCTCGACTTACGCATTCTACCTCTTCGGTAGCTGAGCGCCCGCACACTCGTTTCATGGGTTGGCTTAGGCATACAGAGTTCATTCCATGTCTATGCCCCAATCGGACTGAAGGTTGTGGCAGCAGGATCGGCAGCGGGAACGATAGCACGTAAATGGGGACCGGGCTGATCCCCGACTTATGCATTTTGCCTCTCCGGCCGGCCTCTCCGACTGACTGAGTGCCCACACGCTCATTTCATGGGTTGACTTAGGCATACAGAGTTCATCCCCAGTCTAAGCATACGGAGTTCATTCCCAGTCTAAGATCGGACCGGACCGAGGGTTGCTGCCATAAGATCGGTAGCATGCAGGGGGGATTGGGCCGATCCTCGGCTTACGCATTCTACCTCTCCGGTCAGCTGAGCTCCCACAGGCCTATTTCATGGGTTGGCTTAGGCATAGGGAGTTCATTCCATGTCTAAGCCCCAGCCAGACCGATGGTTGTTGTAGTGGGATCGACAGCACGCAGATGGGGATCGGGCTGATCCCCGACTTGCACATTATGCCTCTCCAACTGACTCAGCACTCACACGCTCATTTCATGGGTTGACTTAGGCATACGGAGTTCATTTGTAGTCTAAGATCAGACCAAAAAAAGGGTTGGGGCAGCAGGATCGATAGCACACAGGGGGGACCGAACTGATCCCCAGCTTGCGCATTCTGCCTCTTCGACCGACTGAGCGCCCGCACGTTCGTTTCGTTTGTTGGCTTAGGGATACAGAGTTCATTCCATGTCTAAGCATACGAAGTTGATTCCCAGCCTAAGATCGGACCGAACCGAGGGTTACGGCAGCAAGACCAGCAGCAGGATCGGTAGCATACAGGGGGGACCGGGTCGATCCCCGACTTGCGCATTCTACCTCTCCAGCAGCTGAGTACCTGCATGCTCATTTCGTGGGTTGGCTTAGGCATACAGAGTTCATTCCATGTCTAAGCCCTAGCCGGACCGAAGGTTATGGCAGCAGGACCAGCAGCGAGATCGGTACTCAGCTTGCGCATTCTGCCTCTCCGGTCGGCTGAGCTCCCACACGCCCGTTTCATGGGTTGGCTTAGGCATAGGGAGTTCATTCCATGTCTAAGCCCCAGTCGGACCAAGGGTTGTTGCAGCGGGACCGGTAGCACGTAGAGGGGGACTAGGCCGATCCCCGGCTTGCACATTATGCCTCTCCGGCTGGTTCAGCACCCGAACGCTCGTTTCATGGGTTGACATAGGCATACGAAGTTCATTCCCTGTCTAAGATTGGATCAAACTGAGGGTTGCAGTAGCAGGATCGATAGCACGTAAGGGAGGATCGGGCCGATCCGTGGCTTACGCATTATGCCTCTCCGGTCGGTTGAGCACCCGCACGTAGGGCTGTAAACGAGCCGAGCTGAGCCGAGTAGTGAGAAACTCGAGCTCGAGCTTGACTCACAACTCGAGGCTCGATGCTCGGCTCGAGCTCGATCGAGTTTTATTTTTCAAGCTCGAGCTCGATTCGTGATCGAATTCGAGCTATTCGAGCTCGCTCGATTAAGCTCGATTAATATGTAAAAATAAGCTCGATTCGTATACTCGACAAGAATTCGATTATTCATGCTCGAACTCGAACTTGGACTCAAAATATTTTATTAATTAAAATAATAAAAATATATTTAAATATAAAAGCTCGATTAGGCTCACGAGCTACTCGAGCCAGATATAATAATACTCGAATTTGGCTCGATCGATAAGTCGAGCTCGACTAGACAATAATCGAATCGAATTTGAGTTTTTTTTTAATCGAACCCGAGTAGCTTGTGAGTACTAATGTATCATTTACACCCCTACCCGCACGCTCGTTTCATGGGTTGGCTTAGGCATACGGAGTTCATTCCATGTCTAAGCGTACGGAGTTCATTCCCAGTCTAAGGTCAGACAGGACTGAGGGTTGTGGTAGTAAGACCACCAGCAGGATCGGCAGCACGCAGGGGGGACCGAGCCGATCCCCAGCTTGCACATTCTGCCTCCTCGATCGGCCTCTTCGGTTGGCTGAGCGCCCACACACCAGTTTCACCGGATCGAGGGTAGTGGCAGCGAGACAGACAGCACTTAGAGGGGGATCGGGCCGATCCCCGGCTTACTCATTATGCCTCTCCGACTGGCTCAGTACCCGCACGCTCGTTTCGTGGGTTGACTTAGGCATATGGACTTCATTCCCAGTCTAAGATCAGACCGGATCAAGGGTTGCGATAGTAAAATTGACAGCACACAGGGGGGGACTAGGTCGATCCCCGGCATGCGCATTCTGCCTCTCCGATTGATTGAGCGCCTGCACGCTCGTTTCATGGGTTGGCTTAGGCATACGGAGTTCATTCCATGTCTAAGCATACGGAGTTCATTCCAAGTCTAAGATCGGACCGGACCGAGGGTTGTGACAGCAGGACCAGCAGCAGGATCGACAGCATGCAGGGGGGATCGGGCCGATCCCCGGCTTACGCATTCTGCCTCTCCGGTCGACTGAGCGCCCGTACGCTAGTTTCGTGGGTTGGCTTAGGCATACGGAGTTCATTCCATGTGTAAGCATATGGAGTTCATTCCCAATCTAAGATCGGACCGGGTCGAGGGTTGCGGTAACAGGACCAGCAGCAGGATTGGTAGCACGCAGGAGGGATCTAGCCGATCCCTGACTTCCACATTCTACCTTTTCGATCGGCTGAGCGCCCGCACACTCGTTTCATGGGTTGGTTTAGTGATACGGAGTTCATTCCATGTCTAAGCCATAGCCGGACCGAGGGTTATGATAGCAGGACTGACAGCGAGATCGATAGCATGCAGAATGGGATCGACTTGATCCCCAGCTTGCTTATTATGCCTCTCCGACTGGCCTCTCCGACCGACTGAGTGCCCGTATGCTCGTTCCATGGGTTGACTTAGGCATACGGAGTTCATCCCTAGTCTAAGCATACGAAGTTCATTCACAGTCTAAGATCGGACCGGATCGAGGGTTGCGATAGCAGGATCGGTAGCACGCAAGGGGGATAGAGCCGATCCCCGGCTTGCGCATTCTGCCTCTCCAACCGGCTAAGCACCCGTACGCCCGTTTCATGGGTTGGCTTAGGGATAGGGAGTTCATTCCATGTCTAAGCCTCAGCCAGATCGAGGGTTGTGACAGCGGGATCGACAACACACAGAGGGGGACCAGGCCGATCCCGACCTACGTATTATGCATCTTCGATCGGCTCAACACCCGAACGCTCGTTTCGTGGGTTGACTTAGGCATACGGAGTGCATTCTCAGTCTAAGATCAGACCAGACCGAGGGTTGCAGCATTAGGATCGACAGCACGAAGGGGGGACCGGTCCGGTCCCCAGCTTGCGCATTCTGCCTCTCCGGTCGACTGAGTGCCCACACGCTTGTTTCATTGGTTGGCTTAGGCTTACGGAGTTCATTCCATGTCTAAGCATACAGAGTTCATTCCATGTCTAAGCATACGGAGTTCATTCCCAGTCTAAGATTGGACCGGATTGAGGGTTGCTATAGTAGGACCAACAGCAGGGACGACAGCACGTAGGGGGGATCGGGTTGATCCCCGGCTTGCGCATTCTGCCTCTCCGATCGACTGAGCGCCCGCACGCTCATTTTGTGGGCTGACTTAGGCATACGGAGTTCTTCCCCAGTCTAAGCATACGAAGTTCATTCCCAGTGTAAGATTGAATTAGACCGAGGGTTGTGACAGCAAGATCGACAGCACGCAGGGGGGATCGGGCCAATCCCTGGCTTGCACATTCTGCCTTTTCGGCTGGCTGAGTGCCCGCACGCCCGTTTCATGGGTTGGCTTAGGCGTAGGGAGTTAATTCCATGTCTAAGCCCCAGCTGGACTGAGGGTTATGGCAGTGGGAGTGGTAGCAACTCCCGCTACTAGCCAATGGTGAACTTCTTAGAGTTCATCGTGTTTGATGGTCAGTCCCTTTCTAAACTTTTATGCTGACCTTACTGGGCTCTATCAATGCATAAGATGTGAGGACATTCCACCAGTGCACTCACCTGCTGACCGCAACCAGATCCTAAACATCAAGCCCTTTGGTTCTGCTCCTTATCTGGAGCATTAGCACCAATGACCAAACTTTGATACCCGAGCTCTGGCTCACTCATGCAGACCTTGTCTACAGTGACCGAGAGCTGTGCCTACTGTGGGTAATTGCAAGCTGATGTGGCTCTCCACATAGGTAGCATGCTAGTGGCTCTCGGTCCATTTTGCTACCACTTCTTCGCTGGCTTCCTAGCCATCTTGGTTGAACGGTCTTGATCTCTAATCCTTGGACTCCCGATCACGGTCTTATCCCCTTGGACTGCTTCTTTCGGTCCCTATCATCCCTGTCCTTACCCTTGGGCTTGGTAGACTCGAACTTGTTTAGAGGCTTGAACTCTATCAAGGCCTCGGCAGTAGTCATGGCTTTAGCCAAGTCATGAACTCCTCTCCTTTATAGCTCATGCTTCACCCATGGCTTCAGCCCATCCATGAAAGCAAATAAGGAGTCCTTCTCACCTAGATCCGAGATCTATAGCATCAGGTCAGAGATTTTCTGGACATACTCCCTTATGTCCCCTTGCTGGCTCAGCCTGCACAACTTTGCCTGCACCTCATCATCGACATACTCTAGGTAAAATTATTCTCTAAACTCTTTTTGGAACTCTGCCCAGGTTCCAATCTTGGCACTTCCACGCCTGACATCATCACCACTATGCCTCTACCAAAATAAGGCTACATTAGTGAGATACATAGCAGCGGTGCTTACCTTTATCGCCTCGTCTTGCATGCCCATGGCCTAGAAGTACTGCTTCATACCCTAAAGGTAGTTATCTACTTCCTTGGCTGCCCTAGTCCCCTTAAACTCTTTAGGCTTAGGGACATCCAATCTGGACTTGGACACTCCAGCAAACAAGCCATTCCTAATGGCAATCTTGCAAGCAACGAGCTCACTGGTAAACTTCTCCATCCGCTGGTGCATGGCCTCCATGCCATCGCACAAGGTCAGCACTTCAGCCTCCAAGGTCTGATTCTTTTGGGTGAACACGTCCAAGCCTTTGTTGAGAGCAGCTTGCAGCTCACTTTGGATCCCCCCATGGAGTCTAGCGATGCAATGTGAGTCTCTACCCCCTCAAACTTCTCCTCCATGTCGCCTATGGTCACCTCCACCTTAGCCAACCTACCGTCCATGGTAGACCAGATATCTCTAGAACTAGCTTTCCTCCCTCTTCCACACCCATGCTCCTGGGCCTCTGGTTGTTGGTTAGCAGTCACTTTAGGATGCCATCTCCTCTAACCTACACATACAAACACGTAGAATCGAACTTCCTCTGATACCAACTGTCACAGGCTCGACCTTAGACTCAAAAACCGTGCAGCCTTAGGCTTGGAATCTCCTCTTTTAAGCCTAAGTCAGCCTAAAACACAAGCGTACGAGCACTAGAACAACAGGAAGGGCTGATTACGCAAGTTAAAGAGAAATAAGATAAGAAGGTAGAATTCTAGAAATGCTCTTGTATTCACTGAAACAGAAGTGTTTGATGGTGTACAAATGAGGGAGGAGTAGCCCTCTATTTATAGTTAAGGCTCCAGCTTACACTTAATGGCAATATCCCTAGAATAAAGGCAAAAATCATGGGATTATATAGATTATAATCAATCAGGATGCTAACTCTGGATTTTCAGGGTCAACCAAATCTGCCTAGATGCTGCTGTTGATCTTGCTTGCTTCCAAAAGCTTCCCTTGCATGTCCAGCACCTTGGGCGTTTCTGGATGTGGTGCAGGCAGCTTGTATGCCAGGCCTTGGTCTCACGGGCTGGCCTGCAATTTGGGCGGGCATTCTGAACTCATTTGCTAGGCTTTGCGTGCATACCCGCCAGCACACCTGGTCTGCGGGCCTCAACCTCTGGCTCTCCTGCTGGTGCGCCTGATGTGCCTGGCGTGCCCGCCCTGGGCATGAAACTTGGCCCTATATTGGCCCCCTATCCCTCATCAAACCTTGAGAACTCACACCCCCTTAAAGAGCATTTGAGATTTTATAAGTTTGCTGCCAGTAGCCAGAAAAGTGTCCGAAATGGGGACACTTTTTTCAAACGGTCACAAAATCTTCTCCACTTTGAGTTTTTAGCTGAAGTTTTTTGTGCATGCCAACAAAAATACAAGGATCACCTCTACCAAATTTGGGGACAAAACTCTTTCTAAAAAAATTCTAAAAAATCTCGAACGGCAAAATGTTTCAAAAATTGTGAAAAATAGAAAACGGGTCGTCTTGCCACGAAACTTCACATGAAGGCTTAGGGGACCATTGTATGAATTTACAAGCCATAAAAATGGCATTGGCATGGCAGAAATATGAAGATGTGCTTGAACCCACCTACCACCCGTTCGATCCCCGGCTTACGCAACCTACCTCTATGGTCGGCTGAACGCCCGCACGCTCGTTTTGTGGGTTGACTTAGGCATACGGAGTTCATCCCCAGTCTAAGCATATGGAGTTCATTCCCAGTCTAAGATCAGACTGGATTGAAAGTTGTGGCAGCAAGATCGGCAGCACGCAGGAGGGACCGGGCCAATCCCCGGCTTGCACATTCTGCCTCTCTGACCGGCTGAGCACCCGTACGCCTGTTTCGTGGGCTAGCTTAGACATAGGGAGTTCATTCCATGTCTAAGCCCCAGCCAGACCAAGGGTTGTGGCAGCGGGACCGACAGCATGCAAAAGAGGATCGAGCCGATCCTTGGTTTACGCGTTATGCCTCCCCGACCGGCTAGTGCCTGCACGTTCATTTCATGGGTTGACTTAGGCATACGGAGTTCACTCCATGTCTAAGCATACAGAGTTCATTCCCAGTCTAAGATCGGATCGGATCGAGGGTTGCAGCAGCAGGACTAGTAGCAGGATCGGCAGCACGAAGGGGGGGATCGGGCCGATCCCCGATTTGCACATTCTGCCTCTCCGATCGACTGAGCACCCGCATGCTCATTTGATGGGTTGACTTTGGCATACGGAGTTCATTCCCAGTCTAAGATCGGACCGGATTGAGGGTTACGACGGCAGGATCGACAACACGCAGGGGGGACGGGGCTGATCCTCGATTTATGCATTCTGCCTCTCCGATCGGCTAAGCACCTGCACGCCCGTTTCATGGGTTGGCTTAGGCATAAGGAGTTCATTCCATGTCTAAGCCCCAGCCAGACCGAGTATGTGGCAGCGGGACTAACAGCACGTAGAGGGGGACCGGACGGTCCTCAGCTTGCGCATTATGCCTCTTCGGCCGGCTCAGCGCCCGTACGCTCGTTTCGTGGGTTGACTTATTCGTACAAAGTTCAATCCCAGTCTAAGATTGGACCGGACAGAGGGTTGCGGTAGCAAGATCGACAGCACACAGGGGGCGATCGAACCGATACCCTGCTTGTGCATTCTACCTCTCCGGCCGGCTGAGCGCCCGTACGCTCATTTCATGGGTTAGCTTAGGCATAGGAGTTCATTCCATGTCTAAGCATACGGAGTTCATTCCCAGTCTAAGATTTTGAGCCACGGTACACATGCTGGGCTCAAGTTTTTAGCTGAATTGTTTTGTGCATGCCAAAAAAAATACAAGGATCACCTCTACCAAATTTGGGGACAAAACTCTTTCTAAAAAAATTTTAAAAAATCCCAAACCGTAAAAAGTTTCAAAAATCACGAAAAATAGAAAATCGGTCATCTTGCCACGAAACTTCACATGAAGGCTTAGGGGACCATTGCATGAATTGACAAGCCATAAAAATGGCATTGGCATGGCAGAAATATGAAGATGTGCTTGAACCCACCTACCACCCGTTTGATTCTCGGCTTGCACATCCTGCCTCTCTGATCGGCTGAGCATCCACACGCTTGTTTCCTGGGTGGACTTAGGCATACAGAGTTCATCCCCAGTCTAAGCATACAGAGTTCATTCCCAGTCTAAGATCAGACCGGACCGAGGGTTGCGATAGCAGAATCAGCATCACGGAATGGGGACCGGGTCGATCCCCGACTTGCGATTCTGCCTCTCTTGGCCGGCTGAGCGCCCACACGCCCGCTTCGTGGGTTGGCTTAGGCATAGGGAGTTCATTCCATGTCTAAGCCCTAGCCGGACTGAGGGTTCGCAGTGGGACTGGCAGCACGCAAAGGGGGACCGGGTCGATTCCCCGCTTGCGCATTATGCCTCTTCGGTCAGCTCAGCGCCCGTACGCTCGTTTCGTGGGTTGACTTATGCATACGGAGTTCATTCCCAGTCTAAGATTGGATCGGATCAAAGGTTATAGTAGTAGGATCGACAGCATGTAGGGGGGACCGGGTCGATCCCTGGCTTGTGCATTCTGCCTATCCGGTCGACTGAGTGCCCGCATGCTCGTTTCGTGGGTTGGCTTAGGCATACAGAGTTCATTCCATATCTAAGCATACGAAGCTCATACACAGTCTAAGATTTTGAGGCACAGTGGACATGCTGGGCTCGAGCATGTGCTGGTGCCACATTTTTTTCTCCTGGGGCACCTTCTTCGGATCATCGTCGGAGAGCCTAACCGACGGCATTGGGGGTTCTGGCGATTGGGGGGGCCGGGGGGTGTGCGCACATGATGTGCGATGGGTGCTGGTACTTGGCCATTATATTGGCCCCCTATCCCTCATCAAACCTTGAGAACTCACACCCCCTTAAAGATCATTTGAGATTTTATAGGTTTGCTGCCAGTAGCCATTAAAGTGTCTGACATGGGGGACACTTTTTTCAAACGCTCACAAAATCTTCTCCACTTCGAGTTTTTAGCTGAATTTTTTTGCGCATGCCAAAAAAAATGGAAGGACCACCTCTACCAAATTTGGGGACAAAAATCTTTCTAAAAAAATTTTAAAAAATCCCGAACCGCAAAAAGTTTCAAAAATCATGAAAAATAGAAAATGGGTCATCTTGCCACGAAACTTCACATGAAGGCTTAGGGGACCATTGCATGAATTTACAAGCCATAAAAATGGCATTGGCATGGTAGAAATATGAAGATCTGCTTGAACCCACCTACCACCTGTTCGATCCCCGGCTTGCGCATCCTGCCTCTTTGGTCAGCTAAGCACCCACACACTCGTTTCGTGGGTTGACTTAGGCATACGAAGTTCGTCCCCAGTCTAAGCATATGGAGTTCATTCCCAGTCTAAGATTTTAAGCCACGGTGCACATGCTGGGCTAGGGCATTTGCTGGTGCTGCTTTTTTTTCGCCCGGGGCACCATCGCCAGAGCGTCACTGGAGCATTGTCGGAGAGCCTAACCGGCAGCATTTGGGGTTCTAGCGATTGGGGGGGTCAAGGGGGTGTGCGCACATGATGTGCGATGGGTGCTGGTACTTGGCCCTTATATTGGCCCCCTATCCCTCATCAAACCTTGAAGACTCACACCCCCTTAAAGAGCATTTGAGATTTTATAGGTTTGCTGCCAGTAGCCATTAAAGTGTCTGAAATGGGGACACTTTTTTCAAACGGTCACAAAATCTTCTCCACTTTGAGTTTTTAGCTGAATTCTTTTGTGCATGCCAAAAAAAATACAAGAATCACCTCTACCAAATTTGGATACAAAATACTTTTTAAAAAAATTTTAAAAAATCTCGAACCGTAAAAAGTTTAAAAAATAATGAGAAATAGAAAACGGTTCGTCTTGCCACGAAACTTCACATGAAGGCTTAGGGGACCATTGTATGAATTTACAAGCCATAAAAAGGGCATTGGCATGGCAGAAATATGAAGATGTGCTTGAACCCACCTACCACCCGTTTGATTCTCGGCTTGCACATCCTGCCTCTCTGATCGGCTGAGCATCCACACGCTTATTTCCTGGGTGGACTTAGGCATACAGAGTTCATCCCCAGTCTAAGCATACAGAGTTCATTCCCAGTCTAAGATCAGACCGGACCGAGGGTTGCGACAGCAGGATCGACAGCACGCAGGGGGGACCGGGCCGATCCCCGGCTTGCGCATTCTGCCTCTCCGATCGGCTGAGCGCCTGCACGCCCATTTTGTGGGTTGGCTTAGAAATAGGGAGTTCATTCCTTGTCTAAGCCCTAGCGAGATCGAGAGTTGTTGCAGTGGGACCGACAGCACGCAGAGGGGGACCGATCCGATCCTCAGCTTGCGCATTATGCCTCTCCGGCCGGCTCAGCGCCCGCACGCTCGTTTCGTGGGTTGACCTAGGCATATGGAGTTCATTCCTAGTCTAAGATCAGACCGGATCGAGGGTTACGGTAGCAGGACCAGTAGCAGGATCGACAGCACACAGAGGGGACCAGGCCATTCTTCGGCTTGCGCATTCTGTCTCTCCGACCAGCTGAGAACCCGCACGCTCATTTCGTGGGTTGGCTTAGGCATACGGAGTTCATTCTATGTCTAAGCCCCAGCCAGACTGAGGGTTGTGGCAGTAGGACCAACAGCGGGATCGATAGCACACAGAGGGAGATCAGGCTGATCCCCGGCTTGTACATTATGCCTCTCCGGCCGACCTCTCCGGCTGGTTGAGTGCCTGCACACTCGTTTCGTCGGTTGACTTAGGCATACGGAGTTCATCCCTAGTCTAAGCATACAGAGTTCATTCCCAGTCTAACATCAGACCAGACCGAGGGTTGCGACAGTAGGATCGGCAGCACGCAGGGGGGATCGAGCCGATCCTCAGCTTATGCATTCTGCCTCTCCGACCGGCAGAGCAACCGTACACCCGTTTCGTGGGTTAGCTTAGGCATAGGGAGTTCATTCCATGTCTAAGTCCCAGTCAGACCGAGAGTTGTGGTAGTGGTACTGACAGCACGCAGAGGGGGACTGGGCTGATCCTCGGCTTGCGCATTATGCCTCTTCGGCTGGCTCAGCGCCCACACGTTCTTTTCGTGGGTTGACTTATGCATACGGAGTTCATTCCCAATCTAAGATCAGATCGGATCGAGGGTTGTGGCAGTAGGATTGAGAGCACGTAGGGGGGGATTGGGTCGATCCCCAGCTTACGTATTCTGCCTCTCCGATCAGTTGAGCACCCGCACGCTCATTTCGTGGGTTGGCGTAGGCATACGGAGTTCATTCCATGTCTAAGCATATGGAGTTCATTCCCAGTCTAAGATTTTGGGCCACGGTGCACATGCTGGGCTCGGACATGTACTGGTGCCGCATTTCTTTTGCCCGGGGCACAATCGTCGGAGCATCGTCGGAGAGCCTAACCGGCGGCATTAGGGGTTCCTGCGATTGGGGGGGCCGGGGGGGTGTGCGTAAATGATGTGCGATGGGTGCTGGTACTTGGCCCTTATATTGGGCCCCTATCCCTCATCAAACCTTGAGAACTCACACCCCCTTAAGGAGCATTTGAGATTTTATAGGTTTGCTGCCAGTAGCCACTAAAGTGTCTGAAATGGGGACACTTTTTTCAAACGGTCACAAAATCTTGTCCACTTCAAGTTTTTAGCTGAATTTTTTTGTGCATCCCAAAAAAAATACAAGGATCACCTCTACCAAATTTAGGGACAAAAAGCTTTCTAAAAAAATTTTAAAAAATCTCGAACCGTAAAAAGCTTTGAAAATCATGGAAAATAGAGAATGGGTCGTCTTGCCACGACACTTCATATGAAGGCTCAGGGGACCATTGTATGAATTTACAAGCCATAAAAATGGCATTGGAATGGCAAAAATATGAAGATGTGCTTGAACACACCTACCACCTGTTCGATCCCCGGCTTGCGCATCCTGCCTCTCTGGTCGGCTGAGCGCCCACACGTTCATTTCATGGGTAGACTTAGGCATACGGAGTTCATCCCCAGTCTAAGTATACAGAGTTTATTCCCAGTCTAAGATCGGATCAGACCGACGGTTGCGGCAGTAGAACCAGCAGCAGGATCGGTAGCACGCAGGGGGGGACCAGGCCGATCCCTGGCTTGTGCATTCTACCTCTCTGACCAGCTGAGTGCCTGCACGCTCGTTTCATGGATTGGCTTAGGCATATCGAGTTCATTCCATGTCTAAGCCCCAGCCAGACCGAGGGTTGTGGCAGCAGGACTGGCAGTGGGATCGACAGCACGTAGAGGGGGACCGGGCTGATCTCTGACTTGTGCATTATGCCTCTTTGGCCGGCTCAGTGCCCGTACGCTCATTTCATGGGATGACTTATGCATACAGAGTTCATCCCCAGTCTAAGATCGGACCAGACCAAGGGTTGTGGCAGTAAGATCGACAACACGTAGGGGGGACCAGGCTGACCCTCAGCTTGCGTATTCTACCTCTCCGGCCGACTAAACAGCCGCACGCTCGTTTCGTGGGTTGGCGTAGGCATACGGAGTTCATTCCATGTCTAACCTACGGCATTGTGGGTTCTGGCGATTGGGGGGGCTGAGGGGTGTGCGCACATGATGTGCGATGGGTGTTGGTACTTGGCCCTTATATTGGCCCCCTATCCCTCATCAAACCTCGAGAACTCATACCCCCTTAAATAGCATTTGAGATTTTATAGGTTTGCTGCCAGTAGCCATTAATGTGTCTGAAATGGGGACACTTTTTTTAAACGGTCACAAAATCTTCTCCACTTCGAGTTTTTAGCTGAATTTTTTTGTGCACGCCAACAAAAATAAAAGGATCACCTCTACCACATTTTGGGACAAAACTCTTTCTAAAAAAATTTTAAAAAATCTCAAATCGTAAAAAGTTTCAAAAATCATGAAAAATAGAAAATGGGTCATCTTACCACGAAACTTCACATGAAGGCTTTGGGGACCATTGTATGAATTTACAAGGCATAAAAATTTCATTAGTAGGGTAGAAATATGAAGATGTGCTTGAACACACCTACCACCCGTTCGATCCCCGGCTTGCACATCCTGCCTCTCTAGTCGATTGAGCGCCCGCACGCTCGTTTCGTGGGTTGACTTAGGCATACGGAGTTCATCCCCAGTCTAAGCATACGGAGTTCATTCCTAGTCTAAGATCTGACCGGATCGAAGGTTGCGGCAGCAGGATCGACAGCACGTAGGGGGGACTAGGTCGATCCTTGGCGTGAGCATTCTACCTCTTCGGCTGGCTGAGCGCCCGTACGCCCGTTTCATGGGTTGGCTTAGGCATAGGGAGTTCATTCCATGTCTAAGCATATGGAGGTCATTCCCAGTCTAAGATTTTGAGCCACGGTGCAAATGCTGGGCTCGGGCAAGTGCTGGTGCCTCATTTTTTTGCTTAGGCACCATCGCCGGAGCACCATCGAAGCATCGTCGAAGCATCGTCGAAGCATCACTGGAGAGCCTAACAGGTGGCATTGGGGATTCTGATGATTGGGGGGGCCGGGGGGTGTGTGCACTTCATGTGCGATGGGTGCTGTTACTTGGCCCGTATATTGGCCCCTTATCCCTCATCAAACCTCAAGACACTTTTTTCAAACGGTCACAAAATCTTCTCCACTTCAAGTTTTTAGCTGAATTTTTTTGTACATGCCAAAAAAAATACAAGGATCACCTCTACCAATTTTGGGGACAAAACTCTTTCTAAAAAAATTTAAAAAAATCTCGAGCCGTAAAAAGTTTTAAAAATTGTGAAAAATAGAAAACGGGTCGTCTTGCCACGAAACTTCACATGAAGGCTTAGGGGACCATTGTATGAATTTAAAATCCATAAAAATGGCATTGGCATTGCAGAAATATGAAGATGTGCTTGAACCCACCTACCACCCGTTCGATCCCAGCTGGTGCATCCTACCCCTCTGGTTGACTGAGCGACCGCAGCTCGTTTCATGGGTTGACTTTGGCATACGGAGTTCATCCCCAGTCTAAGCATACAGAGTTCATTCCCAGTCTAAGATCAAACCGGACTGAGAGTTGCGATAGCAGGATCGACAGCACACAGGGGGGATCGGGCCTATCTCCGGCTTGTGCATTCTGCCTCTCCGGTTGGCTGAGTGCCCGTGCGCCCATTTCGTGGGTTGGCTTAGGCATAAGGACTTCATTCCATGTCTAAGCCCCAGCTGGACTAAGGGTTGTGGCAGTGGGATCGGTAGCACGCAGAGGGGGATCGGGTCGATCCCCGATTTGCGCATTATGCCTCTCCAGCTAGCTCAACGCCCGCACGCTCGTTTTGTGGGTTGACTTAGGCATATGGAGTTCATTCCCAGTCTAAGATTAGACCAAACTGAGAGTTGCGGTAGTAGGATCGACAGCACGCAGGGGGGACCGGGCCGATCCCCGACTTACGCATTCTGCCTCTCCGTTCGGTTGAGTGCCCGCATGTTTGTTTCATGGGTTGGGTTAGGCATACGGAGTTCATTCCATGTCTAAGCATACGAAGTTAATTCCCAGTTTAAGATCGGACTGGACCGAGGGTAGCGGCAGCAGGACCAGTAGCAGGATCGACAGCACGTAAGGGGGGATCGGGCTGATCCCCGGCTTGTGCGTTCTGCCTCTCCGATCGGCTGAGCACCCGTATGCTCGTTTCGTGGGTTGGCTTAGGCATACGGAGTTGATTCCATGTCTAAGCCCCAGCCGGATCGAGGGTTATGGTAGTAAGACCGGCAGTGGGATTGATATCATGCAGAAGGAGACCGGGCTGATCCCCGGCTTGTGCAATATGCCTCTCCGATCGGCCTTTTCGACCCGCTGAGCGCCCGCACACTCGTTTCATGGGCTGACTTAGGCATACGGAGTTCATCCCCAGTCTAAGCATACGGAGTTTATTCCCAGTCTAAGATGGGATCAAATCGAGGGTTGCGGTAGCAGGATCGGCAGCACGCAGGGTGGACTGGGTCGATCCCCGGCTTGTGCATTCTACCTCTCCGTCCGGCTGACCGCCCCCACGCCTGTTTCATGGGTTGGTTTAGGCATAGGGAGTTCATTCCATGTCTAAACCCTAGCCAGACCGAGGGTTGTGGCAGTGGGACCGACAGTACACAGAGGGGGACTGGGCCGATCCTCTGCTTGTGCATTATACCTCTCCGGCCAGCTCAGCACCCGCATGCTCGTTTCATGGGTTGGCTTAGGCATACGAAGTTAATTCCAGTCAAAGATCAGATCGGACCGAGGGTTGTGGCAGCAGGATCGACAGCACGCAGGGGGGACCGGGCTGGTCCCCAACTTGCGTATTCTGCCTCTCCGATCGGCTGAGCACCCGTACGCTCGTTCTGTGGGTTGGCTTAGGCACACGGAGTTCATTCCATGTATAAGCGTATGGAGTTCATTCCCAGTCTAAGATCGGATCGGATTGAGGGTTGCGGCAGTGGGACCAGCAGTAGGATCGATAGCACGTAAGAAGGGACCAAGCCGATCCCCGACTTACGCATTCTGCCTCTCTGATCGGTTGAGCGCCCATACGTCGTTTCGTGGGTTGATTTAGGCATACGGAGTTCATCCCCAGCCTAAGCATACGGAGATCATTCCCAGTCTAAGATCAGATTGAACCGAGGGTTACGGCAGCAGGATCGACAGCACGCAGGGGGGACCGAGCCGATCCTCAGCTTGTGCATTTTGCCTCTCCGGCTGGCTGAGCGCCCGCACACCCGTTTCATGGGTCGGCTTAGGCATAGGGAGTTCATTACATGTCTAAGCCCCAGCCAGACCGAGGGTTGTGGCAACGAGACCAGCAGCAAGCAAAGGGGGACCAGGTTGATCCCCGACTTGCGCATTATGCCTCTCCGACCGACTCAGCGCCCGCACGCTCGTTTCATGGGTTGACTTAGGCATACAGAGTTCATTCCCAGTCTAAGATCTGATCGAACCAAGGGTTGCGACAGCAAGATCGACAGCACGCAGGGGGGACCGGGCCGGTCCCCGGCTTGCGCATTCTGCCTCTCCGACCGGTTGAGCACTCACACGCTCATTTTATGGGTTGGCTTAGGCATACGGAGTTCATTCCGTGTCTAAGCATATGGAGTTCATTCCTAGTCTAAGATCAGACCGGACTGAGGGTTGCCGTAGTAGGACCAGTAGCAGGATCGATAGCATGCAGCGAGGGATCGGGTCGATCCCCGGCTTATGCCTTCTACCTCTCCGGCCGACTAAGCGCCCGCACGCTCATTTCATGGGTTGACTTAGGCATACGGAGTTCATCCCCAGTCTAAGCATATGAAGTTCATTCCCAGTCTAAGATCGGTTTGGACCGAGGGTTGCGACAGCAGGATTGGTAGCACGTAGGGGGGACAGGGCCGATCCCCGACTTACGCATTTTGCCTCTCCGATCGGCTGAGCACCCGCATGCCCGTTTCATGGGTTGGCTTAGGCATACGGAGTTCATTCCATGTCTAAGCCCCAGCCGGACCGAGGGTTGTGGTAGCGGGACTGGCAGCACACAGAGGGGGACCGGGCTGATCCCCGTCTTGCGCATTATGCCTCTTCGGCCGGCTCAGCACCTGCACGCTCGTTTCATGGGTTGACTTATGCATACGGAGTTCATTCCCAGTCTAAGATCGAACCAGACCGAGGGTTACGGCAGCAGGATTGACAGCACGTAGGGGGGACCGGGTCGATCCCCGGCTTAGGCATTCTGCCTTTTCGACCGGCCGAGCGCTCGCACGCTCGTTTCGTGCGTTGGCTTAGGCATACGATGTTCATTCCATGTCTAAGCATACGGAGTTCATTCCCAGTTTAAGATTTTGAGCCACGGTGCACATGCTAGGCTCGGGCATGTGCTAGTGCCGTATTTTTTTCGCCCGGGGCACCATCGTCGGAGCATCGTCGGAGAGCCTAACCGGGGGCATTATGGGTTCTGATGATTGGAGGGGCCGGGGGATGTGCGCACATGATGTGCGATGGGTGCTGGTACTTGGCCCTTATATTGGCCCCCTATCTCTCATCAAACCTCAAGAACTCACACCTTCTTAAAGAGAATTTGAGATTTTATAGGTTTCCTGCCAGTAGCCATTAAAGTGTCTGAAATGGGGACACTTTTTTCAAACGATCACAAAATCTTCTCCACTTCGAGTTTTTAGTTTAATTTTTTTGTGCAAGCCAACAAAAATACAAGGATCACCTCTACCAAATTTGGGGACAAAACTCTTTCTAAAAAAATTTTGGACAATCTCGAACCGTAAAAAGTTTCAAAAATCATGAAAAATAGAAAACGGGTCGTCTTGCCATGGAACTTCACATGAAGGCTTAGGGGACCATTGTATGAATTTACAAGCCATAAAAATGGCATTGTCATGTCAAAAATATGAAGATGTGCTTGAACCCACCTACCACCCGTTCGATCCCCGGCTTGCGTATCCTGCCTCTCTGGTTGGCTCAGTGCCCGCACGCTCGTTTTGTGGGTTGACTTAGGCATACAGAGGTCATCCCCAGTCTAATCATATGGAGTTCATTTCCAGTCTAAGATCAGACCGGACCGAGGGTTGCTATAGTAGGATCGACAGCACGTAGGGGGGATCGGGCCGATCCTCAGCTTGCGCATTCTGTCTCTCCGATCGGCTGAGTACCCGCACGTCCGTTTCATGGGTTGGCTTAGGCATAGGGAGTTCATTCAATGTCTAACCCCCAACCAGACCGAGGGTTGTGGCAGCAGGACTGGCAGCACATAGAAGGGGACCGGGTCGATCCCCGGCTTGTGCATTATGCCTCTCTGGCTGGCTCAGCACCCGCACGCTTGTTTAATGGGTTGACTTAGGCATACGGAGTTCATTCCCAGTTAAGATTGGACTAGATCGAGGGTTACGGTAGCAGGATCGACAGCACACAGGGGGGACCCGGTTGGTCCCCGGCTTGTGCATTCTGCCTCTTCGATCGACTGAGTGCCTGCATGCTCATTTCGTGGGTTGGCTTAGGCATACGAAGTTCATTCCATGTCTAAGCATAGAGAGTTCATTCCCAGTCTAAGATCAGATCAGACCAAGGGTTACGGTAGCAGGACCAGCAGCAGGATCAGCAGCACGTAAGGAGGGACCGGGCCGATCCCCGACATACGCATTCTGCCTCTCCGGTCGGCTAAGCACCTGTACGCTCAATTCGTGGGTTGGCTTAGGTATACGAAGTTCATTCCATATCTAGGCCCCAGCCAGACCGAGGGTTGTGGCAGCAGGACCGGCAGTGGGATCGACAGCATGTAGAGGGGGACCGGGTTGATCCCCGACTTATGCATTATGCCTATCCGGCTGGGTGAGCGCCCGCACGCTCGTTTTGTGGGTTGACTTAGGCATATGGAGTTCATCCCCAGTCTAAGCATATGGAGTTCATTCCCAATCTAAGATCGAACCAAATCGAGGGTTGCAACAGCAGGATCGACAGCACGTAGGAGGGAGCGGGCCGATCCCCGGCTTGCGCATTCTGCCTCTCCGGCCGACTGAGCGCCCGCATGCCTGTTTCGTGGGTTGGCCTTAGGCATAGGGAGTTCATTCCATGTCTAAGCCCCAGCCAGATTGAGGGTTGTGGCAGCAGGACCGGCATCACGCAGAGGGGGACCGACTCGATCCTCGGCTTACGTATTATGCCTCTTTGGTCGGCTCAGCACCTGCATGCTCGTTTCCTAGGTTGACTTATGCATACAGAGTTCATTCCTAGTGTAAGACCGGATCAGATCAAGGGTTATGGTAGCAAGATCGATAGCACGTAGGGGGGACCGGGCCGATGCCCAGCTTGAGCATTCTGCCTCTCCGACCGGCTGAGCGCCTGTACGCTAGTTTCATGGGTTGTCTTAGGCATACGGAGTTCACTCCATGTCTAAGCATACGGAGTTCATTCCCAGTCTAAGATTTTGAGCCACGGTGCACATGCTGGGCTTGGGCATGTGCTGGTACCGCATATTTTTCACCCGGGGCACCATCGTCAGAGCATCGTCGGAGCATAGCCGGAGAGCCTAACCGATGACATTGTGGGTTCTGGCGATTGGGGGGGGCGGGGGGTGTGCGCACATGATGTGCGATGGGTGCTGGTACTTGGCCCTTATATTGGCCCCCTATCCCTCATCAAACCTCGAGAACTCACACCCCCTTTAAGAGTATTTGAGATTTTATAGGTTTGCTGCCAGTAGCCATTAAAGTGTCTGAAATGGGGACACTTTTTTCAAACGATCACAAAATCTTCTCCACTTCGAATTTTTAGCTGAATTGTTTTTGAGCATGCCAAGAAAAATACAAGGATCACCTCTACCAAATTTGGGGACAAAACTCTTTCTAAAAAAATTTTAAAAAAATCCCGAACCGTAAAAAGTTTCAAAAATCGTGAAAAATAGAAAACGGGTCATCTTTCCACGAAACTTCACATGAAGGCTTAGGGGACCATTGCATGAATTTACAAACCATAAAAATGGCATTGGCATGGCATAAATATGAAGATGTGCTTGAACCCACCTACCACCCATTCGATCCCCGACTTGCGCATCCTGCCTCTTTGGTCGGCTGAGCGCCCGTACGCTCGTTTCGTGGGTTAACTTAGGCATACAGAGTTCATCCCCAGTCTAAGCATACAGAGTTCATTCCCAATCTAAGATTGGACTGGACCGAGGGTTGTGGTAGCAAGATCGACAGCACGCAGAGGGGGACCAGGCCGATCCCCGACTTGCGCATTCTGCCTCTCCGACCGGCTGAGCGCCCGCACTCTCATTTCATGGGTTGGCTTAGGCATACGGAGTTCATTCCATGTCTAAGCATACGGAGTTCATTCCTAGTCTATGATTTTGAGCCACGGTGCACATGCTGGGCTTGGGCATGTGCTGGTGCTGTATTTTTTTTGCTCGGGGCACCATCACTAGAGCATCGTCGGAGAGCCTAGCCGGCATTGGGGGTTCCGACGATTAGGGGGCCAGGGTGGTGTGCGCACATGATGTGGGATGGGTGCTGGTACTTGGCCCTTATATTGGTGCCCTATCCCTCATCAAACCTCGAGAACTCACACCCCCTTAAAGAGCATTTGAGATTTTATAGGTTTGCTGCCAGTAGCTATTAAAGTGTCTGAAATGGGGACACTTTTTTCAAAGGGTCACAAAATCTTCTCCACTTCGAGTTTTAGCTGGATTTTTTTGTGCATGCCAACAAAAATACAAGGATCACCTCTACCAAATTTGGGGACAAAACGCTTTCTAAAAAAATTTAAAAAAATCCCGAGCCGTAAAAAGTTTCAAAAATCATGAAAAATAGAAAACGGGTCGTCTTGCCACGAAACTTCACATGAAGGCCTATGGGACCATTGTATGAATTTACAAGCCATGAAAATGGCATTGGCATGGCAGAAATATAAAGATGTGCTTGAACCCACCTACCATCCGTTCGATCCCCGGCTTACGCATCTTACCTCTCCGGTCGGTTGAGCGCCCGTACGCTCGTTTCGTGGGTTGACTTAGGCATACAGAGTTCATCCCTAGTCTAAGCATACGAAGTTCATTCCCAGTCTAAGATCGAATCGGATCGAGGGTTGTAGCAGCAGGATCGACAGCACACAGAGGGGACCGGACTGATCGCCGGCTTGCGCATTCTCCCTCTTCGATCGGCTGAGTGCCCCCACGCCCATTTCATGGGTTGGCTTAGGCATAGGGAGTTCATTCCATGTCTAAGCCCTAGCCGAACCGAGGGTTGTGGCAGTGGGACCGGTAGCACGCAGAGGGGATCGGGTCGATCCTCGACTTGCTCATTATGCCTCTCTAGTCGGCTCAGCGCCCGCATGCTCGTTTCATCGATTGACTTAGGCATACAGAGTTAATGCCAAATCTAAGATCGGACCGGACCAAAGGTTGCGGCAGCAGGATTGACAGCATGCAGGGGGGACCGGGCTGATCCCCGACTTGCGCATTTTGCCTCTCCGATCGGTTGAGCGCCCGTACACTCTTTTCGTGGGTTGGCTTAGGCATACAGAGTTCATTCCATGTCTAAGCATACAGAGTTCATTCCCAGTCTAAGATCAGACCGGATCGAGGGTTGCAGCAGTAGGATCGATAGCACGCAGGGGGGACCGGGCCAATCCTCGACTTGCGCATTTTGCCTCTTCGGTCAGCTGAGCACCCGTACGCTCGTTTCGTGGGTTGGCTTAGGCATACGGAGTTCATTCCATGTCTAAGCCACAGCCGGACCGAGGGTTGTGGCAGCAGGACCGGCAGCGAGATCGGTAGTATGTAGAGGGGAACCGGGCTGATCCCCAGCTTACGCATTATGCCTCTCCGGTCGACCTCTCCAGCCGATTGAGCGCCCGCACGCTCGTTTCGTGGGTTGACTTAGGCATATGGAGTTCATCCCTAGTCTAAGCAAACGAAGTTCATTCCCAGTCTAAGATCGGACCGGATCAAGGGTTGCGGCAGCAGGATCGGCAGCATGCAGGGGGGACCGGGCCGATCCCTGGCTTGCGTATTCTGCCTCTCCGGTCGGTTGAGCACCCGCATGTCTATTTCATGGGTTGGCTTAGGCATATGGAGTTCATTCCATGTCTAAGCCCTAACCGGACCAAGTGTTGTGGCAGCGGGACCGGCAACACGCAGAGGGGGACTGGGTCGATTCTCGGATTGCGCATTATGCCTCTTTGGCCAGCTCAGCGTCGGCACGCTCGTTTCGTGGGTTGACTTATGCATACGAAGTTCATTCCTAGTCTAAGATCAGACCAGACCGAGGGTTGCGGCAGAAAGATTGACAACACGTAGGGGGGACTGGGTCGATCCCCGGCTTGCGCATTCTACCTCTCCGGCTGGCTGAGTGCCCGCACGCTCATTTCGTGGGTTGGCTTAGGCATACAGAGTTCATTCCATGTCTAAGCATACGGAGTTCATTCCCAGTCTAAGATTTTGAGCCACGGTGCACATGCTGGGCTCGGGCATGTGCTGGTGCCGCATTTTTTTCACCCGAGGCACCATCGCCAGAGCATCGTCGGAGAGCCTAATCGGCGGTATTGGGGGTTCCGGTGATTGGGGGGCCGGGGGGTGTGCGCACATGATGTGCGATGGGTGCTGGCACTTGGCCCTTATATTGGCCCCCTATCCTTCATCAAACCTCAAGAACTCACACCCCCTTAAAGAGTATTTGAGATTTTATAGGTTTGCTACCAGTAGCAATTAAAGTATCTGAAATGGGGACACTTTTTTCAAACGGTCACAAAATCTTCTCCACTTCGAGTTTTTAGCTGAATTTTTTTGTGCATGCCAAAAAAAATACAAGGATCACCTCTACCAAATTTGGAGAGAAAACTCTTTCTAAAAAAATTTTAAAAAATCCTGAACCGTAAAAAGTTTCAAAAATTGTGAAAAATAGAAAACAGGTCGTCTTGCCACGAAACTTCACATGAATGCTTAGGGACCATTGTATGAATTTACAAGCCATAAAAATGGCATTGGTATGGCAGAAATATGAAGATGTGCTTGAACCCACCTACCACCCGTTCGATCCCCGGCTTGCACATCCTGCCTCTCTGGTAGGCTGAGCGTCCGCACTTTCGTTTCGTGAGTTAACTTAGGCATACGGAGTTCATCCCCAGTCTAAGCATATGAAGTTCATTCCCAGTCTAAGATCAGACCGGATCAAGGGTTGCGACAGCAGGATCAGCGGCACGCAGGGGGGACCGGGCCGATCCTCGGCATGCGCATTCTGTCTCTCTAGCCGACTGAGTGCCCGCACACCCTTTTTGTGGGTTGGCTTAGGCATAGGGAGTTTATTCCATGTCTAAGCCCCAGCCAGACCGAGGGTTGTGGCAGCGGGACCGGCAGCACGCAGAGGGGGACCGGGCCGATCCTCGATGTCACGAACTAAGCTTTCTCTCAGCAAGTAATAGATCGTGCGGCACTTGAATTGGCACTCCCAACCAAGTCAGCCTTCAATAGATCGATATCTGAACAAATAACCATAAACCATGGTTAGTCCCAAGCATTCACAATAGGACACAATATATCGAGATCGATCTCAAGCACACACACAAGAAGGCATATTCGCATCGAGAAAAAGAAAAACACATCGAGGCAACAATCGAGACATTCAATCGAGGTGAGTTTTATTATAGTCGGGAATCATACATCGAGACCTCCCACCATCACCAGGGCCAGGGGGCAGCCCTTGGTGGGTGGCCTAGGCTCGCATAGCAACCGATGAGACAGCCCAACACTACGCTACCGGCTCACCCCCCTAAAAAGCCTTAGAGATTTTAGAGCTATGCTACTAGTAACCATTACAATGTTTGAAATGGGGACACTTTTCCTAGCACAAGGGATCTACCCGGCCATGGCCCTATACATGGGTGGCTTATGGCAACCTAAGTCCCAGTCATGACCCTATACAAGGTTGGCTCATGACATCCTCCCCCACCTATTCTATCGACGTCCTCATCGACTTGCTGGCTTGAAATTCTTTGATCTTCCTTTGAAATCTTTGGAGGTCGTGTTCTCTCTCCCAACTGGTTTTTTCTAGTCCTAATCCCTTCCACTTCACTAAGTACTCCCGAACTAGTCTTCAAGATATCTTGGTTTCCCTATCAACTAAGACCTCTTCGACTCGATGCTTTGAGGGTGGCTTCATGGTGATGGTGGCTCTGGTTGGCTCCTTTTGGCTAGCATCTATAGGATCTGCATGGAAAGGTTTCAGGTTGCTCACATGAAATACTGGGTGCACCTTCATCCACTTTAGTGGGTCAATTTTGTAAGAAGCATTCCCCACCTTGGAAAGGACCCTTACTGGACCTTTATATTTATGCACCAATCTATGATCTCTCTTTCTTAAGAACCTGGTTTGTTCAGGAACTAGTCAGACAAGAACCAAATCACCAACTTGAAATTGTTGAGCCCTACGACCCTTGTCTGCCCATTTCTTCATCCGTTTTGATGCTTTCTCCAGGTAGGCTTGTGCAATCTCTGTGTTTTATTTCCACTCCTTGCTGAGATTGAAGGCTCTTAGATTTTTTCCTCCATATTGTTCCAAAGAAGTGTGGGGTAGCCTTGGTAATTGTCTGGTGACCACCTCAAATGGGCTCTTATTGGTGGAAGAGCTTTTGTTGGAATTAAAGCAGAGTTGAGCCATGTCCAATAATGAAGGCCAGTCTTTCTGATTAGCTTGAACAAAGTGCCTCAAGTATTCCTCTAATAATCTATTGAACCGTTCCATTTGACCATCGGTTTGAGGGTGATAGCTTGAGGAGATGTTGAGTTGGGACCCTAATATCTTGAAAAGTTCTCTCCAGAAGGACCCCGTGAATCTCGGATCTCGATCGCTGATAATGTTTTGAGGGAGGCCCCAGTATTTGACCACATGTTTGAACAATAGTCGAGCTGTGTCTTCCACTGTGCAATACTTGTGAGCGGGAATGAATGTGGCGTACTTAGAGAACCGGTCAATCACCACCAAAATAGCTCCAAGGTCACCAACCTTGGGTAGGCTCGAAATTAAATCGAGGGAGATGCTTTCCCACGGTTTGGCAGGTACTGGTAGTGGTTCAAGCATGCCTGCAGGTTTCCTCCTTTCAACCTTGTCTTGTTGGCAAATAAGGCAAGTCTTCGTATAGTCCATCACATCTTGTCGCATGTGAGGCCAATAGTATCTCTGTTTCAATAAGGCCAAAGTGCATTGCTAGCCCGGGTGTCCCGCCCATGGTGTGTCATGACATTCCCTCATCAGCATCTGTCTTAGACCTTCTACTCTCGGACACAAACACTCGAGGCCCCTTGGTTCATAAGATCCCATTTTCTTGCCAGAAGTACTTGGACTTCCCTTATTCCACTAGCTTTAGGATGGCACAAGCTTACGGGTCCTTTCCTAAATGATCTCCAATCAACTTGTGAATGTCTATAGTGGCTCTGCTAGCCGCCATTGGGGTAATTCTTCTAAGGGCCACTAAATTTGCTTGCCTGCTCAATGCATCAGCCACTTGATTGGTCTTTCCAACGGTGTGCTCAAAACAAAAGTCAAACTCCGCTAAAAATTCCTGCCACCTACCTTGTTTTGCCGTAAGCCTTGGTTGGGTGAGAAAATGGCTAACGGTCGCATTGTCTATCTTCACGACAGTGTGAACCCAACAAGTAATGTCGCCAAGCCCTCAAGCAGTGAACCACCGCTAGGAGTTCTTTTTCTTGGGCCGTATATTTCCTTTCAGCTTCACTTAGCTTCTTACTTTTAAATGCTACCGGTTGATGTTGTTGCAAAAGCACTCTTCCAATAGCAAAATTAGATGCATCCGTCTGAACTTCGAAAGGCTTTTCAATATCAGGGAGAGCTAAGATGGGATCCTTCATAATAGCATCTTTCAATCCCTCGAAGGCCTCTTGGCACTCACTCGTCCAACACCATTTATGCTCCTTCTTCAATAGCTCCGTGAGGGCTGTGGTCTTGTGAGAGTACCCTTCCACAAACCTTCTATAATAGTTGGCTAGTCCCAAAAATGAGCGGAGCTCACTAACGTTCTTCGGTGTTGTCGACTCCTTGATGGCCCTAACCTTTTCCATGTCAATTCGAATGTGGCCACGTTCAACAATGTGATCGAGAAAATGGATTTGGGTCTGAGCAAATGCACACTTCTCCCTTTTTACGTATAACTGGTGGTCCTGTAATCTTTAAAGTACCTGGCACAGGTGTTCTTGATGTTCTTCCAAGGTGGAGCTATATACCACTATATCGTCTAAATAGATGACTACAAATTTGTTTAGGTAGTCATGGAATACCTGATTCATCAATGTACAAAATGTGGCAGGAGCATTGGTCAGTCCAAAGGGCATAACAAGAAATTCAAATGCACCATACCGTGTCACACAAGTGGTCTTTGGCTCATCTCCTTCAACGATTCTGACCTGATGGTAGCCAGATCTCAGGTCCAATTTGGAGAAGTACTTGGCCCGACTCAATTGATCAAACAAGTCTGCTATAAAGGGGATGGGATATTTGTTTTTTACGGTGACTTTGTTCAGGGCCCTGTAGTCAACACATAACCACAAACTTCCATCATGCTTCTTCTGAAATAGCACTGGCACTTCGAAAGGAGCCTTTGATGGTCTGATGAACCCGACTTGTAGCAGCTCATCTAACTATTTTCTTAGTTCAACCAACTCTGGCGGGGCCATACGGTAAGGAGGTCTAGCAGGGGGTTTCACTCCTAGGAGGAGCCCAATTTCATGGTCCACTACTCGTCAAGGGGGTAGAACCTTAGGCAACATCTCTGGCATCACCTCTTCGAATTCTTCCAACACTTTTCCCACACCATCAGGTATTGGTTCTACTTTCGACCCTTCTTTGTAGATCGGCACAGCCACAAAGAAGGGTTCCCCTCTTTTTACCCCTTTTCTTGAACTGCAAAGTTGAAATCATTTTCTTCCCACTCTTTGGTAAGATGTTGGCTGGCACCACACATGGGTTTTCCCCTAAGAACAACAAGCAGCTAGCAACAGGGATAGGGATGACCTGAGCCAACATCATGAAGTCCAATCCGAGAATAACATCAAAGTCATCCATGGGGGAAACTGTAAAGTCTAACTTCCCTTCCCATGGCCCCAATCGGGTTGTCACACTCTTGGAGCTTCCACTGATCGTAAAGGCTGATGAGTTGACTACCTTCATTTGTCCACAGTCTTTACTAATCTGAAGACCACACCTTTTTGCTTCTTCTGGTGTGATGAAAGTGTCGGTTGCACCCGTATCCACCATAGCCTTAGTGGCTTTCTCATTAATCGTCAAGTTCACATACATCAAGCTTCTACTCTGGTCTTTCTTTATAGTGTTCAATTGGGTGCGAAGGGCATTGAGGAACCTTATTGAACCTATCCTGGCTGGCTCCTCTTCAGCTTTTTCAACGTTCTCTGGTGCTTTTATGGACTCTTGAGATGAGGTCCTTAAGGCATTAAGGGCTCCCTGTGCAGGCATTCAGCCACCCGATGCGGCCCCTTGTAAAAAAAGCAAGCTAGTGGTTGCCTAGGCTTGAAAATCCCTGTGTTGCTTGTCTTGGGTTGGGTGCTATCTTGACCAAAGGACCTCCTGTCTGATCCCCCACTGAAGGGTTGATCCAACCTAGTCATCTTTCCCCCACTCCCAAAGTTGAAGCTACTGCCAGCTGATGGAGGATTTTTTCATTTTGAAGAGCCATCATTGTAATCGTGGAGACGTTCAGCTGCAGCCATGGCCGTGGCCACATCTTGCACTTTCTGCCTTTGTAGTTCTATCCTCGCCCAAGGCTTGAGGCCCTCAAGAAAATAGAACATCTTGTCCTTTTCAGACATGTCTCGAATATCCAACATCAGGGTAGAAAAGCTCCTTACAAACTCTCGCACCATTCCTGTTTGCACCAATTCTCGAAGTCTCTTTCGAGCCATATACTCCACATTCTTAGGGAAAAACTGGTTTTTCAATTCTCACTTTAGATCCATCCAAGTCTTAATCGGGCACTCGTTATCGACAAACTTGGAGCGCCACCACAGCTTGGCATCCCTTGCGAGGTACATCGACGCCATTGCTACCTTGTCTTCCTCTGAATCCGTGTGTACAGCTCGAAAGTACTACTCCATGTCAAACAAGAAATTTTCAAGTTCCTTAGCATCCCTTGCCCCCTCATAGCATCGAGGCTCCGGCACCTTGGGCCTTTTTCCTCTTTTCATCGAGCTCAAACCCGATCTGGCCATAGCCATTTGTAGGATGCTCACCTGTGCTCTGAGCTCCTCAAACTCCTTTTGGAGAATGTTCAAGGCATCTCTAGCCTCTTCGCTCACGTTGTGGAGAGTATCGGATAACTCCCGCTGGGTTGTCTTGATCTTCCTCACTCGGTCTTTAGTCGCCATATGAGCTTTCATTGCGGCCACTGCGGCCTCAAGTTCTTCAATTCTCTGTTGATGATTGGGTCCACCACTTGTGGCCATCTCATCCATTTTTCTAGCACTTCTCAACCGTGCTCTGATACCACGTGTCACGAACTAAGCTTTCTCTCAGCAAGCAATAGACTATGCGGCACTTGAATGGGTGCTCCCAACCAAGTCAGCCTTCAATAGATCGATATCTGAACAAATAACCATAAGCCATGGTTAGTCCCAAGCATTCACAATAAGACACAATATATCGAGATCGATCTCAAGCACACACACAAGAAGGCATATTCGCATCGAGAAAAAGAAAAACACATCGAGGCAACAATCGGGACATTCAATCGGGGTGAGTTTTATTATAGTTGGGAATCATACATCGGGGCCTCCCACCATCACCAGGGCCGGGGGGGCAGCCCTTGGTGGGTGGCCTAGGCTCGCATAACAATCGGTGAGACAGCCCAACACTATGCTACCGGCTCACCCCCCTAAAGAGCCTTAGAGATTTTAGAGCTATGCTACCAGTAACCATTACAATGTTTGAAATGGGGACACTTTTCCTAGCACAAGGGATCTACCCAGCCATGGCCCTATACATGGGTGGCTTATGGCAACCTAAGTCCGATCATGGCCCAATACAAGGTTGGCTCATGACACCCGGCTTGCGCATTATGCCTCTCCGGCCGGCTCAGCGCCCGCACGCTCATTTCGTGGGTTGACTTAGGCATACGGAGTTCATTCCAGTCTAAGATCAGACCGGACCGAGGGTTACGGTAGCAGGATCGATAGCACACAGGGGGGACCGGGCCGATCCCCGGCTTGCGCATTCTGCCTCTCCGATCGGCTGAGCGCCGCACCCTCGTTTTGTGGGTTGGCTTAGGCATACAGAGTTCATTCCATGTCTAAGCATACAGAGTTCATTCTCAGTCTAAGATTGGACCGGACCGAGGGTTGCGACAGTAGGACTAGCAGTAGGATTGGCAGCATGCAGGGGGGATCGGGTCGATCCCGGCTTGCGCATTCTGCCTCTCCAGTCGGTTGAGTGCCCCGCATGCTCGTTTCGTGGGTTGACTTAGCCATACGGAGTTCATCCCCAGTCTAAGCATACGGGGTTCATTTCCAGTCTAAGATCGAACTGGACCGAGGGTTGCGGTAGTAGGATTGGTAGCACGCAGCGGGGATCGGGCCGATCCCCAGCTTACGCATTCTGCCTCTCCGGCCGGCTGAGCGCCCGTACGCCCGTTTTGTGGGTTGGCTTAGGCATAGGGAGTTCATTCCATGTCTAAGCCCTAGTCGGACTGAGGGTTGTGGTAGCGGAACTGGCAGCATGCAGAGTGGGATCGGGTCGATCCTTGGCCTGCGCATTATGCCTCTTCGACCGGCTCAGCGCCCGTACGCTTGTTTCGTGGGTTGACTTATGCATACGGAGTTCATTCTCAGTCTAAGATTGGACCGGACCGAGGGTTGCGACAGTAGGACTAGCAGCAGGATTGGCAGCATGCAGGGGGGGATCGGGTCGATCCCGACTTGCGCATTCTGCCTCTCCGGCCGGCTGAGTGCCCGCATGCTCGTTTCATGGGTTGACTTAGCCATATGGAGTTCATCCCCAGTCTAAGCATACGGGGTTCATTTCCAGTCTAAGATTGAACCGGACCGAGGGTTGCGGTAGCAGGATTGGTAGCACGCAGCGGGGATCAGGCCGATCCCCAGCTTACGTATTTTACCTCTCCGGCTGGCTGAGCGCCCGTACGCCCATTTTGTGGGTTGGCTTAGGCATAGGGAGTTCATTCCATGTCTAAGCCCTAGTCGGACTGAGGGTTGTGGTAGCGGAACTGACAGCACGCAGAGGGGGATCGGGTCGATCCTTGGCCTGCGCATTATGCCTCTTCGGTCGGCTCAGCGCCCGTACGCTCGTTTCGTGGGTTGACTTATGCATACGGAGTTCATTCCTAGTCTAAGATTGGACCGGACCGAGGGTTACGGCAGCAGGATCGATAGGACACAGGAGAGGACCGGGCCGATCCCCGACTTGCGCATTCTGCATCTTCGATCGGTTGAGCGTCCGCATGCTCGTTTCGTTGGTTGGCTTAGGCATACGGAGTTCATTCCATGTCTAAGCATACGAAGTTCATTCCCAGTCTAAGATTTTGAGCCAAGGTGCACATGCTGGGCTCGGGCATGTGCTGGTGCCGCATTTTTTTCACCTGGGGCACCATCGCTGGAGCATCGCCGGAGCGTCGTCGGAGAGCCTAACCGACGGCATTGGGGGTTCCGACGATTGGGCGGCCGGGGGGTGTGCGCACATGATGTGCGATGGGTGCTGGTACTTGGCCCTTATATTGGCCCCCTATCCCTCATCAAACCTCGAGAACTGACACCCCCTTAAAGAGCATTTGAGATTTTATAGGTTTGCTGCCAGTAGCCATTAAAGTGTCTGAAATGGGGACACTTTTTTCAAACGGTCACAAAATCTTCTCCACTTCGAGTTTTTAGCTGAAGTTTTTTGTGCATGCCAAAAAAAATAAAGGATCACCTCTACCAAATTTGGAGAAAAAACTCTTTCTAAAAAAATTTTAAAAAATCCGAACCGCAAAAAGTTTCAAAAATCATGAAAAATAGAAAACAGGTCGTCTTGCCACGAAACTTCACATGAAGGCTTAGGGGACCATTGTATGAATTTAAAAGCCATAAAAATGGCATTGGCATGGCAGAAATATGAAGACATGCTTGAACCCACCTACCACCCATTCGATCCCTGGCTTGCGCATCCTGTCTTTCTGGTCGGCTGAGCACCTGCACGCTCGTTTCGTGGGTTGACTTAGGCATACGTAGTTCATCCCCAATCTAAGCGTACGGAGTTCATTCCTAGTGTAAGATCAGATCGGACCGAGGGTTGCGACAGCAGGATCTGCAGCACGCAGGGGGGATCGGGCTGATCCCCAGCTTGCGCAATCTGCCTCTCCGGCCGGCTGAGCGCCCGAATGCCCATTTCATGGGTTGGCTTAGGTATAGGGCTTTCATTCCATGTCTAAGCAGCAGTCGGACCGAGGGTTGTGGCAGCGGGACCGACAGCACGCACAGGAGGACCGAGCCGATCCCCGGCTTGCGCATTATGCCTCTCCAGCCGACTCAGTGCCCGGACGCTCATTTTGTGGGTTGACCTAGGCATACGGAGTTCATTCCCCAGTCTAAGATCAAACCAGACTGAGGGTTGCAGTAGTAGGATCGACAGCACGTAGGAAGGAATCGGGCCGATCCCCGGCTTGCACAATCTGCCTCTCCGATCGACTGAACGCTCGGACGCTCATTTCATGGGTTGACTTAGGCATACGGAGTTCATTCCATGGCTAAGCATACAGAGTTCATTCCCAGTCTAAGATCAGACCAGATCGAGGGTTGCAGTAGCAGGACCAGGAACAGGATCAACAGCACGCAGGGGGGACCGAGTCAATCCCTGGCTTACGCATTCTGCCTTTTCGATCAGCTGAGCGCCTGCACGTTCGTTTTGTGGGTTGGCTTAGGCATACAAAGTTCATTCCATGTCTAAGCCCCAGTCGGACCAAGGGTTGTGGCAGCAAGACCGACAGCGGGATCGGCCGCACGTAGAGGGGGGCCGGGCCGATCCTCGGCTTACGCATTCCACCTCCCTGATCTATTAAGCACCCGCATGCTCATTTCATGGGTTGCCTTAGGCATACGGAGTTCATTCCATGTCTAAGCCCCAGTCGGACCGAGGGTTGTGGTAGTAGGACCAACAGCGAGATCAGCAGCACGCAGAGGGAGACTGGGCTGATCCCCGGCTTTCGCAATACGCCTCTCCGACCGGCTGAGCACCCGCACGCTCGTTTCATGGGTTGACTTAGGCATACGGAGTTCATCCCTAGTCTAAGCATACGGAGTTCATTCCCAGTCTAAGATCGAACCAGACCGAGGGTTGCGGCAGTAGGATCAATAGCACGCAGTGGGGACCGAGCCGATCCCCGGCTTATGCATTCTGCCTCTTCGGTCGGCTGAGCACCCACACGCCCATTTCATGGGTTGGCTTAGGCATAGGGAGCTCATTCCATGTCTAAGCCCTAGCCAGACCGAGGGTTGTGGCAGCGGGACCGACAGCACGCAGAGCGGGATCGGGTCGATCCCCGGCTTGCGCATTATGCCTCTTCGGCAGGCTCAACGCCCGTATCCTCATTTCATGGGTTGACTTTTGCATATGAAGTTCATTCCCAGTCTAAGATCAAATCGGATTGAGGGTTGTGGCAGCAGGATTGACAGCACATAGGGGGGATCGGGCTAATCCCCGACTTGTGCATTCTGCCTTTTCGACCGATTGAGCACCCGCATGCTCGTTTTGTGGGTTGGCTTAGGCATACGGAGTTCATTCCATGTCTAAGCATACGGAGTTCATTCCTAGTCTAAGAGTTTGAGCCACGGTGCACATGCTGGGCTCTGGCATGTGCTCGTGCCACATTTTTTTTGCCCGGGGCACCATCATCGGAGCATCGCCGGAGAGCCTAATCGACAGCATTGGGGGTTCCGACGATTGGGGGGGCCGGGCGGTGTGCGCACATGATGTGCGATGGGTGCTGGTACTTGGCCCTTTTATTGGCCCCCTGTCCCCCATCATACCTCGAGAACTCACACCCCCTTAAAGAGCATTTGAGATTTTATAGGTTTGCTGCCAGTAGCCATTAAAGTGTCTGAAATGGGCACACTTTTTTCAAACGGTCACAAAATCTTCTCCACTTCGAGTTTTTGGCTGAATTTTTTTGGGCATGCCAACAAAAATACAAGGATCACCTCTACCAAATTTGGGGACAAAACTCTTTCTAAAAAAATTTTAAAAAATCCTGAACCGCAAAAAGTTTCAAAAATTGTGAAAAATAGAAAACGGGTCGTCCTGCCACGAAACTTCACATGAAGGCTTAGGGGACCATTGTATGAATTTACAAGCCATAAAAATGGCATTGCCATGGTAGAAATATGAAGATGTGCTTGAACCCACCTACTACACGTTCAATCCCTGACTTTCGCATCCTGTCTCTCTGGTCGGCTGAGCGCCCGCACGCTCGTTTCATGTGTTAACTTAGGCATACAGAGTTCATCCCAGTCTAAGCATACGGAGTTCATTCCCAGTCTAAGATCAGACCGGACCGAGGGTTACGACAGCAGGATGAAAGCACACAGGGGGGATCGGGTCGATCCTCGACTTGCGCATTCTGCCTCTCCGACCAGCTGAGCACCCGCAAGTCTGTTTCATGGGTTGGCTTAGGCATAGGGAGTTCATTCCATGTCTAAGCCCCAACCGGACCGAGGGTTGTGGCAGCGAGACCGGTAGCACATAGAAGGGGACCGGGCCGATCCCCTACTTGCGTATTATGCCTCTCCGGTTGGCTCAGCGCCCGAACACTCGTTTAATGGGTTGGCTTAGGCATATGGAGTTCATTTCATGTCTAAGCATACAGAGTTCATTCCTTGTCTAAGATCGGACCGGATCGACCGAGGGTTGCAACAGTAGGACCAGCAGCAGGATCGACAGCACGCAGGGGGGATCGAGCCGGTCCTTGGCTTACGCATTCTGCCTCTTCGACTGGCTGAGTACCCGCACGCTCGTTTCATGGGTTGGATTAGGCATACGGAGTTTATTCCATGTCTAAGCATACGGAGTTCATTCCCAGTCTAAGATCGGACCGGATCAAGGGTTGCGCAGCAGGATCGACAGCACGCAGGGGGGGACTGGGTCGATCCCCGACTTGCGTGTTCTACCTCTTTGATCGGCCGAGCGCTCGTACGTTCGTTTGGTGGGTGGGCTTGGGCATACGAGTTCATTCCATGTCTAAGCATACAAAGTTCATTCCTAGTCTAAGATCAGATCGGACCGAGGGTTATGGCAGCAGGACCAGTAGCAGGATCGACAGCAAGCAGGAGGGGAACCGGGACAATCCCCGGTTTGTGCATTTTACCTCTCTGGCCGGCTAAGCACCCGCACTCTCGTTTCATGGGTTGGCTTAGGCATACGGAGTTCATTCCATGTCTATGCATACGGAGTTCATTCCCAGTCTAAGATCAGACCGGACCAAGGCTTACAGTAGCAGGACCAGCAGCAGGATCGACAGCACATAGGAGGGATCAGATCGATCCCCAGCGTACGCATTCTACCTCTCCGGTCGGCTGAGCACCCGCACGCTCGTTTCGTGGGTTGGCTTAGGCATACGGAGTTCATTCCATGTCTAAGCCCCAGCTAGATCTAGGGTTGTGGTAGCAGGACCGGCAGTGGGATCGGCAACATGTAAAGGGGGATCGAGCTGATGCTCAGCTTACTCATTATGCCTCTCTGACCGACCTTCTGATCGGTTGAGCGCCCGCACACTCGTTTCATGGGTTGACTTAGGCATACGGAGTTCATCCCTAGTCCAAGTATACGGAGTTCATTCCTAGTCTAAGATCAGACTGGATCGAGGGTTGCGATAGCAGGATCGACAGCACGCAGGGAGGACCAGGCCAATCCCCGACTTGTGCATTCTGCCTATCTAGCCAGCTGAGCACCCGCACGCCCGTTTCGTGGGTTGGCTTAGGCATAGGGAGTTCATTCCATGTCTAAGCCCCAGTCGGATTGAGGGTTGTGGCAGTAAAACCGACAGCACGTATAGGGGGATCGGGCTGATCCTTGGCTTGCGAATTATACCCCTTTGACCGGCTCAACACCCGCACGCTTATTTCGTGGGTTGACTTATGCATACGGAGTTCATTCCCAGTGTAAGATCAGACCGGACCGAGGGTTACGGCAGCAGGATCGACAACACGTAGGGGGACTGGGCCGATCCCCAGCTTACGCATTCTGCCTCTCCGGTCGATTGAACGCCCGCACGCTCGTTTCGTGGGTTGGCTTAGGCATACGGAGTTCAATACATGTCTAAGCATACGGAGTTCATTCCCAGTCTAAGATCAAACCAGATCGAGGGTTGCGGCAGCAGGACCAGTAGTAGGATCGACAGCACGCAGGGGGGATCAAATCGATCCCCGGCTTGCACATTCTGCCTCTCCGGTCGGTTGAGCACCCGCACGCTCTTTTCGTGGGTTGGTTTGGGCATACGGAGTTCATCCATGTCTAAGCCCCAATCGGATCGAGGGTTGTGGCAGCAGGATCAACAGTGAGATCGACAGCATGTAGAGGGGGACCGGGCTGATCCTCGGCTTGTGCATTATGCCTCTCCGGCTGGCTGAACGCTCGCACGCTCGTTTTGTGGGTTGACTTAGGCATACGGAGTTCATCCCCAGTCTAAGTATACGAAGTTCATTCCCAGTCTAAGATCAGACCGAACCGAGGGTTGCGACAGTAGGATCGGTAACACGCAGGGAGGATCGGGTCGATACCCGGCTTGGGCATTCTGCCTATCTGGCTGGCTGAGCACCCGCACGCCTGTTTCATGGGTTGCCTTAGGCATAGGGAGTTCATTCCATGTCTAAGCCCTAGCCAGATCGAGGGTTGTGGCAGCAGGATCGATAGCACGCAGAGTGGGACCAGGTCGATCCTCGACCTGCGTATTATGCCTCTCTGACCGGCTCAGTGCTCGAGCGTTCGTTTCGTGGGTTGACTTAGGCATACGAAGTTCATTCCCAGTCTAAGATTCGACCGGACCAAGGGTTGCAACTACAGGATCGATAGCATGCAGGGGGGACCGGGTCGATCCTCAGCTTGCACATTCTGCCTCTCCGATTGGCTAAGCGCCCACACGCTCGTTTCATGGGTTGGCTTAGGCATACGGAGTTCATTCCATGTCTAAGCATACGTAGTTCATTCCTAGTCTAAGATCAGACCGGACCAAGGGTTGCGGCAGTAGGACCAGTAGTAGGATCGACAGCATGCAGGGGGGATCAGGCTGATCCCCGGCTTGCACATTCTGCCTCTCGGTCGGCTGAGCACCCGTACGCTCGTTTCATGGGTTGGCTTAGGCATACGAAGTTCATTCATGTCTAAGCCCAACCGGATCGAGGGTTGTGGCAGCAGGACCGGTAGCGGGATCGGTAGCACGTAGAGGGGGACCGGGCTGATCCCCGACTTGCGCATTATGCCTCTCCGGCCGATTGAACACCCGCACGCTCGTTTTGTGGGTTGACTTAGGCATACGGAGTTCATCCCCAGTCTAAATATACAGAGTTCATTCCCAGTCTAAGATCAGACTGGACCGAGGGTTGCGACAGCAGGATCGACAACACGCAGGGAGGACCGGGCCGATCCCTGGCTTGTGCATTCTGCCTATCCGGCTGGCTGAGCACCCGCACGCCCGTTTCGTGGGTTGGCTTAGGCATAGGGAGTTCATTCCATGTCTAAGCCCCAGTCGGACCGAGGGTTGTGGTAGCGGGACCGGTAGCACGTAGAGGGGGACCGAGCCGATCCTTGACTTGCGTATTATGCCTCTCCGACCTGCTCAGTGCCCGAACGCTCATTTCATGGGTTGACTTAGGCATACAGAGTTCATTCCCAGTCTAAGATCAGATCAGACCGAGGGTTGTGACTGCAGGATCGACAGCACGTAGGGGGGATCGGGCCGATCCTCGGCTTGCACATTTTGCCTCTTCGGCCGGTTGAGCGCCCGTACGCTCATTTTATGGGTTGGCTTAGGCATACGGAGTTCATTCCATGTCTAAGCATACGGAGTTCATTCCCAGTCTAAGATCGGACCGGACTGAGGGTTGCGGCAGCAAGACTAGAAGCAGGATCGACAGCACGTAGGGGGGATCGAGCCGATCCTCGCTTTACGCATTTGCCTCTCAATCGGTTGAGTGCCCGCATGCTCGTTTTGTGGGTGGACTTAGGCATACGGAGTTCATCCCCAGTCTAAGCATACGGAGTTTATTCCCAGCCTAAGATCGAACCGGACCGAGGGTTGCGGTAGCAGGATCGATAGCACGCCGGGGGGATCAGGCCAATCCTCGACTTGCGCATTCTACCTCTCCGGCCGACTGAGCGCCCGCACACCCGTTTCGTGGGGTGGGTTAGGCATAGGGAGTTCATTCCATGTCTAAGCCCCAGTCAGATCGAGGGTTATGGCAGCATGCAGAGGGGGATCGAGTCGATCCCCAGCTTGCACATTCTGCCTCTCCGACCGGCTGAGCACCTGTGTCACGCCCTAGGCAGGCGCGCCAGGCACATCAGGCAGACCAGCAAGCGAGCCAGAGGTTGAGGCCCACAAACAAGGCGTGCTGGTGGGTATCTGTGCGCAAAGCCTAGTAAATGAGTTCAGAACGCCCGCCCAACTTGCAGGCCAGCCCGTGAGACCAAGGCCTCGCATACAAGCTGTCCGCACCACATCCAGAAGGGCCCAAGGTGCTGGACACGCAAGGGAAGCTTCTGGAAGCAGGCAGGATCAGCAGGAGCATCCTGGAAGATTTGGTTGACCCTGAAAATCAGGATTTAGCATCCTGATTGATTGTAATCTGTATAATCCCATGATTTTAGCCTTTATTCTAGGGATATTGCCATTAAGTTGTAGCTGGAGCCTCAACTATAAATAGAGGGCTGCTCCACCCTCATTTGTACACCATCAAACACTTCTGTTTCAGTGAATACAAGAGCATTTCTAGAATTCTATCTTCTTATCCTGTTTCTCTTTAACTTGCGTAATCAGCCCTTCCCATTGTTCTAGTGCCCGCACGCTTGTGTTTTAGGCTGACTTAGGCATAAAGTTGGAGATTCCAAGCCTAAGGCCGCACGGTTTCTGAGTCTAAGGTCAGAGCCCGTGACAGTTGGTGTCAGAGCAAGTTCGATTCTGCGTGTTTGTGTTGTGCAAGTTAGATCGTGATTGAGAAGATGGCATCCCAAAGCGACGTTGCTAGCCAACAACCAGAGGCCCAGGAGCATGGGCGTGGAAGAGGCAAGAAAGCCAGTTCTAGAGATATCTGGTCTACCATGGATGGTAGGTTGGCCAAGGTGGAGGTGACCGTAGGCAACATGGGGGAGAAGCTTGAGAAGGTAGAGACTCCGTGGGGGAAGAGATCTAAAGTGAGCTGGAAGCTGCTTTCAACAAAGGCTTGGACGTGTTCACCTGAAAGAATCAGACCTTGGAGGCTAAAGTGCTGACCTTGCACAATGGCATGGAGGCCATGTACCAGCAGATGGAAGAGCTTGCCAGTGAGCTCGTTGCTTGCAAGACTGCCATTGGGAATGGCATGTTTGTTGGAGTGTCCAAATCCAGATTGGATGTCCCAAAGCCTAAGGAGTTCAAGGGGACTAGGGTGGCCAAGGAAGTAGACAACTACCTATGGGGTATGGAGCAGTACTTCCAGGCCATGGGCATGCAAGACGAGGTAATAAAGGTAAGCACCGCTGCTATGTATCTCACTGATGTAGCCTTATTGTGGTGGAGGCGTAGGTGTGATGATGTCAGGTGTGGGAGTGCCAAGATTGGAACCTGGGCAGAGTTCCTAAAGGAGTTCAGAGAACAATTTTACCCGGAGTATGCCAATGATGAGGCGCGGGTGGTGTCAGCCATCCAATTTGCCAAGGTGATAAGTAGACAAGAAGACACCTTCTTGGCAGCCCTGAAATATGATGAGCCAAGGGAGAAAGAGACTGAGTCACCCTTGGAGGTGCTAAAGGTGCTGAAGACCTTTAGTGATGTGATGCCCACAAAGTTGCCTAGCAAGCTACCACCTAAGAGGGAGGTGGACCACAAGATCGAGCTAGTGTTCGAGGCTAACCCACCAGCCAGAGCCCCTTACCGAATGTCTCCACCATAGTTGGAGGAGTTGAGGAAGTAGCTCAAAGAGTTAGTTGATACTGGCTTCATCAGGCCATCGAAGGCACCCTATGGTGCACCGGTTCTATTCCAGCACAAGCATGATGGGTCGTTGCAGTTGTGCATAGACTACCGGGCTTTGAACAAGCTGACCATCAAGAACAAGTACCCCATCCCACTCATTGCAGACTTGTTCGATCAACTTGGGAGCGCAAGGTGGTTCACCAAGCTGGATTTGAGGTCGGGCTACTATCAAGTCAGGATCACGGAGGGAGATGAGCCAAAGACAGCATGTGTCACTCGGTATGGTTCATATGAGTTCTTGGTGATGCCTTTCAGACTCACGAACGCCCCAGCAACATTCTACACCCTGATAAACAAGGTACTTTAGTCATTCCTTGATCGGTTTGTTGTGGTTTATTTGGATGACATTGTGATCTACAGCCAGACTTTGGGAGAGCATGTAGACCACTTGAGACAGGTGTTCGAGGTGTTGCGGGCACACAAGCTGTTTGTTAAGAGGGAGAAGTGCTCATTCGCCTAGCAGGAGATCCCGTTCCTTGGCCACATAGTGGGAGGTGGCAGGATACGTATGGATGGAGGCAAGATACACGCCATCCTAGAGTGGTAACCACCAGCCAAGGTTACCGAGTTGAGATCGTTCCTTGGGCTGGTTAACTACTACAGGCACTTCATCAAAGGTTACTCAGCAATAGCCATGCCATTGACTGACTTACTCAAGAAAGGGAGAGAATGGGAGTGGAGCGCAGGGTGCTAGGAAGCCTTTGACAGGTTGAAACGGGCTGTGATCGAGGAGCCAATCTTGGCCTTGCCAGACCATGCCAAGCCGTATGAGGTGCATACGAATGCATCAAACTTTGCCATAGGGGGCGTGTTGATGCAGGAGGGACGTCTAGTCGCATTTGAGAGCAGAAAGCCGAACGAGACTGAGCACAAGTACATGGTCCAAGAGAAGGAGATGATTGCAGTGGTGCACTGCTTGCGCACTTGGTGCCATTACCTGTTGGGGTAGAGGTTCGTGGTGAGGACAGACAATGTGACGACCAGCTACTTCCAGACGCAGAAGAAGTTGATCCCCCAAGTAGGCTAGATGGCAAGATTTTCTTGCAAAATTTGATTTCCAGATGGAATACAAGCCAGGACGGGTGAACCTAGTGGCAGATGCCCTGAGCAGAAAGGCTAACCTTGCTGCCATTAGCCAACCAAGAGGGGTCACTGGTGCCGCGCATCAAGGAGGGACTTAGGCATGATCCTACAGCGAAGGCTTTGATGGAGTACGCCCAGCAAGGTAAGACTAGGCGGTTTTGGTTACAGGATGGCTTGCTGTACACCAAGGATAGTAGACTGTTTGTGCCGTAGCACGGGAAGCTCCGTAGGAAGTTTGCCCAAGAATACCATGATTCAGGTGGCTGGACACCCCAGAGTGAGCCGTACCTTGGCGCTGATCGAGGACTAATACTACTGGCTGCACATGAGGGACGATGTGGAGGCCTATGTGAAGACTTGTCTTGTGTACCAATAAGACAAGGTGGAGCTCAAGAAACCAGGCGGTCTCTTAGAGCCATTGCCAGTGCCAGAGCGACCATGGGAGAGTGTTTCTCTGGACTTTATAGTCGGTCTACCCAAAGCAGAAGGGTTTGGAAGCATCATGGTAGTGGTGGACAGGTTTTCCAGTATGGAATCTTCATTCCAGCAACCAAGGAGTGCCCAGCCGAGGAGGCAGCTCGATTATTCCTGAAGAACATGGTTAAGTACTAGGGAGTGCTGAGGATAATTGTTAGTGATCGGGACGGGCGTTTCACGGGCAGGTTCTGGACTGAGTTGTTCAAGCTGTTGGGATCAGACTTGAACTTTTCCACCAGCATGCATCCGTAGATCGATGGGCAGACAGAGCGAGTAAATGGACTATTGGAGGTCTACCTCAAGCACTATGTGAGTGCCACACAACTGGCCAAAGCTGCTAGACATTACGCAGTTTTCCTACAACTTGCAAAGGAGCGAGGCAACGAACCAGAGCCCATTTGAGGTTGTGACAGGGCAACAACCACTAACACCCGAGTTCGATTGCTGCAGGTTATATAGGGCCGAATCCAGTAGCATACAAGTTTGCCAAGGCATGGCAGGAGCAAACTGACTTGGCCAGAGTTTGTCTACACAACGCGGCCAAGAGGTCGAAGAAGTGGGCAGACCAGAAGAGTTGGGATGTGCAGTTCCAGGTTGGAGACTTGGTGTTGGTGAAGCTGGATCTCATTGTGCACCATAAGGGGCTGCACAAAGGCCTAGTCCAGAGGTATGAGGGACCTTTCTGAGTAGTCAAGAGGGTAGGCAAGGTTGCCTACAAGCTGGATATGCCACCCAAGCCGAGGGTACACCCGGTGTTCCATGCGAGCATGCTCAAGCCGTTCCATGAGGATGAGGGAGATCCAGGACGGGCAGAGTCAAAACGTGTGCCATTGGGAGCAACGACCTCATATGAGAAAGAGGTCCACAGCATCTGGCTGACTAAGAGGTGAGACAGAAGAACTATCAACCAAGACATGAGTAGTTGGTGCGCTGGAAGGGACTTCCAAACAGTGAGGCGAGCTAGGAACCAGCAGATGACTTATGGCAATTCGGGGACCAGATCAGGTAGTACCATGCAGAAGATACAACGAGGGCATTACGCAATCAGGTGGGGGAGAATGTCATGCCCTGGGCGGGCACGTCAGGCACATCAGGTAGACCAGCAGGTGAGCCAGAGGTTGTGGCCCACAGACCAGGCGTGTTGGCGGGTATCTATGCGCAAAGCCTAGCAAATGAGTTCAGAACGCCCGTCCAACTTGTAGGCCAGCCCATGAGACCAAGGCCTAGCATACAAGATGCTCGCACCACATCCAGAAGGGCCCAAGGTGCTGGACATGTAAGGGAAGCTTCTGGAAGTAGGCAGGATCAGCAGGAGCATCCTGGCAGATTTGGTTGACCCTAAAAATCAGGAGTTAGCATCCTGATTGATTGTAATCTGTATAATCCCATGATTTTAGCCTTTATTCTAGGGATATTGCCATTAAGTTGTAGCTGGAGCCTCAACTATAAATAAAGGGCTGCTCCACCCTCATTTGTACACCATCAAACACTTCTGTTTCAGTGAATACAAGAGCATTTCCAGAATTCTTTCTTCTTATCCTGTTTCTCTTTAACTTGCGTAATCAGCCCTTCCCATTGTTCTAGTGCCTGCACGCTTGTGTTTTAGGCTGACTTAGGCATAAAGGAGGAGATTCCAAGCCTAAGGCCGCTCGGTTTCTAAGTCTAAGGTCGGAGCCCATGACACTTGCACGCTCGTTTCATGGGTTGGCTTAGGCATACAGAGTTCATTCCATGTCTAAGCATATGGACTTCATTCCTAGTCTAAGAGTTTGAGCCATGGTGCACATGCTGGGCTAGGGCATGTGCTGGTGCCGCATTTTTTTCGCCAGGGCCACCATCGTCGGAAAGCCTAACCAGCAGCTTTGGGGGTTCCAGCGATTGGGGGGCCGGGGGGTGTGCGCACATGATGTGCGATGGGTGCTGGTACTTGGCCTTATATTGGCCCCCTATCCCTCATCAAACCTCGAGAACTCACACCCCCTTAAAGAGCATTTGAGATTTTATAGGTTTTCTGCTAGTAGCCATTAAAGTGGCTGAAATGGGGACACTTTTTTCAAATGGTCACAAAATCTTCTCCACTTCGAGTTTTTAGCTGAATTGTTTTGTGCATGCCAAAAAAAATACAAGGATCACCTCTACCAAATTTGGGGACAAAATGCTTTCTAAAAAAATTTAAAAAAATCCCGAACCGCAAAAAGTTTCAAAAATCATGAAAAATAAAAAATGGGTCGTCTTGCCACGAAACTTCACATGAAGGCGTAGGGGACCATTGTATGAATTTACAAGCCATAAAAATGGCATTGGCATGGCAGAAATATGAAGATGTGCCTGAACCCACCTACCACCCGTTCGATCCCCGACTTGCGCATCCTGCCCCCTCTGGCCGGCTGAGCGTCTGCACGCTCATTTTATGGGTTGACTTAGGCGTACGGAGTTCATCCCCAGTCTAAGCATATGGAGTTCATTCCCAGTCTAAGATCAGACCAGATCGAGGGTTGCGACAGCAAGATCGGCAGCACGTAGGGGGGACCGGGTCGATCCCCGGCTTGCGCATTCTGCCTCTCCGGCTGGCTGAGTGCCCGCATGCCTGTTCCATGGGTTGGCTTAGGCATAGGGAGTTCATTCCATGTCTAAGCCCTAGCTGGATCAAGGGTTGTGGTAGCGAGATAGGCAGCATGTAGAGGGGGACCGAGCCCATCCTCGGCTTGTGCATTATGCCTCTCCGGTCGCTCAGCGCCCGAACGCTCATTTCGTGGGTTGACTTAGGCATACAAAGTTCATTCCCAGTCTAAGATCAGATCGGACTGAGGGTTACGGTAGCAGGATCGACAGCACGCAGTGGGGGATCGGGTTGGTCCTCGGCTTGCTTATTCTACCTCTCCGGTCGGCTAAACGCCCGCACGTTCATTTCGTGGGTTGGCTTAGGCATACGGAGTTCGTTCCATGTCTAAGCATACAGAGTTCATTCACAGACCGAGGGTTACGGTAGCAGGACCAGTAGCAAGATCAGTAGCACGCAGGGGGGACCGAGTCATCCTCGGCCTGCACATTCTGCCTCTCTGGTCGGTCGCTCCGATAGGCTGAGTGCCCGCACACTCGTTTCATGGGTTAACTTAGGCATACAGAGTTCATCCCCAGTCTAAGCATACGGAGTTCATTCCCAATCTAAGATCGAACCTGACCGGGGGTTGTGGCAGTAGGATCGGTAGCACGCAGGGGGGACCAGCCGATCCTCGGCTTACGTATTCTGCCTCTCCGGTTGGCTGAGCGCCCGCACACCCGTTTCATTGGTTGGCTTAGGCATAGGGAGTTCATTTCATGTCTAAGCCCCAGCCGAACCAAGGCTTGTGGCAGCAGGACTGACAGCACATAGAGGGGGACCAGGCCGATCCCCTGCTTGCACATTCTACCTCTCCGGCCGGCTGAGCACCCGTACGCTCGTTTCATGGGTTGGCTGAGGCATACGGAGTTCATTCCTCGTCTAAGAGTTTGAGCCACGATGCACATTCTCAGTCTAAGAGTTTGAGCCACGATGCACATGCTGGGCTCGAGCATGTGCTGGTGCCGCATTTTTTTCGCTCGGGGCACCATCGTCGGAGCATCACCGGAGCATCGTCGGAGAGCCTAACTGGCGGCATTGGGGGTTCTGGCGATTGGAGGGGCCGGGGGGTGTGCGCACATGATGTGCGATGGGTGCTGGTACTTGGCCCTTATATTGGCTCCTATATTGGCCCCTGTCCCTCATCAAACCTCGAGAACTCACACCCCCTTAAAGAGCATTTGAGATTTTATAGGTTTGCTGCCAGTAGCCATTAAAGTGTCTGAAATGGGGACACTTTTTTCAAACGGTCACAAAATCTTCTCCACTTTGAGTTTTTAGCTGAATTCTTTTGTGCATGCCAACAAAAATACAAGAATCACCTCTACCAAATTTGGATACAAAACTCTTTTAAAAAAAATTTTAAAAAATCTCGAACCGTAAAAAGTTTCAAAAATAATGAGAAATAGAAAACGGTTCGTCTTGCCATGGAGTTTATTCCATATCTAAGCCCCAGCTGGACCAACGGTTGTGGCAGCAGGACTGGCAGCGGGATCGGCAGCATGCACAGGGGGACCGAGATGATCCTCGGCTTGCGCATTATGCCTCTCCAGCCGGTTGAGTGCCCGTATGCTCATTTCATGGGTTGGCTTAGGCATACGAAGTTTATCCCCAGTCTAAGCATACGGAGTTTATTCCCAGTTTAAGATTAAATCGGACTGAGGGTTGCGGCAGTAGGATCGGTAGCACATAAAAGGGACCAAGCCGATCTTCGACTTACGCATTCTGCCTCTCCGACTGGCTGAAGCGCCCGTACGCCCGTTTCGTGGGTTGGCTAAGGCATAGGGAGTTCATTCCATATCTAAGCGCCAGTCGGACCAAGGGTTGTGGCAGTGGGACCGGTAGCATGCAGAGGGGGACCGAGCCGATCCTCGACTTGCGCATTATGCCTCTCCGATCGGCTCAGCGCCCGAACGCTCGTTTCATGGGTTGTCTAAGCATACAGAGTTCATTCACAGTCTAAGATAAGATCGGACCAAGGGTTAGGTAGCAAGACCAGTAACAGGATCGGTAGCACGCAGGGGGGACCAGGTCGATCCTCGGCTTACGCATTCTGCCTCTCCGGTCGGTCGCTTCGATAGGCTGAGCGCCCGCACACTCATTTCATGGGTTAACTTAGGCATACGGAGTTCATCCCCAGTCTAAGCATACGGAGTTCATTCCCAATCTAAGATCAAACTAGACCGAGGGTTCTGGCAGCAAGATCGACAGCATGCAGGGAGGACCAGGCTGATCCTCGACTTGCGCATTCTGCCTCTCCAGTCGGCTGAGCGCCCGCACGCCCATTTCATGGGTTGTGGCAGTGGGACCGACAACATGCAGAGGGGGACCAGGCCGATCCCCGACTAACACATTCTGCTTCTCCAGCTGGCTGAGCGCCCGCACGCTCGTTTCGTGGGTTGGCTGAGGCATATGGAGTTCATTCCATGTCTAAGAATACGGAGTTCATTCCCAGTCTAAGAGTTTGAGCCACGGTGCACATGCTGGGCTCCGGCATGTGCTGGTGCCGCATTTTTTTCGCACGAGGCACCATCGTCGGAGCATCGCTGGTGAGCCTAACCGACGACATTGGGGGTTCCGACGATTGGGGGGGCCGGGGGGTGTGCGCACATGATGTACGATGGGTGCTAGTACTTGGCCCTTATTTTGGCCCCTATCCTCATCAAACCTCGAGAACTCACACCCCCTTAAAGAGCATTTGAGATTTTATAGGTTTGCTGCCAGTAGCCATTAAAGTGTCTGAAATGGGGACACTTTTCTCAAACGGTCACAAAATCTTCTCCACTTTGAGTTTTTAGCTGAATTTTTTTATGTGTGCCAAAAAAAATACAAGAATCACCTCTACCAATTTAGGGACAAAACTCTTTCTAAAAAAATTTTAAAAAATCCCGAACCGTAAAAAGTTTCAAAAATTATAAAAAATAGAAAACGGGTCGTCTTGCCACGAAACTTCACTTGAGGTGTAGGGGACCATTGTATGAATTTACAAGCCATAAAAATGGCATTGGCATGGCAGAAATATGAAGATGTGCTTGAACCCACTAACCAACCGTTCGATCTCCGGCTTGCGCATCCTGCCACTCTGGTCGGCTGAGCGTCCGCATGCTCATTTCATGGGTTGACTTAGGCATACGGAGTTCATCCCTAGTCTAAGCATACGAAGTTCATTCCCAGTCTAAGATCAGATTGGACTGAGGGTTACGGCGGTAGGATCAGCAGAACGTAGGAGGGATCAGATCGATCCAAGGCTTGGGCATTCTGCCTCTCCGGTCGGCTGAATGCCCGCACGCCCGTTTCGTGGGTTGGCTTAGGCATAGGAAGTTCATTCCATGTCTAAGCCTCAGCCGAACCGAGGGTTGTGGCAGCGGGACCGATAGCATGCAGAGGGGGATCGGGCCGATCCCCGGCTTGCCCATTATGCCTCTCCAACTAGCTCAACACCCGCACGCTCGTTTTGTGGGTTGACTTAGGCATACGGAGTTCATTCCCAGTCTAAGATCAGATCAGATCGAGGCTTGCAATAGCAGGATCGACAGCACGTAGGAGAGACCGGGTCGGTTCCCGGCTTGTGCATTCTGCCTCTCCGACTGGCTGAGCGTTGGCACGCTCGTTTCATGGGTTAGCTTAGGCATACAGAGTTCATTCCATGTCTAAGCATATGGACTTCATTCTCAGTCTAAGATCAGACCGAACCGAGGGTTAAGGTAGTAGGACCAGCAATAGGATCGACAGCATACAGAGGGGGATCAGATCGATCCTCGGCTTGCGTATTCTGCCTCTCTGACCCGCTGAGCGCTCGTACACTCGTTTCGTGGGTTGGCTTAGGCATACGGAGTTCATTCCATGTCTAAGCCCCAGTCGGATTGAAGGTTGTGGCAGCAAGACCGACAGTGGGATCGACAGCACGTAGAGGGGACCCGGGCTTATCAATGGCTTGGGCATTATGCCTCTCCGGTTGACTCAGAGCCCGAATGGTTGTTTCGTGGGTTGACTTAGGCATACGGTGTTCATTCCCAGTCTAAGATCAGATCGGATCGAGGTTGCGACAGTAGGATCGACAGCACGCTGGGGGGACCGGGTCGATCCATGGCTTGTGCATTTTTCCTCTCCGACCAGCTGAGCACCCGTAACGCTTGTTTCGTGGGTTGGCTTAGGCATACGGAGTTCATTCCATGTCTAAGCATACGGAGTTTCATTCCAGTCTAAGATCGGACCGGATCAGGGTTACGGTGCAGGACCAGCAGCAGGATCGATAGCACGCATTGGAGGGATCGTGTCAATCTCTGACTTATGCATTCGACCTCTCCGGTCGGCTGAGCCCCGTACGCTCATTCTATGGGTTGACTTAGGCATACAGTGTACATCCCCAGTCTAAGCATACGGAGTTCATTCCCAGTCTAAGATCAAACCGGACCGAAGGTTGTGGCAGCAGGATCAGTAGTAGGTAGGGGGGATCGGGTCGATCCATGGCTTGTGCATTCTGCTCTCCCGGTCGGCTGAGCACCCGCATGCCCCATTTCAATGGGTTGGCTTAGGCATAAGGAGTTCATTCCATTTCTAGGCCACAGTCGGACCGAGGGTTGTGGCAGTCGGACCGACAGTACGCAGAGGGGGACTGGGCAATCCCCGGCTTGCACATTCTACCTCTCTGGCCGACTGAGCGCCCGCACACTCGTTTTGTGGGTTGGCTTAGGCATACGGAGTTCATTCCCAGTCTAAGAGTTTGAGCCATGGGTGCACATGCTGGGCTAGGGCATGTGCTTGGTGCCGCATTTTTTCGCCCGGGGCACCATCTGCCGGAACATCGTCAGAGAGCCTAACTAGTGGCATTGGGGGTTCCGACGATTAGGGGGCGGGGGGTGTGCGCACATGATGTGCGATGGGTACTGGTACTTGGCCCTTATATTGGCCCCCTATCCTCATCAAACCTCGAGAACTCACACCCCCTTAAAGAGCATTTGAGATTTTATAGATTTGCTGCCAGTAGCCATTAAAGTGTCTGAAATAAGGACACTTTTTTCAAACGATCACAAAATCTTCTCCACTTTGAGTTTTTAGATCAATTTTTTTGTGCATTTCAACAAAAAAACAAGGATCACCTCTACCAAATTTGGGGACAAAAATCTTTCTAAAAAAATTTTAAAAAATCTCGAACTGTAAAAAGTTTGAAAATCATGAAAAATAGAAAATGGGTCGTCTTGCCATGAAACTTCACATGAAGGCATAGGGGACCACTGTATGAATTTACAAGCCATAAAAATGGCATTGGCACAGCAGAAATATGAAGATGTGCTTGAACTCACCTACCACCCGTTCGATCTCCGGCTTGCGCAACCTGCCTCCTGGTCAGCTGAGCGCCGCACGCTTGTTTCATGGGTTGACTTAGGCATACGGAGTTCATCCCTAGTCTAAGCATACGGAGTTCATTTCTTAGTCTAAGATCGGATCGGGCCGATCCCCGGCTTACGCATTCTGCCTCTCCGGCCTGCTAAGCGCCCGTCACGCTCGTTTCGTGGGTTGGCTTAGGTATAAGGGAGTTTATTCCATGTCTAAGCCCCAACCAGACGAGGGTTATGGCAGCGGGACTGACAAGCACGTAGAGGGGATTGAGCCGATCCCCGGCTTGCATAGCCCTCCGACCGGTTCACGCCTGCC
>NW_019167826.1:14889520-15026875 GCF_002303985.1 Durio zibethinus
GTTGGGATTGGCTCGATCCCCCTCTGCGTGCTGTCGATCCTTCTACGTAACCCTCAGTTCGGTCTGATCTTAGACTGGGAATGAACTCCGTATGCATAAGTCAACCCACGAAATGAGCATGCGGGCATTGAGCCGACTGATGAGGCATAACGTGCAAGCCGAGGATCAACCCGGTCCCCCTTTGCATGCTGCCAGTCTCGTTGCCACAACCCTCGGTCCGGCTGGGGCTTACACATGGAATGAACTCCCTATGCTAAGCCAACCCACGAAACAGGCGTGCGAGTGCTCAACCGGTCGAGAGGCAGACTGCACAAGCCAGGGATCGGCCTGATCCCCCTGCGTGCTGCGGATCCTACTGCCGTAACCCTCAGTCCCGTCCGATCTTAGACTGGGAATGAACTCTGTATGCTTAGACTAGGGATGAACTCCGTATGCCTAAGTCAACCCACGAAACGAGCGTGCGGGCACTCAGTCGACCGTAGAGGCCAATCAGAGAGGCATAATGCGCAAGCCGGGGATCAGCCCGATCCCCCTCTACGTGCTACTGGTCCTGCTATCGATCCTGCCACCACAACCCTCGATTCGACTGGGGCTTAGACATGGAATGAACTCCGTATGCCTAAGCCAACCCACAAATTGAGCGTGCGGGCGCTCAGTCGACCAGAGAGGCAGAATGCGCAAGCCGGGGATCGGCCTGATCCCCTTGCGTGCTGTCGATCCTGCTACTGCAACCCTCAATTCGATCTGATCTTAGACTAAGAATGAACTCCGTATGCATAAGTCAACCCACGAAACGAGCGTGCGGACACTGAGTCGGCCGAAAAGGCATAATGCACAAGCCGGGGATCGGCTCGGTCCCCTTCTACGTGCTGTCGATCCGCTGTCGGTCCTGCGCCACAAGGGGGTGTGAGTTCTCGAGGTTTGATGAGGGATAAGGGGCCAATATAAGGGCCAAGTACCAGCACCCATCACACATCTTGTGCGCACCCCCAGCCCCCTAATCGCCGGAACCCCCCAATGTCGTCGGTTTGGCTCCTCCGGTGATCACTTCTGACAATGCGTGCCCCGACCCAAAAAAAGAATTGAGGCACCAGCACGATGCCCGAGCCTCAGTATGTGCATCGTCGGCTTAAAATCTAAGATTGGCGAATGAACTCTGTATGCTTAGACATGGACTTGAACTCCAGTATGCTAAGCCAACCCATAAAATCTGAGCGTGCGGGCACTTAGCCTGTCGGAGAAGGCAGAATAAGCAAGCCAGGGTTCGTGCCTGGTCCCCCCTGCATTTTTCGATTCCTGTTTGCCACAACCCTCGAGTCCAGTTCAATCTTAAACTGGGAATAGAACTCCGTATGGCTTAGACTGGGGATGAACTCCATATGCCCTAAGGTCAACCCATGAACGGAGCATGTGGTGCTTGAGTCAGACCAGAGAGGCCAACCGAGGAGGCAATAATGCGCAAGCCAGGGATTAGCCCGATCCTCTTTTGCGTGCTACCGATCTCATTATCGGTCCTGCTACCACAACCCTCAATCCGACTGGGGCTTAGACATGGAATGAACTCCGTATGCCTAAGCCAACCCATGAAACGAACGTGCTGGTGCTCAACCGGTCAGAGAGGCAAAATGCGAAAGCTAGGGATCGACCCGATCCCCCCTACGTGCTGTCGATCCTGCTACTGGTCCTGCTGCCATAACCCTCGATCTGGTTCGATCTTAGATTGGGAATGAACTTTGTATGCTTAGACATGGAATGAACTCTATATGCCTAAGCCAACCCATGAAATGCGTGTGTGGGCGCTCAGCCGGTCGGGGAGGCATGAATGCGCAAGCCGAGGATCGACCGGTCCCTCCCTACGTACTGTCAATCCTGTTGCTGCAACCCTCAATCCGACCCAATCTTAGACTGAAAATTAACTCCGTATGCCTAAGTCAACCCACGAAACGAGCGTGCGGGCGCTGAACCAGTCGGAGAGGCATAATGTGAAAGCCAGGGATCGACCCGATCCCCCTCTACGTGCTGTCGGTCCCACTACCACAGCCCTCTGTCCGGCTGGGGCTTAGACATGGAATGAACTCCCTATGCCTAAGCCAACACATGAAACGGGCGTGCGAGCGCTCAACCGATCGGAGAGGCAGAATGCACAAGTCGAGGATCGGCCCGATCCCCCCTACGTGCTACCGATCATACTACCACAACCCTCGGTCTGGTCTGATATTAGACTGGGAATGAACTCTGTATGCTTAGACTGGGGATGAACTTTGTATGCCTAAGTCAACCCATGAAACGAGCGTACGGGCGCTCAACCAATCGGAGAGGTCGGTCGGAGAGGCAGAATGCGCAAGTCGGGGATCGGCCCGGTCCCCCCCTACGTGTTGCTGACCCTGCTGCTGGTCCTGCTGTCGCATCCCTCGGTCTAATTCGATCTTAGATTGGGAATGAACTCTGTATGCTTAGACATTGAATGAACTCCGTATGCCTAAACGAACCCACGAAACGAGCGTACGGGCTCTGAGCCAGCCGCAAAGGCAGAATGCACAAGCCGGGGACCGGCCTGGTGCCCTCTACGTGCTTTGATCCTACTACCACAACCCTCGGTTCGGTCCGATCATGTGCGCACACCCCCCGACCCCCCCAATCGTCGGAACCCCTAATGCTGCCGGTTAGGCTCTCCGGCGATGCTCCGACGATGGTGCCCCGGGTGAAAAAAAATGTGGCACCAGTACATGCCCGAGCACAGAATGTGCACCGTGGCTCAAACTCTTAGACTGGGAATGAACTCCGTATGCTTAGACATGGAATGAACTCTGTATGCCTAAGCCAACCCACGAAACGAGCGTGTGGGTGCTCAGCCGGTCAGAGATGCAGAATGCACAAGCCGGGGATCGGCCCGATCCCCCTCTATGTGCTACCGGTCCCACTGCCACAACCCTTGGTTCGACTGGGGCTTAGACATGGAATGAACTCCCTATGCCTAAGCCAACCCACAAAAGCGAGCGTGCGGGCACTCAGCTGACCGGAGAGGCAGAATGTACAAGCCGGGGATCGGCCCGATCCCCCCTACGTGCTGCCGATCTTGCTGCCGCAACCCTCGATCCAGTTCAATCTTAGACTGGGAGTGAACTCCGTATGCTTAGACTGGGGATGAACTCCGTATGCCTAAGTCAACCTATGAAATGAGCATGCGGGCGCTCAGTCGATCGGAGATGCCGGTCGAAGAGGCAGAATGCGCAAGCCGGGGATCAACCCGATCCCCTCTACGTGTTGTCGATCCTGCTGTTGGTCCTGCTACCGCAACCTTCGGTCTGATCCGATCTTAGATTGGGAATGAACTCCGTATGCTTAGACATGGAATGAACTCCGTATGCCTAAGCGAAACCACGAAACGAGCGTGCGGGTGCTGGGTCGACCGGAGAGGTAGAATGCGCAAGTCGGGGACCGACCCAGTGCCCCTTACGTGCTGTCAATCCTACTACCACAACCCTCGGTCTGGGCCGATCTTAGACTGGGAATGAACTCCGTATGCCTAAATCAACCCATGGAACGAGCGTTCGGGTGCTAAGTCAGTCGAAAAGGCATAATGCGTAAGCCAAGGATTGGCTCGATCCCCCTCTACGTGCTGCCAGTCTCGCTGCCATAACCCTCGGTCCGACTAGGGCTTAGACATGGAATGAACTCCCTATGCCTAAGCCAACCCATGAAATGGGCGTGCGGGTGCTCAGCCGATCGGAGAGGTAGAATGCGCAATAAGGGGATCGGCCCAATCCCCCCTACGTGCTGCCGATCCTGCTGTGCCAACCCTCGATTTGATTCGATCTTAGACTGGGAATGAACTCCGTATGCTTAGATTGGGGATGAACTCCGTATGCCTAAGTCAACCCATGAACCAAGCGTGCAGGCGCTCAACCGAATGAAGAGGTAGAATGCGCAAGCTGGGGATCGACCCGATCCCCCCTACGTGCTGTCGATCCTGCTACCGCAACCCTCAGTCCGATCTGATCTTAGATTGGGAATGAACTCCGTATGCCTAAGCGAACCCACGAAACGAGCGTGTGGGTGCTCAACCGACCGGAGAGGTAGAATGCACAAGCTGGGGACCGATCCGGCGGCCCCTGCATGTTGCCAATCCTACAGCCGCAACCCTCGGTCCGGTTCGATCTTAGACTGGGAATGAACTCCGTATGCCTAAGTCAACCTATGAAACGAGCGTTCAGGTGCTGAGTCAGTCGGAGAGGGATAATGCACAAGTCGAGGATCAGCTCGATCCCCCTCTGTGTGCTGCCAGTCCCGCTGCCACAACCATCGATTCGGCTGGGGCTTAGACATGGAATGAACTCCCTATGCCTAAGCCAACCCATGAAACGGACGTACGGGCGCTCAGCCAACCGGAGAGGCAGAATGCGCAAGCCTGGGATCAACTCGGTCCCCACTGTGTGCTACCAATCCTGCTACTGCAACCCTCGATCCGGTTCAATCTTAGATTCGAAATAAACTCTGTATGCTTAGACTGGGGATGAACTCCATATGCCTAAGTCAACCCACGAAACGAGCGTACGGGTGCACAGTTGGCCAGAGAGGCCGATCGAAGAGCCATAATGTGTAAGTCGGGGATCAGCCCGATCCCCCTCTGCGTACTACCGATCTTGCTGCCAGTCCTGCTGCCACAACCCTCAGGTCGACTGGGGCTTAGACATGGAATGAGCATCATATGCCTAAGCCACCCCATGAAACGAGTGTACGGGCACTCAGTCGGTCGGAGAGGCAGAATACCCGATCCCCTCTACATACTGCCGATCCTACAACTGTTCTTGTTACCGTAAGCCTCGATCTGATCTGATCTTAGACTAGGAATGAACTCCGTATACTTAGGCATGGAATGAACTCCGTATGCCTAAGCCAACCCGTGAAACGAGCATGTGGACGCTCAACCGATCGGAGAGGCAGAATGCGCTAGTCGGGGACTGGCCCGGTCCCTCCTGCGTGCTGTCGATCTTGCTGTCGCAACCCTCGGTTTGGTCTAATTTTAGACTGGGAATGAACTCCGTATGCCTAAGTCAACCCATGAAACGAGCGTGCGGGTGCTAAGCCGATCAGAGAGGCATAATGCATAAGCCAGGGATCGGCCCGATCCCCATCTGCATGCTACCAGTCCCGCTGCCACAACCCTCAGTCCGACTGGGGCTTAGACATGGAATGAACCCCCTATGCCTAAGCTAACCCACGAAACAGGCGTGCGGGGGCTCAGCCAGTCGGAAAGGTAGAATGCGTAAGTCGGGGATCAACCCGGTCCCCCCTGCGTGCTGCTGATCCTGTTGTTGTAACCCTCGGATTGGTTTGATCTTAGACTGAGAATGAACTCCGTATGCTGAGACTGGGGATGAACTCCATATGCTTAAGTCAACCCATGAAACGAGCGTGCGGACGCTCAGTCGACAAGAGAGGTAGGATGCGCACGCCGGGGATCGAACGGGTGGTAGGTGGGTGCATGCACATCTTCATATTTCTGCCATGCCAATGCCATTTTTATGGCTTTTAAATTCATACATTGGTCCCCTATGCCTTCATGTGAAGTTTCATGGCATGACAACCCATTTTCTATTTTTCATGATTTTCAAAACTTTTTTCGGTTCGGGATTTTTTAAAATTTTTTTACAAAGAGTTTTGTCCCATTGGTAATCTTATTTTTTGGCATGCATAAAAAATTCAGCTAAAAACTCAAACTGGAGAATATTTTGTGACCATTTGAAAAAAGTGTCCCCATTTCAGACACTTTAATGGCTACTGGCAGCAAACCTATAAAATCTCAAATGCTCTAGTTCTCGAGGTTTGATGAGGGATAGGGGGCCAATATAAGGGCCAAGTACCAGCACCCATCACACATCATGTGCGCACACCCCCCTGGCCCCCCAATCACCGGAACCCCCAATATCGCCAGTTAGGCTCTCCGACGATGCTTCGACGATGGTGCCCCGGGTGAAAAAAATGTGGCACCAGCACATGCCCGAGCCTAGCATGTGCACCGTGGCTCAAACTCTTAGACTGGGAATGAACTCCGTATGCGTAGACATGGAATGAACTCCGTATGCCTAAGCCAACCCACGAAACGAGCGTACGGGCACTCAGCCGACCGGAGAGGCAGAATGCGCAAGCCGGGGATCAGCCCGATCCCCCTCTGTGTGCTGCAGATCCTACTGCCACAACCCTCAGTCCGGCTGGGGCTTAGACATGGAATGAACTCCCTATGCATAAGCGAACCCATGAAACGGGCATGCGAGCGTTCAGTCGGTCGGAGAGGCAGAATGGGCGGGCCGGGGATTGGCCCGGTCCCTCCTACGTGCTATCGATCCTGCTGTCGCAACCCTCGGTCTGGTTCGATCTTAGACTAAGAATGAATTCCATATGCTTAGACTGGGGATAAACTCTGTATGCCTAAGTCAACCCATGAAACGAGTGTGCGTGCGCTCAGTCGATCGGTGAGGCAGAATGCGCAAGACGGGGATCGGCCCGGTCCCCTCTGCGTGTTGCAGATCCTGCTACTAGTCCTACTGCCGCAAGCCTCGATCCAGTCCAATCTTAGACTACGAATGAACTCTATATGCTTAGACATGGAATGAACTCCGTATGCCTAAGACAACCCATGAAACGAGCGTGCGGGTGCTCAACCAGCCGGAGAGGCAGAATGTGCAAGCTGGGGACCGGCCCGGTCCCCCCTGCATGCTATCAGTCTTGCTACCGCAACCCTCAGTCTGGTCCAATCTTAGACTGGGAATGAACTCCGTATGCCTAAGTTAACCCACGAAATGAGCGTTCGGACGTTGAGCCGACCGAAGAGGCATAATGCGCAAGTCGGGGATAGGCTCGGTCCCCCTCTACGTGCTACCGATCCCGCTACCACAACCCTTAGTTCCGCTGGGGCTTAGACATGGAATGAACTCCCTATGCCTAAGCCAACCCACTAAACGGGCATACGGACGCTCAATAGGCCGGAGAGGTAGAATGCGCAAGTCGAGGATCAGTCCGGTCCCCCCTATATGCTACCGATCCTGCTGCCGCAACCCTCGATCCGATCTGATCTTAGACTGGGAATGAACTCCATTTGCTTAGACTAGGGATAAACTTCGTATGCCTAAGTCAACCCACGAAACGAGCGTTCGGGCGCTCAACCAGTCGGAGAGGCATAACGCACAAGCTGGGGATTAGCTCGGTCCCCCTCTGTGTGCTGTCGATCCCGCTGTCGGTCTTGCTGCCACAACCCTCAGTCTGGCCGAGGCTTAAACATGGAATGAACTTCGTATGCCTAAGCGAACCCACAAAATGAGCGTGCGAGCGCTCTATCGGCCGGAGAGGCCGATCGGAGAGGTATAACGCACAAGCCGGGGATCAGCCTGATCCCCCTCTACGTGCTACCGATCCCACTGCCGGTCCTGCTACCATAACCCTCGATCCGGCTGGGGCTTAGACATGTAATGAACTCCGTATGCCTAATCCAACCCACGAAACGAGCGTGCGGGTGCTTATTCGGCCAGAGAGGCAGAATGAGCAAGCCGAGGATCGGTTTGGTCCCCCTCTGCGTGCTGCCGATCCTACTGTCACAACCCTCAGTCCGGTTCGATCTTAGACTGTGAATGAACTCCGTATGCTTAGACTGGGGATGAACTCTGTATGCCTAAGTCAACCCATGAAACGAGTGTGCGGGCGCTCAGCTGGATGAAGAGGCAGAATGTGTAAGCCGGGGATCGGCTCGGTCCCCTCTGCGTGTTATCGATCCTGCTGTTGGTCCTGCTGTCACAAGCCTCTGTCCGGTCTGATCTTAGACTGGTAATGAACTCCGTATGCTTAGACATGGAATGAACTCTGTATGCTTAAGCCAACCCATGAAACGAGCATGTGGGCACTCAGCCGACCGGAGAGGCAAAATGTGCAAGCCAGGGACCAACCCGATCCCTCCTGCGTGCTGTCGATCCTACTGCCACAACCCTCGGTCCGGTCTGATCTTAGACTGGGAATGAACTACGTATGCTTAAGTCAACCCATGAAACAATCGTTTAGGCGCTGAGCTAGCCGAAGAGGCATAATGCGCAAGCCGGGGACCGGCCCGATCCCCCTTTATGTGATGTCGATCCCGCTGCCACAACCCTCGATCCGGCTGAGGGTTAGACATGGAATGAACTCCCTATGCCTAAGCGAACCCACGAAACGGGCGTGTGGGCACTCAGCCGGCCGGAGAGGCAGAATGCCCTAGCCAAGGATCAGCTCGGTCCCCCCTGCATGCTGTAGATCCTACTACCGCAACCATCGGTCCGATCCGATCTTAGATTGGGAATGAACTCTGTATACTTAGACTGGGAATGAACTCCGTATGCCTAAGTCAACCCATGAAACGAGCATGCAGGAGCTCAGTTGACTGGAGAGGCCGATCGGAGAGGCATAATACATAAGCCGGGGATTAGCCCAGTCCCCCTCTACGTGCTATCGATCTCGCTGCCGGTCCTGCTACCACAACCCTTAGTTCGGCTGGGGCTTAGACATGGAATGAACTCTGTATGCCTAAGCCAACCCACGAAACGAGTATACGGGCGCTCAGCCAGTCGGAGAGGTAGAATACGCAAGCCGAGGATCGGCTCGATCCCCTCTTGCATGCTGTCGATCCTGCTACTAGTCCTGCAGCCACAACCTTCAGTCCGATCCGATCTTAGACTGGGAATGAACTCCGTATGCTTAGACGTGGAATGAACTCCGTATGCCTAAGCCAACCCACAGAACAAGCATACGGGCACTCAGCTGACCGGAGAGACAGAATGCGTAAGTCAGGGACCGACCCGATCCCCCCTGTATGCTGTAGATCCTACTACCACAACCCTCAATCCAGTCCGATCTTAGACTAGGAATGAACTCCGTATACCTAAGTCAACCCACGAAACGAGCGTGCAGGCGCTGAGCCGGTCGGAGAGGCATAATGCGCAAGCCGGGGATTGGCTCAATCCCCTTCTACGTGCTTGTCAGTCCTGCTACCATAACCCTCGGTCTGGTTGGGGCTTAGACGTGGAATAAACTCCCTATACCTAAGCCAACCCACGAAACGGGCGTGCGGGCGCTTAGCAGGCCGGAGAGGCAGAATGCGTAAGCCGGGGATCGGCCCGGTCCGATCTTAGACTAGAAATGAACTCCGTATGCTTAGACTAGGGATGAACTCCGTATGCCTAAGTCAACCCATGAAACAAGCGTGCGGGCGCTCAGCCGACCAGAGAGGCAGGTTGCGCAAGCCGGGGATCGAACGGGTGGTAGGTGAGTTCAAGCACATCTTCATATTTCTGCTGTGCCAATGCCATTTTTATGGCTTGTAAATTCATACAATGGTCCCCTATGCCTTCATGTGAAGTTTCATGGCAAGACGACCCATTTTCTATTTTTCATGATTTTCAAAACTTTTTACAGTTCGAGATTTTTTAAAATTTTTTTAGAAAGAGTTTTGTCCCCAAATTTGGTAGAGGTGATCCTTGTTTTTTTGTTGAAATGCACAAAAAAATTGATCTAAAAACTCAAAGTGGAGAAGATTTTGTGACCGTTTGAAAAAAGTGTCCTTATTTCAGACACTTTAATGGCTACTGGCAGCAAATCTATAAAATCTCAAATGCTCTTTAAGGGGGTGTGAGTTCTCGAGGTTTGATGAGGGATAGGGGGCCAATATAAGGGCCAAGTACCAGTACCCATCGCACATCATGTGCGCACACCCCCCGCCCCCTAATCGTCGGAACCCCCAATGCCACTAGTTAGGCTCTCTGACGATGTTCCGGCGATGGTGCCCCGGGCGAAAAAAATGCGGCACCAGCACATGCCCTAGACTGGGAATGAACTCCGTATGCCTAAGCCAACCCACAAAACGAGTGTGCGGGCGCTCAGTCGGCCAGAGAGGTAGAATGTGCAAGCCGGGGATTGGCCCAGTCCCCCTCTGCGTACTGTCGGTCCGACTGCCACAACCCTCGGTCCGACTGTGGCCTAGAAATGGAATGAACTCCTTATGCCTAAGCCAACCCATGAAATGGGCATGCGGGTGCTCAGCCGACCGGAGAGGCAGAATGCACAAGCCATGGATCGACCCGATCCCCCCTACCTACTACTGATCCTGCTGCCACAACCTTCGGTCCGGTTTGATCTTAGACTGGGAATGAACTCCGTATGCTTAGACTGGGGATGTACACTGTATGCCTAAGTCAAACCCATAGAATGAGCGTACGGGTGCTCAGCCGACCGGAGAGGTCGAATGCATAAGTCAGAGATTGACACGATCCCTCCAATGCGTGCTATCGATCCTGCTGCTGGTCCTGCTACCGTAACCCTGATCCGGTCCGATCTTAGACTGGGAATGAACTCCGTATGCTTAGACATGGAATGAACTCCGTATGCCTAAGCCAACCCACGAAACAAGCGTACGGGTGCTCAGCTGGTCGGAGAGGAAAAATGCACAAGCCATGGATCGACCCGGTCCCCCCAGCGTGCTGTCGATCCTACTGTCGCAACCCTCGATCCGATCTGATCTTAGACTGGGAATGAACACCGTATGCCTAAGTCAACCCACGAAACAACCATTCGGGCTCTGAGTCAACCGGAGAGGCATAATGCCCAAGCCATTGATAAGCCCGGTCCCCTCTACGTGCTGTCGATCCCACTGTCGGTCTTGCTGCCACAACCTTCGATCCGACTGGGGCTTAGACATGGAATGAACTCCGTATGCCTAAGCCAACCCACGAAACGAGTGTACGAGCGCTCAGCAGGTCAGAGAGGCAGAATACGCAAGCCGAGGATCGATCTGATCCCCCTCTGTATGCTGTCGATCCTATTGCTGGTCCTACTACCTTAACCCTCGGTTCGGTCTGATCTTAGACTGAGAATGAAGTCCATATGCTTAGACATGGAATGAACTCTGTATGCCTAAGCTAACCCACGAAACGAGCGTGCCAACGCTCAGCCAGTCGGAGAGGCAGAATGCACAAGCCGGGAACCGACCCGGTCTCTCCTACGTGCTGTCGATCCTGCTATTGCAAGCCTCGATCTGATCTGATCTTAGACTGGGAATGAACTCCGTATGCCTAAGTCAACCCACAAAACGAGCGTGCGGGTGTTGAGCTAGTTGGAGAGGCATAATGGGCAAGCCGGGGATCGGCCCGATCCCCTCTGCATGCTATCGGTCCCGCTGCCACAACCCTCGGTTCGGCTGAGGCTTAGACATGGAATGAACTTCCTATGCCTAAGCCAACCCACGAAACGGGCGTGCGGGCATTCAGCCGACCGGAGAGGCAGAATGCCCAAGCCTTGGATCGATCTGATCCCTCCTACGTTCTGCTGATCCTACCGCCGTAACCCTCAGTCCAATCTGATCTTAGACTGGGAATGAACTTCGTATGCTTAGACTAGGGATGAACTCCGTATGCCTAAGTCAACCCATGAAATGAGCATGCGGACGCTCAGCCGACCAGAGTGGCAGGATGCGCAAGCCGGGGATTGAACGGGTGGTTGGTGGGTTCAAGTACATCTTCATATTTCTGCCATGCCAATACCATTTTTATGGCTTGTAAATTCATACAATGGTCCCCTACACCTTCAAGTGAAGTTTCGTGGCAAGACGACCCGTTTTTTATTTTTCACAATTTTTGAAACTTTTTGCGGTTCGGGATTTTTTAAAATTTTTTTAGAAAGAGTTTTGTCCCTAAATTTGGTAGAGGTGATTCTTGTATTTTTTTTTTGGCACACATAAAAAAATTCAGCTAAAAACTCAAAGTGGAGAAGATTTTGTGACCGTTTGAGAAAAGTGTCCCCATTTCAGACACTTTAATGGCTACTGGCAGCAAACCTATAAAATCTCAAATGCTCTTTAAGGGGGTGTGAGTTCTCGAGGTTTGATGAGGGATAGGGGGCCAAAATAAGGGCCAAGTACTAGCACCCATCGCACATCATGTGCGCACACCCCCCGGCCCCCCAATCGTCGGAACCCCCAATGCCGTCGGTTAGGCTCTCCAGCGATGCTCCGGTGATGCTCCGACGATGGTGCCTCGTGCGAAAAAAATGCTGCACCAGCACATGCCTGAGCCCAGCATGTGCACCGTGGCTCAAACTCTTAGACTGGGAATGAACTCCGTATTCTTAGACATGGAATGAACTCCATATGCCTTAGCCAACCCACGAAACGAGCGTGCGGGCGCTCAGCCAGTCGAAAAAGCAGAATGTGTTAGCCGGGGATCGGCCTGGTCCCCCTCTGCATGCTATCGGTCCCACTGCCACAACCCATGAAATGGGCGTGCGGGCGCTCAGCCGACTGGAGAGGCAGAATGCGCAAGTCGAGGATCAGCTCGGTCCTCCCTGCATGCTGTCGATCTTGCTGCCAGAACCCTCGGTCTAGTTTGATCTTAGATTGGGAATGAACTCCGTATGCTTAGACTGGGGATGAACTCCGTATGCCTAAGTTAACCCATGAAATGAGTGTGCGGGCGCTCAGCCTATCGAAGCGACCGACCGGAGAGGCAAAATGTGGTAAGCCGAGGATCGACCCGGTACCCCCTGCGTGCTAACGATCCTTCTGGTTGCTACCTAACCCTTGGTCCGATCTTATCTTAGACCTGTGGAAATGAACTCTGTATGCTTAGACAACCCATGAAACGAGCGTTCGGTGCGCTGAGCCGATCGGAGAGGCATAATGCGTAAGTTGAGGATCGCTCGGTCCCCCTCTGCATGCTACCGGTCCCACTGCCACACCCTTGGTCCGACTGGCGCTTAGATATGGAAATGAACTCCCTATGCCTTAGCCAACCACGAAACGGGCGTACGGGGCGCTCAGCCAGTCGGAGAGGCAGAATGCGTAAGTCGAAGATCGGCTTGGTCCTTTTTATGTGCTATCGATCCTGCTGTCACAACCCTCAGTCCGATTTGATCTTAAACTGGGAATAAACTCCGTATGCTTAGACTGGAGATAAACTTCGTATGCCTAAGCCAACCCATGAAATGAGCATACGGGCACTCAATGTGCATGCTGCCGATCCCGCTGCCAGTCCTGCTGCCACAACCGTTGGTCCAGCTGGGGCTTAGATATGGAATAAACTCCATGGCAAGACGAACCGTTTTCTATTTCTCATTATTTTTGAAACTTTTTACGGTTCGAGATTTTTTAAAATTTTTTAAAAAGAGTTTTGTATCCAAATTTGGTAGAGGTGATTCTTGTATTTTTGTTGGCATGCACAAAAGAATTCAGCTAAAAACTCAAAGTGGAGAAGATTTTGTGACCGTTTGAAAAAAGTGTCCCCATTTCAGACACTTTAATGGCTACTGGCAGCAAACCTATAAAATCTCAAATGCTCTTTAAGGGGGTGTGAGTTCTCGAGGTTTGATGAGGGACAGGGGCCAATATAGGAGCCAATATAAGGGCCAAGTACCAGCACCCATCGCACATCATGTGTGCACACCCCCCGGCCCCTCCAATCGCCAGAACCCCCATGCCGCCAGTTAGGTCTCCTCCGACGATGCTCCGGTGATGCCTCCGACGATGGTGCCCCGAGCGAAAAAAATGCGGCACCAGCACATGCTCGAGCCCAGCATGTGCATCGTGGCTCAAACTCTTAGACTGAGAATGTGCATCGTGGCTCAACTCTTAGACGAGAATGAAACTCCGTATGCCTCAGCCAACCCATGAAACGAGCGTACGGGTGCTCAGCCGGCCGGGAGAGGTAGAATGTGCAAGCAGGGGATCGGCCTGGTCCCCTCTATGTGCCTGTCAGTCCTGCTGCACAAGCCTTGGTTCGGCTGGGGCTTAGACATGAAATGAACTCCTATGCCTTAAGCCAACCAATGAAACGGGTGTGCGGGCGCTTCAGCCAACCGGAGAGGCAGATACGTAAGCCGAGGATCGGCTGGTCCCCCTGCAGTGCTACCAATCCTACTGCCACAACCCCCGGTCAGGTTCGATCTTAGATTGGGAATGAACTCCGTATGCTTAGACTGGGGATGAACTCTGTAGCCTAAGTTAACCCATGAAACGAAGTGTCGGTCGCTCAGCCCGGAGCGTCCGGGGAGAGGCAGAGTGTCTTCCAGCACATCTTCATTCCCCCTAAGATGAGATCTTATGGTGTGACCTGCTAGTAAGGATCCAGCTCAAGGGAGGTCTGTGAATGAACTCGGCTTCATGTTTCATGACTTTTTAGACTTTTTTCGTTGGGTTGGCTTAGCAACAGAGTTCATTATGTCTAGAGCCTAAAAATTCAGCTAAAACTCGAATGGAAATTTGAAAAGGATCAACACTAATGGCTACTGCCGAACACCATAAATCTCGCTTCAATGCTGAGTTCTCGAGTTGATGAGGGATAGGGGCCAATATAAGGGCCAAGTACCGGCACCCATCGCACATCATGTGGCACCCCCCCGGCCCCCAATCGCCAGAACCCCCAATGCCGCCGGTTAGGCTCTCCGACGATTGATCCGAAGATGGTGCCGGAGAAAAAAATGTGGCACCAGCACATGCCCGAGCCCAGCATGTGCACTGTGCCTCAAAATCTTAGACTGGGAATGAGCTCCGTATGCCTAGACATGGAATGAACTCTGTATGCCTAAGCCAACCCACGAAACGAGCATGCGGGCGCTCAGTCGACCGGAGAGGCAGAATGCACAAGCAGGGATCAACCCGGTCCCCTCCATGCTGCTAGATCCTGCTGCTGTAAACCTTTGATCCGGTCCAATCTTAGACTGGGAATGAACTCCGTATGCATAAGTCAACCCACGAAACGAGCATACGGGTGCTGAGCCGACCGAAGAGGCATAATGCGCAAGCGGGGAATCGACCCAATCCCCCTCTGCATGCTACCGGTCCCACTGCCAGAACCCTCAGTCTGGCTGGGGCTTAGACATGGAATGAACTCCCTATGCCTAAGCCAACCACGAAGCAAACGTGTGGGCGCTCAGCCGGCCAGAGAGGCAGAATGCGCAAGTCGGGGATCAACCCGGTCCCCCTTCCGTGATGCTAATTATGCTATCGTAACCCTCGGTCCGGTCTGATCTTAGACTGGGAATGAACTCTGTATGCTTAGACTGGGGATGAACTTTGTATGCCTAAGTCCACCCAGGAAACGAGCGTGCGGGCGCTCAGCCGACCAGAGAGGTAGGATGTGCAAGCCGAGAATCAAACGGGTGGTAGGTGGGTTCAAGCACATCTTTATCTTTCTGCCATGCCAATGCCATTTTTATGACTTGTCAATTCATGCAATGGTCCCCTAAGCCTTCATGTGAAGTTTCATGGCAAGATGACCGATTTTCTATTTTTCGTGATTTTTGAAACCTTTTACGGTTCGGAATTTTTTAAAATTTTTTTAGAAAGAGTTTTGTCCCCAAATTTGGTAGAGGTGATCCTTGTATTTTTTTTGGGATGCACAAAACAATTCAGCTAAAAACTCGAAGTGGAGAAGATTTTGTGACCGTTAGAAAAAAGTGTCCCCATTTTAGACACTTTAATGGCTACTGGCAGCAAACCTATAAAATCCCAAATGCTCTTTAAGGGGGTGTGAGTTCTCGAGGTTTGATGAGGGATAGGGGGCCAATATAAGGGCCAAGTACCAGCACCCTTTGCACATCCTGTGCGCACACCCCCTGGCCCCCCCAACCGTCGAAACACCCAATGCCGTCGGTTAGGCTCTCCGGCGATGCTTAGGCGATGCTCCAACGATGGTGCCCCGGGCGAAAAAAATGCACCACCAGCACATGCTCGAGCCCAGCATGTGCACCGTGGCTCAAAATCTTAGACTGGGAATGAACTCCGTATGCTTAGACTTGGAATGAACTCCTATGCCTAAGCTAACCCACGAAACGAGCGTGCAGGCGCTCAGTCGGCCAGAGAGGCAGAATGCACAAGCAGGGTATCGGTTCGGTCACCCCCTGTGTGCTGTCGATCTTGCTACCACAACCCTCTGTCCGGTCCGATCTTAGACTGGCATTGAACTTTGTACGCATAAGTCAACCCACGAAACGAGCGTACGGGCGCTGAGCCGACCGAAGAGGCATAATGCGCAAGCTGAGGACCGCCCGGTCCCCCTCTATGTGCTGTCAGTCCCGCTGCCACATACTCGGTCTAGCTGGGGCTTAGACATGGAATGAACTCCTTATGCCTAAGCCAACCCATGAAACGGGCGTGCAGGTGCTTAGCCGACCGGAGAGGTAGAATGCGCAAGCCGGGGATCGGCCCGATCCCCCTGCGTGCTATCGATCCTGCTACCGTAACCCTCGGTCCGGTCCGATCTTAGACTGGGAATGAACTCTGTATGCCGAAGTCAACCCATGAAACGAGCGTGTGGGTGCTCAGTCAATCGGAGAGGCAGAATGTGCAAATCGGGGATCGGCCCGATCCCCCCCTTCGTGCTGCCGATCCTGCTACTAGTCCTGCTGCTGCAACCCTCGATCCGATCCGATCTTAGACTGGGAATGAACTCTGTATGCTTAGACATGGAGTGAACTCCGTATGCCTAAGTCAACCCATGAAATGAATGTGCAGGCGCTGAGCCAGTCGGGGAGGCATAACGCGCAAACCAGGGATCGGCCCGGTCCCCCTTTGCGTGCTGTCGGTCCCGCTGCCACAACCCTTGGTCTGACTGGGGCTTAGACATGGAATGAACTCCCTATGTCTAAGCTAGCCCACGAAACAGGCGTGCGGGTGCTCAGCCGGTCGGAGAGGCAGAATGTGCAAGCCGGGGATTGGCTCGGTCCCCCCTGCGTGCTGCCGATCTTGCTGCCACAACCTTCAATCCAGTCTGATCTTAGACTGGGAAAGAACTCCATATGCTTAGACTGGGGATGAACTCCGTATGCCTAAGTCAACCCACAAAACGAGCGTGCGGGCGCTCAGCCGACCAGAGAGGCAGGTTGCGTAAGCCGGGGATCGAACGGGTGGTAGGTGGGTTCAAGCACATCTTCATATTTCTGCCATGCCAATGCCATTTTTATGGCTTGTAAATTCATACAATGGTCCCCTAAGCTCTTCATGTGAAGTTCGTGGCAAGACGACCCTGTTTTCTATTTTTCAGGATTTTTGAAACAATTGCTTCGAGATTTTTTAGAATTTTTTAGAAAGAGTTTTGTCCCCAAATTTGGTAAGTGATCCTTGTATTTTTTTTGGCATGCACAAAAACTTCAGCTAAAAACTCGAAGTGGAGAAGATTTTGTGACCGTTTGAAAAAAGTGTCCCATTTCGGACACTTTAATGGACTGGCAGCAAACCTATAAAATCTCAAATGCTCTTGAAGGGGGTGTGAGGTCTCGAGGTTTGATGAGGGATAGGGGGCCAATATAGGGCCAAGTGTCATGCCCAGGGCGGGCACGCCAGGCACATCAGGCGCACCAGCAGGAGAGCCAAAGGTTGAGGCCTGCAGACCAGGTGTGCTGGCGGGTATGCACGCAAAGCCTAGCAAATGAGTTCAGAATGCCCGCCCAAATTGCAGGCCAGCCCGTGAGACCAAGGCCTGGCATACAAGCTGCCTGCACCACATCCAGAAAGGCCCAAGGTGCTGGACATGCAAGGGAAGCTTTTGGAAGCAAGCAGGATCAGCAGCAGCATCTAGGCAGATTTGGTTGACCCTGAAAATCAGGAGTTAGCATCCTGATTGATTATAATCTATATAATCCCATGATTTTAGCCTTTATTCTAGGGATATTTCCATTAAGTGTAAGCTGGAGCCTTAACTATAAATAGAGGGCTACTCCTCCCTCATTTGTACACCATCAAACACTTCTGTTTCAGTGAATACATGAGCATTTCTAGAATTCTACCTTCTTATCCTATTTCTCTTTAACTTGCGTAATCAGCCCTTCCTGTTGTTTAGTGCTCGTACGCTTGTGTTTTAGGCTGACTTAGGCTTAAAAGAGGAGATTCCAAGCCTAAGGCCGCACGGTTTTTGAGTCTAAGGTCAGAGCCCGTGACAGTTGGTATCAGAGAAAGTTCGATTCTACGTGTTTGTGTGTGCAGGTTAGAGGAGATGGCATCCCAAAGTGACACTGCTAACCAACAACCAGAGGCCCAGGAGCATGGGCGTGGAAGAGGGAGGAAAGCTAGTTCTAGAGATATCTGGTCTACCATGGACGGTAGGTTGGCCAAGGTGAAGGTGACCATGGGCGACATGGAGGAGAAGCTTGAAGGGGTAGAGACTCACATTGCATCGCTAGACTCCATGAGGGGGATCCAAAGTGAGCTGTAAGCTGCTCTCAACAATGGCTTAGACATGTTCACCCAAAAGAATCAGACCTTGGAGGCTGAAGTGCTGACCTTGCGTGATGGCATGGAGGCCATGCGCTAGCGGATGGAGAAGCTTACCAGTGAGCTCGTTGCTTGCAAGATTGCCATTAGGAATGGCTTGTTTGCTGGAGTGTCCAAGTCCAGATTGGATGTCCCTAAGCCTAAAGAGTTTAAGGGGACTAGGGCGGCCAAGGAAGTAGATAACTACCTTTAGGGTATGGAGCAGTACTTCCAGGCCATGGGCATGCAAGACGAGGTGATAAAGGTAAGCACCGCTGCTATGTATCTCATGATGTAGCCTAATTGTGGTAGAGGCATAGGTGTGATGATGTCAGGCGTGGAAGTGCCAAGATTGGAACCTGGGCAGAGTTCCAAAAAGAGTTTAGAGAATAATTTTACCTAGAGTATGTCGATGATGAGGCGCAGGCAAAGTTGTGCAGGCTGAGCCAGCAAGGGGACATAAGGGAGTATGTCCAAAAAATCTCTGAACTGATGCTATAGATCTCGGATCTAGGCGAGAAGGACTCCTTATTTGCTTTCATGGATGGGCTGAAGCCATGGGTAAAGCATGAGCTATAAAGGAGAGGAGTTCATGACTTGGCTAAAGCCATGACTACTGCCGAGGCCTTGATAGAGTTCAAGCCTTTGAACAAGTTCGAGTCTACCAAGCCCAAGGGTAAGGACAGGTATGATAGGGACCGAAAGAAGCAGTCCAAGGGGAAAGACCGTGATCGGGAGTCCAAGGATAGAGATCGAGATCGTTCAACCAAGGATGGTAAGAGGAAGCCACCAGCAGGCAAGTGGAAAGCAAAAGGGGATCGAGAGCCACTAGCATGCTACCTATGTGGAGGGAGCCACATAACGTGCAATTACTCATAGAAGGGCAAGCTGGCTGCTGTAGAAAAGGAGTCTGATGAGGAGCCAGAGTCAGGGATAGCAAAGCTTGGGTCATTGGTGCTCAATGCTGTCCAGAGTAAGAGGAGCAGCAAGCCAAAGGGCTTGATGTTTACGGATCTGATGGTTGCGGGTCAGAAGGTGAGTGCACTGGTGGACATGGTGCCTCACATCTTTTTATTTCAGGTGATAGAGCCCAGAAGGTCAGACTAAAAGTGCAGAAAGGGACTGGTACCATCAAAACGGTGAACTCTAAGAAAGTTCCAGCCATTGGAGTAGTGCGGGGAGTGGAGTTGCAGCTTGGAAACTAGAAAGGCAAGGAGACCATTGAGGTAATACCCCTTGATGACTATGAGTTTGTGATTGGGTTGGATTTTCTTGTTCAGATTAATGCCCTCTTGTGCCTTTTGTCGATTGTGTTTGCATCTTGGATGCACGGTGCCAATGCCTAGTGCCATTGAGGAGAGGGTCTGGAGTTGGGTCGCGGGTGGTGTCAGCCATCCAATTTGCCAAGGCGTAAGCAGACAAGAAGACACCTTCTTGGTAGCCCTGAAATATGATGAGCCAAGGGAGAAAGAGATCGAGTCACCCTTGGAGGTGCTAAAGGTGCTAAAGACCTTTAGTGATGTGATGCTCGCAAAGCTACCTAGCAAGCTACCACCTAAGAGGGAGGTGGACCATAAGATCCAGTTGGTGTCTGAGGCCAAGCCACCAGCTAGAGCCCAGAGTTAGAAGAGTTAAGGAAGTAGCTCAAAGAGTTAGTTGATGCTGGCTTCATCAGGCCATCGAAGGCACCCTATGGTGCACCGATTCTATTTTAGCGCAAGCATGATGGGTCATTGCGGCTGTGCATAGACTACCGGGCTTTGAACAAGCTGACCATCAAGAACAAGTACCCCATCCCATTCATTGCGGACTTGTTCGATCAACTTGGGAGCGTAAGGTGGTTCACCAAGCTGGATTTGAGGTCAGGCTACTATCAAGTCAGGATCACGGAGGGAGATGAGCCAAAGACAGCATGTGTCACTTGGTATGGTTCGTATGAGTTCTTGGTGATGCCTTTCAGACTCACGAATGCCCCAGCAACATTCTGCACCTTTATGAACAAGGTACTTCAGTCATTCCTTGATCGATTTGTTGTGGTTTATTTGGATGACATTGTGATGTACAGCCAGACTTTGGGAGAGCATGTAGACCACTTGAGATAGGTGTTCAAGGTGTTGCGGGTGCACAAGCTATTTGTCAAGAAGGAGAAGTGCTCATTCGCCTAGTAAGAGATCTTGTTCCTTGGCCACATAGTGGGAGGTGGCAGGATACGCATGGATGAAGGTAAGATACACGCCATCCTGGAATGGCAATCACCAGCCAAGGTCACTGAGTTGAGATCGTTCCTTGGGCTGGTCAACTACTACAGGTGCTTCATCAAAGGCAACTCAGCAATAGCCACACCATTGACTGACTTGCTCAAGAAAGGGAAAGCATAAGGAGTAGAGCGCAGGGTGCCAGGAAGCCTTTGACAGGTTGAAGCGAGGTGTGACCGAGGAGCTAGTCTTGGCCTTGCCAGACCATGCCAAGCCATATGAGGTGCATACAGATGCATCAGACTTTGCCATTGAGGGCATGTTGATACAGGAGGGACGTCCAGTCGTGTTCGAGAGCAGGAAGCTGAATGAGACTGAGCGAAAGTACACAGTCCAAGAGAAGAAGATAACTGTAGTGGTGCACTGCTTGCGCACTTGATGCCATTACCTATTGGGGTCGAGGTTCATGGTTAGGATGGACAATGTGGCGACCAGCTACTTCCAGACGTAGAAGAAGCTATCCCACAAGTAGGCGAGATGGCAAGATTTTCTTACAAAATTTGATTTCCAGATGGAGTACAAGCTGGGGTGGGTGAACCTAGTGGCAGATGCCCTGAGCAGGAAGGCTAACCTTGCTGCCATTAGCCAACTAGAGGGGTCACTGGTGCCGTGCATCAAGGAGGGACTTGCGCATGATCCTACAGCCAAGGCTTTGATGGAGTACGCCCAGTAAGGTAAGACTAGGCAGTTTTGGTTACAGGATGGCTTGCTGTACACCAGGGGAAGTAGACTATTTGTACCGTAGGACGGGAAGCTCTGCAAGGAAGTTTTGCAAGAATGCCATGATTCAAGGTGGGCTGGACACCCCGAAGTGAGTCGTACCTTGGCATTGATCGAGGATCGATACTACTGGCCGCACATGAGGGACGATGTGGAGGCCTATGTGAAGACTTGTCTTGTGTGCCAACAGGACAAGGTGGAGCTCAAGAAACCAGGCGGTCTCTTGGAGCCATTGCCAGTGCTAGAGCGACCATGGGAGAGTGTTTCTCTAGACTTTATAGTCAGTCTACCCAAAGCAGAAGGGTTTAGAAGCGTCATGGTAGTGGTGGACAGTTTTTCCAAGTATGGAATCTTCATTCCAGCAACCAATGAGTGCCCAGCCAAAGAGGCAGCTCGATTGTTCCTGAAGAACATGGTTAAGTACTGGGGAGTGCCGAAGACCATTGTTAGTGATCGGGACGGGCATTTCACGGGCAGGTTCTGGACTGAGTTGTTCAAGCTGTTGGGGTCAGACTTGAATTTTTTCACCAGCATGCATCCGCAGACCGATGGGCAGACAGAACGAGTGAATGGACTATTAGAGGTCTACCTCAGGCACTATGTGAGTGCCATACAAAGGGACTGGCCAAAGCTGCTAGATATTGCACAGTTTTCCTACAACTTGCAAAGGAGCGAGGCAACGAACCAGAGCCCATTTGAGGTTGTGACAGGGCAACAACAACTAACACCCGATTCGATTGCTGTAGGTTATACAGGGCCGAATCCAGCAACATACAAGTTTGCCAAGGCATGCCAGGAGCAAACTGACTTGGCCAGAGTTTGTCTACACAAGGCGACCAAGAGGTCGAAGAAGTGGGCAGACCAGAATAGGCGGGACGTGCAGTTCTAGGTTAGAAACTTGGTGTTGGTGAAGCTGCATCTCATTGTGCGCCATAGGGGGCTGCACAAAGGCCTAGTCCAGAGGTATGAGGGACCTTTTTCGAGTAGTCAAAAGGGTAGGCAAGGTTGCCTACAAGCTGGATATGCCACCTAAGCTAAGGGTACACCTGGTGTTCCATGAGAGCATGCTCAAGCCGTTCCATGAGGATGAGAGAGATCCAGGACGGGCAGAGTCAAAGCGTGTGCCATTGGGAGCAAGGGCCTCATATGAGAAGGAGGTCCACAACATCATAGCTGACTGAGAGGTGAGACGGAAGAACTATCAGCCAAGACAAGAGTACTTGGTGTGCTAGAAGGGACTTTCAGACAGTAAGGCGAGCTGGGAACCAGCAAATGACTTATGGTAGTTCAGGGACCAGATCAGGCAATACGATGTAGAAGACACAACGAGGGTGTTATGCAATCAGGTGGGGGAGAATGTCATGCCCTGGACGGGCACGCCAGGCACATCAGGTGCACCAGCAGGTGAGCTAGAGGTTGAGGCCCGCAGACCAGGCGTGCTGGCGGGTATCTGCACGTAAAGCCTAGCAAACGAGTGCAGAACGCCCGCCCAACTTGCAGTCTAGCCCGTGAGACCAAGGCCTGGCATACAAGCTACCCGTACCACATCTAGAAGGGCCCAAGGTGCTGGACATGCAAGGGTAGCTTCTGGAAGTAGGTAGGATCAACAGCAGCATCCTAGCAGATTTGGTTAACCCTGAAAATCAAGAGTTAGTATCCTGATTGATTGTAATCTATATAATCCCATGATTTTAGCCTTTATTCTAGGGATATTACCATTAAGTGTAAGCTGGAGCCTCAACTATAAATAGAGGGCTGCATTTCCCTCATTTGTACACCATTAAACACTTCCATTTCAGTGAATACAAGAGCATTTCCAGAATTCTGCCTTCTTATCCTGTTTCTCTTTAACTTGTGTAATCAGCCCTTCCCATTGTTCTAGTGCTTGTACGCTTGTGTTTTAAGCTGACTTAGGCATAAAGGAGGAGATTCTAAGCCTAAGGCCATACAATTTTTAAGTCTAAGGTCGGAGCTCGTGACATAAGAACCAGCACCCATCGCACATCATTTGTGCACACCCCCCGACCCCTCCAATCATCGAAACCCCCAATACCGTCGGTTAGGCTCTCCGGCGATGCTCTGGCAATGCTCCGTCGATGGTGCCCTAGGCCAAAAAAAAGTGACACCAGCACATCCCCGAGCCTAGCATGTGCACCGTGGCTCAAAATCTTAGACTGGGAAGGAACTTTGTATGCTTAGACATGGAATGAACTCCGTATGCCTAAGCCAACCCATGAAACAAGCGTGTGGGTGCTCAGTCGGCCGGAGAGGTAGAATGCACAAGCCGGGGATCGGCCCAATCCCCCGTGCATGCTGTCGATCTTGCTGCTGGTTCTGCTATCGCAACTTTCGGTCCGATCTGATCTTAGACTGGGAATGAACTCCGTATTCTTAAACTGGGGATGAACTCCGTATGCCTAAGTCAACCCATGAAACGAGCGTGTGGGCGCTCAGCCGGCCGGAGAGCCAGTCGAAGAGGCATAATGAGCAAGCCGGGGATCAGCTCGATCCCCCTCTGCGTGCTGTCGATCCCGCTGCCGATCCTGCTGCCAATCCTGCTGCCACAACCCTAGGTCCGGCTAGGGCTTAGACATGGAATGAACTCTGCATGCCTAAGCCAATCCATGAAACGAGCGTGCAGGCGCTCAACCGGCCGGAGAGTCAGAATGCACAAGCCGTGGATCGGCTCGGTCCCCCCTGCGTGCTGTTGATCCTATGTTGGACCTGCTGTCGTAACCCTCGGTCCGGTCTGATCTTAGACTAGGAATGAACTTTGTATGCTTAGACATGGAATGAACTCCGTATGCCTAAGCCAACCCATGAAAGGAGCATACAGACGCTCAGTCAGCCGAAGAGGCAGAATGCGCAAGTCGGGGACCGACTCGGTCCCCCCTGCGTGGTGTTGATCCTGCTGTCGCAACCTTCGGTCCAGTCCGATCTTAGACTGGGAATGCACTTCGTATGCCAAAGTCAACCCATGAAACGAGCGTGTGGGCATTGAACCTGTCAGAGAGGCATAATGCGTAAGCCGAGGATCGGCCCGGTCCCTCTCTGCGTGCTGTCGGTCTCGCTGCCACAACCCTCGATCTGACTGGGGCTTAGACATGGAATTAACTCCCTATGCCTAAGCCAACCCACGAAATGGGCGTACGGGCGGTCAATCGAACGGAGAGGCAGATGCGTAAGCCGGGGATCAACCCGGTCCCCCCTAGGTGCTGTCGATCCTGCTGCTGCAACCTTGGTTCGGTCCAATCTTAGACTGGGAATGAACTCTGTATGCTTAGATTGGGGATAAACTCTATATGCCTAAGTCAACCCACTAAACGAGCGTGCGGGTGCTCAGCCGACCAGAGAGGTAGGATGCGCAAGCCGGGGATCGAATGGGTGGTAGGTGGGTTCAAGCACATCTTCATATTTCTGCCATGACAATGCCATTTTTATGGCTTGTAAATTCATACAATGGTCCCCTAAGCCTTCATGTGAAGTTTCGTGGCAAGACGACCTGTTTTCTATTTTTCACGATTTTTAAAACTTTTTGCGGTTCAAGATTTTTTAAAATTTTTTTAGAAAAATTTTTGTCCCCAAATTTATTAGAGGTGATCCTTGTATTTTTTTTGGCATGCCCAAAAAAATTCAGCTAAAAATTCGAAGTGGAGAAGATTTTGTGATCGTTTGAAAAAAATGTCCCCATTTCAGACACTTTAATGGCTACTGGTAGCAAACCTATAAAATCTCAAACGCTCTTTAAGGGGGTGTGAGTTCTCAAGGTTTGATGAGGGATAGGGGGCCAATATAAGGGCCAAGTACCAGCACCCATCGCACATCATGTGCGCACACCCCCCGGCCCCCCAATCGCCGGAACCCCCAATGCCGCCGGTTAGGCTTTCCGGTGATGCTCCAACGATGGTGCCCTGTGCGAAAAAAATGCGGCACCAGCACAGGCCCGAAACCAGCATGTGCACCATGGCTCAAACTCTTAGACTGGAATGAACTCCGTATGCTTAGACATGGAATGAACTCCGTATACCTAAGCCAAACCACGAAACGAGCGTGCAGGCACTGAGTCGGTCAGAGAGGCAGAATGCACAAGCCAGGGATCGCCCCGATCCCCCTTTGCGTACTTCCAATCCCGCTACCACAACCCTCGGTCTGGCTGGGGCTTAGACATGTAATGAACTCCCTTTGCCTAAGCCAACCCATGAAACGGGCGTGCGGGCGCTCAGTCGGTCGAAGAGGCAGAATGCGTAAGCTAGGGATCAACCCGGTCCCCCTTGCGTGCTGCCAATCCTGCTACCACAACCCTCGATCCACTCTAATCTTAGACTGGGAATGAACTCTGTATGCTTAGACTAGGGATGAACTCCGTATGCCTAAGTCAACCCCTGAAATGAGCGTGCGGGCGCTCAGTCGGTCGGAGAGGCAGATGCACAAGCTGGGGATCGACCCGATCCCCCCCTGCGTGCTGCCTATCATGTGACTGGTCCTGCTACCGCAACCCTTGGTCTGATCTGATCTAAGACCGGGAATGAACTCCGTATGCTTAGACATGGAATGAACTCCGTATGCCTAAGCCAGCCCACGAAATGAGCATGCGGGCGCTCAGCCAGTCGGAGAGGCAGAATGAGCAAGCCAGGGATTGGCCTGGTCCCCACCTACATGTTGTCGATCCTGCTGTCACAACCATCAGTTCGATCTGATCATAGACTAGGAATGAACTCCGTATGCCTAAGTCAACCCACAAAATGAGCGTACGGGTGCTGAGTCGGTCGGAGAGGCATAATGCGCAAGCCGGGGATCGACTCAGTCCGACTGGGGCTTAGACATGGAATGAACTCCCTATGCCTAAGCCAACCCACGACAGGAGCATGCGGGTGCTCAGCCGATCGGAGAGGCAGAATACGCAAGCCGGGGATCAGCCAGGTCCCCCTTGCGTGCTGCCGATCCTGCTACTGTAACCCTCGGTCCAGTCCGATCATAGAATGGGAATGAACTCTGTTTGCTTAGACTGTGGATGAACTCCGTATGCCTAAGTCAACCCACGAAACGAGCGTGCGGGCGCTCAGCCGACCAGAGAGGCAGGATGCGCAAGCCAGGGATCGAATTGGTGGTAGGTGGGTTCAAGCACATCTTCATATTTCTGCCATGCCAATGCCATTTTTATGGCATGTAAATTCATACAATGGTTCCCTAAGTCCTCATGTGAAGTTTCGTGGCAAGACGACCCATTTTCTATTTTTCACGATTTTTGAAACTTTTTACGGTTCAGGATTTTTTGAAATTTTTTTAGAAAGAGTTTTGTCCCCAAATTTGGTAGAGGTGATCCTTGTATTTTTGTTGGCATGCACAAAACAATTCAGCAAGAAACTCGGAGTGGAGAGGATTTTGTGATCGTTTGAAAAAAGTGTCCCCATTTTAGACACTTTAATGGCTACTGGTAGCAAACCTATAGAATCTCAAATACTTTTTAAGGGGGTGTGAGTTCTCGAGGTTTGATGAGGGATAGGGGGCCAATATAAGGGCCAATTACCAGCACCTATCGCACATTATGTGTGCACACCCCCCCGGGGTCCCCCAATCGTCGGAACCCCAAATGCCATCGGTTAGGCTCTCTGGTGATGCTCCGGTGATGCTCTAGTGATGGTGCCTCGGGCGAAAAAAATGTGGCACCAGCACATGCCCGAGCCCAGCATGTGCACCGTGGCTCAAACTCTTAGACTGGGAATGAACTCCGTACGCTTAGACATGGAATGAACTCCATATGCCTAAGCCCACCCACAAAACGAGCATGCGGATGCTCAGCCAGCCGAAGAGGCAGAATGCACAAGCCAGGGATCGGCACGGTCCCCCTCTGCGTGCTGTCGGTCCTGCTGCCACAACCTTCAGTTCGGTTGGGGCTTAGACATGGAATGAACTCCTTATGCCTAAACCAACCCACGAAACGGGTGTGCGGGCGCTCAGCCGACCAGAAAGGTAGAATGTGCAAGTCGGGGATCGGCCTGGTCCCCCCTGCGTGCTGCCAATCCTGCTACCGCACCCTTGGTCCGGTTCGATCTTAGACTAGGAATGAACTCCGTATGCTTAGACTAGGGATGAACTACATATGCCTAAGTCAACACACGAAACGAACATATGGATGCTCAGCCGCTAAAGAGGCCTGTCGGAGAGGCAGAATGTGCAAGCTGGGGATCGACCTGGTCCCCCTCTGCATGCTGTCGATCCTGCTGCCCCAACCCTCGATCTGGTCTGATCTTAGGCTGGGAATGAACTCCGTATGCCTAAGCCAACCCACGAAACGAGCGTACGGGTGCTCAGTCGGTCGGAAAGGCAAAATGCACAAGTCGGGGATCGACCCAGTCCCCCCATGCGTGACGTCGATCCTGCTACCGCAACCCTCGGTCCAGTCCAATCTTAGACTGGGAATGAACTCTGTATGCCTAAGTCAACCCAGGAAACGAGCGTGCGGGCGCTGAGCCGACCGGAGAGGTATAATGCGCAAGCCGGAGATCGGCCCGATCCCCCTTTACGTGCCACCGGTCCCACTGCCACAACCCTCGGTCTGGCTGGGGCTTAGACATGGAATGAACTCATTATGCCTAAGCCAACCCATGAAACGGGCGTGCGGGCGCTCAACCGGCCAGAGAGGCAGAATGCACAAGCCGGGGATTGGCCCGATCCCTCCTGCATGCTGTCGATCCTGCTGTCGCAACCCTCGATCCGATCCGATCTTAGACTGGATATGAACTCTGTATGCTTAGACTGGGGATGAACTCCGTATGCCTAAGTCAACCCACGAAACAATCATGCGAACGCTCAGCCAACTAGAGAGGCAGGATGCGCAAGCCGGGGATCGAACGGGTGGTAGGTGGGTTCAACCACATCTTCATATTTCTACCATGCCAATGCCATTTTTAATGGCTTGCAAATTCATACAATGGTCCCCTACGCCTTCATGTGAAGTTTCATGGCAAGACGACCCGTTTTCTATTGTTCACGATTTTCAAAACTTTTTACGGTTTGAGATTTTTCAAAAATTTTTTAGAAAGAGTTTTGTCCCCAAATTTGGTAGAGGTGATCCTTGTATTTTTTTTGGCATGCATAAAACAATTCAGCTAAAAACTCGAAGTGGAGAAGATTTTGTGACCGTTTGAAAAAAGTGTCCCCATTTCAGACACTTTAATGCTTCTGGCAGCAAACTATAAAATCTCAAATGCTCTTTAAGGGGTGTTAGTTCTCGAGGTTTGATGAGGGATAGGGGCCAATATAAGGCCAAGTACCAGCACCCATCGCACATCATGTGCGCACACCCCCTGCCCCCAATCGTCGGAACCCCAATGCCACCGGTTAGGCTCTCCGACGATGCTCCGGTGATGGTGCCTCGGGCAAAAAAAATATGGCACCAACACATGCCCGAGCCCAGGATGTGCACTGTGGCTCAAACTCTTAGACTGGGAATGAACTCGTATGCTTAGACACGGAATGAAATCCATATGCCTAAGCTAACCCATGCAATGAGCATATGGGCGCTCAGCTAGCTGGAGAGGCAGAAAGCGTAAGCCGAGGATAGGCCTGGTCCCCCTCTGCGTGTTGTCGATCCCGCTCCCACAACCCTTAATCTGGCTGGGGCTTAGACATGGAATGAACTCCCTATGCCTAAGCCAACCCATGAAACGGGCGTGCGGGTGCTCAGCCGACCGAAGAGGCAGAATGCACAAGCCAGGGATCAGCCTGGTCCCCCCTGGATGCTGTCGATCCTACAGTCACAACCCTCGGTCCAGTTCGATCTTAGACTAGGAATGAACCCCGTATGCTTAGATCAGGGATGAACTTCGTATGCCTAACTCAACCCACGAAATGAGCATGCGGGCACTCAGTCGACCGGAAAGGCCGACCGAAGAGGCATAATGCGCAAGCTGGGGATCAGCCCAGTCCCCTTCTGCGTGCTACCGATCCCACTACCGGTCCTGCTGCCGGTCCTGCTGCCACAACCCTTGGTCCGGCTGGGGCTTAGACATGGAATGAACTCCGTACAGGCGCTCAGCCGATCGGAGAGGCAGAATGCGCAAGCCATGGATCGGCCCTGTCCCCCCTTGCGTGCTGTAGATCTTGCTGCTGGTCTTACTGCCACAACTCTCGATCCGGTCTGATCTTAGACTGGGAATAAACTCCATATGCTTAGACATGGAATGAACTCCGTATGCCTAAGCCAACCCATAGAACGAGCGTACGGGCGCTCAGTCGGGCGGAGAGGGCAGAATGCGCAAGTCGGGGACTGACCCGATCCCCCCTGCATGCTGTCGATTCTGCTACCACAACGCTCGGTCCAGTCTGATCTTAGACTGGGAATGAACTTCGCATGCCTTAGTCAACCCATGAAACGAGCATTCGGGCACAGAGCCGATCGGAGAAGCTTAATGCACAAGCCGAGGATCGAACCCGGTCCCATTCTGTGTGCTGTCGGTCTCGCTACCACAACCCTCGGTCCAGCTGGGGCTTAGACATGGAATAAACTCCCTATGCCTAAGCCAACCCACGAAATGGGCGTGCAGGCGCTCAGCCAACCGGAGAGGCAGAATGTGCAAGCCGAGGAACGGCACAGTCCCCCCTGCGTACTGTCGATCTTGCTATCGCAACCCTCAGTCCGGTCTAATCTTAGACTGGGAATGAACTCCGTATGCTTAGACTGGGGATGAACTCCATATGCCTAAGTCAACCCATGAAAGGAGCGTACGGGCACTCAGCCTGTCGGAGAGGCTGGCCAGAGTGGCATAATGCGCAAGTCAGGGATCAGCTCGATCCCCCTTTACGTGCTACCGATCCAGCTGCCGATCCTGCTACCACACCCCTCGGTCTGGCTGGTCTTTAAACATGGAATGAACTCCGTATGCCTAAGCCAACCCATGAAACGAACGTGCAGGTGCTTAGCCGGCCGGAGAGGCAGAATGCGTAAGTCGATGATTGGCTCGGTCCCCCCTGTATGCTGCCAATCTTGCTACCGTAACCCTCGGTCTGGTTTGATCTTAGACTGGGAATGAACTCCGTATGCTGAGACATGGAAAGAACTTCGTATGCCTAAGCCAACCCATGAAACGAGCATGCGAGCGCTCAGCCGACCGGAGAGGCAGAAAGCGTAAGCCGGGGATCGGCCCGATCCCCCCTACGTGCTGTCGATCCTGCTGCTGCAATCTTCGGTCTGATCTGATCTTAGACTAGGAATGAACTCCGTATGCCTAAGTCAAACCATGAAACGAGCGTTCGGGTGCTAAGCCGACTGGAGAGGCATAATGCGCAAGCCAGGGATCGACCCGGTCCCCTTCTGCGTGCTGTCGATCCCGCTACCACAACCCTCGGTCCGACTGGGGCTTAGACATGGAATGAACTCCCTATGCCTAAGCCAACCCATGAAACAGGCGTACGGGTGCTCAGCTGATCGGAAAGGCAGAATACGTAAGTCGGGGATCGACCCAATCCCCCCTACGTGCTGTCGATCCTACTACCACAACCCTCGGTATGCTTAAACTAGGGATGAACTCTATATGCTTAGACTAGGGATGAACTCTGTATGCCTAAGTCAACCCACGAAACAAGCGATCTGCATGCTGCCGATTCCACTGTCGGTCCTGCTGCCACAACCCTCGATCCGACTGGGGCTTAGACATGGAATGAACTCCGTATGCCTAAGCCAACCCGTGAAATGAGCGTACGGATGCTCAGCCGGTCGGAGAGGCAAAATGTGCAAGCCGGGGATTGACCTGGTCCCCCCTGCATACTGTCGGTCCCGCTGCCATAACCCTAGCTTCGACTGGGTCTTAGACATGGAATGAACTCCCTATGCCTAAGCCAACCCACGAAATAGACGTGCAGGCACTTAGCCGACCGAAAAGGCAGAATTCGCAAGTCGGGGATCGACCCGGTCCTTCCTGCGTGCTGTCGATCCTGCTGTCGTAACCCTCGGTCCAGTTCAATCTTAGATTGGGAATGAATGCCATTTGCTTAGACTGGGGATGAACTCCGTATGCCTAAGTCAACCCATAAAACGAGCGTGCGGATGCTCAGTCGATCGAGAGGCAGGATGCGCAAGCCAAGGATCGAACGGGTGGTAGGTGGGTTTAAGCACATCTTCATATTTCTGTCCTACCAATGCCATTTTTATGGCTTGTAAATTCATACAATGGTCCCCTATGCCTTCATGTGAAGTTTCGTGGCAAGACGACCCATTTTCTATTTTTCATGATTTTCAAAACTTTTTACGGTTCGAGATTTTTTAAAATTTTTTTAGAAAGAGTTTGGTCCCTAAATTTGGTAGAGGTGATCCTTGTATTTTTTTCGGCATGCACAAAAACATTCAGCTAAAAGATCAAAGTGGAGAAGATTTTGTTACTGTTTGAAAAAAGTGTCCCCATTTCAGACACTTTAATGGCTACTGGAAGCAAACCTATAAAATCTCAAATGCTCTTTAAGGGGGTGTGAGTTCTCAAGTTTTGATGAGGGATAGGGGGCCAATATAAGGGCCAAGTACCAGCACCCATTGCACATCATGTGCGCGCACCCCCTGGCCCTCCCAATCGTCAAAACCACCAATGTCGCCGGTTAGGCTCTCTGGCGATGCTCCGGCGATGGTGCCCCGGGCAAAAAAAATGTGGCACCAGCACATGCCCAAGCCCAGCATGTGCACCGTGGCTCAAAATATTAGACTGGGATTGAACTCCGTATGCCTAAGTCAACCCACGAACCGAGCTTGCGGGCTCTCAGCCGGCCGAAAGGTAGAATATGCAAGCCAGGGATCGGCTCGGTCCCTTCTTGTGTGCTGCTGATCCTGCTGCTAGTCCTGCTACCACAACCCTCAGTCTGGTCTGATCTTAGACTGGGAATGAACTCCATATGCTTAGACTGGGGATGAACTCCGTATGCTTAGACTGGGGATGAACTCCGTATGCCTAAGTCAACCCACGAAACGAGCCGAAGATCAGCCTGGTCCCCCTCTGCATGCTGTTGATCCTGCTGTCGATCCTGCTGCCACAACCCTCGGTCCAGTTGGGGCCTAGACATGGAATGAACTCCGTATACCTAAGCCAACCCATGAAATGAGCATGCGGGCACTTAACCGATCGAAGAGGCAGAATGCGCAACCCGGGGATCGACTCGATCCCCCCCTACATGCTGCTGATCCTGCTGTTGGTCTGCTGTCGTAACCCTCGATCCAGTCCAATCTTAGATTGGGAATGAACTCCGTATGCCTAAGGTAACCCACAAAACGAGCATGCGGGCACTCAACTGGCCGAGAGGCAGAATGTGCAAGCCGGGGACTGACCCGATCCCCTTTTTCATGCTGTCGATCTTGCTACCGCAACCTTCAGTCCGGTCTGATATTAGACTGGGAATGAACTCCGTATGCTTAAGTCAACCCATGGAACGAGTGTGCAGGCACTAAGCCAGTCAGACAGGCATAATGCGCAAGCCGGGGATCTACCCAATCCCTCTCTACGTGCTACCGATCTCGCTGCCACAACCCTCGGTCCGGTTGGGGCATAGACATGGAATGAACTCCCTATGCCTAAGCCAACCCACTAAACGAGAGTGTGGGTGCTCAGCCGATCGGAGAGGCCTGCCGGAGTGGCAGAATGTGCAAGTCGGGGATCAGCCCGGTCCCCTCCTGCGTGCTGTCGATCCTGTTGCTGGTCCTACTATCGTAACTCTCGGTCTGGTCTGATCTTAGACTGGGAATTAACTCCATATGCTTAGACAAGGAATGAACTCCGTATGCCTAAGCTTACCCATGAAACGAACGTACGGGTGCTCAGTCAAACGGAGAGGCAGAATGCGTAAACTGAGGACCAACTCGATCCCCCCTGCGTGCTGTCGATTCAGCTGCCATAACCCTCGGTCCGATCCGATCTTAGACTGGGAATGAACTCCGTATGCTTAGACTGGGGATGAACTCCGTATGCCTAAGTAAACCCACAAAACGAGCGTGCAGGCGCTCAGCCAGTCGGAGAAGCATAATGCACAAGTCAGGGATCCATCGGTCCCCCTCTATATGCTGCCGATCCCGCTGCCGGTCCTGCTGCCACAACCCTCGGTCCGATTGGTGTTAGACATGGAATAAACTCCGTATACCTAAGCCAACCCATGAAATGAGCGTGCAGGAGCTCAGCCGGCCGGAGAGGCAGAATGCGCAAGTCGGGGACCGGCTCGGTCCCCCCTGTGTGCTGTCGATCCTGCTACTGGTCCTGCTACTACAACCCTCAGTCTGATCCGATCTTAGACTGTGAATGAACTACGTATGCCTAAGCCAACCGACGAAATAAGCGTGCAGGTGCTCAACTGGCCAGAGAGGTAGAATCCGTAAGCCAGGGATCGGCCCGATCCCCCTGTGTGCTATCGATCCTGCTACCGTAACCCTCGGTCCGATCCGATCTTAGACGGGAATGAACTCTATATGCCTAAGTCAACCCACGAAATGAGCGTGCAAGCGCTGAGCCGGTTGGAAAGGTGTAACGTGTAACCCAGGGATCGGCCCGATCCCCCTCTGCATGCTGCCGGTCCCGCTGCCACAACCCTCGGTCTGGCTAGGGCTTAGACATGGAATGAACTCCCTATGCCTAAGCCAACCCACGAAATGGGCGTGTGGGCACTCAGCCGGCCGGAGATGCAAAATTTGCAAGCCGGGGATCAGCCCGGTCCCCCTTACGTGCTGACGATCCTGCTGTCGTAACCCTCGGTCCGATCCGATCTTAGACTAGGAATGAACTCCATATGCTTAGACTGGGGATGAACTCCGTATGCCTAAGTCAACCCATGAAACGAGCGTGCGGGCGCTCAGCCAACTGTAGAGGCTGTTTGGAAAGGCATAATGCGTAAGTCGGGGATTAGCCCGGTCCCTCTCTACGTGCTGTCGATCTCGCTGCCGGTCCTGCTGCCACCACCCTCGGTTTGGCTGGGTCTTAGACATGGAATGAACTTCGTATGCCTAAGCCAACCCTCAAAATGAGCGTGCGGGCGTTCAGCCAGCCGGAGGGGCAGAATGCGTAAACCGGGGATTGACCCGGTCTCCTCCTGCATGCTGTCAGTCTTGTTGTTGGTCCTGCTATCGTAACCCTTAGTTCGGTCCAATCTTAGACTGGGAATGAACTCCGTATGCTTAGACATGGAATCAACTCCGTATGCCTAAGCCAACCCACAAAACAAGCATACGGGCGCTCAGTCGATTGGAGAGGCAGAATTCACAAGCCGGGGACCGGCCAGGTCCACCCCTGCGTTCTGTCGATCCTGCTACCGTAACCCTCAGTCTGGTCCGATCATAGACTGGGAATGAACTCCATATGCTTAGAGATGGAATGAACTCCGTATGCCTAAGCCAACCCACGTAACGAGCGTGCGGGCGCTTAGCCGACCGGAGAGGTAGAATGCGTAAGTCGGGGATCGACTCGGTGCCCCCCTGCGTGCTGTCGATCCTGCTACCTTAACCCTTAGTTCGGTCCAATCTTAGATCGGGAATGAACTCCGTATGCCTAAGTCAACCCATGAAACGAGCGTGCGGGCGCTGAGCCGACCGGAGAGGTATAATGCGTAAGCCAAGGATCGGCCCAATCCCCGTCTACGTGCTGCCAGTCCCGCTACCACAATGCTCGATCTGGCTAGGGCTTAGACATGTAATGAACACCCTATGCCTAAGCCAACCCACGAAATGGGCGTGCAGGCACTCAGCCGACCGAAAAGGCAAAATGCGTAAGCCGAGGATCAGCCCGGTCCCCCTGCATGCTATTGATCCTACTATCGTAACCCTCGGTTCGGTCCGATCTTAGATTGGGAATGAACTCCGTATGCTTAGACTGGGAATGAACTCTGTATGCCTAAGTCAACCAATGAAACAAGCGTACGGGCGCTCAGTCGGTCGGAGAGGCATAATGCGTAAGCCGAGGATTGGCCCAGTCCCTGTCTGCGTGCTGTCGATCCCACTGTCGGTCCTACTGCCACAACCCTCAATCCGAGTAGGGCTTAGACACGGAATGAACTCCGTATGCCTAAGCCAACACACGAAACGAGCGTGCGAGCGCTCAGCCGACCGGAGAGGCAGAATGCACAAGTCGGGTATTGGCTCGATCCCCCCTACGTGCTACCAATCTTGCTGCTGGTCCTGCTATCGCAACCCTCTATCCAATCCGATCTAAGACTGGGAATGAACTCCGTAGCCTTAGACATGGAATGAACTCCATATGCCTAAGCCAACCCATGAAACGAGCATGCGGGAGCTCAGCTGGCCAGAGAGGCAGAATGCGTAAGCCGGGGATCGGCCCGGTCCCCCCCTGCATGGTGCCAATCTGCTACTGGTCCTGCTACCGCAACCCTCAGTCCGATCTGATCTTAGATTGGGAATGAACTACGTATGCCTAAGCCAACTCACGAAACGAGCGTGCGGGTGCTCAGCTGGCCAGAGAGGCAGAATGCACAAGTCAGGGATCGATCCGATCCCCCCCTGTGTGCTGTCGATCCTGCTGCTGCAACCCTCGGTTCGGTCTGATCTTAGACTGGGAATGAACTCCGTTTGCCTAAGTCAACCCACAAAACGAGGGTGCAGGCGTTGAGCCAGCCGAAGAGGCATAATGATTAAGTCAGGGATCTACCCGATCCCCCTCTATGTGCTGTCGGTCCCGCTGCCACAACCCTCGGTCCGACTGGGGCTTAGACATGGAATGAACTCCCTATGCCTAAGCCAACACACGAAATGGGTGTACGGGCACTCAACCGGTTGGAGAGGCAGAATGCATAAGTCGGAGATCGGCCCGGTCCCCCTTACGTGTTGCCGATCTTCTATCGCAACCCTCGGTCCGGTCCAATATTAGATTGGGGATGAACTTCGTATGCCTAAGTCAACCCACGAAATGAGTATACGGGCAATCAGTCAGCCGGAGAGGCCGGTCGAAGAGGCAGAATGCGCAAGCTGGGGATCGACCCGGTCCTCCTCTACGTGCTGCCGGTCCTGCTGCCACAATCCTCGGTCCGACTGGGGCTTAGACGTGGAATGAACTCTCTATGCCTAAGCCAACCCGCGAAATGGGCGTACGGGTGCTCAGCAGGCCGGAAAGGCAGAATGCGTAAGCTGGGGATTGGCCCGGTCCCCTCTACGTGCTACCGTAACCATCGATCCAGTCCGATCTTAGACTGAGAATGAACTCTGTATACATAGACTGGGGATGAACTCTGTATGCTTAAGTCAACCCATGAAACGATTGTGCGGGTGCTCCGTCGGCCGAAGAGGCAGAATCTGCAAACCGAGGATCGACTCGATCCCCCCTACGTGCTATCGATCCTGCTGCAGCAACCCTCAGTCCGGCCCGATCTTAGACTGGGAATGAACTCCGTATGCTTAGACATGGAATGAACTCTGTATGCCTAAACCTACCCATAAAACGAGCGTGCAGGTGCTCAGCTGATCAGGGAGGTAGAATGCGCAAGCCGAAGATCGACCTGGTCCCTCCCGCGTGCTGCTGTAACCCTCGGTCCAGTCCAATCTTAGACTGGGAATGAACTCCCTATGCTTAGACATGGAATGAAATTCGTATGCCTAAGCCAACCCATGAAATGAGCGTGCGATCACTCAGCCGATCGGAGAGGCAGAATGCACAAGCTGGGGACAGACCCGATCCCCACCTGCGTGCTATCGATCCTACTACCGCAACCCTCGATCCGATCTGATCATAGATTGGAATGAACTCGTATTCCTAAGTCAACCCACGAAACGACCGTGCGGGCGTTGAGCCGGCCGGAGAGCAAAATGCACAAGCCGGGGATCGACCCGATCCCCTTCTGTGTGCTGCCGGTCCCGCTGCCACAACCCTCGATCCCGCAGGGGCTTAGACGTGGAATGAACTCCCTATGCCTAAGCCAACCCATGAAACGGGTGTGCGGGCACTCAGCCGGTCGGAGAGGCAGAATTCGTAAGCCGGGGATCAGCCCGGTCCCACTGCGTGTTACTGATCTTACTGATGCAATCCTCGGTCTGGTCTGATCTTAGACTGGGAATGAACTCCGTATGCTTAGACTGGGGATGAACTCTGTATGCCTAAGTCAACCCACGAAACGAGCATGTGGATGCTCAGTCGACCAGAGAGGCAGGATGCGCAAGCCGGGGATCGAACAGGTGGTAGGTGGGTTCAAGCACATCTTCATATTTCTTCCATGCCAATGCCATTTTTATGGCTTGTAAATTCATACAATGGTCCCCTAAGCCTTCATGTGAAGTTTCGTGGCAAGACGACCCGTTTTCTATTTTTCATGATTTTTGAAACTTTTTACGGTTCGAGATTTTTTAAAATTTTTTTAGAAAGAGTTTGTCCCCAAATTTGGTAGAGGTGATCCTTGTATTTTTGTTGGCATGCACAAAAAAATTCAGCTAAAAACTCAAAGTGGAGAAGATTTTGTGACCGTTTGAAAAAAGTGTCCCCATTTCAGACACTTTAATGGCTACTAGCAGCAAACCTATAAAATCTCAAATGCTCTTTAAGGGGGTGTGAGTTCTCAAGGTTTGATGAGGGATAGGGGGCCAATATAAGGGCCAAGTACCAGCACCCATCGCACATGATGTGCGCACACCCCCCGGCCCCCCCAATCGTCGGAACCCTCAATGCCGCTGGTTAGGCTCTCCGGTGACGCTCCGACGATGGTGCCTAGGGCAAAAAAAATACGGCACCAGCACAAGCCCGAGCCCAGCATGTGAACCGTGGCTCAAGCTCTTAGACTAGGAATGAACTCCATATGCTTAGACTTGGAATGAACTCCATATGCCTAAGCCAACCCACGGAATGAGCGTCCAGGCGCTCAGCTGACCGGAGAGGCAGAATGCGTAAGCCGGGGATCGACTTGGTCCCCCTCTGCGTCTATCAGTCCCGCTGCCACAACCCTCGGTCTGGCTGGGGCTTAGACATGGAATGAACTCCCTATACCTAAGCCAACCCATGAAACAAGCGTGCGGGCGCTCAGCCGACTGGAGAAGCAGAATGCGAAAGTCGTGGATTAGCTCGGTCCCCCCTGCGCATTGTCGATCCTGCTACTACAACCCTCGATTTGGTCTGATCTTAGACTGGGAATGAACTTCGTATTCTTAGACTGGGGATGAACTCCGTATGCCTAAGTCAACCCACGAAACGAGCGTGTGGGTGCTCAATCGACCAGAGAGGCCGATCGGACAGGCAGAATGTGCAATCTGGGGATCGACTCGGTCCCCCCTGCGTGCTGCCGATCCTGCTATTAGTCCTGCTACCGCAACCCTCGATCCAGTCCAATCTTAGACTAGGAATGAACTCCGTATGCTTAGACATGGAATGAACTCCGTATGCCTAAGCCAACCCATGAAACGAGCGTGCGGGCACCCAACCGACCGGAGAAGTAGAATGTGCAAGTCACGGATTGACTCAGTCCCCCCTACGTGCTGTCGATCCTGGTACCGCAACCCTCGGTTCGATCTGATCTTAGATTGGGAATGAACTCCGTATGCCTAAGTCAACCCACGAAACGAGTGTTCGGGCACTGAGCCGGCCGAAGAGGCATAATGCGCAAGCCGGGGATCGACCCGATACCCCTCTGCGTGCTGTCAGTCTCACTACCACAACCCTCGGTCTGACTGGGGCTTAAACATGGAATGAACTCCCTATGCCTAAGCCAACCCACGAAATAGGCATGCGGGTGCTCAACAGGCCCGAAAGGCAGAATGGGCAAGCCAAGTATTGGCCTGGTCATACCCTTCGTGCTGTCGATCCTGCTGTTGCAACCCTCGGTCCGGTTCAATCTTAGATTGGGAATGAACTTTGTATGCAAAAGTCAACCCACGAAACGAGCGTATGGGTGCTGAGCCGACCGAAGAGGCATAATGCGTAAGCCGGGGATTGGCCTGATCCCTCTCTACGTGCTGCTGGTCCCGCTGCCACAACCCTCGATCTGGCTATGGCTTAAACATGGAATGAACTCTCTATCCCTAAGCCAACCCATGAAATGGGCGTACGGGTGCTCAACCGGTCAGAGAGGTAGAATGCGCAAGCCGGGGATCAGCTCGGTCCTCCACTGCGTGCTGTCGATCTCACTACCGGTCCTGCTACCACAACCCTCGGTCTGACTGGGGCTTAGACATGGAATGAACTCTGTATGCCTAAGCCAACCCATGAAATGAGCATACGGGTGCCCAATCGGCTGGAGAGGTAGAATGCACAAGCCGAGGATCAGCCCAGTCCCCCCTACATACTGTCGATCCTACTGCTGGTCCTGCTGCTACAACCCTCGGTCTGCTCTGATCTTAGACTGGGAATAAACTCTGTATGCTTAGACATGGAATGAACTTCGTATGCTAAGCCAACCCATGGAACGAGCATACGGGCGCTCAGCTGACCGAAAAGGTAGAATGTGAAGCTGGGGACCGGCCCGATACCCCCTACATGCTGTCGATCCTGCTACCACAACCCTCAGTTTGGTCTGATATTAGACTGGGAATGAACTCCGTATGCCTACGTCAACCCACGAAATGAGCATGCGAGCACTGAGCCGGTCGGAGAGGCATAACCCTCTGCGTGCTGCTGGTCCCGCTGCCACAACCCTCGATCTTGCTGGGGCTTAGACATGGAATGAACTCCCTATGCCTAAGCCAACCAACGAAACGGGCGTGCGGGTACTCAACAGGTCGAAGAGGCAGAACGCGTAAGCCGGGGATCAACCCGGTCCCCCTGCACGCTACTGATCCTGCTGATGCAATCCTCGATCCGATTTGATCTTAGACTGGGAATGAACTCCGTATGCTTAGACTAGGGATGAACTCCGTATGCCTAAGTTAACCCATGAAATGAGCATTCGGACGCTCAGCCGACTAGAGAGGCAGGATGCGCAAGCCGAGGATCGAACGGGTGGTAGGTGGGTTCAAGCACATCTTTATATTTCTGCCATGCCAATGCCATTTTTATGGCTTGTAAATTCATACAATGGTCCCCTACGCCTTCATGTGAAGTTTCATGGCAAGACGACCCATTTTCTATTTTTCACGATTTTTGAAACTTTTTGCGGTTCGGGATTTTTTAAAAATATTTTAGAAAGATTTTTGTCCCCAAATATTTTAGAGGTGATCCATGTATTTTTTTTGGCATGCATAAAAAAATTCAGCTAAAAACTTGAAGTGGAGAAGATTTTGTGACCGTTTGAAAAAAATGTCCCCATTTGTGACACTTTAATGGCTACTGGCAGTAAACCTATAAAATCTCAAATGCTCTTTAAGGGGGTGTGAGTTCTCGAGGTTTGATGACGGATAGGGGGCCAATATAAGGGCCAAGTACCAGCACCCATTGCACATCATGTGCGCACATCCCCCGGCCCCCCCAATCACTGGAACCCCCAATGCCGCCGGTTAGGCTCTCCAGCGACGCTCCGGCGATGGTGCCCCGAGTGAAAAAAATGCGGCACCAGCACATGCCTGAGCTCAACATGTGCACCGTGGCTCAAACTCTTAGGCTGGGAATGAACTCCATATGCCTAAGCCAACCCACGAAATGAGCGTGCGGGCGCTCAGCCGGCCGGAGAGGCAAAATGCGCAAGCCAGAGATCGGCCCAGTCCCCCTCTACGTGCTGCTGGTCCCGCTGCCACAACCCTCGGTCCCGCTGAGGCTTAGACATGGAATGAACTCCCTATGCCTAAGCCAACCTACGAAACGTACGTGCGGCACTCTGCCGGTTGGAGAGGCAGAATGCGTAAGCCAGGGATCGGCCCGGTCCCCCCTGCGTGCTGTCGATCCTGTTGCCGTAACCCTTGGTCTTGTCCGATCTTAGACTGAGAATGAACTTCGTATGCTTAGACTGGGGATGAACTCCGTATGCCTAAGTCAACCCAAGAAACGAGCGTGCAGACGCTCAGCCGACCAGAGAGGTAGGATGCGCAAGCCGGGGATCGAATGGGTGGTAGGTGGGTTCAAGCACATCTTCATATTTCTGCCATGCCAATGCCATTTTTATGGCTTGTAAATTCATACAATGGTCCCCGAAGCCTTCGTGTGAAGTTTCATGGCAAGACGACCCGTTTTTTATTTTTCATGATTTTCGAAACTTTTTACAGTTTCGGATTTTTTAAAATTTTATTAGAAAGAGTTTTCTCCCCAAATTTGGTAGAGGTAATTGTTATATTTTTGTTGGCATGCACAAAACAATTATGCTAAAAACTCGAAGTGGAGAAGATTTTGTGACTATTTGAAAAAAGTATCCTTATTTCAGACACTTTAATGGCTCAGCCGACCGGAGATGCAGAATGCACAAGCCGAGGATCAGCCCGGTCCCCCCTGCGTGCTATCGATCTTGCTGTCGTAACCCTCGATCCAGTCTAATCTGAGATTGGGAATGAACTCCGTATGCCTAAGTCAACCAATGAAACGAGCATGCAAGCGCTCAGCCGACCGTGGAAGCCGATCGGAAAGGCATAATATGCAAGTCGGGGATCAGCTCGATCCCTCTCTACGTGCTGTCGATCCCGCTGCCAGTCCTGCTACCACAACCCTCGATCCGGTTGGGGCTTAGACATGGAATGAACTCTGTATGCCTAAGCCAACCCATGAAACGAGTGTGCGGGTGCTCAGTTGGCCAGAGAGGCAGAATGCACAAGTCGGGGATCAGCCCGATCCCTCCCTACGTGCTGTCGATCCTGCTGCTGGTCCCGCTATCGCAACCCTCAATCCGATCCAATCTTAGACTGGGAATGAACTCCGTATGCTTAGACATGGAATGAACTCTATATACCTAAGCCAACCCACGAAACAAGCGTGCATGCGGGCACTCAGCCGATCGGAGAGTCAGAATGTGTAAGCCGGGGACTGGCCCGATCCCCCCCTGCGTGCTGTTGATCCTGCTGCCATAACCCTTAGTCCAGTCCGATCTTAGATTGGGAATGAACTACATATGCCTAAGTCAACCCACGAAACGAGCGTGCGAGCGCTGAGCCGATCGAGAGGTAGAATGAGTAAGCCGGGGATCAGTCTGGTCACCCTCTGCATGCTATCGATCCCGCTGCCACAACGCTCGGCCTGACTGGGGCTTAGACATGGAATGAACTCCCTATGCCTGAGCCAACCCATGAAGCAGGCGTGCGGGCGCTCAGTTGATCGGAGAGGCAGAATGCGCAAGCCGGGGATCGACCCGATCCCCCCTGCGTGCTGTCGATCCTGCTGTCGCAACCTTCGGTCTGGTCTGACCTTAGACTAGAAATGAACTCCGTATGCTTAGACTGGGGATGAACTCCATATGCCTAAGTCAACCCACGAAATAAGCGTGCGGGTGCTCAGCCAACCAGAGAGGCAGTATGCACAAGCTGGGGATCGAACGGGTGGTAGGTGAGTTCAAGCATATCTTCATATTTTTGTCATTCCAATGCCATTTTTATGGCTTGTAAATTCATACAATTGTCCCCTAAGCCTTCATGTGAAGTTTCGTGGCAAGATGACCCATTTTCTATTTTTCATGATTTTTGAAACTTTTTGCGGTTCGGGATTTTTTAAAATTTTTTTAGAAAGAGTTTTGTCCCTAAATTTGGTAGAGGTGATCCTTGTATTTTTTTTGGCTTGCACAAAAAAATTCAGCTAAAAAATCGAAGTGGAGAAGATTTTGTGACCGTTTGAAAAAAGTGTCCCCATTTCAGACACTTTAATGGCTACTGGCAGCAAACCTATAAAATCTCAAATGCTCTTTAAGGGGGTGTGAGTTCTCGAGGTTTGATGAGGGATAGGGGGCCAATATAATGGCCAAGTACCAGCACCCATCACACATCATGTGCGCACACCCCCGGCCCCCCAATCGTCAGAACCCCCAATGCCGCTGGTTAGCCTCTCCAGCAATGCTCCGATGATGGTGCCCTGGGCGAAAAAAATGCGACACCAGCATATGCCCGAGCCCAGCATGTTCACCATGACTCAAAATCTTAGACTGGGAATGAAGTTTGTATGCCTAGACATGGAATGAACTCTATACGCCTAAGCCAACCCACGAAATGAGCATGCGGGCGCTCAGCCGACCGAAGTGGTAGAATGCGCAAGCCAGGGATCGACCTGGTCCCCCCTACGTGCTATCGATCCTGTTACCACAACCCTCGGTCTGGTCTGATCTTAGACTGGGAATGAACTCTGTATGCATAAGTCAACCCATGAAATGAGCGTGCGGGCGCTGAGCAGGCTAAAGAAGCATAATGGGCAAGTCGGGGATCGACCCGATCCCCCTCTGTGTGCTGCCTGTCTCATTGCCACAAACCTCGATCCGGCTGGGGCTTAGACATGGAATGAACTCCCTATGCCTAAGCCAACCCACGAAACGGGCGTGCGGGCGCTCAGTCGGTCAGAGAGGTAGAATGCGTAAACCGAGACCGACCCGGTCCCCCTCTGCGTGTTGTCGATCCTACTGTCGCAATCCTTGGTCCCGTCCAATCTTAGATTGGGAATGAACTCCGTATGCTTAGACTGGGGATGAACTCCGTATGCCTAAGTCAACCCACGAAACGAGCGTGTGGGTGCCCAGCCGATCGGAGAGGCCGACCGGAGAGGCATAATGCGCAAGCCGGGGATCAACCCGGTCCCCTTCTACGTGCTGTCGATCCTGCTGTCGGTTATGCTACCATAACCCTCATTTCGGCTGGGGCTTAGACATGGAATGAACTCCCTATGCTGAAGCCAACCCACGAAATGGAGGTACAAGCGTTCAGCTTGCCAGAGAGGTAGAATACTTAAGCCGAGATCAGCCCGATCCCCCCTGCGTGCTGTCAATCCTGCTGTCGTAACCTTAGGTCTGGTCTGATCTTAGACTGGGAATGAACTCCATATGCTTAGACCGGGGATGAACTCTGTATGCCTAAGTCAACCCATAAAACGAGCGTTCAGGCGCTCAGCCGGCTAGAGAGGCATAATGCGCAAGCTGGGGATCAACTCGATCCCCCTCTTCATGCTATCGATCCTGCTGCCACAACCCTCAGTTCGGCTGGGGCTTAGACATGGAATGAACTCCGTATGCCTAAGCTAACCCACAAAACGAGCGTACGGGTGCTCAGTCGACCGGAGATGCAAAATGTGCAAGTCAAGGATCGACCCGTCCCCCCTATATGCTGTCGATCCTGCTGCTGCAACCCTCAGTCTGATCCAATCTTAGACTAGGAATGAACTCCGTATGCTTAGACATGGAATGAACTCCGTATGCCTAAGCCAACCCACGAAACGAGCGTGCGTGCGGGCGCTCAGCCGACCAGAGAAGCAGAATGCCCAAGCCGGGGATCGACCCGGTCCACCCCTACGTGCTGTCGATCCTGCTGCCACAACCCTCCATCTGATCTGACCTGAGATAGGGAATGAACTCCGTATGCCTAAGTCAACCCACGAAAGGAATGTGCGGGTGCTGAGCAGACCGGAGAGGCATAATGTGCAAGCTGGGGATTGGCCCGGTCCCCCTCTGTGTGTTGTCGGTCCCGCTGCCACAACCCTCGGTCCGACTGGGGCTTAGACATGGAATGAACTCCCTATGCCTAAGCCAACCCACAAAACAAGCGTGCGGGGCCTCAACCGATCGGAGAGAAAGAATGCGCAAGTCGGGGATCAGCTCGGTCCCCCCCGCATGCTGTCGATCCTACTGTCGCAACGCTCAGTCTGGTCCGATCTTAGACTAGGAATAAACTCCATATGCTTAGACTGGGGATGAACTCCGTATGCCAAAGTCAACCCATGACACAAGCGTGCGGACGCTCAGTCGACCAGAGAGGCAGGATGCAGAAGCCGGGGATCGAACGAGTGGTAGGTGGGTTCAAGCACATCTTCATATTTCTATCATGCCAATGCCATTTTTATGGCTTGTAAATTCATACAATGGTCCCCTAAGCCTTCATGTGAAGTTTCGTGGCAAGACGACCCGTTTTCTATTTTTCACGACTTTCAAAACTTTTTGTGGTTCAGGTTTTTTTAAAATTTTTTTAGAAAGATTTTTGTCCCCAAATTTGGTAGAGGTGATCCTCGTATTTTTGCTGGCATGCACAAAATAATTCAGCGAAAAACTCGCAGTGGAGAAGATTTTGTGACCGTTTGAAAAAAGTGTCCCCATATCAGACACTTTAATGGCTACTGCCAGCAAACCTATAAAATCTCAAATGCTCTTTAAGGGGGTGTGAGTTCTCGAGGTTTGATGAGTGATAGGGGGCCAATATATGGGCCAAGTACCAGCACCCATCGCACATCATGTGCGCACACCCCTCGGCCACCCCAATCGTCAGAACCCCCAATGCTGCCGGTTAGGCTCTCGGGCAATGCTCTGACGATGGTGCCCTGAGCAAAAAAAGTGCGGCACCAGCACATGCCCGTGCCCAGCATGTGCACTGGGGCTCAAAATCTTAGACTGAGAATGAACTCCGTATACTTAGACATGGAATGAACTCCGTATGCCTAAGCCAACTCATGAAACAAGCGTGTGGGCGCTCAACCGGCTAGAAAGGTAGAATGCACAAGTCAGGGATCGGCCCGGTCCCCCTCTGCGTGTTGCCAGTCCCGCTACCGTAACCTTCGGTCCGAATGGGGCTTAGACATGGAATGAACTCCCTATGCCTAAGTCAACCCACGAAACAAGCGTACAGGCGCTCAGTCGGTCGGAGAGACGGAATGCGCAAGCCAAGGACCAGCCTGATCCCCTCTGCGTGCTGTCGATCTTATTGCCGTAACCCTCAGTCTGGTTCAATCTTAGACTGGGAATGAACTCCATATGCCTAAGTCAACCCAAAAAATGAGCATGCGGGCTCTGAGCCGATCGGAGAGGCATAATACGCAAGTCGGGGATCGGCTCGATCCCCCTCTGTGTGCTGTCAGTCCCGCTGCCACAACCCTCAGTCTGACTGGGGCTTAGACATCGAATGAACTCCCTATGCCAAAGCCAACCCATGAAAAGGGCGTGCGGGCGCTCAACCGGTACGAGAGGTAGAATGCGCAAGCCAGGGATCGATCTGGTCCCCCCTGTATACTATCGGTCCTATTGGGGCAACCCTCAGTCCGGTCCAATCTTAGACTGGGAATGAACTGCATATGCTTAGACTGGGGATGAACTCCGTATGCCTAAGTCAACCCATAAAAATAGCATGCCGATGCTCAACCGACCAGAAAGGCAGGATGCGCAAGCCGGGGATCGAACGGGTGGTAGGTGGGTTCAAGTACATCTTCATATTTCTACCATGCCAATGCCATTTTTATGGCTTGTAAATTCATACAATGGTCCCCTACGCCTTCATGTGAAGTTTCGTGGCAAGATGACCCGTTTTCTATTTTTCATAATCTTCAAAACTTTTTACAGTTTGGGATTTTTTTTAAATTTTTTTAGAAAGAGTTTTGTCCCCAAATTTAGTAGAGGTGATCCTTGTATTTTTTTTGGCATGCACAAAACAATTTAGCTAAAAACTCGAAGTGGAGAAGATTTTGTGACCGTTTGAAAAAAGTGGCCCCATTTCAGACACTTTAATGGCTACTGGCAGCAAACCTATAAAATCTCAAATGCTCTTTAAGGGGGTGTGAGTTCTCGAGGTTTGATGAGGGATAGGGGGCCAATATAAGGGCCAAGTACCGGCACCCATCGCACATCATGTGAACACACCCCTCGGCCCCCCCAATCGTCGGAACCCCCAATGCCGCCGGTTAGGCTCTCCGACGATGCTCCGACGATGGTGCCCCGAGCAAAAAAAATGAGGCAACAGCACATGCCCAAGCCTAGCTTGTGCACCGTGGCTCAAACTCTTAGACTGGGAATGAACTCCGTATGCTTAGATATGAATCAACTCCGCATGCCTAAGCTAACCCAAGAAACGGGCACTCACCGATCGGAGAGGCAGAATGTGCAAGCCGGGATCGGCCTGATCCCCCTCTGTGTGCTGCCGGTCTTGCTGCCACAACCCTCGATCTGGCTGGGTCTTAGACATGGAATGAAGTCCCTATGCCTAAGCCAACCCATGAAATGGGCGTGCGGGCGCTCAGCCGGCCTGAGAGGCAGAATGCGTAAGCCGGGGATCGATCCAGTCCCCCCTACGTGCTGTCGATCCTGCTACCGCAACCCTCGATCCGGTTCAATCTTAGACTAGGAATGAACTCCGAATGGTTAGACTGGGGATGAACTCCGTATGCCTAAGTCAACCCATGAAACGAGCGTGCAGGCGCTCTGCCGGTCGGAGAGGCCGACCGGATAGGAAAAATACGCAAGCCAGGGCTCACCCCGATCCCCCCTACGTGTTACCGATCCTACTGGTAGTCCAGCTGTCGCAACCCTCGGTCCAGTCTGATCTTAGACTAGGAATGAACTCCTTAAGCTTAGACTTGGAATGAACTCCGTATGCCTAAGCCAACCTACGAAATGAGCGTGCGGGCACTCAACCGACTGGAGAGGTAGAATGTGCAAGCTGGGGACCGACCCGGTCCCCCCCTGCGTGGTGTCGATCCTACGGCCGCAACTGTCGGTCCGGTCTGATTTTAGATTGGGAATGAACTCCGTATGCCTAAGTCAACCCACGAAACGAGCGTTCGGGCGTTGAGCCGATCGGAGAGGCATAATTTGCAAGCCGAGGGTCGACCCGATCCCCCTCTGCATGCTATCGGTCCCGCTGCCACAATCCTCGGTCTGGCTGGGGCTTAGACGTGGAATAAACTCCCTACACCTAAGCCAACCCACAAAACGGGTGTACGGGCACTCAGCCAGCCGAAGAGGCAGAATGCACAAGCCGGGGATCGGCCCGGTCCACCTTGCGTGCTGTCAATCCTGTTGTCACAACCCTCGATCTGATCTGATCTTAGATTGGGAATGAACTCTGTATGCCTAAGTCAACCCACAAAACGAGCGTGCGGGTGTTGAGTCGATTGGAGAGGCATAATGTGCAAGCCGGGGATCGGCTTGGTCCCCCTCTGCGTGCTGTCGGTCCCGTTGCCACAACCCTTGGTCCGACTGGGGTTTAGACATGGAATGAACTTCATATGCCTAAGCCAACCCATGAAACGGGCGTGTGGGTGCTCAGTCGGCCAGAGAGGCAGAATGTGCAAGCCGAGGACCGACCCGGTCCCCGCTTGCGTGCTGTCGATCCTGCTGCCACAACCCTCGACCCGATCCAATCTTAGACTGGGAATGAACTTCGTATACCTAAGTCAACCCACGAAACGAGCGTCCGAGTGTTGAGCCGGTCGGAGAGGCATAATGTGCAAGCCGGGGATCGACCCGATCCCCTTCTACGTGCTGCCGGTCCCGCTGCCACAACCCTTGGTCTGGCTGGGGCTTAGACATGGAATGAACTCCCTATGCCTAAGCCAACCCATGAAACGGGCGTGCGGGCACTCAGTCAGTCGGAGAGGTAGAATGCGTAAACCGGGGATTGGCCCGATCCCCCTACGTGCTATCGATCCTGCTGTCGCAACCCTCTGTTCGATCTGATCTTAGACTGGGAATGAACTCCGTATGCTTAGACTGGGGATGAACTCTATATGCCTAAGTCAACCCACGAAACAAGCGTGCGGACGCTCAGCCGACCAGAAAGGCAGGATGCACAAGCCGGGAATCGAACGGGTGGTAGGTGGGTTCAAGCACATCTTCATATTTCTGCCATGCCAATGACATTTTTATGGCTTGTAAATTCATACAATGGTCCCCTAGGCCTTCATGTGAAGTTTCGTGGCAAGATGAACCGTTTTCTATTTTTCACAATTTTCAAAACTTTTTACGGTTCGAGATTTTTTAAAATTTTTTTAGGAAGAGTTTTGTCCCCAAATTTGGTAGAGGTGATCCTTGTAATTTTGTTGGCATGCACAAAACAATTCAGCTAAAAGCTCGTAGTGGAGAAGATTTTGTGATTGTTTGAAAAAAGTGTCCCCATTTCAGACACTTTAATGGCTACTGGCAGCAAACCTATAAAATCTGAAATGCTCTTTAAGGGGGTGTGAATTCTCAAGGTTTGATGAGGGACAAGGGGCCAATATAAGGGCCAAGTACCAGCACCCATCGCACATCATGTGTGCACACCCCCTGGCCCCCCAATCACCGAAACTCCCAATGTCGTCGGTTAGCCTCTCTGGTGATGCTCCTGTGATGGTGCCCCGGGCGAAAAAAATGCGGCACCAGCACATGCCTGAGCCCAGCATGTGCACCGTGGCTCAAAATCTTAGACTAGGAAAGAACTTCGTATGCCTAGACATGGAATGAACTTCGTATGCCTAAGCCAACCCACGAAACGAGCGTACGGGCGCTCAGCCAGTCGAAGAGGCAAAATGCGCAAGTCGGGGATTGGCCCGATCCCCCCTGCAAGCTATCGATCCTGCTGTCGCAACCCTCGGTCTGATCTGATCTTAGATTGGGAATGAACTCCGTACGCATAAGTCAACCCACGAAACGAACATGCAGGCCCTGAGCCGACCGAAGAGGCATAATGTGCAAGCCGGGGATCGGCCCGGTCCCCCTCTGCATGCTCTCGGTCCTGTTACCACAACCCTTGGTCCGGCTAGGGCTTAGACATGGAATGAACTCCCTATGCCTAAGCCAATGCTGGAAACGGGCGTGCGGACGCTCAGCCGGCCGGAGAAGTAGAATGCACAAGTCAGGGATCGACCTAGTCCCCCCTACGTGCTACCGATCCTACTGTCGCAACCCTCGGTCCGGTCTGATCTTAGACTGGGAATGAACTCTGTATGGTTAAACTGGCGATGAACTCCACATGTCTAAGTCAACCCACGAAACAAGCATGCGAGTGCTCAACCGACCGAAGAGGCATAATGCACAAGCTGGGGATCAGCACGGTCCCCCCCTGCGTGCTACCGATCCCGCTGCCGGTCCTGCCGCCACAACCCTCGGTTCGACTGTGGCTTAGACATGGAATGAACTCCGTATGCCTAAGCCAACCCACGTAACGAGCGTGCGGGCGCTCAGCTGATCGGAGAGGTAGAATGTGCAAGTCGGGGATCGGCCCCATCCCCCCTGCGTGCTGTCGATCCTGCTACCGGTCCCACTGCTGCAACCCTCGATCCGGTCCGATCTTAGATTGGGAATGAACTTCGTATCCTTAGACATGGAATGAACTTCATACGCCTAAGGCAACCCATGAAACAAGCGTGCAGGTGCTCAGCCGATCGGAGAGGCAGAATGCGCAAGTCAGGGACCGGCTCGATCCTCACTTGTGTGCTATCGATCCTGCTATCGCAACCCTTGGTCCAATCTGATCTTAGACTGGGAATGAACTCCGTATGCCTAAGTCAACCCATAAAATGAGCGTGCGGGCGCTGAGCCAGCCGGAGAGGCATAATACGCAAGCCAGGGATCGACTCGATCCCCCTCTGCGTGTTGTCGATCCCGCTGCCATAGCCCTCGGTCTGGCTGGGGCTTAGACATAGAATGAACTCCCTTGCCTAAGCCAACCCACGAAACAGGCGTGCGGGCTCTCAATTGGCCGGAAAGGCAAAATGCACAAGCCGGGGATTGGCCCAGTCCCCCCCTACGTGCTGTTTATCCTGCTGCCGTAACCCTCGATCCGGTCAGATCTTAGACTTGGAATGAAATTCGTATGCTTAGACTAGGGATGAACTCCGTATGCCTAAGTCAACCTACGAAACGAGCGTACGGGCATTCAGCCGACCAGAGAGGCAGGATGCGCAAGCCGGAGATCGAACAGGTGGTAGGTGGGTTGAAGCACATCTTCATATTTCTGCCATGCCAATGCCATTTTTATGGCTTGTAAATTCATACAATGGTCCCCTAAGCCTTCATGTGAAGTTTCGTGGCAAGACGACCCGTTTTCTATTTTTCACGATTTTTGAAACTTTTTGCGGTTTGGGATTTTTTAAAATTTTTTTAGAAAGAGTTTTGTCCCCAAATTTGGTAGAGGTGATCCTTGTATTTTTGTTGGCATCCACAAAAAAATTCAGCTAAAAACTCGAAGTGGAGAAGATTTTGTGACCGTTTCAAAAGAGTGTCCCCATTTCAGACACTTTAATGGCTACTGACAGCAAACCTATAAAATCTCAAATGCTCTTTAAGGGGTGTGAGTACTCGAGGTTTGATGAGGGATAGGGGGCAAATGTAAGGGCCAATTACGAGCACCCATCGCACATCATGTGCGCACACCCCCCGCCCCCCCCAATCGTCGAAACCCCCAATGCCATCGGTTAGGCTCTCCGATGATGCTCTGGCGATGGTGCCCCAGGCAAAAAAAATACGGCACCAGCACATGCCCGAGCCCAGCATGTGCACCGTGGCTAAAAATCTTAGACTGGGAATGAACTCTGTATGCTTAGACATTGAATGAACTCCGTTTACCTAAGCCAACCCACGAAACGAGTGTGCGGGCGCTCAATCGACCAGAGAGGCAGAATGCACAAGTCGGGGATCCGCCCGGTCCCCCCCGGCATGCTATCGATCCTGCTGCTACAACCCTTCATCCGATCCAATTTTAGACTGGGAATGAACTCCATATGCATAAGTCAACCTACGAAACGAGTGTGCGGGCGCTGAATCGGTCGAAGAGCGCATACGCGCAAGCCGGGGGGATCGGCGATTCCCCTCTGCTAGCTGATCAGGCCCCACTACACAACCCGTCAATCTGGCTGCTGCTGAGACTTGGCAATGAAAACTCCCCTATGCCTAAGCCAACCCACGTAACGGGGTCGGGCGCTCAGTTGATCGAAAGCAGATGTGGCAGCCGGGGACGACCCGGTCCCTAACGGTGCTGCGATCCTGCTGTCGAAACCCTCCGGTCTGATCTGATTTTAGACTGAATGAACTCCGTCTATGAATTGGAGGATGACTTTCATATGCTAACTCAAACCTACGAACATGAGCGGATGGGCGCTCAGCAGCTGGAGAGGCATTAATGCACAAGCGAGGGATCAACCTGGTCCCCCTCTGCGTCTGTCGATCCCGCTAGCCGTCCTTGCTGTCGCTCTACTTGCCACAACCCTCAGCCCGACTGGGGCTCAAACATGGAATGAACTCCGTATGCCTAAGCCAACAGATGAAACGAGCGTGTGGGTGCTCAGCCAGCCGGAGAAGCAACATACGCAAGCCGGGGACTGGCCTGGTCCCCCCTGTATTTCTGCATTGCCAATGCCATTTTTATCGCTTGTAAATCCATGCAATGGTCCCCTAGGCCTTCATGTGAAGTTTCGTGGCAAGATGAACGGTTTTCTATTTTTCACAATTTTCAAAACTTTTTACGGTTTGGGATTTTTTAATATTTTTTTAGGAAGAGTTTTGTCCCCAAATTTGGTAGAGGTCATCCTTGTAATTTTGTTGGCATGCACAAAACAATTCAGCTAAAAGCTCATAGTGGAGAAGATTTTGTGACTGTTTGAAAAAAGTGTCCCCATTTTAGACACTTTAATGGCTACTAGCAGCAAACCTATAAAATCTCAAATGCTCTTTAAGGGGGTGTGTGTTCTTGAGGTTTGATGAGGGATAGGGGGCCAATATAAGGGCCAAGTACCAGCAGCAATCGCACATCATGTGCGCACACCCCCCGACCCCCCCAATCACCGGAACCCCCAATGCCACTAGTTAGGCTCTCCGACGATGGTGCCTCGGGCAAAAAAAATGCAGCACCAGCACATGCTCGAGCCTAGCATGTGCACCATGGCTCAAAATCTTAGACTGGGAATGAACTCCATATGCTTAGACATGGAATGAACTCCGTATGCCTAAGCCAACCCATGAAACGAGCGTGCGGGTGCTCAGCCGGCTGGAGAGGCAGAATGTGCAAGCCAGGGATCGGCCTGATCCCCCCTACGTGCTGTCGATCCTACTACCGCAACCCACAGTCTGGTCCAATCTTGGATTGGGAATGAACTTTGTATGTACAAGTCAACCCACGAAACGAGCGTGTGGGCACTTAGCTGACCGAAGAGGCATAATGCGTAAGCCATGGATTGGCTCGGTCACCTCCTGCGTGCTGTCGGTCCCGCTGCCACAACCCTTGGTCCAGCAGGGGCTTAGACATGGAATGAACTCCCTATGCCTAAGCCAACCCACGAAACAAGCGTGCGGACGCTCAGTCGATCGGAGATGCAGAATCCGTAAGTCGGGGATCGACCCGATCCCCCCTGCGTGCTGTCAATCCTGTTGCCACAACCCTCGATCCGGTCTGATCTTAGATTGGGAATGAACTATGTATGCTTAGACTGGGGATGAACTCTGTATGCCTAAGTCAACCCATGAAATGAGCGTACGGGTGCTCAGCCAGCCAGAGAGGTAGAATGCGTAAGTCGGGGATTGGCTCGATCCCCCCTATGTGCTATCGATCCTACTGCTGGTCCTACTGTCGTAACCCTCGGTCCGGTCCGATCTTAGATTGGAAATGAACTCCGTATGGTTAGACATGGAATGAACTCCGTATGCCTAAGCCAACCCATGAAACGAGCATGCGAGAGCTCAACCGGCCAGAGGGGCAGAATGCGTAAGCCGAGGATAGGCCTGATCCCCCCTATGTACTGTCGATCCTATTGCCGCAACCCTCAGTCCGATCCGATCTTAGACTGGGAATGAACTTCGTATGCCTAAGTCAAGCCATTAAATGAACGTGCGGGCGCTGAGCCGATTGGAGAGGCATAATGCACAAGAGGAGGATCAATCCGGTCCCCCACTGCGTGCTGTCGGTCCCACTATCTTAACCCTCGGTTCGGCTGGGGCTTAGACATGGAATGAACTCCCTATGCCTAAGCCAACCCATGAAACGGGTGTGCGGGCACTCAGCCGATCAGAGAGGCAGAATGCGCAAGCCGGGGATCGGCCCAGTCTCCCCTGTGTGCTTCCGATCCTGCTACCGCAACCTTCAATCTAGTCTGATCTTACACTGGGAATGAACCCCGTATGCTAAGACTGGGGATGAACTCCGTATGCCTAAGTCAACCCACAAAATGAGCGTGCGGGTGGGCGCTTAGCCGATCAGAGAGGCAGGATGCGTAAGCCGGGGATCAAACGGGTGGTAGGTGGGTTCAAGCACATCTTCATATTTTTGCCATGCCAATGCCATTTTTATGGCTTGTAAATTCATACAATGGTCCCCTAAGCCTTCATGTGAAGTTTCGTGGCAAGATGACCCGATTTCTATTTTTCACGATTTTTGAAACTTTTTTGGGGTTTGGGATTTTTTAAAATTTTTTTGGGAAGAGTTTGTCCCCAAATTTGGTAGAGGTGATCCTTGTATTTTTATTGGCATGCACAAAAATATTCAGCTAAAAAATCGAAGTGGAGAAGATTTTGTGACCGTTTGAAAAAAGTATGCCCATTTCAGACACTTTAATGGCTACTGGCAATAAACCTATAAAATCTCAAATGCTCTTTAAGGGGGTGTGAGTTCTGGAGGTTTGATGAGGGATAGGGGGCCAATATAAGGGCCAAGTACCAGCACCCATCGCACATCAGGTGCGCACACCCCCCGGCCCCCCAATCGTCGAAACCCTCAATATCGCCGGTTAGGCTCTCCGGTGATGGTGCCCCGAGCAAAAAAAATGTGGCACCAGCACATGCTTAAGCCTAGCATGTGCACCGTGGCTTAAACTCTTAGACTGGGAATGAACTCCGTATGCTTAGACGTGGAAAGAACTCCGTATGCCTAAGCTAACCCACGAAACGAGCGTGCGGGCGCTCGACCGACCGGAGAGGTAGAATGCGCAAGCCAGGGATCGGCCCAGTCCCCCCTACGTGCTGTCGATCCTACTGCTGCAACCCTCTGTCCGATCTGATCTTAGACTAGGAATGAACTCTGTATGCATATGTCAACCCATGAAATGAGCGTGCGGGCGTTGAGCCAGCCAAAGAGGCATAATGCATAAACTAAGGATCAGCCCGGTCCCCTTCTGTGTTCTGCCGGTCCCGCTGCCACAACCCTCGGTCCGGCTAGGGCTTAGACATGGAATGAACTCCCTATGCCTAAGCCAACCCACGAAACGAGCATGCGGGCTCTCAGTTGGCCAGAGGGTAGAATATGCAAGCTAGGGATTAGCCTGATCCACCCTACGTACTGTCGATCCTGCTGTCGCATCCCTCGATCCGGTCCAATCTTAGACTAGGAATGAACTCCGTATGCTTAGACTGGGAATGAACTTCATATGCTTAGACTGGGGATGAACTCCGTATGCCTAAGTCAACCCATGAAACGAGCGTACGTGCGCTTAGCCGACGGAGAGGCCAACCGGAGAGGCAGAATGGGCAAGCTGGGGATCGACTCGATCCCCCCCTTCGTGCTGCAGATCGTGCTGTTGGTTCTGCTACCATAACCCTTGATCCGATCTGATCTTAGATTGGGAATGAACTCCGTATGCTTAGACATGGAATGAACTCCATATGCCTAAGCCAACCCACGAAACAAGCGTGTGGGCGCTCAGCCGGTCGGAGAGGCAGAATGCGTAAGCCAGGTATCGGCCTAGTCCCCCCCTGTGTGCTGTCGATCTTGCTGCTGCAACGCTCGGTCCGATCTGATCTTAGACTGGGAATGAACTCCGTATACCTAAGTCAATCCATGAAACGAGCGTGCGGGCGTTGAGCCAACCGAAGAGGCATAATGTGCAAGCCAGGGTCCGACCTGATCCCTCTTTGCGTGCTGTCGGTCCCGCTACGACAACCCTTGGTCTGACTGGGGCTTAGACATGGAATTAACTCCATATGCCTAAGCCAACCCACGAAACGGGCGTGCGGCCGCTCAGCTGGTCGAAGAGGCAGAACGCGCAAGCTGGGGATCGGCCCAGTCCCCCCTGCGTGCTGCCGATCCTGTTGCCACAACGCTCGGTCCGATCTGATCTTAGATTGGGAATGAACTCCATATGCTTAGACTGGGGATGAACTCCGTATGCCTAAGTCAACCCACGAAACGAGCGTGCGGGCGCTCAGCCGACTAGAGAGGTAGGATGCGTAAGTCGGGGATCGAACGGGTGGTAGATGGGTTCAAGCACATCTTCATATTTTTGCCATGCCAATGCCAAATTTATGGCTTGTAAATTCATACAATGGTCCCCTAAGCCTTCGTGTGAAGTTTTGTGGCAAGACGACCCGTTTTCTATTTTTCATGATTTTTGAAAAGTTTTGCGGTTCAGGATTTTTTAAAATTTCTTTAGAAAGAGTTTTACCCCAAATTTAGTAGAGGTGATCCTTGTATTTTTGTTGGCATGCACAAAAAAATTCAGCTAAAAACTCACAGTGGAGAAGATTTTGTGACCGTTTGAAAAAAGTGTCCCCATTTCAGACACTTTAATGGCTTCTGGTAGCAAACCTATAAAATCTCAAATGCTCTTTAAGGGGGTGTGAGTCCTCGAGGTTTGATGAGGGATAGGGGGCCAATATAAGGGCCAAGTAGCAGCACCCATCGCACATCATGTGCGCACACCCCCGGCCTCCCCAATCATCGAACCCCCAATGCCGCCGGTTAGGCTCTCCGGCAATGCTCCTGCGATGGTGCCCCGGGCAAAAAAAATGCAGCACCAGCACATGCCCAAGCCCAGCATGTGCACCATGGCTCAAAATCTTACACTGGGAATGAACTCCTATGCTTAGACATGGAATGAACTCTGTATGCCTAAGCCAACCCATGAAACGAGCGTGCGGGCGCTCAGCCGATCGGAGAGGCAGAATGTGCAAGCAGGGGATCAGCCTGGTCCCTCCTGCGTGCTCTCAATCTTGCTGTCGCAACCCTCAGTCCGGTCTGATTTTGACTGGGAATGAACTCCGTATGCGTAAGTCAACCCATGAAACGAGCGTGCGGGCGCTGAACCAGCCAAAAAGGCATAATACGCAGGCCGGGGATTGGCCCTGTCCCCCTACGTGCTGCTGGTCCCACTGCCACAACCCTCGGCTCGACTGGGGCTTAGACATGGAATGAACTCCCTATGCCTAAGCCAACCCACGAAACGAGCGTGCGGGCACTCAGCTAGCCAGAGAGGCAGAATGCGCAAGCTGGGGATCACCCCGGTCCCCCCCGGTGTGCTGTCGATCCTGCTACCACAACCCTCGATCCGATCCGATCATAGATTGGGAGTGAACTCCGTATGCCTAAGTCAACCCACGAAATGAGCGTTCGGGCCCTGAGCCGATCGGAGAGGAAAAATGTGCAAGTTAGGGATCGGCTAAGTCCCCCTCTGCATGCTGCCGATCTCGCTGCCACAACCCTCAGTCCGACTGGGGCTTAGACATGGAATGAACTCCCTATGCCTAAGCAACCCACAAAACGGGCGTACAGGCTCTCAGTCGGTCGAAGAGAAAGAATGTGCAAGCCGGGGATCGACCCGATCCCCCCTACGTGCTACCGATCCTACTGTCGCAACCCTCGGTCTGGTCTGACTTAGACTTAGAATGAACTCGGTATGGTTAGACTGGGGATGAACTCCGTATGCCTAAGTCAACCCACGAAACGAGTGTACAGGTGCTCAGTCGGTCGAAAAGGCATAATGCGTAAGCCGGGGATTAGCCTAGTCCCCCTTACGTGCTGTCGATCTCACTGTCGGTCTTGCTGCCACAACCCTCGATTCGGCTGGGGCTTAGACATGGAATAAACTCCGTATGCCTAAGCCAACCCACGAAATGAGCATGCGGGTGCTCAGCCGACCGAAGAGGCAGAATGTGCAAGCCGAGGATCGACCCGATCCTCCCCTACGTGCTGTCGATCCTGCTGTTGGTCCTGCTATCGCAACCCTCAGTTCGGTTCGATCTTGGACTGAGAATGAACTCCGCATGCTTAGACATGGATTGAACTCTGTATGCCTAAGCCAACCCACGAAACGAGGGTGCAGGCCCTCAACCGGTCGAAGAGGCAGAATGCGCAAGTCGGGGGATCGACTCGATCTCCCCTACGTGCTGTTGATGCTACTACCGCAACCCTCGGTCCATTTCGATCTTAGACTGAGAATGAACTCCGTATGCCTAAGTCAACCCATGAAATGAGCGTACAGATGCTGAGCCGGTCGGAGATGCATAATGCGAAAGTCGAGGATCAGTCTGGTCCCCCTCTGCATGCTGTTGATCCCGCTGCCACAACCCTCGGTCCGACTGGGGCTTAGACAAGGAATGAACTCCCTATGCCTAAGCTAACCCATGAAACGGGCGTGCGGGCACTCAGTCGATCGGAGTGGCAGAATGCGTAAATCAGGGATCGGCCTGGTCCCCCCTGCGTGTTGCCGATCCTGCTACCGCAACCCTTAGTCCGGTCCGATCTTAGACTGAGAATGAACTCCATATGCTTAGACTAAGGATGAACTCCATATGCCTAAGTCAACCCACGAAACGAGAGTGCGGGCGTTCAGCCGTCCAAAGAGGCAGGATGCGCAAGTCGGGGATCGAACGAGTGGTGGGTGGGTTCAAGCACATCTTCATATTTCTGCCATGCCAATGCCATTTTTATGAGTTGTAAACTCAAACAATGGTCCCCTAAGCCTTCATGTGAAGTTTCGTGGGAAGACGACCCGTTTTCTATTTTTCACGATTTTTGAAACTTTTTGCGTTTCAGGATTTTTTAAAAATTTTTTTAGAAAGAGTTTTGTCCCCAAATTAGGTAGAGGTGATCCTTGTACTTTTGTTGGCATGCCCAAAAAAATTCAGCTAAAAACTCGAAGTGGAGAAGATTTTGTGACTGTTTGAAAAAATTGTCCCCATTTCAGACACTTTAATGTCTACTGGCAGCAAACCTATAAAATCTCAAATGCTCTCTAAGGGGGTGTGAGTTCTCGAGGTTTGATGAAGGATAGGGGGCCAATATAAGGGCCAAGTACCAGCACCCATCTCACATCATGTGCGCACAACCCCGGCCCCCCTAATCATCGGAACCCCCAATGCCGTCGATTAGGCTCTCCGACGATGCTCCGGTGATGTTTCGACGATGGTGCCCCAGGCGAAAAAAATGTGGCACCAGCACATGTTCGAGCCCAGTATGTGCACCATGGCTCAAAATCTTAGACTGGGAATGAACTCCGTATGCTTAGACATGGAATTAACTCTGTATGCCTAAGCCAACCCATGAAACTAGCGTGTGGGCGCTCAGTCGGTAGAGGAGGCAGAATGCGCAAGTCGAGGATCGACCTGGTCCCCTCTGCGTGCTGTCGATCCTGCTACTGTAACCCTCAGTCTGATCGGATCTTAGACTGGGAATGAACTCCGTATGCATAAGTCAACCCATGAAACGAGCGTGCGGGCACTGAGCCGGCCGAAGAGGCATAATGCGCAAGTCGGGGATCAACCCGGTCCCCCTCTGCGTGCTGCGGGTCCCACTGCCACAACCCTTAGTTTGGCTGGGGCTTAGACATGGAATGAACTCCCTATGCCTAAGCCAACCCATGAAATAGGCATGCGGGCGTTGAGTCGATCGAAAAGGTAGAATGCGTAAGCCGGGGATCGGCCCGATCCCCCTTCGTGCTGCCGATCGTGCTGTCGCAACCTTCGGTCCGATCCGATCTTAGACTGGGAATGAACTCCATTTGCTTAGACTAGGGATGAACTCCGTATGCCTAAGTCAACCCACGAAATGAGTGTGTGGGCGCTCAGCCGGCCGGAGAGGCATAATGCACAAGCCAGGGATTAGCCCGATCCCCCGCTGCGTGCTGTCGATCCCGCTACCACAACCCTCGGTCCGACTAGGGCTTAGACATGGAATGAACTCCCTATGCCTAAGCCAACCCATGAAACGGGCGTGTAGGCGTTGAGCCAATCGAAGAGGCAGAATGCGTAAGCCGGGGATCGGCTCGGTCCCCCCTTCGTGCTGCTGATCCTGCTGTCGCAACCCTCAGTCCGATCCGATCCGATCTTAGATTGGGAATGAACTCCATTTGCTTAGACTAGGGATGAACTCCGTATGCCTAAGTCAACCCACGAAACGAGTGTGTGGGCGCTCAGCCAGCCAGAGAGGCATAATGTGCAAGCCAGGGATTAGCCCAATCCCCCACTGCGTGCTGCCGGTCCCGCTACCACAACCCTCGGTCCGACTGGGGCTTAGACATGGAATGAACTCCCTATGCCTAAGCCAACCCACGAAATGGGTGTACAGGCGCTCAACCGGCCGGAGAGGCAGAATACGTAAGTCAGGGATCAGCTTGGTCCCCCCACGTGCTATCGATCCTGCTGCTGCAACCCTCGATCCAGTTTGATCTTAGACTGGGAATGAACTCCGGATGCTTAGACTGGGGAAGAACTTCGTATGCCTCAGTCAACCCACAAAACAAGCGTGTGGGTGCTCAGTAGGTCGGAGAGGCACAATGTGCAAGTCGAGGATCAGCTCCGTCCCCCGTTGCGTGCTGCTGGTCCCGCTACCACAACCCTCGGTCCGGCTGGGGCTTAGACATGGAATGAACTCCCTATGCCTAAGCTAACCCACAAAACGGGCATGCGGGCGCTCAGTCGGTCGGAGGGGCAGAATGCGCAAGCCGAGGATCGGCCCTGTCCCCCCTACATGCTGCTGATCCTGCTATTGTAACCCTCAGTCAGGTGTGATCTTAGACTGGGAATGAACTTCATATGCTTAGACTGGGGATGAACTCCGTATGCCTAAGTCAACCCACAAAACGAGCGTGTGGGCGCTCAGCCGGCCGAAGAGGCATAATTCGTAAGCCGAGGATCAGCTCGGTCCCCCGCTATGTGCTGTCAGTCCCGCTGCCACAACCCTCGGTCCGGCTGGGGCTTAGTCTCGGAATGAACTCCCTATGCCTAAGCCAACCCACGAAATGAGCGTACGGGCGCTCAGTCGGCTGGAGAGGTAGAATGCGCAAGCTGGGGATCGACTCAGTCCCCCCTACGTGCTGTTGATCCTACTGCCTATCCTGCTGTCGCAACCCTCGGTCCGAACCGATCAAAGACTGGGAATGAACTCTGTATGCTTAGACATGGAATGAACTCCGTATGCTTAGACATGGAATGAACTCCGTATGCCTAAGCCAACCCACGAAACGAGCGTACAGGCGCTCAGCCGGCCGGAGAGGCAGAATGCACAAGCTGCAGATCGGCCCAGTCCCCCCTATGTGCTATCGATCCTACTATCGCAACCCTCGGTCCGGTCCGATCTTAGACTGGGAATGAACTCCGTATGCGTAAGTCAACACACAAAACAAGCGTGCGGGCGTTGAGCCGACCGAAAAGGCATAATGCGCAAGCCAGGAATCAGCTCGGTCCCCCTCTGCATACTGCCAGTCCCACTGCCACAACCCTTGATCTGGCTGGGGCTTAGAGATGGAATGAACTCCCTACGCCTAAGCCAACCCATGAAACGGGTGTCCGGGCGCTCAACCGACCGGAAAGGCAGAATGTGTAAGCTAGGGATCGGCCTAGTCCCCCCTACGTGCTGCCGATCTTACTGCCGCAACCTTCGGTCTGGTTCGATCTTAGATTGGGAATGAACTCTGTATGCTTAGACTGGGGATGAACTCCGTATATGTAAGTCAACCCACGAAAATGAGCGTGTGGGAGCTCAACCGATCGGAGAGGCATAATGCGCAAGCTGGGGATCAGCTCGATCCCCCGTTGCATGCTACCGGTCTCACTGCCACAACCCTCGGTCCGGCTGGGGCTTAGACATGGAATGAACTCCCTATGCCTAAGCCTACCCAAGAAATGGGAGTGCGGGTGCTCAACCAGCCGGAGAGGCAGAATGCACAGGCTAGGGATCGGCCTGGTCCCCCCTACTTGCTGCCAATCCTGCTGTCGTAGCCCTCGGTCTAGTCCAATCTTATTCTGGGAATGAACTCCGTATGCTTAGACTGGGGTTAAACTCCGTATGCCTAAGTCAACCCATGAAACGAGCGTGCGGGCGTTTAGCCGACAGGAGAGGCCGATCAGATAGGCTTAATGCGCAAGCCAGGGATCAGCCCAGTCCCCCTCTGCATTCTGCTGATCCCGCTGTCGGTCCTATTGCCACAACCCTCGGCTTGGCTAGGGCTTAGACATGGAATGAACTCTGTATGCCTAAGCCTACCCACGAAACGAGCGTACGGGCGCCCAGCCGACTGAAGAGGTAGAATGCGCAAGTCGAGGAATGGCCCGATCCCCCCCAGTGCGCTATCGATCTTGCTGCCGCAACCCTCAGCCCGGTTCAATCTTAGACTGGGAATAAACCTCGTATCCTTAGACATGGAATAAACTCCGTATGCCTAAGAAAACCCTCGAAACGAGCGTGCGGGCGCTCAGCCAATCGGAAAGGCGGAATGCGTAAGCTGTGGATCGGCCCGATCCCCCCTGCGTGCTATTGATCCTACTACCGCAACCCTTGATCCGATCTGATCTTAGACTGGGAATGAACTCCGTATGCCAAAGTCAACCTACGAAACGAGCGTGCGGGTGCTCAGTCGGCCGGAGAGGTATAACGCGCAAACCAGAGATCAGCCTGGTCCCCCTCTGCATGCTATCGGTCCCATTGCTACAACTCTTGGTCCGACTGGGGCTTAGACATGGAATGAACTCCCTATGCCTAAGCCAACCCATGAAACGAGCGTGTGGGCGCTCAACCGGATGGAGAGGGAGAATGCGCAAGCCTAGGATCGGCCCGGTCCCCCCTGCGTGCTGCCGATCCTACTGCCGCAACGCTTGGTCTGGTTTGATCTTAGACTGGGAATGAACTCCATATGCTTAGACGTGGAATGAACTTCGTATGCCTAAGCCAACCCATTAAACGAGCGTGCAGGCGTTCAGCCGACTGAAGAGGCAGAATGCGCAAGTCGGGGATCGGTCTGGTCCCCCACTATGTGCTCTCAATCTTGTTGCCACAACCCTCAGTCTGGCCAAATCTTAGACTGGGAATGAACTCCGCATGCCTAAGTCAACCCATGAAACGAGCGTGTGGGTGCTGAGCCAGTCGGAGAGGCATAATGTGCAAGCCGGGGATCGGCCCGGTCCCCCTCTTTGTGCTGCCAGTCCTGCTACCACAACCCTCGGTCCAGTGGGAGCTTGACATGGAATGAATTCCCTATGCCTAAGCCAACCCACGAAACGGGCGTGCGGGCGATCAGCCGGCCGAAGAGACAGAATGCGCAAGCTGGGGATCAGCCCGATCCCCTCTGCGTGCTGCCGATCCTGTTACCGCAACCCTAAGTCCAGTCCGATCTTAGACTAGGAATGAACTTCGTATGCTTAGACTGGGGATGAACTCCGTATGCCTAAGTCAACCCACAAAACGAGCGTGCCGGCGCTCAGCCGACCAGAGAGGCAGGATGCGCAAGTCGAGCATCGAACGGGTGGTAGGTGGGTTCAAGCACATCTTCATATTTCTGCCATGCCAATGCCATTTTTATGGTGTGTAAATTCATACAATGGTCCCCTAAGCCTTCATGTGAAGTTTCCTGGCAAGACAACCCGTTTTCTATTTTTCATGATTTTCGAAACGTTTTGTGGTTCAGGATTTTTTAAACTTTTTTTAGAAACAGTTTTGTCCCCAAAATTAGTAGAGGTGATCCTTGTATTTTTTTGGCATGCACAAAAAAATTCAGCTAAAAACTCGAAGTGGAGAAGATTTTGTGACCGTTCGAAAAAAGTGTCCCCATTTCAGACACTTTAATGGCTACTGGCAGCAAACCTATAAAATCTCAAATGCTCTTTAAGGGGGTGTGAGTTCTCAAGGTTTGATGAGGGATAGGGGGCCAATATAAGGGCCAAGTACCAGCACCATTGCACATCATGTGCGCACAATCCACCGGCCCCCTCAATCGCCGGAACCCCAATGCCGCCGGTTAGGCTTCCGGCGATGCTCCGACGATGCTCTGGCGATGGTGCCCTGAGCGAAAAAAATGCTGCACCAGCACATGCCCGAGCCCAGCATATGCACTGTGGCTTAAAATCTTAGATTGGGAATGAACTCCGTATGCTTAGACATGGAATGAACTCCGTATGCCTAAGCCAACCTACGAAACGAGCGTACGGGCGCTCAGCCGGTCGGAGAGACAAAATGCGCAAGCCAGGGATCGACTCGATCCCCCCTACGTGCTGTCGATCCTGCTGCCATAACCTTCGGTCCGGTCTGATCTTAGTCTCAGAATGAACTCCATATGCATAAGTCAACCCACGAAACGAGCGTACAGGCGTTGAGCCGATCGAAGAGGAATAATGCACAAGTCGGGGATTGGCCTGATCCCCCTCTGCGTGCTGCTGGTCCCACTACCACAACCCTCGGTTCGGTTGGGGCTTAGACATGGAATGAACTCCCTAAGCCTAAGCCAACCCACGAAACAGGCGTACGGGCGCTCAGCCAATCGGAGAGGCAAAATGCATAAGCCAGGGATTGGCCCGGTCCCTTCTACGTGCTGTTGATCCTGTTGCCGCAACCCTCGGTCTGGTCCAATCTTATATTGGGAATGAACTCCGTATGCTTAGACTAGGGATGAACTCTGTATGCCTAAGTCAACCCATGAAACGAGCGTGCGGGCGTTCAGCCGACCAGAGAGGCAGGATGCACAAGTCGGGGATTGAACGGGTGGTAGGTGGGTTCAAGCACATCTTCACATTCCTGCCTTGCCAATGCCATTTTTATGGCGTGTAAATTCATACAATGGTCCCCTAAGCCTTCATGTGAAGTTTCATGGCAAGACGACCCGTTTTCTATTTTTCACGATTTTTGAAACATTTTACGGTTCGGGATTGTTTAAAATTTTTTTACAAAGAGTTTTGTCCCCAAATTTGGTAAGGTGATCCTTGTATTTTTGCTGGCATGCACAAAAAAATTCAGCTAAAAACTCAAAGTGGAAAAGATTTTGTGACCGTTTGAAAAAAGTGTCCCCATTTCAGACACTTTACTGACTACTGGCAGTAAACCTATAAAATCTCAAATGCTCTTCAAGGGGGTGTGAGTTCTCGAGGTTTGATGAGGGATAGGGGGCCAATATAAGGGCCAAGTACCAGCACCCATCGCACATCATGTGCGTAAAACCCCCCGGCCCCCCAATCACCGGAACCCCCAATGTCGTTGGTTAGGCTCTCTGGCGATGCTCCGGCGATGGTGCCCTGGGTGAAAAAAATGCGGCACCAGCAAATGCCCAAGCCCAGAATGTGCACCATGGCTCAAAATCTTAGATTGGGAATGAACTCCGTATGCTTAGACATGGAATGAACTCCGTATGCTTAAGCTAACCTACGAAACGAGCGTCCGGTCGCTCAACTGACCGGAGAGGCAGATTGCACAAGCAGGGGATTAGCCCGACCCTCCCTGCGTGCTATCGATCCTGCTTCCACAACCCTCGATCCGGTCCGATCTTAGACTCGGAATGAACTCCGTATGCATAAGTCAACCCACGAAACGAGCGTACGGGCGCTGAGTCGACCGAAGAGGCATAATGCGCAAGTCGGGGATAGGCTCGATCCCCCTCTGCGTGCTGCCGGTCCCGCTGCCACAACCCTCGGTCCAGCTAGGGCTTAGACATGGAATGAACTACCTATGCCTAAGCCAACCCACGAAATGGGCGTGCGGGCGCTCAGCTGGCCGGAGAGGCAGAATGCGTAAGTCGGGGATCGGCTCGGTCCCCCCTGCGTGCTGCCGATCCCGCTGCCACAACCCTCGGTCCGGCTGGGGCTTAGACATGGAATGAACTCCCTATGCCTAAGCCAACCCACGAAACGGGCGTGCGGGCACTCAGTCGGCCAGAGAGGCAGATTGTGCAAGCCGGGGATCGGTCCGGTCCCCTCTGCGTGCTACGAATCCTACTGCCGCAACCCTCAGTCCCGGTCCGATCTTAGACTGGGAATGAACTCCGTATGCTTAGATTGGGGATGAACTTCGTATGCCTAAGTCAACCCATGAAACGAACGAGCGGGCGCTCAGCTGGCCGGAGAGGTCAACCGAAGAGCCATAATGCGTAAGCCGGGGATCAGTCGGTCCCCCTCTGCGTGCTGTCGATCCTGCTACCACAACACTCGGTCCGGCTGGGGCTTAGAGATGGAATGAACTCCGTATGCCTAAGCCAACCCATGAAACGAGCGTGCGGGCGCTCAGTTGGCTGGAGAGGCAGAATGTGCAAGCCGGGGATCGGCTCAATCCCCCCTGCGTGCTGTCGATCCTGCTGCTGGTCCTGGTGCCTCAACCCGTGGTCCGGTCCGATCTTAGACTGGGAATGAACTCTGTATGCTTAGACATGGAATGAACTCCGTATACCTAAGCCAACCCACAAAATGAGCGTGCGGGCACTCAGCTGGCCAGAGAGGCAGAATACGCAAGCCAGGGATCGATCCGATCCCCCCTGCGTGCTGTCAATCCTGCTGCTGCAACCCTCGGTCCGGTCTGATCTTAGACTGAGAATGAACTCCGTAGGCCTAAGTCAACCCATGAAACGAGCGTACGGGCGCTGAGCCGATCAGAGAGGCATAATGCGTAAGCCGGGGATCAGCCCGATCCCCTCTACATACTGCTGGTCCCACTACCACAACCCTCCGTCCGACTGGGGCTTAGACATGGAATGAACTCCCTATGCCTAAGCCAACCCACGAAACGGGCGTACGGGCGCTCAGCCGATCGGAGAGGTAGAATGTGCAAGCCGAGGATTGGCCCGGTCCCCCCTGCGTGCTGCCGATCTTGTTGTCACAACCCTCGGTTAGGTCCGATCATAGATTCGGAATGAACTCCATATGCTTAACTGGGGATGAACTCCGTATGCCTAAGTTAACCCACGAAACGAGCGTGCGGGTGCTCAGCCGACCAGAGAGGCAGGATGCGCAAGCCGAGGATCGAACGGGTGGTAGGTGGGTTCAAGCACATCTTCACATTTCTACCATGCCAATGCCATTTTTATGGCGTGTAAATTCATACAATGGTCCCCTAAGCCTTCAAGTGAAGTTTCATGGCAAGATGACCCGTTTTCTATTTTTCATGATTTTCGAAACATTTTACGGTTTGGGATTTTTTAAAATTTTTTTAGAAAGAGTTTTGTCCCCAAATTAGGTAGAGGTGATCCTTGTATTTTTGTTGGCATGCAAAAAAAATTCAGCTAAAAACTCGAAGTGGAGAAGATTTTGTGACCGTTTGAAAAAAGTGTCCCCATTTCAGACACTTTAATGGCTACTGACAGCAAACCTATAAAATCTTAAATGCTCTTTAAGGGGGTGTGAGTTCTTGAGGTTTGATGAGGGATAGGGGGCCAATATAAGGGCCAAGTGTCATGCCCTGGGTGGGTGCGCCAGGCACATCAGGCGCACCAGCAGGCGAGCCAGAAGTTAAGGCCCACAGACCAGGCGTGCTGGCGGGTATCTACACGCAAAGCCTAGCAAACGAGTTCAGAACGCTTGCCCAACTTGCAGGCCAGCCCGTGAGACCAATGCCTAGCATACAAGCTGCCCACACCACATCCAGAATGGCCCAAGGTGCTGGACACGCAAGGGAAGCTTCTGGAAGCAAGTAGGATCAGCAGCAACATCCTGGCAGATTTTGTTGACCCTGAAAATTAGGAGTTAGCATCCTGATTGATTGTAATCTGTATAATCCCATGATTTTAGCCTTTATTCTAGGGATATTGCCATTAAGTGTAAGCTGGAGCCTCAACTATAAATAGAGGGTTGCTCCTTCGTCATTTGTACACCATCAAACACTTTTGTTTCAGTGAATACAAAAGCATTTCCAGAATTCTGCCTTCTTATCATGTTTCTCTTTAACTTGCATAATCAGCCCTTCCTATTGTTTAGTGCCCGTAAGCTTGTGTTTTAGGCTGACTTAGGCATAAAGGAGGAGATTCCAAGCCTAAGGCCACATGGTTTCTGAGTCTAAGGTCAAAGCCCGTGACAGTTGGTATCAGAGCAAGTTTGATTCTACGTGTTTGTGTTGTCCAGGATAGAGGAGATGGCATCCCAAAGTGACGTTGCTAACCAACAACCAGAGGCCCAGGAGCATGGGTGTGGAAGAGAGAGGAAAGCCAGTTCTAGAGATATCTGGTCTACCATGGACGGTAGGCTGGCCAAGGTGGAAGTGACCATGGGCAACATGGGGGAGAAGCTTGAGGGGTAGAGACTCATATTGCATCGCTAGGCTCCATGAGGGAGGAGATCCAAAGTGAGCTGCAAGCTGCTCTCAACAAAGGCTTGGACATGTTCACCCAAAAGAATCAGACCTTGGAGGCTGAAGTGTTGACCTTGCGCGATGGCATGGAGGCCATGTGCCAGCAGATGGAGGAGCTTACCAGTGAGCTCGTTGCTTGCAAGACTGCCATTGGGAATGGCATGTTTGCTGGAGTGTCCAAGTCCAGATTGGATGTCTTCAAGCCTAAAGAGTTTAAGGGGACTAGGGCGGCCAAGGAATTAGATAACTACCTTTGGGGTATGGAGCAGTACTTCCAGGCCATGGGCATGCAAGATGAGGTGATAAAGGTAAGCACCGCTATTATGTATCTCACTGATGTAGCCTTATTGTGGTAGAGGCGCAGGTGTGAAGATGTCAGACGTGGGAGCGCCAAGATTGGAACCTGGGCAGAGTTCTAAAAGGAGTTCAGAGAACAATTTTACCCGGAGTATGCCGATGATGAGGCGCGAGCAAAGTTACGCAAGCATAGCCAGCAAGGGGACATAAGGGAGTATGTCCAAAAATTCTCTGAACTGATGCTACAGATCTCATATCTAGGCGAGAAGGATGCCTTATTTGCTTTCATGGATGGGCTGAAGCCATGGGTGAAATATAAGCTACAAAGGAGAGGAGTTCATGACTTGGCTAAAGCCATGACTACTGCCGAGGCCTTGATAGAGTTCAAGCCTCTGAACAAGTTCAAGTCTACCAAGCCCAAGGGTAAGGGCAAGGACGATAGGGATCGGAAGAAGCAGTCCAAGGGGAAGGATCGTGACCGGGAGTCCAAGGATGGAGACCGAGACCGTTCAACCAAGGATGGCGAGAGGAAGCCACCAGTAGGCAAGTGGAAAGCAAAGGGGGACCGAGAGCCACTAGCATGCTACCTATGTGGAGGGAACCACATAGCATGTAATTACCCGCAGAAGGGTAAGCTGGCTGCTGTAGACAAAGAGTCTGACGAGGAGCCAGAGTCAGGGGCAGCAAAGCTTAGGTCATTGGTGCTCAATGCTGTCCAGAGTAAGGGGAGCCGCAAGCCAAAGGGCTTGATGTTTACGGATCTGATGGTTGCAGGTCAGAAGTGAGCACACTGGTGGACACAGGTGCCTCACATCTTTTTATTTCAGGTGATAGAGCGCGAAAGCTCGGACTAAAGGTGCAGAAAGGGATTGGTACCATCAAAACAGTGAACTCCAAGGAAGTTCCAGCCATTGAAGTAGCGTAGGGAATGGAGTTGCAGCTTGGAGACTGGAAAGGCAAGGAGACCATTGAGGTAATACCCCTTGATGACTATGAGTTTATGATTGGGTTGGATTTCCTTGTTCGGATTAACGCCCTCCTTGTGCCTTTTGCCGATTGTGTTTGCATCTTGGATGCACGGTGCCAATGCCTAGTGCCATTGAGGAGAGGGTCTGGAGTTCGGTCGCGGGTGGTGTCAGCCATCCAATTTGCCAGGCAATAAGCAGACAAGAAGAGACCTTCTTGGTAGCCCTGAAATATGATGAGCCAAGGGAGAAGGAGATCGAGTCACCCTTGGAGGTGCTAAAGGTGCTGAAGACCTTTAGTGATGTGATGCCCGTAAAGCTACCTAGCAAGCTACCACCTAAGAGGGAGGTGGACCACAAGATCAAGCTGGTGTCCGAGGCTAAGCCACCAGCTAGAGCCCCTTACCGAATGTCTCCACCAGAGTTGGAGAAGTTAAGGAAGCAGCTCAAAGAGTTAGTTGATGCTGGCTTCATCAGGCCATCGAAGGCACCCTATGGTGCACCGGTTCTATTTCAGCGCAAGCATGATGGGTCATTGCGGCTGTGTATAGACTATCGGGCTTTGAACAAGCTGACCATCAAGAACAAGTACCCCATCCCACTCATTGCGGACTTGTTAGATCAACTTGGGAGCGCAGGTGATTCACCAAGTTGGATTTGAGGTCAGGTTACTATTAAGTCAGGATCGCGAAGGGACATGAGCCAAAGATAGCATGTGTCACTCGGTATGGTTCGTATGAGTTCTTGGTGATGCCTTTCGGACTCATGAATGCCCCAACAACATTCTGCACCCTTATGAACAAGGTACTTCAGTCATTCTTTAATCGGTTTGTTGTGGTTTATTTGGATGACATTGTGATCTACAGCCAGACTTTGGGAGAGCATGTAGACCACTTGAGACAGGTGTTCAAGGTGTTGCGGGCGCACAAGCTATTTGTCAAGAGGAAAAAGTGCTCATTCGCCCAACAGGAGATCCCATTCCTTGGCCACATAGTGGGAGGTGGTAGGATACGTATGGATGAAGGCAACATAAACACCATCCTAGAATTGCAATCGCCAGCCAAGGTCACTGAGTTGAGATCGTTCCTTGGGCTGGTCAACTACTACAGGTGCTTCATCAAAGGTCACTCAGCAATAGCCACGCCATTGACTAACTTGCTCAATAAAGGGAAAGCATGGGAGTGGAGCGCAGGGTGCCAGGAAGCCTTTGACAGGTTGAAGCGGGCTGTGACTGAGGAGTGAGTCTTGGCCTTGCCAGACCATGCCAAGCCGTATAAGGTGCATACGAATGCATCAGACTTTGCCATAGGGGGTATGTTGATGCAGGAGGGACGTCCAGTCACGTTCGAGAGCAGGAAGCTGAACGAGATTGAGTGCAAGTACATGGTCCAAGGGAATGAGATGACTGCAGTGGTGCACTGCTTGCGCACTTGGTGCCATTACCTGTTGGGGTTGAGGTTCGTGGTTAGGACGGACAATGTGGCGACCAGCTACTTCCAGATGCAGAAGAAGTTATCCCCCAAGCAGGCGAGATGGTAAGGTTTTCTTATAGAATTTGATTTCTAGATGGAGTACAAGCGGGGGTGGGTGAACCTAGTGGTAGACACTCTGAGCAGGAAGGCTAACCTTGCTGCCATTAGCCAACCAGAGGGGTCACTGGTGCCGCACATCAAGAAGGGACTTACGCATGATCCTACAGCCAAGGCTTTGATGGAGTATGCCCAGCAAGGTAAGACTAGGCAGTTTTAGTTACAGGATGGCTTGCTGTACACCAGGGGCAATAGACTGTTTGTGCCGTAGCACGGGAAGCTCCGTAAGGAAGTTTTACAAGAATGTCTTGATTCAAGGTGGGTTGGCCACCCCGGAGTGAGCCATACCTTGGCACTAATCGAGGATCGATACTACTAGCTGCACATGAGGGACGATGTGGAGGCCTATGTAAAGACTTGTCTTATGCGCCAACAGGACAAGGTGGAGCTCAAGAAACCAGGCGATCTCTTGGAGCCATTGCCAGTGCCAGAGCGACCATGGGAGAGTGTTTCTCTGGACTTTATAGTCGGTCTAACCAAAGCAGAAGGGTTTGGAAGCATCATGGTAGTGGTGAACAGGTTTTCCATGTATAGAATCTTCATTCCAGCAACCAAGGAGTGCCCAGCCGAGGAGGCAGCTCGATTGTTCCTGAAGAACATGGTTAAGTACTGGGGAGTGCCGAGGACCATTGTTAGTGATCGGGTCGGGCATTTCACGGGCAGGTTCTGGACTAAGTTGTTCAAACTGTTGGGGTCAAACTTGAACTTTTCCACTAGCATGCATCCGCAGACCAATGGGCAGACAAAATGAGTGAATGGACTATTGGAGGTCTACCTCAGGCACTATGTGAGTGCCACACAAAGAGACTGGCCAAAGCTGCTAGATATTGCATAGTTTTCCTACAACTTGCGAAGGAGCGAGGTAACAAACCAGAGCCCATTTGAGGTTATGACAGGGCAACAACCATGAACACCTAGTTCGATTGCTGTAGGTTATACAGGGCTGAATCCAGCAGCATACAAGTTTGCCAAGGCATGGTAGGAGTAAACTGACTTGGCCAGAGTTTGTCTACACAAGGCGGCTAAGAGGTCGAAGAAGTGGGCAGACCAGAATAGGCGGGACGTGCAGTTTCAGGTTGGAGACTTGGTGTTGGTGAAGCTGCATCCTATTGTGCACCATAGGAGGCTGCATAAAGGCCTAGTCCGGAGGTATGAGGGACCTTTTCGAGTAGTCAAGAAAAGTTGCCTACAACCTGGATATGCCACCCAAGCCGAGGGTACACCTGGTGTTCCATGTGAGCATGCTCAAGCCATTCCATGAGGATGAGGGAGATCCAGGACGGGTAGAGTCAAAGCATACGTCGTTGAGAGCAAGGGCCTCATATGAAAAGGAGGTCCACAGCATCATAGCTGACCGGGAGGTAAGACAGAAGAACTATCAGCCAAGATAAGATTTCTTGGTGCGCTGGATGGGACTTCCAGATAGTGAGGCGAGTTGGGAACCAGCAGATGACTTATGGCAGTTCGGGGACCAGATCAGGCAGTACCATGTAGAAGACGTAACGAGGGTGTTGTCCAATTAGGTGGGGGAGAATGTTATGCCCTGGGCGGGCACGCCAGGCACATCAGGCACACCAACAGGCGAGCCAGAGGTTGAGGCCCACAGACCAGGCGTGCTGGCGGGTATCTACACACAAAGCCTAGCAAACGAGTTCAGAACACCCACCCAACTTGCAGGCCAACCCGTGAGACCAAGGCCTGGCATACAAGCTACCTGCACCACATCTAGAAGGGCCCCAGGTGCTGGACACGCAATTGGAAGCTTCTAGAAGCAGGCAAGATCAGCAGTAGCATCCTAGCAGAATTGGTTGACACTGAAAATTAGGAGTTAGCATCCTGATTGATTGTAATCTATATAATCCTATGATTTTAGCCTTTATTCTAGGGATATTGCCATTAAGTGTAAGCTGGAGCCTCAACTATAAATAGAGCGCTGCTCCTCCCTCATTTGTACACCATCAAACACTTCCGTTTTAGCGAAAACAAGAGCATTTCCAGAATTCTACCTTCTTATCCTGTTTCTCTTTAACTTGTGTAATCAACCCTTCCCGTTGTTCTAGTACCCGTACGCTTGTGTTTTAGGCTGACTTAGGCATAAAGGAAGAGATTCCAAGGCTAAGGCCGCACGATTTTTGAGTCTAAGGTCAGAGCCCGTGACACAAGTACCAGCACCCATCGCACATCATGTGCGACACCCCCGGCCCCCCAATCGCCGAAACTCCCAATGCCGTCGGTTAGGCTCTCCGACGATGCTCCGGTGATGCTCCGATGATGGTGCCTCAGGTGAAAAAAATACGGCACCAGCATATGCCCAAGCCCAGCATGTCCACCATGGCTCAAAATCTTAGACTAGGAATGAACACCGTATGCTTAGACATGGAATGAACTCTGTATGCCTAAGCCAACCCACGAAACGAGTGTGCGGGCGCTCAGTCGGCCGGAGAGGTAGAATACTCAAGCTAGGGATCAGCCCGGTCCCTCCTGCAAGCTTTTTATCCTGTTGTCGCAACCCTCGATCTGATCCGATCTTAGACTGAGAATGAACTCCGTATGCATAAGTCAACCCATGAAACGAGCGTGCGGGAACTGAGCCAGCAGAAGAGGCATAATGCGCAAGCCGAGGATCGGCCCAGTCCCCCTCTACATGCCATCGATCCCGCTACCACAACCCTCGATCTGGCTAGGGCTTAGACATGGAATGAACTCCCTATGAAACCAACCCATGAAACGAGTGTGTGGGTGCTCAGTCGGCCGGAGAGGTCGGTCGGAGAGGCATAATGAGCAAGCTGGGGATCAACCTGGTCCCCCTCTACGTGCTGCCGATCTCGCTACCAGTCCTACTACCATAACCCTCGGTCCGACTGGGGTTTAGACATGGAATGAACTCCGTATGCCTAAGCCAACCCATGAAACGAGCGTACGGGCGCTCAGTCGGGCGGAGAGGCAGAATGCGCAAGCCGGGGATCGACCCAGTCCCCCCTACGTGCTGTCGATCCTGCTACTGGTCTTGCTACCACAACCCTCGATCCGGTCTGATCTTAGACTGGGAATGAACTCTATATGCTGAGACATGGAATGAACTCCGTATGCCTAAGCCAACCCACAAAACGAGCGTGAAGACGCTCAACCGATCGGAGAGGCAGAATGCGAAAGCTGGGGATCGACCCGATCCCCCCTGCGTGCTATCGATCCTACTGTCACAACCCTTGGTTTGATCTGATCTTAGATTGGGAAGGAACTCCGTATGCCTAAGTCAACCCATGAAACGAGCATGCGGGCGCTGAGCCAACCGGAGAGGCATAATGCGCAAGCCGGGGATCGGCCCAGTCCCCCTCTGCGTGCTGTAGGTCCCGCTACCACAACCCTCAGTCGAACTGCGGCTTAGACATGGAATGAGCTCCCTATGCCTAAGCCAACCCAGGAAACGGCCGTGCGGGCGCTCAGCCGATCGGAGAGGCAGAATGCGTAAGCCAGGGATCGACCTGGTCCCCCCTGCGTGCTACCGATCCTACTGTGGCAACCCTCGATCCGATTCGATCTTAGACTGGGAATGAACTCCGTATGCTTAGACTGGGGATGAACTTCATATGCCTAAGTCAACCCATGAAACGAGCGTGCGGGTGCTCAGCCGACTAGATAGGCAGGATGCGTAAGCCGGGGATCGAACGGGTGGTAAGTGGGTTCAAGCACATCTTCATATTTATGCCACACCAATGCCATTTTTTGTCTTGTAAATTCATACAATGGTCCCCTAAGGCTTCATGTGAAGTTTCGTGGCAAGACGACCCGTTTTCTATTTTTCATGGTTTTGGAAACTTTTTACGGTTCGGGATTTTTTAAAAATTTTTTTAGAAATATTTTTGTCCCCAAATTTGGTAGAGGTGATCCTTGTATTTTTTTTGGCATGCACAAAAATATTCAGCTAAAAAGTCTAAGTGGAAAAGATTTTGTGATCGTTTGAAAAAAGTGTCCCCATTTCAGACACTTTAATGGCTACTGGCAGCAAACCTATAAAATCTAAAATGCTCTTTAAGGGGGTGTGAGTTCTCAAGGTTTGATAAGGGATATGGGGCCAATATAAGGGCCAAGCACCAGCACCCATCACACATCATTTGCGCACACCCCCTCGGCCCCCCAATCACCGGAACCCCCAATGCCGTCGGTTAGGCTCCTCGACGATGCTCCGACGATGGTGCCTGAGCGAAAAAAATGCGGCACCAGCACATGCCCGAGCCCAGTAAGTGTACCATGGCTCAAAATCTTAGACCTGGGAATGAACTCCGTATGCTTAGACATGGATGAACTCCGTATGCCTAAGCCAACCCACGAAATGAACGTGTGGGCGCTTAGTCGATCGGAGAGGCAGAATGCACAAGCCGGGGATCGGCTTGGTCCCCCCTACGTGTTGTCGATCCTGCTATCGCAACCCTCGACCTAGTCCGATCTTAGACTGGGAATGAACTCCATATGCTTAGACTGGGGATGAACTCCGTATGCCTAAGTCAACCCACGAAATGAGCGTGCGGGCAATCAATCGATCGAAGAGGCTGACTGGAGAGGCATAATGCCAAGTCGGGCATCAGCTCAGTCTACCTCTGCGTGCTGCCAATCCCGTTGCTGGTCCTGTTGCCACAACCTTCGATCCGGCTGGGGCTTAGACATGGGATGAACTCCGTATGCCTAAGCCAACCCACGAAATGGCATGCGGGTGCTCAGCCGACCGAAGAGGCAGAATGCATAAGCTGGGGATCGACCCGGTCCCCGCCTGCATGCTATCGATCCTGCTATCGTAACCATTGGTTCGGTTCGATCTTAGACTGTGAATGAACTCTGTATGCCTAAGTCAACCCATGAAGCGAGCGTCCAGGCGCTGAGCTGACCGGAGAGGCATAATGGGCAAGCCGAGGATTAGCTCAATCCCCCTCTGCGTGCTGTCGGTCCTGCTGCCACAACCCTCGATCCAGTTGGGGCTTAGACATGGAATGAACTCCCTATGCCTAAGCCAACCCATGAAACAGACGTGTAGGCGCTCAGCCGGTCAGAGAGGCAGAATGCTCAAGTCAGGGATCGGCCCGATCCCCCCTGCGTGCTGTCGATCCTGCTGTCGCAACCCTCGGTCCGGTCTGATCTTAGACTGGGAATGAACTTCGTATGCTTAGACTGGGGATGAACTCCGTATGCCTAAGTCAACCCATGAAATGAGCGTACAGGCGCTCAGCCAACCAGAGAGGTAGGATGCGAAAGTTGGGGATCGAACGGGTGGTAGGTGGTTCAAGCACATTTTCATATTTCCGCCTTGCCAATGCCATTTTTGCTACTTGTAAATTCATACAATGGTCCCCTAAGCCTTCATGTGAAGTTTTGTGGCAAGACGACCCGTTTTCTATTTTTCACGATTTTTGAAACTTTTTACGATTCGAGATTTTTAAAAATTTTTTTAGAAAGATTTTTGTCCCCAAATTTGGTAGAGGTGATCCTTGTATTTTTATTGGTATGCACAAAAACATTCGGCTAAAAACTTGAAGTGGAGAAGATTTTTTGATCATTTGAAAAAAGTGTCCCCATTTCAGACACTTTAATGGCTACTGGCAGCAAACCTATAAAATCTCAAATGCTCTTTAAGGGGGTGTGAGCTCTCGAGGTTTGATGAGGGATATGGGGCCAATATAAGGGCCAAGCACCAGCACCCATCACACATCATTTGTGCACACCCCCTCGACCCCCCAATCGCCGAAAACCCCAATGTCGCCGGTTAGGCTCTCCAACGATGCTCCGGCGATGGTGCCCCGAGCGAAATAAATGCGGCACCAGCACATGCCCGAGCCTGGCATGTTCATTGTGGCTCAAAATCTTAGACTGGGAATGAACTCCGTATGCTTAGACATGGAATGAACTCCGTATACCTAAGCCAACCCACGAAACAAGCGTACGGGTGCTCAGCCGGCCGGAGAGGCAGAATGCGCAAGCCGGGGATCGGCCCGATCCCCCTCTGTGTGCTACCAGTCCTGCTGCCACATCCCTCGGTCTGGCTGGGGCTTAGACATGGAAAGAATTCCCTATGCCTAAGCAAACCCCTGAAACGGGTGTGCGGGTGCTCAGTCGACCGAAGAGGCAAAATACGCAAGCCGTGCTGCTGATCCTGCTGTCGCAACCCTTGGTCCAGTCTGATCTTAGAATGGGAATGAACTCCGTATGTTGAGACTGGGGATGAACTCCATATGCCTAAGTCAGCCCACGAAACGAGCATGCGAGCGCTCAGACGACCAGAGAGACAGGATGCGCAAGCCGGGGATCAAACGAGTGGTAGGTGGGTTCAAGCACATCTTCATATTTCTGCCATGCCAATGCCATTTTTATGGCGTGTAAATTCATACAATGGTCCCCTAAGCCTTCATGTGAAGTTTCGTGGCAAGACGACCCGTTTTCTATTTTTCACGATTTTTGAAACTTTTTGCGGTTCGAGATTTTTTAAACTTTTTTTAGAAAGTGTTTTGTAGCAAAATTTGGTTGAGGTGATCCTTGTATTTTTTTTGGCATGCACAAAAAATTTCAGCTAAAACCTCGAAGTGGAGAAGATTTTGTGACCGTTTGAAAAAAGTGTCCCCATTTCAGACACTTTAATGGCTACTGGTAGCAAACCTATAAAATCTCAAATTCTCTTTAAGGGGGTGTGAGTTTTTGAGGTTTGATGAGGGATAGGGGGCCAATATAAGGGCCAAGTACCAGCACCCATCGCACATCATGTGCGCACACCCCCCGGCCCCCCAATCGTCGGAACCCCCGATGCCGTTGGTTAGGCTCTCCGGTGATGCTCCAGCGATGCTCCAACGATGGTGCCCCGGGCAAAAAAATACAGCACCAGCACATGCCTGAGCCCAGCATGCGCACCGTGGCTCAAAATCTTAGACTGGGAATGAACTTCGTATGCTTAGACATGGAATGAACTCCGTATGCCTAAGCCAACCCATGAAACAAGCGTGCAGGCGCTCAGCCAACCGGAGAGGCAGAATGCGCAAGCCAGGGATCGGCTCGGTTCCCCCCTATCTGCTATCGATCTTACTGCTGCAACCGTTGGTTCGGTCTGATCTTAGGCTGGGAATTAACTCTGTATGCATAAGTCAACCCACGAAACGAGCATGCGGGCGCTAAGTCAGCCGAAGAGGCATAATGCGCAAGCTGGTGATCGGCCCAGTCCCCCTCTACGTGCTGTCGGTCCCACTGCCACAACCCTCGGTCCAGCTGGAGCTTAGACATGGAATAAACTCCCTATGCCTAAGCTAACCCAGGAAACAGGCGTGCGGGCACTCAGCCGACTGGAGAGGCAGAATGCGCAAGCCGGGGATCGGGTCGGTCCCCCTACGTGTTATCGATCCTACTACCGCAACCCTCCATCCGGTCTGATCTTAGACTAGGAATGAACTCCATATGCTTAGACTGGGGATGAACTCTGTATGCCTAAGTCAACCCACGAAACGAGCATGCGAGCGCTCAGCCGACCAGAGAGGCAGGATGCGCAAGCCGAGGATCGAACTGGTGGTAGGTGGGTTCAAGCACATCTTCATATTTCTGCCATTCCAATGCCATTTTTATGGCTTGTAAATTCATACAATGGCCCCCTAAGCCTTCATGTGAAGTTTCGTGGCAAGACGACCCGTTTTCTATTTTTCACGATTTTCAAAACTTTTTGCGGTTCGGGATTTTTTAAAATTTTTTTCGAAAGAGTTTTGTCCCCTAATTTGGTAGAGGTGATCCTTGTATTTTTGTTGGCATTCACAAAAAAATTCAGCTAAAAACTCGAAGTGGAGAAGATTTTGTGACCGTTTGAAAAAAGTGTCCCCATTTTAGACACTTTAATGGCTACTGGCAGCAAACCTATAAAATCTCAAATGCTCTTTAAGGGGGTGTGAGTTCTCGAGGTTTGATGATATGGGGCCAATATAAGGGCCGAGTACCAGCACCTATCACACATCATGTGCGCACACCCCCCCGGCCCCCCAATCGCCAGAACCCCCAATGCCACCGATTAGGCTCTCCGACGATGGTGCCCCAGGCGAAAAAAATGCGGCACCAGCACATGCCTGAGCCCAGCATGTGCACCATGGCTCAAACTCTTAGACTGGGGATGAACTCTGTATGCCTAAGTCAACCCACGAAACGAGGGTGTGGACGTTCAGTCAGCCGGAGAAGCCGGCCGAACAGGCATAATGCGCAAGTAGGGGATCAGCTCGGTCCCCCTCTACGTGCTGTCGATCCCGCTGTCGGTTCTGCTACCACAACCCTTGGTCTGGCTAGGGCTTAGACATGGAATGAACTCTGTATGCCTAAGCCAACCCATGAAACGAGCGTGCAGGCACTCAGCCGGTCGGAGACGCAAAATGCGCAAGCCGTGGATTGGTTCGGTCCCCCTATGTGCTGTCGATCTTGCTGCTGGTCCTGTTGCCGCAACTCTCGGTCCGGTCCGATCTTAGACATGGAATGAACTCCGTATGCTTAGACATGGAATGAACTCCGTATGCCTAAGCCAACCCACGAAACGAGTGTGCGTATGGGCGCTCAGCCGATCGAACAGGCAGAATGCACAAGCCGAGGATCGGCCCGATCCCCCCCTGCGTCATGTCAATCCTGCTACCTTAACCCTCGGTCTGGTCTGATTTTAGACTGGGAACGAATTTCGTATGCCTAAGTCAACACACGAAATGAGTGTGCGGGCGCTGAGCCGATCGAAGAGGCATAATGCGAAAGTTGGGGATCGGTTCGGTCCCCCTCTGCGTGCTATCGATCCCGTTGCCACAACCCTCGGTCCGGCTAGGGCTTAGACATGAAATGAACTCCCTATACCTATGCCAACCCACGAAACGGGCGTGCGGGCGCTCAGCCAGCCGCAGAGGCAGAATGCGTAAGCCGGGGATCAACCCGATCCCTCTGCTTGTTGCCGATCTTGCTGCCACAACCCTCGGTCCGATCCAATCTTAGACTGGGAATGAACTCCGTATGCTTAGAATGGGGATGAACTCCGTATGCCTAAGTCAACCCACCAAACGAGCGTGTGGACGTTCAGTCGACCGGAGAGGCCGATCGAACAGGCATAATGCACAAGCAGGGGATCAGCCCGGTCCCCCTCTGCATGCTGTCGATCCCACTGCCAGTTTTGCTGCCACAACCCTCGGTCCAGCTAGGGCTTAGACAGGGAATGAACTCCGTATGCCTAAGCCAACCCATGAAACAAGCGTGCGGTCACTCAGCCGATCGAAGAGGCAAAATACGAAAGCCGTGGATTCGCTCGATCCCCCCTATGTGCTACCGATCCTGATGTTGGTCCTACTACCGCAACTCTCGGTCCGATCCGATCTTAGACTGGAAATGAACTCCGTATGCTTAGACATGGAATGAACTCTATATGCCTAAGCCAACCCACGAAACGAGTGTGCGTGCGGGCACTCAGTCGATCGAAGAGGCAGAATGCGCAAGCCGAGGATCGGCTCGATCCCCCCCTGCGTCATGTCAATCCTGCTGCCTTAACCCTCGGTCCGGTCTGATCTTAGACTGGGAACGAACTCTGTATGCCTAAGTCAACACACGAAACAAGTGTACAGGCGCTGAGTCGATCGAAGAGGCATAATGCGAAAATCAGGGAACGGCCCGATCCCCCTCTGCGTGCTGTCGATCCCGCTACCACAACCCTCGGTCCGGCTTGGGCTTAGACATGAAATGAACTCCCTATGCGTATGCCAACCCATGAAACGGGCGTGCGGGGGCTTAGCTGGCCGGAGAGGCAGAATGCGCAAGCCGGGGACCAGCCCGATCCCTCCTGCCTGTTGCCGATCTTCCTACCACAACCCTCGGTCTGGTCCAATCTTAGACTGGGAATGAACTCCGTATGCTTAGACTGGGGATGAACTCCGTATGCCTAAGTCAACCCACGAAACGAGCGTATGGGCGCTCAACCGACTAGAGAGGCAGGTTGCGCAAGCCGGGGATCGAACGGGTGGTAGGTGGGTTCAAGCACATCTTCATATTTCTATTGTGCCAATGCCATTTTTATGGCTTATAAATTCATACAATGGTCCCCTAAGCCTTCATGTGAAGTTTCATGGCAAGACAACCCGTTTTCCATTTTTCACAAATTTTGAAATTTTTTATGGTTTGGGATTTTTTTAAATTTTTTTAGAAAGAGTTTTGTCCCGAAATTCGGTAGAGGCGATCCTTGTATTTTTGTTGGTATGCACAAAAAAATTCAGCTAAAAAGTCAAAGTTTAGAAGATTTTGTGACCGTTTGAAAAACGTGTCCCCATTTCAGACACTTTAATGGCTACTGGCAGCAAACCTATAAGTTCTTGAGGTTTGATGAGGGATAGGGGCCCAATATAATGGCCAAGTACAAGCATCCATCACACATCATGTGTGCACACCCCCCGGCCCCCAATCCTCAGAACCCCCAATGCCGTTTGTTAGACTCTCCGACGATGCTTCGGTGATGGTGCCCCGGGCGAAAAAAATACGGCACCAGCACATGCCCAAGCCCAGTATGTGCACCGTGGCTCAATCTTTTAGATTGAGAATGAGCTCCGTATGCTTAGACATGGAATGAACTCTGTATGCCTAAGTCAACCAACGAAACGAGCGTGCAGGCACTCAGCTTGCCGGAGAGGTAGAATGCACAAGCTGAGGATTGACCCGGTCCCCCTCTGCGTGCTGTCGGTCTAGCTGCCACTACACTCGGTCTGGTTGGGGCTTAGACATGGAATGAACTCCCTATGCCTAAGCCAACCCATAAAACGGGCGTTCGGGCGCTCTGCCGGTCGGAGAGGCAGAATGCGTAAGCCGAGGACAAGCCCGATCCCCCCTACGTGCTGTCGATCCTGCTGCCGTAACCCGTGGTTCGATTTGATCTTAGACTGGGAATGAACACCGTATGCTTAGACTGGGGATGAACTCCATATGCCTAAGTCAACCTATGAAACTAGCATGTAGGCGCTCAGTCGGTCGAAGAGGTCTACCGAAGAGGCAGAATGCACAAGCCGGGGATCAACCCAGTCTATCGATCCTACTGCCGCAACCCTCCATCCGGTCTGATCTTAGACTAGGAATGAACTCCATATGCTTAGACTGGGGATGAACTTTGTATGCCTAAGTCAACCCACGAAACGAGCATGCGAGCGCTCAGCTGACCAGAGAGGCAGGATGCACAAGCCGAGGATCGAATTGGTGGTAGGTGGGTTCAAGCACATCTTCATATTTCTACCATGCCAATGCCATTTTTATGGCTTGTAAATTCATATAATGGCCCCCTAAGCCTTCATGTGAAGTTTCGTGGCAAGACGACCCGTTTTCTATTTTTCACGATTTTCAAAACTTTTTGCGGTTCGGGATTTTTTAAAATTTTTATCCCCAAATTTGGTAGAGGTGATCCTTGTATTTTTATTGGCATGCACAAACAAATTCAGCTAAAAACTCGAAGTGGAGAAGATTTTGTGACCGTTTCAAAAAAGTGTCCCCATTTCAGACACTTTAATGGCTACTGGCAGCAAACCTATAAAATCTCAAATGCTCTTTAAGGGGTTGTGAGTTCTCGAGGTTTGATGAGGGATAGGGGGCCAATATAAAGGCCAAGTACCAGCACCCATCGCACATCATGTGCACACACCCCTCGCCCCCCAGTCGTCGGAACCTCCAATGCCGTCGGTTACGCTCTCCGGTGATGCTCCGGTGATGGTGCCCCGAGCGAAAAAAATGCGGCACCAGTACATGCCCGAGCCCAACATGTGCACTGTGGCTCAAAATCTTAGACTGGGAATGAACTCCGTATGCTTAGACGTGAAATGAACTCTATATGCCTAAGCCAACCCACGAAACGAGCATGCGGGCACTCAGCCGGCCGGAGAGGAAGAATGCGCAAGCTGAGGATTGGCCTGGTCCCCCCTATGTGCTGTCGATCCTGCTGTCGCAAACCTCAGTCCGGTCCGATCTTAGGCTGGGAATGAACTCCATATGCCTAAGTCAAGCCACGAAGCGAGCGTGTGGGCGTTGAGCCGGAAGAAGAGTCATAATGCGTAAGCCGGGGATCAGCCCTGTCCTCCTCTGTGTGCTGTTGGTCTAGCTGCCACAACCCTCGGTCCGGCTGGGGCTTAGACATGGAATGAACTCCCTATGCCTAAGCCAACAAATGAAATGTGCGTGCAGTCGTTCAGCCGGCCGAAGGGTAGAATGCGCAAGCCGGGGATAGGCTCGGTCCCCCCTGTGTGCTACCGATCCTGCTGTCACAACCCTCAATCCGGTCCGATCTTAGACAAGGAATAAACTCCATATACTTAGACTCAGGAGGAACTCTGTATCCCTAAGTCAACCCATAAAATGAGCGCGCTGACGCTCAGCCGACCGGAGAGGCCGGTCGGAGAGGCATAATGCACAAGCCGGGGATCAGCCCAATCCCCCTCTGCGTGCTATCGATCCCGCTACCAGTTCTGCTGCCACAACCCTTGGTCCGGCTGGGGCTTAGACATGGAATGAACTCCGTATGCCTAAGCCAACCCATGAAACAAGCGTGCGGGCGCTCTGCCAATCGGAGAGGTAGAATGCGCAAGCTAGGGATCGGCCCGGTCCCCCCTGCATGCTACCAATCTTGCTACTGGTCCTACTAGGAATGAACTCCATATGCTTAGACATGGAATGAACTCCGTATGCCTAAGCCAACCCATGAAACGAGCATGCGGGTGCTCAGTCGATCGGAGAGGCAGAATGCACAAGCTGGGGATCGGCCCGGTGCCCCCCTGCGTGCTATCGATCCTGCAGCCACAACCCTCGATCCGGTCCGATCTTAGACTGGGAATGAACTTCGTATGCCTAAGTCAACCCACGAAACGAGCGTGCGGGCACTAAGCCAATCGGAGAGGCATAATGCGCAAGCTGGGGATCAGCCCGGTCCCCCTCTGCGTGCTGCCAGTCCCATTGCCACAACCCTCAGTCCAGCTGGGGCTTAGACATGGAATTAACTCCTTATTCCTAAGCCAACCCACGAAACGAGCATGCGGGTGCTCAGCCAACCGAAGAGGCAGAATGCATAAGCCAGGGATCGGCCCGATCCCTTCCTGTGTCCTGTCGATCTTACTGTTGGTCATACTATCGCAACCCTCGGTCTAGTCTGATCTTAGACTGTTAATGAACTCCATATGCTTAGACATGGAATGAACTCCGTATGCCTAAGCCAACCCACGAAACGAGCATGCAGACACTCAGTCGGCCGGAGAGGTAGAATGCATAAGCCGGGGACCGGCCCAGTGCCCCCCTACGTGCTGTCAATCCTGCTGTAGCAACCCTTGGTTCGGTGTGATCTTAGACTGGGAATGAACTACGTATCCATAAATCAATCCATGAAACAAGCGTGCAGGCACTGAACTGGTCGAAGAGGGATAGTGCACAAGTCGGGGATCGACCCGGTCCCCCTCTGCGTGCTGCTGGTCCCGCTACCACAACCCTCTATCTGGCTGAGGCTTAGACATGGAATGAACTCCCTATGCCTAAGTCAACAAACGAACGGGCGTGCGGTCGCTCAGTCGACCGAAGAGGTAGAATGCGCAAGTCGAAGAGTGGCCTGGTCCCCCCTGTGTGCTACCAATCCTGCTGCCGCAACCCTCGGTTCGATCCGATCTTAGACTGGGAATGAACTCCGTATGCTTAGACTGGGGAGGAACTCCGTATGCGTAAGTCAACCAATGAAACGAACATGCTGGTGCTCAACCGACCGGAGAGGTCGACTAGAGAGCCATAATGTGCAAGTTGGGGATCAGCTCGATCCTCCTCTGCGTGCTGCCGATCCCGCTGTCGGTCCTGCTACCACAACCCTCGGTCCGACTTGAGCTTAGACATGGAATGAACTCCGTATGCCTAAGCCAACACACGGAAAGAGCGTGTGGGCGCTCAGCCGGTTGGAGAGGTAGAATACGTAAGTCGGGGACCGGTCCGATGCCCCCCTACTTGCTGTCGATCCTGCTACCGCAACCCTTGGTCCGATCCTCTCTTAGACTGAGAATGAACTTTGTACACCTAAGTCAACCCATGAAACGAGCGTGCGGGCACTGAACCGATCGAAAAGGCATAATGTGCAAGCTGGGGATCAGCCCGGTCCCCCTCTACGTGCTGTCGGTCCTGCTGCCACAACCCTCAGTCCGACTGGGGCTTAGACATGGAATTAACTCCCTATGCCTAAGCCAACCCACGGAACGGGCATACGGGCGCTCAGCCAGCTGGAAAGGCATAATGCTCTAGCTAGGGATCGGCCCAATCGCCTTTTGTGTGCTACCGGTCTTGCTGCCATAACCCTTTGTCCGATTGGGGCTTAGACATGGAATGAACTCGCTATGCCTATGCCAACCCATGAAATGGGGGTGCGGGCACTCAGTTGGCCGGAGAGGCAGAATGCGCAAGCCAGAGATCGACCCGATCCCCCCTGCGTGCTACCGATACTGCTACCACAACCCTCGATCCGATCCGATCTTAGACTGTGAATGAACTCCATATGCTTAGACTGGGGATGAACTTCGTATGCCTAAGTCAACCCATGAAACGAGTGTGCAGGCACTCAATCAGCCAGAAAGGCTGATCGAAAAGGTAGAATGTGTAAGTCAGGGATCAGCCCGATCCCCCCCTTCGTGCTGTCGATCCTGTTGTCGGTCCTACTTCCGTAACCCTTGGTCCGATCCGATTTTAGACTGGGAATGAACTCTATATGCTTAGACATGGAATGAACTCCGTATGACGAAGCAACCCATGAAATGAACATGCGGGCGTTCAGCCGGTCAGAGAGGCAGAATGCATAAACTGAGGATCGACCCGGTCCCCCCTGCGTGCTATCGATCCTGCTACCGCAACCCTCGATCCGATCCGATTTTAGATTGGGAATTGAACTCCGTATGCCTAAGTCAAACCATGAAACGAGCGTGCAGGCGCTGAGCCGACCGAAGAGGCATATGCGCAAGCCAGGGATCGACCCGATCCCCCTCTACGTGCTGTCGGTCCCGCTGCCACAACCCTCAATCCGACTGGGTCTTAGACATGGAATGAACTCCCTATGCCTAAGCCAACCCATGAAACGAGTGTGCGGGGGCTCAGCCGGTCGGACAGGCAGACTGCGTAAGCCGGGGATCGGCCCGATCCCCCCTGTGTGCTGCCGATCCTGCTACCGCAACCCTCGGTCTGGTCAAATCTTAGACTTGGAATGAACTCTGTATGATTAGACTGGGGATGAACTTCGTATGCCTAAGTCAACTGATGAAACGAGCGTGCGGGCACTCAGCCGACCAGAGAGGCAAGATGTGCAAGCCGAGGATCAAACGGATGGTAGGTGGGTTCAAGCACATCTTCATATTTCTGCCATGCCAATTCCTTTTTTATGGCTTGTTAATTCATACAATGGTCCCCTAAGCCTTCATGTGAAGTTTCATGGCAAGATGACCCATTTTCTATTTTTCATGATTTTTGAAATATTTTGCCGTTCGGGATTTTTTAAAATTTTTTGAGAAAGAGTTTTGTCCCCAAATTTGGTAGAGGTGATCCTTGCATTTTTTTTGGCATGCACAAAAAAATTCAGCTAAAAACTTGAAGTGGAGAAGATTTTGTGACCGTTTGAAAAAAGTGTCCCCATTTCAGAAACTTTAATGGCTATTGGCAACTAACCTATAAAATCTCAAATGCTCTTTAAGGGGGCGTGAGTTCTCGAGGTTTGATGAGCGATAGGGGGCTAATATAAGGGCCAAGTACCAGCACCCATCGCACATCATGTGCGCACACCCCCCGGCCCCCCAATCGTCGGAACCCCCAATGCTGCCGGTTAGGCTCTCCGACGATGCTCCGATGATGGTGCCCCGGGTGAAAAAAATGCTGCACCAACACATGCCCGGGCCCAACATGTGCAATGTGGCTCAAAATCTTAGATTGGGAATGAACTCGGTATGCGTAGACATGGAATGAACTTCGTATCCCTAAGCCAACCCACGAAACGAGCGTGCGGGCACTCAGCCGGTCGGAGGGCAGATTACGCAAGCCAGGGATCGGCCCTGTCCCCCCTGCATTTTGTCGATCCTACTGCTAGAACCCTCAGTCTAATCTGATATTAGACTGGGAATGAACTCCGTATGCATAAGTCAACCCATGATATGAGCGTGCGGGTGCTGAGCCGGCGGAAGAGACATAATGCACAAGCCGGGGATCGGCTTGGTCCCCCTCTGCGTGCTGCCGGCCCCGCTACCACAACCCTCGATCTGGTTGGGGCTTAGGCATGGGATGAACTCCCTATGCCCAAGCCAACCCATGAAATGGGCGTGCGGGTGCTCCGCTGGTCGGAGAGAAAAAATGCGCAAGCCGAGGATCGGCCCGATCCCCCTAGCGTGCTGTCGATCCTGCTGCCATAACCCTCGGTCCAGTACGATCATAGACTAGGCATGAACTTTGTATGCTTAGACTGGGGATGAACTCCGTATGCCTAAGTCAACGCATGAAATGAGCGTGCAGGCGCTCAGCCGACTAGAGAGGCAAGATGCGCAAGCCGGGGATCGAACGGGTGGTAGGTGGGTTCAAGAACATCTTCATATTTCTATTGTGTGAATGCCATTTTTGTGGCTTGTAAAATCATAGAATGGTCCCCTAAGCCTTCATGTGAAGTTTCGTGGCAAGACGACCCGTTTTCTATTTTTCACGATTTTGGAAACTTTTTACGGTTCGGGATTTTTTAAATTTTTTTCAAAAGAGTTTTGTCCCCAAATTTGGTCGAGGTGATCCCTGTATTTTTTTTTGCATGCACAAAAAAATTCAGCTAAAAACTCAAAGTGGAGAAGATTTTGTGACTGTTTGAAAAAAGTGTCCCCATTTCAGACACTTTAATGGCTACTGGTAGCAAACCTATAAATTGCTCTTTAAGGGGGTGTGATTCTTGAGGTTTGATGAGGAATAGGGGGCCAATATAAGGGCCAAGTACCAGCACCCATCGCACATCATGTGCGCACACCCCCCGGCCCCCCAATCGTCGGAACCCCCAATGCCGTCGGTTAGGCTCTCCGGCGATGCTCCGACGATGGTGCCTCGGGCAAAAAAAATGCGACACCAGCACATGCTCGAGCCCAGCATGTGCACTGATGCTCAAAATCTTAGACTGGTAATGAACTCCGTATGCTTAGACATGGAATGAACTCCGTATACCTAAGCCAACCCACGAAACGAGTGTGCGGGCACTTAGCCGGCCAGAGAGGTAGAATGCGCAAGCCGGTGATCAGCCTGGTCCCCCTTGCGTGCTACCGATCCTGCTACCACAACCCTCAATTCGGTCTGATCTTAGACTGGGAATGAACTCCGTATGCTTAGACTAGGGATGAAATCCGTATGCCTAAGGCAACCCATGAAACGAGCGTGTGGGCACTCAGCCGACCAGAGAGGTAGGATGCGCAAGCCAGGGATCGAACGGGTGGTAGGTGGGTTCAAGCACATCTTCTTATTTCTGCCATGCCAATGTCATTTTTATGGCTTGTAAATTCATACAATGGTCCCCTAAGCCTTCATGTGAAGTTTTGTGCCAAGACGACCCGTTTTCTACTTTTCATGATTTTTGAAACTTTTTGCGGTTCGGGATTTTTTAAAATTTTTTTAGCAAGATTTTTGTCCCCAAATTTGGTAGAGGTGATCCTTGTATTTTTGTTCACATGCACAAAAAAATTTAGCTAAAAACTAGAAGTGGAGAAGATTTTGTGACCGTTTGAAAAAAGTGTCCCCATTTTAGACACTTTAATGGCTACTGGCAGCAAACCTATAAAATCTCAAATGCTCTTTAAGGGGGTGTGAGTTCTAAAGGTTTGATGATGGATAGGGGGCCAATATAAGGGCAAAGTACCAGCACCATTGCACATCATGTGTGCACACCCCCAGCCTCCCCAATCGTCGAAACCCAATGCCGTCGGTTAGGCTCTCCGGTGATACTCCGGCGATGCTCCGACGATGGTGCGTCGGGTGAAAAAAAATACGGCACCAGCACATGCCCGAGCCCAGCATGTGCACCGTGGCTCAAAATCTTATACTGGAAATGAACTCTGCATGCTTAGACATGGAATGAACTCCGTATGCCCGAGCCAACCCACGAAACGAGCGTGTGGGCGCTCAGTCGGCCGGAAAGGCAGAATGCGCAAGCAAGGATCGGCCCGATCCCCCTCTACGTGCTACCGGTCCCACTGCCACAACCCTCGGTCTGGTTGGGGCTTAGACATGGAATGAACTACCTATGCCTAAGCCAACCCATGAAATGGGCGTACGGGCGCTCAGCCGGTCGGAGAGGCAGAATGCACAAGCTGGGGATCGGCCTGGTCCCTCTTGCGTGCTGCCGATCCTGCTGCCGCAACCCTCGGTTCGGTTCAATCTTAGACTGGGAATGAACTCCGTATGCTTAGACTAGGGATGAACTCTGTATGCCTCAGTCAACCCATGAAATGAAAGTGCGGGCACTCAGCCGATCAGAAAGGGAGAATGCGCAAGCCGGGGATCGACTTGGTCCCCGCCTGCGTGCTGCCAATCCTGCTACTGGTCCTACTGCCGCAACCCTCGGTCTGGTCCGATCTTAGACTAGGAATGAACTCTCTATGCTTAGACATGGAATGAACTCCGTATGCCTAAGCCAACCCACAAAACGAGCCTGTGGGTGCTCAGCCGGTCGGAGCGATAGAATACGCAAGCTAGGGATCAGCCCAGTCCCCCACTACATGCTGTCGATCCTGCTACCTTAACCCTCGGTCTGATTTGATCTTAGACTGGGAATGAACTCTGTATGCCTAAGTCAACCCATGGAACAAGCGTCCGGGCGTTGAGCCAGCCAGAGAGGCATAATGCGCAAGCTGGGGATCGACCCGATCCCCCTTTGAGTGCTGTCGATCCCGCTGCCATAACACTCAGTCCGACTGGGCTTAGACATGGAGTGAACTCCCTATGCCTAAGCCAACCCACGAAACAGGTGTGCGGGTGCTCAGCCGACCGGAGAGGCCAGTCAGAGAGGCATAATCCGTAAGCCAGGGATCAGCCCGGTCCTCCTCTGCGTGCTACCAATCCTGCTGTTGGTCCTGCTACCACAACCCTTGGTCCGGCTGGGGCTTAGACAAGGAATGAACTCTGTATGCCTAAGCCAACCAATGAAACGAGCGTACGGGCACCCAACCGGTCGGAGAGGCAAAATGCGCAAGCTAGGGATCGGCCCAGTCCCCCCTGTGTGCTGTCGATCCTACTGTTGGTCCTGCTGCCGCAACCCTCGGTCTGGTCCGATCTTAGACTGAGAATGAACTCCGTATGCCTAGACGTGGAATGAACTCCGTATGCCTAAGCCAACCCATGAAACGAGCGTGCAGGCGCTCAACCAGTCGGAGATGCAGAATGCGTAAGTCGGGCACCGACCCGGTCCCCCTCTGTGTGTTGTCGATCCTGCTACCACAACCCTCGATCTGGTTCGATCTTAGACTGGGAATGAACTCCGTATGCCTAAGTCAAACCACGAAATGAGCGTGCGGGCGCTGAGTCGACCGGAGAGGCATAATGCGCAAGTCGAGGATCGACCCGATCCCCCTCTACGTGCTGTCGATGTTGCTGCCACAACCCTCGGTCCGGCTGGGGCTTAGACATGGAATGAACTCTATATGCCTAAGCCAACCCACGAAACGGATGTGCAGGCGCTCAGTCGACCGAAGAGGAAGAATGCGTAAGCCTAGGATCAGCCCGGTCCCCCCTGCGTGCTGCAGATCCTGCTGGCACAACCCTCGATCCAGTTTGATCTTAGACTGGGAATGAACTCGTATGCTTAGACTAGGGATGAACTTCGTATGCCTAAGTCAACCCATGAAATGAGCGTACTGGCACTTCGCCAACCGGAGAGGCAGAATGCATAAGCCGTGGTTCGTATGCCTAAGCAAACCCATGAAATGAGTGCACGGGTGCTCAGCCAGCCAGAGAGGTAGAATGCACAGGCCAGGGACCAACCCGGTCCCCCTACGTGCTATGGATCCTGCTGTCGCAACCCTCGGTCCGATTCGATCTTAGACTGAGAATGAACTCTGTATGCCTAAGTCAACCCATGAAACGAGCGTTTGGGTGCTGAGCCGGTCGGAGAGGCATAATGCCCAAGCTGAGGATCGACTCGATCCCCCTACGCCTTCGTGTGAAGTTTCGTAGCAAGACGACCCGTTTTCTATTTTTCATGATTTTCAAAAATTTTTACGGTTCGGGATTTGTTAAAATTTTTTTAGAAAGAGTTTTGTCACCAAATTTGGTAAAGGTGATCCTCGTATTTTTGTTGGCATGCACAAAAAAATTCAGCTAAAAACTAGAAGTGGAGAAGATTTTGTGACCATTTGAAAAAAGTGTCCCCATTTCAGACACTTTAATAGCTACTGGCAGCAAACCTATAAAATCTCAAATGCTCTTTAAGGGGGTGTGAGTTCTCAAGGTTTGATGATGGATAGGGGGCCAATATAAGGGCAAAGTACCAGCACCCATTGCACATCATGTGTGCACACCCCCAGCCTCCCCAATCGTCGAAAACCCCAATGCCGTCGGTTAGGCTCTCCGGTGATACTCCGGCGATGCTCCGACGATGGTGCGTCGGGTGAAAAAAATACGGCACCAGCACATGCCCGAGCCCAGCATGTGCACCGTGGCTCAAAATCTTATACTGGAAATGAACTCTGCATGCTTAGACATGGAATGAACTCCGTATGCCCGAGCCAACCCACGAAACGAGCGTGTGGGCGCTCAGTCGGCCGGAAAGGCAGAATGCGCAAGCAAGGATCGGCCCGATCCCCCTCTACGTGCTACCGGTCCCCACTGCCACAACCCTCGGTCTGGTTGGGGCTTAGACATGGAATGAACTACCTATGCCTAAGCCAACCCATGAAATGGGCGTACGGGCGCTCAGCCGGTCGGAGAGGCAGAATGCACAAGCTGGGGATCGGCCTGGTCCCTCTTGCGTGCTGCCGATCCTGCTGCCGCAACCCTCGGTTCGGTTCAATCTTAGACTGGGAATGAACTCCGTATGCTTAGACTAGGGATGAACTCTGTATGCCTCAGTCAACCCATGAAATGAAAGTGCGGGCACTCAGCCGATCAGAAAGGGAGAATGCGCAAGCCGGGGATCGACTTGGTCCCCGCCTGCGTGCTGCCAATCCTGCTACTGGTCCTACTGCCGCAACCCTCGGTCTGGTCCGATCTTAGACTAGGAATGAACTCTCTATGCTTAGACATGGAATGAACTCCGTATGCCTAAGCCAACCCACAAAACGAGCCTGTGGGTGCTCAGCCGGTCGGAGCGATAGAATACGCAAGCTAGGGATCAGCCCAGTCCCCCACTACATGCTGTCGATCCTGCTACCTTAACCCTCGGTCTGATTTGATCTTAGACTGGGAATGAACTCTGTATGCCTAAGTCAACCCATGGAACAAGCGTCCGGGCGTTGAGCCAGCCAGAGAGGCATAATGCGCAAGCTGGGGATCGACCCGATCCCCCTTTGAGTGCTGTCGATCCCGCTGCCATAACACTCAGTCCGACTGGGCTTAGACATGGAGTGAACTCCCTATGCCTAAGCCAACCCACGAAACAGGTGTGCGGGTGCTCAGCCGACCGGAGAGGCCAGTCAGAGAGGCATAATCCGTAAGCCAGGGATCAGCCCGGTCCTCCTCTGCGTGCTACCAATCCTGCTGTTGGTCCTGCTACCACAACCCTTGGTCCGGCTGGGGCTTAGACAAGGAATGAACTCTGTATGCCTAAGCCAACCAATGAAACGAGCGTACGGGCACCCAACCGGTCGGAGAGGCAAAATGCGCAAGCTAGGGATCGGCCCAGTCCCCCCTGTGTGCTGTCGATCCTACTGTTGGTCCTGCTGCCGCAACCCTCGGTCTGGTCCGATCTTAGACTGAGAATGAACTCCGTATGCCTAGACGTGGAATGAACTCCGTATGCCTAAGCCAACCCATGAAACGAGCGTGCAGGCGCTCAACCAGTCGGAGATGCAGAATGCGTAAGTCGGGCACCGACCCGGTCCCCCTCTGTGTGTTGTCGATCCTGCTACCACAACCCTCGATCTGGTTCGATCTTAGACTGGGAATGAACTCCGTATGCCTAAGTCAAACCACGAAATGAGCGTGCGGGCGCTGAGTCGACCGGAGAGGCATAATGCGCAAGTCGAGGATCGACCCGATCCCCCTCTACGTGCTGTCGATGTTGCTGCCACAACCCTCGGTCCGGTTGGGGCTTAGACATGGAATGAACTCCATATGCCTAAGCCAACCCACGAAACGGATGTGCAGGCGCTCAGTCGACCGAAGAGGAAGAATGCGTAAGCCTAGGATCAGCCCGGTCCCCCCTGCGTGCTGCAGATCCTGCTGGCACAACCCTCGATCCAGTTTGATCTTAGACTGGGAATGAACTCGTATGCTTAGACTAGGGATGAACTTCGTATGCCTAAGTCAACCCATGAAATGAGCGTACTGGCACTTCGCCAACCGGAGAGGCAGAATGCATAAGCCGTGGTTCGTATGCCTAAGCAAACCCATGAAATGAGTGCACGGGTGCTCAGCCAGCCAGAGAGGTAGAATGCACAGGCCAGGGACCAACCCGGTCCCCTACGTGCTATGGATCCTGCTGTCGCAACCCTCGGTCCGATTCGATCTTAGACTGAGAATGAACTCTGTATGCCTAAGTCAACCCATGAAACGAGCGTTTGGGTGCTGAGCCGGTCGGAGAGGCATAATGCCCAAGCTGAGGATCGACTCGATCCCCCTACGCCTTCGTGTGAAGTTTCGTAGCAAGACGACCCGTTTTCTATTTTTCATGATTTTCAAAAATTTTTACGGTTCGGGATTTGTTAAAATTTTTTTAGAAAGAGTTTTGTCACCAAATTTGGTAAAGGTGATCCTCGTATTTTTGTTGGCATGCACAAAAAAATTCAGCTAAAAACTAGAAGTGGAGAAGATTTTGTGACCATTTGAAAAAAGTGTCCCCATTTCAGACACTTTAATGGCTACTGGCAGCAAACCTATAAAATCTCAAATGCTCTTTAAGGGGGTGTGAGTTCTCGAGGTTTGATGAGGGATAGGGGGCCAATATAAGAGCCAAGTACCAACACCCAACCCACATCATGTGCGCGCAACCCCCCAGCCCCCCAATCACCGTAACCCCCAATGCCGCCGGTTAAGCTCTCCGACGATGCTCCGACGATGGTGCCCCGAGCAAAAAAAATGCGGCACCAGCCCATGCCTAAGCCCAGCATGTGCACCATGGCTCAAACTCTTAGGCTGGGAATGAACTCCGTATGCCTAAGGCAACTGACAAAAAGAGCGTGCGAGACTCTGCCGGTCGGAGAGGCAAAATGCGTAAGTCAGGGATCGGCCCGGTCCCCTCTGCGTTCTACCGGTCCCGCTACCACAACCCTCGGTCCGGCTGGGGCTTACACATGGAATGAACTCCCTATGCCTAAGCCAACCCACGAAACAAGCGTCCGGGCGCTCAGCCGGCTAGAGAGGTAGAATGCGCAAGCCGTGGATTGGCCCGACCCCCCTTGCGTGCTTCCGATGCTGCTGCCGCAACCCTCGATCCTGTGCGATCTTAGACTAGGAATGAACTCCGTATGCTTAGACTGGGAATGAACTCCGTATGCCAAAGTCAACCGATGAAATGAGCGTGCGGACGCTCAGCCGACCAGAGAGGCAGGATGCGCAAGCCGGGGATCAAACGAGTGGTAGGTGGGTTCAAGCACATCTTCATATTTTTGCCATGCCAATGCCATTTTTATGGCTTGTAAATTCATATAATGGTCCACTATGCCTTCATGTGAAGTTTTGTGGCAAGATGACCCGTTTACTATTTTTCATGATTTTTGAAACTTTTTGCGGTTTGGGATTTTTTAAAATTGTTTTAGAAAGAGTTTTGTCCCCAAATTTGGTAGAGGTAATCCTTTTATTTTTGTTGGTATGTACAAAAAAATTCAGGTAAAAACTCAAAGTTGGGAAGATTTTGTGACCATTTGAAAAAAGTGTCCCCATTTCAGACACTTTAATGGCTACTGGTAGCAAACCTATAAAATCTCAAATGCTCTTTAAGGGGGTGTGAGTTCTCAAGGTTTGATGAGGGATAGGGGGCCAATATAAGGGCCAAGTACCAGCACCCATCACACATCATGTGCGAACACCCCGGGCCCCCCAATCACCGGAACCCCCAATGCCGTCGGTTAGTCTCTCCGACGATGGTACCCCGGGTGAAAAAAATGCAGCACCAGCACATGACCGAGCCCAACATGTGCATCGTGGCTCAAACTCTTAGACTGGGAATGAACTCCGTATGCTTAGATATGGAATGAACTCCGTATGCCTAAGCCAACCCACGAAACGAGCGTGCGGGCTCCCAGCCAGTCGGAGAGGCAGAATGCCAAGTCGGGGATCGGCCCGATCCCCCTTTGTGTGCTGTCGGTCCCGCTGCCACAACCTTCGATCCGGCTGGGGCTTAGACATGGAATGAACACCCTATGCCTAAGCCAACCCACGAAACAGGCGTGCGGGCGCTCAGCCGTCCGGAGAGGCAGAATGCGCAAGGCGGGGATCGGCCCAGTCCCCCCTGCGTGCTGTCGATCCTGCTGCTGCAACCCTCAGTCCCATCCGATCTTAGACTGGGAATGAACTCTGTATGCTTAGACCGGGGATGAACTCTGTATGCCTAAGTCAACCCGCGAAACGAGCGTGCGGACGCTCAGTCGACCAGAGAGGTAGGATGCGCAAGTCGGGGATCGAACTGGTGGTAAGTGGGTTCAAGCATATCTTCATACTTCTGCCATGCCAATGCCATTTTTATGGCTTGTAAATTCATACAATGGTCCCCTACGCCTTCATGTGAAGTTTCATGGCGAGACAACCCGTTTTCTATTTTTCATGATTTTTGAAACTTTTTACGGTTTGGGATTGTTTAAAATGTTTTTAGAAAGAGTTTTGTCCCCAAATTTGGTAGAGGTGATCCTTGTATTTTTTTTGGCATGCACAAAAAAATTCAGCTAAAAATTCGAAGTGGAGAAGATTTTGTGATCGTTTGAAAAAAGTGTCCCCATTTCAGACACTTTAATGGCTATTGGTAGCAAACCTATAAAATCTCAAATGCTCTTTAAGGGGGTGTGACTTCTTGAGGTCTAATGAGGGATAAGGGGCCAATATAAGGGCCAAGTACCAGCACCCATCGCATATCATGTGCGCACACCCCCAATGCCGCCGGTTAGGCTCTCCGGCGATGCTCCGGCAATGGTGCCCTAGGCGAAAAAAATGCAGCACCAGCACATGACCGAGCCCAGCATGTGCACCGTGGCTCAAACTCTTAGACTGGGTATGAACTCCGTATGCTTAGACATGGAATGAACTCCGTATGCCTAAGCCAACCCACGAAACGAGCGTGCAGGCACTCAGCCGGCCGGAGAGGCAGAATGCGCAAACCGAGGATCAGCCCGGTCCCCCTCTATGTACTGTCGGTCCCGTTACCACAACCCTTGATCCCCTGGGGCTTAGACATGGAATGAACTCCCTATGCCTAAGCCAACCCACGAAACGAATGTGCGGGTGCTCAGTCGGTCGGAGAGGCAGAATGCACATGGCGGGGATTGACCCGGTCCCCCATGCGTGCTGCCTATCCTACTACCGCAACCCTCGATCCGATCTGATCTTAGACTGGGAATGAACTCCATATGCTTAGACTGGGGATGAACTCCGTATGCCTAACTTAACCCACGAAACGAGCGTGCAGATGCTCGGTCAACCAGGGAGGCAGGATGCACAAGCCAGGGATCGAATGGGTGGTAGGTGGGTTCAAGCACATCTTCAAATTTCTACCGTGCCAATCCCCTACACCTTCATGTGAAGTTTCGTGGCAAGACGACCCGTTTTCTATTTTGCATGATTTTTGAAACTTTTTACGATTTGGGATTTTTTAAAATTTTTTTAGAAAGAGTTTCATCCCCAAATTTGGTAGAGGTGATCGTAGTATTTTTGTTGGCATGCACAAAAACATTCAGCTAAAAACTCGAAGTGGAGAAGATTTTGTGACCATTTGAAAAAAGTGTCCCCATTTCAGACACTTTAATGGCTACTGGCAGCAAACCTATAAAATCTCAAATGCTCTTTAAGGGGGTGTGAGTTCTCGAGGTTTGATGAGGGATAGGGGGCCAATATAAGGGCCAAGTACCAGCACCCATCGCACATCATGTGCGCACACCCCCCGGTCGCCCCAATCACCGGAACCCCCAATGCCGCCGGTTAGGCTCTCCGGCGATGCTCCAGTGATGCTCCTGTGATGGTACCCCGAGAAAGAAAAATGTGGTGCCAGCACATGCCCCAGCCCAGCATGTGCACCGTGGCTCAAACTCTTAGACTGGGAATGAACTCCGTATGCTTAGACATGGAATGAACTCCGTATGCCTAAGCCAACCCACAAAATGAGCAAGTCGGGGATCGGCCCGATCCCCCTCTGTGTGCTGCCGGTCCCGCTGCCACAACCCTCGGTCCGGCTGGGGCTTAGACATGGAATGACCTCCCTATGCCTAAGCCAACCCATGAAACGGGCGTGCGGGCGCTCAGCCGATCGGAGAGGCAGAATGTGCAAGCCGGGGATCGGCCCGATCCCCCCTGCGTGCTGTCGATCCTACTGCCGCAACCCTCGGTCAGGTCTGATCTTAGACTGGGAATGAACTCCGTATGCTTAGAAATGGAATGAACTCCGTATGCCTAAGCTAACCCACGAAACGAGCGTGCGGATGCTCAGCCAGCCGAAGAGGCAGAATGCGTAAGTCGGGGACCGACCCGGTCCCCCCTGCGTGTTGTCGATCCTGCGTCGCAACCCTCAGTCCATTCGATCTTAGACTGAGAATGAACTCCGTATGCCTTAGTCAACTCACGAAATGAGCGTTCGGACGTTGAATCGGTCGAAGAGGCATAATGCGCAAGCCGGGGATCGGCTCGGTCCCCCTCTGCGTGCTGTCGGTCCCACTGCCACAACCCTTGGTTTGACTGGGGCTTAAACATGGAATGAACTCCCTATGCCTAAGCCAACGCATGAAACGGGCGTGCGGGCACTAACTCGGCCAGAGAGGCAGAATACGCAAGCCGAGGATCAACCCGCTCCCCTCTGCGTGTAGTCGATCCTGCTGCCGCAACCCTCGGTCCAGTTCGATCTTAGACTGGGAATGAACTCCGTATGCTTAGACTGGGGATGAACTCCGTATGCCTAAGTCAACCCACAAAACGAGCATACGGGCACTCAGGAGGTTGGAGAGGCCGGCCGAAGAGGCATAATGCGCAAGCCAGGGATTATCCCGATCTCCTTTTGCATGCTGCCGATCCCACTGCCGGTCCTACTACCACAACCCTCGGTCCGGCTGGGGCTTAGACATGGAATGAACTCCGTATGCCTAAGCCAACCCACGAAACGAGCGTGCGGGTGCTCAGCTAGCCAGATAGGCAGAATGTGCATGCCAGAGATCGAACCGGTCCCCCCTGCGTGCTGCCGATCCTGTTGCTATTCCTGCTGCCGTAACCCTCGGTCCAGTCCGATCTTAGATTGGGAATGAACTCCATATGCTTAGACATGGAATGAACTCTGTATGCCTAAGCCAACCAACGAAACGAGTGTGTGGGCACTCAACCGATCGAAGAGGCAGAATGCGTAAGCCGAGGATTAGCCCGGTCCCCTCTGCGTGCTATCGATCCTGCTACTGCAACCCGTGATCTGGTCTGATCTTAGACTGCGAATGAACTCAGTATGCCTAAGTCAACCCACTAAACGAGCATTCGAGCGTTGAGCCGGCCGTAAAGGCATAATGCGTAAGCCGGGGATCAGCTCAGTCCCCCTCTGCGTGCTGTCGGTCCCACTACCACAACCCTTGGTTCGGTTAGGGCTTAGACATGGAATGAATGCCCTACGCCTAAGCCAACCCACGAAACGGGCATACGAACGCTCATCCAGCCAGAGAGGCAGAATGCGCAAGCCAGGGATCGACTCGGTCCCCCTACGTGCTATCGATCCTGCTACTGGTCCTACTGTTGCAACCCTCGGTCCGGTCCGATCTTAGAATGGCAATGAACTCTGTATGCTTAGAAATGTAATGAACTCTGTATGCCTAAGCCAACTCATGAAATGAGCGTGCGGGCGCTCAGTCGGTCGAAGAGGTAGAATGCGCAATGCGGGGAATGACCCGGTCCCCCCTACATGCCGTCGATCCTGCTGCCACAACCCTCAGTCCGGTTCGATCTTAGACTGAGAATGAACTCTGTATGCCAAAGTCAATGCATGAAAAGAGCGTTTGGGCGCTGAGCCAGCCGGAGAGGCATAATGCGTAACCCAAAGATTGGCCCGATCCCCCTCTGCGTGCTATCGATCCCGCTGCCACAACCCTCGTTCTGGCTGGGGCTTAGACATGGAATGAACTCCCTATGCCTAAGCCAACCCACGAAATAGGCATGCAGGTGCTCAGCCGGTCGGAAAAGCAGATTGTGCAAGCCGAGGATCGGCCCGTCCCCCCTGCGTGCTGCCGATCCTGCTGCCACAACCCTCAATCCAATCCAATCTTAGACTGGGAATGAAGTCCATATGCTTAAACTGGGGATGAACTCCGTATGCCTAAGTCAACCCACGAAACGAGCGTGCGGGCGCTCAGCCGGTCGGAGAGGTATATTGCGCAAGCCGGGGATTAGCACGGTTCCCCTCTACGTGCTGTCGATCCCGCTGTCGGTTCTGCTGCCACAACCCTCAGTTCGGCTGGGGCTTAGACATGGAATGAACTCCGTATGCCTAAGCCAACCCATAAAACGAGCATGCGGGTGCTCAACCGATCGAAGAGGTAGAATACGCAAGCTGGGAATCGACCCAATCCCCCCATGCATGCTGCCAATCCCGCTACTGGTCCTACTACCGCTACCCTTAGTCCAGTCCGATCTTAGACTGGGAATGAACTCTGTATGCTTATACATGGAATGAATGCCGTATGCTGAAGCCAACCCATGAAATGAGCGTGTGGGCGCTCAACCAGTCGAAGAGGCAGAATGTGCAAGCCGAGGACCGGTACGGTCCCCCCTACGTACTGTCGATCCTGCTGCTGCAACCCTTGATCTGGTCTGATCTTAGATAGGGAATGAACTTCGTATGCCTAAGTCAAACCAGGAAACGAGCGTGCGGGCGCTGAGCCGGCCAGAGAGGCATAATGCGCAAGCTAAGGATCGACTCGATCCCCCTCCGCGTGCTGTCGGTCCCGCTGCCACAACCCTCGGTTCAGTTGGGGCTTAGACAAGGAATGAACTTCGTATGCCTAAGCCAACCCATGAAACAAGCGTGCAGGCGTTCAGCTGGCCGGAGAGGCAGAATGCGCAAGCTGGGGATTGACTCGGTCCCCCCCTACGTGCTGTCGATCTTACTGCTGGTCTTACTGCTGGTCCTACTACCATAACCCTCGGTCCGTTCTGATCTTAGACTGGGAATGAACTCCGTATGCTTAGGCACGTAATGAACTCCATATGCCTAAGCCAACCCACAAAACGAGCTTGCTGGCACTTAGTCGGTCGGAGAGGCAGAATGCGCAAGCCAAGGACCGGCTTGGTCCCCCCCTGCGTGCTATCTATCCTGCTGCCGTGGCTCAAACTCTTAGACTGGGAATGAACTCCGTATGATTAGACATGGAATGAACTCCGTAAGCCTAAGCCAACCCACGAAACGAGCGTCCGAGCGCTCACAGGTCGAAGAGGCAGAATGTGCAATCCAAGGATTGGCCCGATCCCCCTCTGCATGCTGTCGGTCTCGTTGCCACAACCCTCGGTCCGACTAGGGGTTAGACATGGAATGAACTCCCTATGCCTAAGCCAACCGACGAACCGAAGGTGCAAGCGCTCAGCATGCTACCGATCCTGCTGCCGTAACCCTCGATCCAGTTCGATCTTAGACTTGGAATGAACTTCGTATGCTTAGACTGGGGATGAACTTCGTATGCCTAAGTCAACCGACGAAACCAACGTGCCAGAGCTCAGCCGGCCAGAGAGGCAGAATGGGCAAGCTAGGGATTGGCCTGGTCCCCCCTGCGTGCTGTCGATCCTACTATCGGTCCTGCTGCCACAACCCTCAGTCCGATCCGATCTTAGACTGGGAATGAACTCCGTATGCTTAGACATGGAATGAACTCCGTATGCCTAAGCCAACCCATGGAACGAGCGTGCGGGCACTCAGCCGGTCGAAGAGGTAGAATGCGCAAGCCAGGGAGTGGCTCGGTCCCCCTACGTGCTGTCGATCCTGTTGCTGCAACCTTTGGTTCGGTTTGATCTTAGACTGGGAATGAACTCCGTATGCCTAAGTTAACCCACAAATAAACGTTCGGGCGTTGAGCCAGCCGGAGAGGCATAATACGTAAGTCAAGGATCGGTTCAATCCCCCACTGAGTGCTGTCATTCCCGCTGCCACAACCCTTAGTTTGGCTGGGGCTTAGACATGGAATGAACTCCCTATGCCTAAGCCAACCCATGAAACGGGCGTACGGGTGCTCAGCCGACTAGAGAGGCAGAATGCGTAAGCTGAGGATCGATCCGGTCCCCTCTGCGTGCTGCCGATCCTACTGTCGCAACCCTCGGTCCATTAGATCTTAGGTTGGGAATATACTCCGTATGCTTAGACTGGGGATGAACTCCGTATGCCTAAGTCAACCCACGAAATGAGTGTACGGGCGGTCGAAGATGCAGAATGCGCAAGCCGGGGATTGACCCGATCCCTCCTTGCGTGCACTCGATCCTGCTGCTGGTCCTGCTACCGTAACCCTTGGTCCGCTTCGATCTTAGACTGGGAATGAACTCCGTATGCTTAGACATCGAATGAACTTCATATGCCTAAGCCAACCCACGAAATGAGCGTATGGGCACTCAACCGATCGAAGAGACAGAATGCGTAAGCCGGGGATCGGCCCGATCCCCCCTGCATGCTATCGATCTTGCTGTCGCAACCCTTAGTCCGGTCTCATCTTAGACTGGGAATGAACTCCATTTGTCAAAGTCAACCCATAAAATGAGCGTTCGGGTGTTGGGCCGGTCGGAGAGGCATAATACGCAAGGCGAGGATTGGCTCGATCCCCCTTTGCGTGCTGTCGGTCCTGCTGCCACAACCCTCGATCTGACTGGGGCTTAGACATGGAATGAACTCCCTATGCCTATGCCAACCCATGAAACGGGCGTGCGAGTGCTCAACCGGCTAGAGAGGTAGAATGCGCAAGTCGAGGATCGGCTCGGTCCCCCCCTGCAAGCTGTTGATCCTGCTGCCGTAACCCTTAGTCTGATTTGATCTTAGACTGGGAATGAACTTCGTATGCTTAGACTGGGGATGAACTCCGTATGCCTAAGTTATCCCACGAAATGAGCATGCGAGCACTCAGTCGGCTAGAGAGTTCGATCGAAGAGGCATAATGAGCAAGTCAGGGATCAGCCCGATCCTCTTTTACATGCTACCGATCCTGCTACCGGTCCTACTGCCACAACCCTCGGTCCGACTGGGGCTTAGACATGGAATGAACTCCGTATGCCTAAGCCAACCCACGAAACGAGTGTGCGGGTGCTCAACCGGTAGAAGAGGCAGAATGCCTAAGCTAGGGATCGGTTCGGTCCCCCCTGCATGCTGTCGATCTTGCTACTGGTCTTGTTACTGGAACCCTCGATCCGATCTGATCTTAGACTGGGAATGAACTTCGTATGCTTAGACATGGAATTAACTCAGTATGCCTAAGCCAACCCATGAAACAAGCGGGCGGGCACTCAACCGACTAGAGAGGTAGAATGCACAAGCTGGGGATCGGCCCGATCCCTCCTGTGTGCTGTCGATCTTGCTGTCACAACCCTCAGTCCGATCCGATCTTAGACTGGGACTAAAATCCGTATGCCTAAGTCAACACACGAAACGAGCGTACGGGTGCTTAGCCAATCGGGAAGGCATAATGCACAAGCTGGGGATCGACCCAATCCCCCTCTGTGTGCTATCAGACCTGCTGCCACAACCCTCGGTCCGGCTGGGGCTTAGACATGGAATGAACTCCCTATGCCTAAGCCAACCCACGAAACGAGCGTACGGGCGCTCAGTCGACCGGAGAGGCAGAATCTGCAAGCCGGGGATCGACTCGATCCCCTCTACGTGCTGTCGATCTTGCTGCCGTAACCTTCGGTCTATTTCGATCTTAGACTAGGAATGAACTCCCTATAGTTAGACTGGGGATGAACTCCGTATGCCTAAGTCAACCCATGAAATGAGCGTGCAGGCGCTCAATCGATCTGAGAGCCCGACTGGAGAGGCAGAATGCATAAGCCAGGGATCAGCCCGGACCCCCTGTGTGCTATCGATCCTGTTGCTGGTCCTGCTACCGCAACCCTCGGTTCGGTCTGATCTTAGACTGGGAATGAACTTCGTATGCTTAGACATGGAATGAACTCTGTATGCTTAAGCCAACCCACGAAACGAGCGTGCAGGCGCTCAGCCGGTCGGAGAGGTAGAATGCACAAGCTGGGGACCGACTCGATCCCGCCTACGTACTGTTGATCCTGCTGCCACAACCCTCGGTCTGGTCTGATCTTAGACTGGGAATGAACTCCGTATGCCTAAGTCAACCCACGAAATAAGCATCCGGGCGCTGGGCAGGTCGAAGAGGCATAATGCGCAAGTCGGGAATCGACCCGATCCCCCTCTGCGTGCTGTCGGTCTCAGTGCCACAATCCTCGATCTGGTTGGGGCTTAGACATGCAATGAACTCCCTATGCCTAATCCAACCCACGAAATGGGCCTGCGGGCGCTCAACCGACCGGAGAGGTAGAATGCGCAAGTCGGGGATCAGTTCGGTCCCCCCTGCGTACTGTCGATCCTGCTACCGCAACCCTTGGTTCGGTCTGATCTTAGACTGGGAATGAACTCTGTATGCTTAGACTGGGGATGAACTCTGTATGCCTAAGTCAACCCATGAAATGAGCGTACGGACGCTTAGCCGACCAGAGAGGAAGGATGCGCAAGCTGGGGATCGAACGGGTGGTAGGTCGGTTCCAGTACATCTTCATATTTCTGCCATGCCAATGCCATTTTTATGGCTTATAAATTCATGCAAGACGACAAGTTTTCTATTTTTCATGATTTTTGAAACTTTTTATGGTTCGAGATTTTTTAAAATTCTTTTAGAAAGAGTTTTGTCCCCAAATTTGGTATAGGTGATCCTTGTATTTTTTTTCACGTGCACAAAAAAATTCAGCTAAAAACTCGAAGTGGAGAAGATTTTGTGACCGTTTGAAAAACGTGTCCCCATTTTAGACACTTTGATGGCTACTGGCAGTAAACCCATAAAATCTCAAATGCTATTTAAGGGGGCGTGATTTCTCGAGGTTTGATGAGGGATAGGGGGCCAATATAAGGGCCAAGTACCAGCACCCATCACACATCATGTGCGCACATCCCCCAGCCCCCCCAATCGTCGGAACCCCTAATGCTGTCGGTTAGGCTTTCCGACGATGCTCCGGCGATGGTGCCCCGGGCGAAAAAAAATGTAGCACCAGCACATGCCTGAGCCCAGCATGTGCACCATGGCTCCAACTCTTAGACTGGGAATGAACTCCGTATGCTTAGACATGGAATGAACTCCGTATGCCTAAGCCAACCCACGAAACGAGCATGCGAGCACTCAGTCGGCCGGAGAGGTAGAATGCGCAAGCCGGGGATCAGCCCGGTCCCCCTCTGCATGCTGCTAGTCCCGTTGCCACAACCCTCAGTCCGGATGGGGCTTAGACATGGAATGAACTCCCTATGCCTAAGCCAACCCACGAAACAGGCGTGCGGGTGCTCAGCTGGCCGGAGACGCAGAAAGCGCAAGCCGGGGATCGGCCCAATCCCCCCTACGTGCTTCCGATCCTGCTGCCACAACCCTTGATCTGGTTAGATCCTAGAATTGGGATGAAATTTGTATGCCTAACTCAGCCCATGAAACGAGCGTGCGGGCGCTCAGTCGGCCGGAGAGGCTGACCGAAGAGGCAGATTGCACAAGCCGAGGATCGGCCTGATCCCCCCTTACGTGCTGTCGATCCTGCTGTTGGTCCTACTACCGCAACCCTCGATCCTACCATAGACTGGGAATGAACTCCATATGCTTAGACATGGAATGAACTCCGTATGCCTAATCCAACCCATGGAACGAGCGTGCGGGCACTCAGCAGGTCGGAGAGGCAGAATTCACAAGCCAGGGACCGGCCTGATCCCCCCTACGAGCTGTCGATCCAAGTGCCGTAACCCTCGGTCTGGTCCAATCTTAGATTGGGAATGAACTCCGTATGCCTAAGTCAACCCACGAAACGAGCGTTCAGGCATTGAGCCGATCAAAGGTCGGGGATTGGCCCGATCCCACTCTGCGTGCTACCGGTCTCATTGCCACAACCCGCGGTCCTACTAAGGCATAGACATGGAATGAACTCCCTATGCCTAAGCCAACCCATGAAACAGGCGTGCGGGCACTCAGCGGTCGGAGAGGCAAAATGCGCAAGCCGGGGATCGGTCCGGTCCCCCTTTGTGTGCTGCCGGTCCCACTACCACAACCCTCAGTCCGGTTGGGGCATAGACATGGAATGAACTCCTTATGCTTAAGCCAACCCACGAAATGGGCATGCGGGTGCTCAGTCGGTTGGAGAGGCAGAATGCGTAAGCCGGAGATCGGCCCAGTCCCCCCTGCGTGCTATCGATCCTGTTATCGTAACCCTCGGTCCGGTTAGATCTTAGACTAGGAATGAACTCTGTATGCTTAGACTGGGGATGAACTCCGTATGCCTAAGTCAACACACGAAACGAGCGTCCGAGTGCTCAGCCGATCGGATAGGCCAATCAGAGAGGCAGAATGCGTAAGTCGGGGATTGACTTGGTCACCCCTTGCGTGCTGCCGATCCTGCTGCTGCAACCCTTAGTCTGGTCTGATCTTAGACTGGGAATGAACTCCGTATGCTTAGACATGGAATGAACTCTGTATGCCTAAGCCAACCCACGAAACGAGCGTGTGGGCACTCAACCGGTCAAAGAGGCAGAAGGCACAAGCCGGGGATCGACCCAGTCCCATCTTGCATGCTATCGATCCTGCTACCGTAACCCTCAGTCCAGTTCGATCTTACACTGGGAATGAACTCCGTATGCCTAAGTTAACCTACGAAATGAGTGTTCGGCCGTTGAGTTGACCGGAAAGGCATAATGCGCAAGTCGGGGATTGGCCCAGTCCCCCTCTGCGTGCTGTCGGTCCTGTTGCCATAACCCTCGGTCTGGTTGGGGCTTAGACATGGAATGAACTCCGTATGCCTAAGCCAACCTGCAAAACGAGCGTGTGGGCACTTAACCGACTGGAGAGGCAGAATACGCAAGCTGAGGAATAGCCCGATTCCCCCTCTGCGTGCTGTCGGTCCCGCTGCCACAACCCTAGGTCCGGCTGGGGCTTAGACTTGGAATGAACTCCCTATGCCTAAGCCAACCCACGATACGGGCGTACGGTTGCTCAGTCGATCGGAGAGGCAGAATGCGTAAGCTGGGGATCGGCCTGATCCCCCCTGTGTGTTGTCGATCCTGCTGTCGCAACCCTCAGTTCGATTTGATCTTAGACTGAGAATGAACTCCGTATGCTTAGACTGGGGATGAACTCCGTATGCCTAAGCCAACCCGTGAAACGAGCGTGCGGCCACTCAACCCACTGGAGAGGACGACCAGAGAGGCAGAATGCGCAAGCCAGGGATTGGCCCGGTCTCCCTTGCGTGATGTAGATACTGCTGCTGGTCCTGCTATCGCAACCCTCGATCCGGTCCGATCTTAGACTAGGAATGAACTCCACATGCTTAGACATGGAATGAACTCTGTATGCCTAAGCCAACCCATGAAATGAGCGTGCAGGGGCTCAGTTGGTCGGAAAGGCAGAATGCACAAGCCAGGGATTGACCCGATCCCCCCTGCGTGCTGTCGATCCTATTGCTGTAACCCTCAGTCCGATCCGACTTAGACTGGGAATGAACTCTGTATGCTTAGACTGGGGATAAACTCTGTATGCCTAGGTCAACCCACAAAACGAGCGTCGGGCGCTTGGCCGACCAGACAGGCAGGATGCGCAAGCTGGGGATCGAATGGGTGGTTGGTGGGTTCAAGCACATCTTCATATTTCTGCCATGCCAATGCCATTTTTATGGCTTGTAAATTCATACAATGTTCCCCTAAGCCTTCATGTGAAGTTTCGTGGCAAGACGACCCGTTTTCTATTTTTTCATGATTTTTGAAACTTTTTACGGTTCAAGATTTTTTAAAATTTTTTTAGAAAGAGGTTTGTCCCCAAATTTGGTAGAGGTGATCCCTGTATTTTTGTTCGCATGCACAAAACAATTCAGCTAAAAACTCGAAGTGGAGAAGATTTTGTGACCATTTGAAAAAAGTGTCCCCATTTCAGACACTTTAATGGCTACTAGCAGCAAACCTATAAAATCTCAAATGCTCTTTAAGGGGGTGTGAGTTTCGGAGGTTTGATAAGCGATAGGGGGCCAATATAAGGGCCAAGTACCCGTACCCATCGCTCATCATGTGGGCTCACTCCTCGGCCACGACAATCGTCGAAACCCCCAATGCTGTCGGTTAGGCTCTTCGACGATGCTCCGGTGATGGTGCCCCGGGCAAAAAAAATACGGCACCAGCACATGCCAGAGCCCAGCATGTGCGCTGTGGCTCAAAATATTAGACTGGGAATGAACTCTGTATGCTTAGACATGGAATCAACTCCGTATGCCCAAGCCAACCTATGAAACGAGCGTGCGGGCGCTCAGCCGACCGGAGAGGCAGAATATGCAAGCCGGGGATCGGCCCGGTCCCCCACTGTATGCTGTCGGTCCTGCTACCACAACTTTTTGTCCGGCTGCGGCTTAGACATAGAATGAACTCCCTATGCCTAAGCCAACCCATGAAACAGGCGTGGGGGCGCTCAGCCGGTAGGAGAGGAACAATGCACAAGCCGGGGATCGACCTAGTCCCTCTCTACGTGCTGCCTGTCCCGCTGCCACAACCCTCGGTCTGACTGGGGCTTAGACATGGAATGAACTCCCATGCCTAAGTGAATCCACGAAACAGGCATGTGGGCGCTAAGTCGGTCAGAGAGGCAGAATGCACAAGCCGGGGATCGGCCCGGTCCCCCCTACGTGCTGTCGATCCTGCTGTCGTAACTCTTGATTCGATCTGATCTTAGACTGGGAATGAACTCCGTATGCTTATACTAGCGATGAACTCCATATGCCTAAGTCAACCCACGAAATGAGCGTACGGGCGCTCAGCCGACCAGAGAGGTAGGATGCGCAAGCCGGGGATCGAACTGGTGGTAGGTGGGTTCAAGCAAATCTTCATATTTCTGCCATGCCAATGCCATTTTTGTGGCTTGTAAATTCATACAATGGTCCCCTAAGCCTTCATCTGAAGTTTCGTGCCAAGACGACCCGTTTTCTATTTTTCATGATTTTGGAAACTTTTTACGGTTCAGGATTTTTAAAAATTTTTTTAGAAAGAGTTTTCTCCCCAAATTTGGTAGAGGTGATCCTTGCATTTTTGTTGGCATGCACAAAAAACTTTAGCTAAAAACTCGAAGTGGAGAATATTTTGTGACCATTTGAAAAAAGTGTCCCCATTTCAGACACTTTAATGGCTACAGGCAGCAAACCTATAAAATCTCAAATGCTCTTTAAGGGGGTGTGAGTTCTCGAGATTTGATGAGGGATAGGGGGCCAATATAAGGGCCAAGTACCAGTACCCATCGCACATAATGTGCGCACACCCCCCTGCCACCCCAATGGCTGGAACCCCCAATGCCGCCAGTTAGGCTCTCCGACGATGCTCCGACGATGGTGCCTCGAGCGAAAAAAATGCGGCACCAGCACATGCCCGAGCCCAACATGTGCACCATGGCTCAAAATCTTAGACTGGGAATGAACTCCGTATGCTTAGACATGGATTGAACTTCGTATGCCTAAGCCAACCCACGAAACGAGCGTGCGGGTGCTCAGCCAGTCGGAGAGGCAGAATGCACAAGCCGGGGATCGGCCTGATCCCCCCTACGTGCTGTCGATCCTGCTATCGTAACCCTCGATCTGATCTGATCTTAGACTAGGAATGAACTCCATATGCATAATTCAACCCATGAAACGAGCGTACGGGCGCTGAGCCAGTCGAAAAGGCATAATGCGCAAGTCACGGATCGACCCGATCCCCCTCTGTGTGCTACTGGTCCTGCTGCCACAACCCTCAGTCCAGCTGGGGCTTAGACATGAACTGAACTCCCTATGCCTAAGCCAACCCATGAAACGGGCGTACGGGCGCTCAACCGATCGAAGAGGCAGAATGCGTAAGCCAAGGATCGGCCCAGTCCCCCCTGTGTGATGCAGATCCTATCGTTGGTCCTACTGCCGCAACCCTCAGTTTGGTATGATCTTAGATTGGGAATGAACTCCATATGCTTAGACATTGAATGAACTCTGTATGCCTAAGCCAACTCACGAAATGAGCATGCGGGTGCTTTACCGATTGGAGAGGCAGAATGCACAAGCCAGGGATCGGCTTGGTCCCCCCTGCATGCTGCCGATCCTACTGTCGTAACCCTCGGTCCGATTCGATCTTAGACTGGGAATGAACTCTATATGCTTAGACTGGGGATGAACTGTATGCCTAAGTCAACCCATGAAACGAGCGTGCAGCCACTCAACCGGTCGGAGAGGCTGACCGGAGAGGCAGAATGTGCAAGCCAGGGATTGGCCCGATCCCCCCGGCGAGATGCAAATACTGCTACTGGTCCTGCTACCGTAACCCTTGATCCAGTCTGATCTTAGACTGGGAATGAACTTCGTATGCTTAGACATGGAATGAACTCTGTATGCCTAAGCAAACCCACGAAATGAGCGTACGGGCGCTCAGCCGATGGGAAAGGCAAAATGCACAAGCCAGGGATCGACCCGATCCCCCCTACGTGCTACCGATCCTGCTACTGTAACCCTTGGTCCGATCTGATCTTAGACTAGGAATGAACTCTATATGCTTAAACTGGGATGAACTCCGTATGCCTAGGTCAACCCACAAAACGAGCATCGGGCGCTTGGCCGACCAGAGAGGCAGGATGCGCAAGCCGGGGATCGAACAGGTGCTTGGTGAGTTCAATCACATCTTCATATTTCTGCCATGCCAATGCCATTTTTATGGCTTGTAAATTCATACAATGTTCCCCTAAGCCTTCATGTGAAGTTTCGTGACAAGATGACCCATTTTCTATTTTTCATGATTTTTGAAACTTTTTACGGTTCGGGATTTTTTAAAATTTTTTTAGAAAGAGGTTTGTCCCCAAATTTGGTAGAGGTGATCCCTGTATTTTTTTTCGCATGCACAAAACAATTCAGCTAAAAACTTGAAGTGGAGAAGATTTTGTGACCGTTTGAAAAAAGTGTCCCCATTTTAGACACTTTAATGGCTACTGGCAGCAAACCTATAAAATCTCAAAAGCTCTTTAGGGGGTGTGAGTTTTGAAGGTTTGATGAGTGATAGTGGGCCAATATAAGGGCCAAGTACCCACACCCATCGCTCATCATGTGCGCACACCCCCCGGCCACCACAATCGTCGGAACCCCCAATGTCGCCGGTTAGGCTCTTCGATGATGCTCTGGTGATGGTGCCCCGGGCAAAAAAAATGTGGTACCAGTACATGCCCGAGCCAGCATGTGCACCGTGGATCAAAATCTTAGACTGGGAATGAACTCTGTATGCTTAGACATTGAATGAACTCCGTATGGCTAAGCCAACCCATGAAACGAGCGTACGGGCGCTCAGCCAGCCGGAGAGGCAAAATACGCAAGTCGAGGATCGCCCCGATCACCCACTGCGTGTTGTCAGTCCCGCTGCCACAACTCTTTGTCCGACCGGGGCTTAGACATAGAATGAACTCCCTATGCCTAAGCCAACCCATGAAATGGGTGTGGGGGCGCTTAGCCGGCCGGAGAGGAACAATGCACAAGCCGGGGATTGGCCTAGTCCCCCTCTACGTGCTGTCGGTCCTGCTGCCACAACCCTCGGTCCAACTGGGGCTTAGACATGGAATGAACTCCTTATGCCTAAACGAACCCATGAAACGGGCGTGCGAGCACTCAGTCGGCCGGAGAGGCAGAATGCACAAGCCGGGGATCAGCTCGGTGCCCCCTACGTGCTGTCGATCCTATTGTCGCAACCCTCGGTCCGATCTGATCTTAGACTGGGAATGAACTCCATATGCTTAGACTAGGGATGAACTTTGTATGCCTAAGTCAACCCATGAAATGAGCGTACGGGCACTCAGCCGACCAGAGAGGCAGGATGCGTAAGCCGGGGATCAAACTGGTGGTAGGTGGGTTCAAGCACATCTTCATATTTCTGCCATGCCAATGCCATTTTTGTGGCTTGTAAATTCATACAATGGTCCCCTAAGCCTTCATGTGAAGTTTCGTGCCAAGACGACCCGTTTTCTATTTTTTCATGATTTTTGAAACTTTTTACGGTTCGAGATATTTAAAAAATTTTTTAGAAAGAGGTTTGTCCCCAAATTTGGTAGAAGTGATCCCTGTATTTTTGTTGGCATGCCCAAAACAATTTAGTTAAAAACTCGAAGTGGAGAAGATTTTGTGACCGCTTGAAAAAAGTGTCCCCATTTCAGACACTTTAATGGCTACTGGCAGCAAACCTATAAAATCTCAAATTCTCTTTAAAGGGGTGTCAGTTCTGGCGGTTTGATGAGCGATAGGGGGCCAATATAAGGGCCAAGTACCCACACCCATCGCTCATCATGTGCGCACACCCCCCCGACCCTAACAATCGTCGAAACCCCCAATGCCGTCGGTTAGGCTCTTTGGCGATGCTCCGGCGATGGTGCCCCTGGCGAAAAAAATACAGCACCAGCACATGCCCGAGCCCAATATGTGCACCAGCACCAGCACATGGAATGAACTCCGTATGCCTAAGCCAACCCATGAAACGAGCGTGCAGGCGCTCAGTCGGCCAGAGAGGCAGAATACGCAAGCTGGGGATCAGCCCAGTCCCCCTCTGCGTGCTGCCGGTCTCGCTGCCACAACCCTCGGTTCGGCTAGGGCTTACACATAAAATGAACTTCCTATGCCTAAGCTAACCCACGAAATGGGCGTGGGGGCACTCAGCCGGTAGGAGAGGCATAATGCGCAAGCTGGGGATTGGTCTGGTCCCCCTCTGCGTGCTGTCGGTCCCGCTGCCACAACCCTCGATTCAGCTGGGGCTTAGACATGGAATGAACTCCCTATGCCTACGTGAACCCACGAAATGGGCGTGTGGGTGCTCAGTCGACCGGAGAGGCAGAATGCGCAAGCTGGGGATCGGCCCGGTCCCCCTGCGTGCTGTCGATCCTACTGCCGCAACCCTCGGTCCGGTCTGATCTTAGACTGGGAATGAACTCTGTATGCTTAGACTGGGGATGAACTCCATATGCCTAAGCCAACCCATGAAACGAGCGTGCGGGCGCTTAGTTGGCCGGAGAGGCAGAATGCGCAAGTCAGGGATCGGTTCGGTCCCCCAGCGTGCTGTCGATCCTGCTACTGCAACCCTCGGTCCGGTCTGATCTTAGACTGGGAATGAACTTTGTATGCTTAGACTGGGGATGAACTCTATATGCCTAAGTCAACCCACAAAACAAGCGTACGGGCTCTCAACCGACCAGAGAGGCAGGATGCGCAAGCTCGGGATCGAACGGGTGGTAGGTGGGTTCAAGCACATCTTCATATTTCTACCGTGCCAATGCCATTTTTGTGGCTTGTAAATTCATACAATGGTCCCCTAAGCCTTCATGTGAAGTTTCGTGGCAAGACGACCCGTTTTCTATTTTTCATGATTTTGGAAACTTTTTGCAGTTCGAGATTTTTTAAAATTTTTTTAGAAAGAGTTTTGTCCCTAAATTTGGTAGAGGTGATCCTTGTATTTTTGTTGGCATGCACAAAAAACTTCACCTAAAAGTCGATGTGGAGAAGATTTTGTGACCATTTGAAAAAGGTGTCCTCATTTCAGACACTTTAATGGCTACTGGCAGCAAACCTATAAAATCTCAAATGCTCTTTAAGGGGGTGTGAGTTCTCGAGGTTTGATGAGGGATAGGGGGACAATATAAGGCCAAGTACCAGCACCCATCGCACATCATGTGCGCACACCCCCCGGTGACCCCAAGGCTGGAACCCCCAATGCTGCCAGTTACGCTCTCCGATGATGCTCCGATGATGGTGCCCCGGGAAAAAAAAATGTGGCACCAGCACATGCCCGAGCCCAGCATGTGCATCGTGGCTCAAAATATTAGACTGGGAAGGAACTCCGTATGCTTAGACATGGATTGAACTCCGTATGCCTAAGCCAACCCATGAAACGAGCGTGCGGGTGCTCAGCCAGCCGGAGAGGCAGAATGCACAAGCCAGGGATTGACCCGATCCCCCTTACGTGTTGTCGATCCTGTTATCGCAACCCTCAGTTTGGTCTGATCTTAGACTAGGAATGAACTTCGCATGCATAAGTCGACCAACAAAACGAGCGTGCAGGCGCTGAGCTAGTCGAAGAAGCATAATGCGTAAGTTGAGGATCGGCCCGGTCCCCCTCTACGTGCTACTGGTCCCACTGCCACAACCCTCAGTCCTACTGGGGCTTAGACATGGAATGAACTCCCTATGCCTAAGCAACCTATGAAACGAGCCTGCGGGCGCTCAGCCGACCGGAGAGGCAGAATGCGTAAGCCGAGGATTGGCCTGGTTCCCCCTACGTGCTGTCGATCCTGCCGCCACAACTCTTGGTCCGGTCCAATCTTAAACTGGGAATGAACTCCGTATGCTTAGACTAGGGATGAACTCCGTATGCCTAAGTCAACCCATGAAACGAGCGTGCAGGCACTCAATCGATCGGAAAGGCCAGTCGAAGAGGCATAATGAGCAAGCCTGTGATCAGCCCGGTCCTTCTCTGCATGCTGCTGATCCCACTGCTGGTCCTGCTGCTGCACCCCTTGATCCAGCTAGTGCTTAGACATGGAATGAACTCCGTATGCGTGCGGGGGCTCAGCCAGCCAAAGAGGTAGAATGCGCAAGCCGGGGATCGACCCGGTCCCCCCCTTTATGCTGTCGATCCTGCAGCTGGTCCTACTATCGCAACCCTCGGTCCGGTCTGATCTTAGATTGGGAATGAACTCCATATGCTTAGAAATGGAATGAACTCCGTACGCCTAAGCCAACCCACGAAACGAGTGTGCGTGCGGGCGTTCAATCGACCGGAGAGGTAGAATACGTAAGTCAGGGACTGGCCTGTTCCTCCCCTGCGTGATGTGGATCCTGCTACCGCAACCCTCGGTCCGGTCTGATCTTAGACTAGGAATGAACTCCGTATGCCTAAGTCAACCTACAAAATGAGCATGCAGGCACTGAGCTGGTCGGAGAGGCAAAATGCGCAAGCCGAAGATCAGCCTGATCCCCCTCTACGTGCTGTCGATCCCGCTACCACAACCCTCGGTCTGGCTGGGGCTTAGACATGGAATGAACTCCCTATGCCTAAGCCAACCCACGAAACGGGTGTGCGGGTGCTCAGTCGATCGGAGAGGCAGAATGCGCAAGCTGGGGATCGACCCGATCCCCCTGCATGCTACCGATCTTACTGCCGTAACCCTCAGTCCGGTCTGATCTTAGACTGGGAATGACCTTCATATGCTTAGACTGGAGATGAACATCGTATGCCTATCTCAACCCACAAAACGAGCATGCGGGCGTTCAGCCGACCAAAGAGGTAGGATCCGTAAGCCAGGGATCAAACGGGTGGTAGGTGGGTTCAAGCACATCTTCATATTTCTGTCATGCCAATGCCATTTTTATGGCTTGTAATTCATACAATGGTCCCTTAAGCCTTCATGTGAAGTTTAGTGGCAAGACGACCTGTTTTCTATTTTTCACAATTTTTGAAACTTTTTACGATTCGAAATGAGCACTCAATCGGTCGGAGAGGCCGACCGGAGAGGCATAATGTGCAAGCCACGGATTAGCCCTGTCCCCCTATGCATGTTGTCGATCCCGCTACCGGTCCTACTGCCACAACCCTCGGTCTGGCTGGGGCTTAGACAAGGAATGAACTCCGTATGCCTAAGCCAACCCATGAAACGAGCGTGCAGGTGCTCAATCGGTCGGAGAGGCAGAATGCGTAAGCCAAGGACTGACCTGGTCCCTTCTGTTAGCTATCGATCCTACTGCCGCAACCCTCGGTCTGGTCTGATCTTAGACTGGGAATGAACTCCGTATGCCGAAGTCAATCCATGAAACGAGCGTGCGGGCACTGAGCCTGTTGAAGAGGCATAATGCGCAAGTCGGGGATCGGCTTGGTCCCCCTCTACATGCTGTCGGTCCCGCTACCGCAACCCTCGGTCCAACTGGGGCGTAGACATGGAATGAACTCCCTATGCCTAAGCTAACCCATGAAACAAGCTTACAGGCGCTCAGCCGATTAGAGATGCAGAATGCACAAGCTAGGGATTGGCCCGGTACCCCTTACGTGCTACCGATCCTGCTACCGTAACCCTCATTCCGGTTTGATCTTAGACTGGGAGTGAACTCCATATGCTTAGACTAGGGATGAACTCCATTTGCCTCAGTCAACCCATAAAATGAGCATGTGGGCGCTTAGTCGACCGAAGAGGTCGGCTGGAGAGGCAGAATGCACAAGCCAAGGATCGACCTGGTCCCTCTTACGTGCTGTCGATCTTGTTACTGGTCCTTCTGTCGCAACCCTCAGTCCGGTCTGATCCTAGACTGGGAATGATCTCCGTATGCTTAGTAATGGAATGAACTCCATATGCCTAAGCCAACCCACGAAACAAGCGTACGGGTGCTCAGCCGGTCGAAGAGGCAGAATGCGCAAGCCGAGGATCGGCTCGATCCCCTCTGCCTGCTGTCGATCCTGCTGCCACAACCCTTAGTCCGGTCTGATCTTAGACTGGGAATGAACTTTGTATGCATAGACTAGGGATGAACTATGTATGCCTAAGTTAACCCACGAAACGATCGTGCGGTCGCTCAACCAGTCGAAGAGGCATAATGCGTAAGCCGAGGATCGGCCCGGTCCCCCTCTGCGTGCTACCGGTCCCACTGCCACAACCCTCAGCACAGCTGGGGCTTAGACATGGAATGAACTCCCTATGCCTAATCCAACCCACGAAACGGACGTGCGGGCGCACAGTCGACCGAAGAGGCAAAATGCGCAAGTTGAGGATCGGCCCGGTCCCCCCTGCGTGCTGCTGATCCTACTGCCGCAACCCTCGATCCGGTTCGATCTTAGATTGCGAATGAAATTTGTATACTTAGACTAGGGATGAACTCCGTATGCCTAAGTCAACCCACGAAACGAGCGTGCGGACGCTCAGCCGACCAGAGAGGCAGGATGCGCAAGTCGGGGACCGAATGGGTAGTAGGTGGGTTCATGAACATCTTCATATTTCTGCCATACCAATGCCGTTTTTTTGGCTTGTAAATTCATACAATGGTCCCCTAAGCCTTCATGTGAAGTTTCGTGGCAACACGACCCGTTTTCTATTTTTCATGATTTTTAAAACTTTTACGGTTATGGATTTTTTCAAATTTTTTTAGAAAGAGTTTTGTCCCCAAATTTGGTAGAGGTGATCCTTGTATTTTTGTTGGCATGCACAAAAGCATTCAGCTAAAAACTCGAAGTGAAGAGGATGACCATTTGAAAAAAGTGTCCACATTTTAGACACTTTAATGGCTACTGGCAGCAAACCTATAAAATCTCAAATGCTCTTTAAAGGGGTGTGAGTTTTCGAGGTTTGATGAGGGATAGGGGGCCAATATAAGGGCCGAGTACCAGCACTTATCACACATCATGTGCGCACACCCCCCGGCCCCCCAATCACCAGAACCCCCAATGCCGCCGGTTAGGCTCTCCGGCGATGCTCCGACGATGGTGCCCCAGGCGAAAAAAATGCGGCACCAGCACATGCCTGAGCCCAGCATGTGCACCATGGCTCAAACTCTTAGACTGGAATGAACTCTGTATGCTTAGAAATGGAATGAACTCTGTATGCCTAAGCCAAACCACAAAACGAACGTGCGGGTGCTCAACCGATCGGAGAGGTAGAATGCACAAGCTGGGGATTGGACCAGTCCCTTTCTGTGTGCTACCGGTCCCGCTGCCACAACCTCGATCCGACTGGGGCTTAGACATGGAATGAACTCCCTATGCCTAAGCCAACCCACAAAACGGGCACGCGGGCGCTCAGCCGGTCAAAGAGGCAGAATGCACAAGTCGGGGATCGGCCCGGTCCCCCCTGCGTGCTGTCGATCCTGCTGTCGCAACCCTCGGTCTGATCCAATCTTAGATTAGGAATGAACTTCGTATGGTTAGACTAGGGATGAACTCTGTATGCCTAAGTTAACCCACGAAGCGAGCGTTCGAGCGCTGAGCCGACCGGAGAGGCATAATGCGCAAACCAAGGATCGGCCCGATCCCTCTCTGTGTGCTGTCGATCCCACTACCACAACCCTGGGTTCGACTGGCTTAGAAATGGAATGAACTCCCTATGCCTAAGCCAACCCATGAAACGGGTGTACGGACGCTTAACCGGCCAGAGAGGTAGAATGCACAAGCCGGGGACCGACCTGGTCCCCCTGCGTGCTGTCGATCCTGCTTCTGGTCTCGCTACCGTAACCCTCAGTCCGATCCGATCTTAGACTGGGAATGAACTCCGTATGCTTAGACATGGAATGAACTCCGTATGCCTAAGCCAACCAATGAAATGAGCATGTGGGTGCTCAGCCGGTCAGAGAGGTCGGTCGGAGAGGCAGAATGCGTAAGCCAGGGATCGACCTTGTCCCCCCCTGTGCACTGTCGATCCTGCTACTGGTCCTACTGTTGTAACCCTCGGTCTGATCCAATCTTAGACTGGGAATGAACTCCGTATGCTTAGACATGGAATGAGCTCCATATGCCTAAGCCAACCCATGAAACGAGCGTGCAGGCACTTAGCTGGCCGAAGAGGCAGAATGCGCAAGTCGGGGATCAGCCCATTCCCCCCATGCGTGCTACCGATCTTGCTGTCGTAACCCTCGGTCTGTTTCGATCTTAAACTAGGAATGAACTCCGTATGCCTAAGTCAAACCACGAAACAAGCGTACGAGCACTGAGCCAGCCGGAGAGGCATAATGCGCAAGCCAGGGATCGGCCCGGTCCCCTTCTATGTGCTGTCGATCCTGTTGCCACAACCTTCGGTCTGACTGGGGCTTAGACATGGAATTAACTCCCTATACCTAAGCCAACCCATGAAACGGGCGTACGGGTACTCAGCTGGTCGGAGAGGCAGAATGCGCAAGCCAGGGACTGGCTCGGTCCCCCCTACGTGCTACTGATCCTACTACCGTAACCCTCGATCCAATCTGATCTTAGACAGGGAATGAACTCCGTATGCTTAGACTGGGGATGAACTCTGTATGCCTAAGTCAACCCATGAAACGAGCATACGGGTGTTTAACCGGTCGGAGAGGCCGATCGGAGAGGCATAATGCGCAAGCTAGGGATCAACCTAATCCCCTCTACGTGCTACCGATCTCGCTGCCGGTCCTGCAGCCACAATCCTTGGTCCAACTGGCGCTTAGACATGGAATAAACTACGTATACCTAAGCCAACCCATGAAATGAGCGTGCGGGCGCTCAGCCGGTTATAGAGGCAGAATGCGCAAGCTAGGGATCAGCCCGATCCCCCTTGTGTGCTGATAATCCTGCTGCTGGTCCTACTGTCGCAACCCTCGGTCCGGTCTGATCTTAGACTGGGAATGAACTCCGTATGGCTAGACATGGAATGAACATCGTATGCCTAAGCCAACCCATGAAATGAGCGTACGGGCGCTCAGTCGGCCGAAGAGGCAGAATGCATATGCCAAGATCGACCCGGTCGCCCCCTGCGTGCTGTCGATCCTGCTGCCGCAACCCTCAGTCCGGTCTGATCTTAGACTAGGAACAAACTCTGTATGCCTAAGTCAACCCACAAAATGAGCGTGCGGGCGCTGAACAGGCCGAAGAGGCTTAATGCGCAAGTCGGGGATCAGCCAGGTCCTCTTTTACGTGCTGTCGGTCCCGCTACCACAACCCTCGGGTTCGGCTAGGGCTTAGACATGGAATGAACTCCCTATGCCTAAGCCAACCCACGAAACTAGTTTGCGGGCGCTTAGCTGGTCGGAAAGGTAGAATGGGCAAGCCAGGGATCGGCCCGATCCCCCTTACGTGCTATCGATCTTGCGACCGTAACCCTCAATTCGATCTGATCTTAGACTGGGAATGAACTCCGTATGCTTAGACTGGAGATGAACTCTGTATGCCTAAGTCAACCCATGAAACGAGCGTTCGGACACTCAGCCGACCAGAGAGGCAGGATGCGCAAGCATTGGATCGAACGGTGGTAGGTGGGTTCATGCACATCTTCATATTTTTGCCATGCCAATGCCATTTTTATGACTTGTAAATTCATACAATGGTCCCCTAAGCCTTCATGTGAAGTTTCATGGCAAGCTGACACGTTTTCTATTTTTCATGATTTTTGAAACTTTTTATGGTTCGGGATTTTGGTAGAGGTTATCCTTGTATTTTTGTTGGCATGCACAAAAAAATTCAGCTAAAAACTCGAAGTGGAGAAGATTTTGTGACCATTTGAAAAAAGTGTCCCCATTTCAGACACTTTAATGGCTACTGGCAGCAAACCTACAAAATCTCAAATGCTCTTTAAGGGGGTGTGAGTTCTCGAGGTTTGGTGAGGGATAGGGGGCCAATATAAGGGCCAAGTACCAGCACCCATTGCACATCATGTGCGCACACCCCCCGACCCCCCCAATCATCGGAACCCCCAATGTCACCGGTTACGCTCTCTGGCGTTGCTCCGACGATGGTGCCCCGGGCGAAAAAATGTGGCACCAGCACATGCCCGAGCCTAGCATGTGCACCGTGGGTCAAACTTTTATACTGGGAATGAACTCCGTATGCTTAGACTGGGGATGAACTCCGTATGCCAAAGTCAACCCACGAAACGAGCAAGCGGGCATTCAGTCGATCGAAGAGGCAGAATGCGAAAGCTAAGGATCGACTCGGTCCCCCCTTGCATGCTGCCGATCCTACGGCTGGTCCTACTACTACAACCCTCGGTCCGGTCCGATCTTAGACTAGGAATGAACTCCGTATGCTTAGACTGGGGATGAACTCCGTATGCCTAAGTCAAGCCATGAAACGAGCGTACGGACGCTCAGCCGACCAGAGAGGCAGGATGTGCAAGCCGGGGATCGAACTGGTGGTAAGTGGGTTCAAGCACATCTTCATATTTCTTCCATGCCAATGCCATTCTTATGGCTTGTAAATTCATACAATGGTCCCCTAAGCCTTCATGTGAAGTTTCGTGGCAAGACGACCCATTTTCTATTTTTCATAATTTTTGAAACTTTTTGCGATTTGGGATTTTTTAAAATTATTTTAGAAAGATTTTTGTCCCCAAATTTGGTAGAGGTGATCCTTGTATTTTTTTTGGCATGCACAAAAAAATTCAGCTAAAAACTTGAAGTGGAGAAGATTTTGTGACCGTTTGAAAAAAGTGTCCCCATTTCAGACACTTTAATGGCTACTGGCAGCAAACCGATAAAATCTCAAATGCTCTTTAAAGGGGTGTGAGTTCTCGAGGTTTGATGAGGGATAGGGGCCAATATAAGGGTCAAGTACCAGCACCAATCGTACATCATGTGCGCACACCCCCCGGCCCTCCCAATGCCCGGAAGCCCCAATGCCGTCAGTTAGGCTCTCCGACGATGCTCCGACGATGGTGCCCGAGCGAAAAAAATGCGGTACGAGCACATGCCCGAGCCCAGCATGTGCATCGTGGCTCAAACTCTTAGACTGGTAATGAACTCCGTATGCTTATACATAGAATGAACTCCGTATGCCTAAGCCAACCCACGAAATGAGCGTGTAGGCGCTCAGCCGGCTGAAGAGGCAGAATGCGTAAGCCGGGGATCGGCCCGGTCCCCCTCTACGTGCTGCTGGTCCCACTGCCACAACCCTCGGTCTGGCTAGGGCTTAGACATGGAATGAACTCCCTATGCCTCAGCCAACCCATGAAACGGGCGTACAGGCGCTCAGCCGGTCGAAGAGGCAAAATGCGCAAGCCGGGGATCGGGTCGATCCCCCCTGCGTGTTGCCGATCCTATTGTCGCAACCCTCGGTTCGGTCTGATCTTAGACTAGGAATGAACTCCGTATGCTTAGATTGTGGATGAACTCCGTATGCCTAAGTCAACCCTTGAAACGAGCGTGCGGGCACTCAGCCGGTCGAAGAGGCAGAATGCGCAAGCTGGGGATCAGCCTGATCCCCCCTATGTGCTGTCGATCCTGCTGCTGGTCCTGCTGTCGCAACCCTCGGTCCGATCTGATCTTAGACGGGGAATGAACTCTGTATGATTATACATGGAATGAACTCTGTATGCCTAAGGCAACCCATGAAATGAGCGTGCGGGCGATCAGCCGGTCGGAGAGGCAGAATGCGTAAGCTAGGGACCGACCTGGTCCTCCCCTGTGTACTGTCGATCTTGCTGGTGCAACCGTCGGTCCGATCTGATCTTAGACTGGGGAATGAACTCCGTATGCCTAAATGAACCCATAAAACAAGCGTTCAGGTGCTGAGCCGATCGGAGAGGCATAATGTGCAAGCCGGGGATCGACCCGATCCCACTATGCGTGCTGTCGGTCCCGCTGTCACAACCCTCGGTCTGGTTAGGGCTTAGACATGGAATGAACTCCCTATGCCTAAGCCAACCCATGAAACGGACGTGCGGGCACTCAGCCGACCGGAGAGGCAGAATTCGTAAGCCGGGGAATGGCCCAGTCCCCTCTGCATGCTGTCGATCCTGCTCGCAACCTTCAGTCTGGTCCGATCTTAGACTGGGAATCAACTACGTATGCTTAGACTGGGGATAAACTCCGTATGCCTAAGTCAACCCACGAAACGAGTGTGCGGACGATCAGTCGACCAGAGAGGCAGGAAGCGCAAGCCGGGGATCGAACGGGTGGTAGGTGGGTTCAAGCACATCTTCATATTTATGCCATGCCAATGCCATTTTTATGGCTTGTAAATTCATACAATGGTCCCCAAGCCTTCATGTGAAGTTTTGTGGCAACACGACCCATTTTCTATTTTTCATAATTTTCTAAACTTTCTGTGATTCGTGATTTTTTAAAAATTTTTTAGAAAGATTTTTGTCCCCAAATTTGGTAGAGATGATCCTTGTATTTTTTTTGGCATGCACAAAAAATTTCGGCTAGAAACTCGAAGTGGAGAAGATTTTGTGATCGTTTGAAAAAAGTGTCCCCATTTCAGACACTTTAATGGCTACTGACAGCAAACCTATAAAATCTTAAATGCTCTTTAAGGGGGTGTGAGTTCTCAAGGTTTGATGAGGGATAGGGGGCCAATATAAGGGCCAAGTACCACCACCCATCGCACATCATGTGCGCATACCCCCCGACCCCCCCAATCACCGGAACCCCCAATGTCGCCGGTTAGGCACTCCGACGATGCTCCGACGATAGTGCCCCGGGTGAAAAAAATGCAGCACCAGCACATGCCCCAGCCCAGCATGTGCACCGTGGCTCAAACTCTTACACTGGGAATGAACTCCGTATGCTTAGACATGGAATGAACTCCGTATGCCTAAGCCAACCCACGAAACGAACGTGCGGGCGCCTAGTCGGCCGGAGAGGCAGAATACGCAACTCGGGGATCGCACTCGGTCCCCTTCTACGTGTTGTCGCAACCTTTGGTCCGGTACAATCTTAGACTAGGAATGAACTCCATATGTTTAGACTGGGGATGAACTCCGTATGCCTAAGTCAACTCACAAAACGAACGTACGGCGCTCAGCCAGCTGGAGAGGCCGGTCGAAGAGGCATAATGCACAAGCCGAGGATAAGCCCAGTCCCCCTCTGCGTGCTGCCGATCCTCCTGCTGCCAGTCCTACTACCACAACCCTCGGATCGGCTGGGGCTTAGATATGGAATGAACTCCGTATGCCTAAGCCAACCCATGAAACGAGCATGCGGGCGCTCAGTCGATCGGAGAGGTAGAATGTGCAAGCCGAGGACCGGCCCGGTCCCCCCCTATGTGCTTTCGATACTACTCTCGCAACACTCGGTCCAGTCCGATCTTAGACTGGGAATGAACTCCTTATGTTTAAGTCAACGCATGAAACAAGCGTTCGGACACTAAACCAGCCGGAGAGGCATAATGCAAAAGTCGGGGCTCGGCTCGATCCCCCTCTGCGTGCTGTCAGTCCCACTGCCACAACCCTCGGTCCGACTGGGGCTTAGACATGGAATGAACTCCCTATGCCTAAGCCAACCCACGAAACAGGCGTGCGGGCGCTCAACCGGCCAGAGAGGCAGAATGCGCACGTCGGGGATCGACCTGGTCCCCCCCTGCGTGCTGCCGATCCTGCTGCTGCAACCCTTGATCTGGTCCGATCTTAGACTAGGAATGAACTCCGTATGCTTACATTGGGGATGAACTCCGTATGCCTATGTCAACCCCAAAATGAGCGTACGGGCACTCAGCCCATCGGAGAGGCATAATTCGCAAGCCGAGGATCAGCCCGGTCCCCCTTGCGTGCTGCCGATCCCGTTGTCAGTCCTGCTGCCATAATCCTCGGTCCGGCTGGGGCTTAGACATGGAATGAACTTCATATGCCCAAGCCAACCCACGAAACGAGTGTGCAAGCGCTCAGCCGGCTGGAGAGGCAGAATGCACAAGCCGGGGGCCGACCCGATCCCGCTGCGTGTTGTCGATCCTGCTACCGCAACACTCGGTCTGGTTTGATCTTAGACTGGGAATGAACTCCGTATGCCTAAGTCAACCTATGAAACGAGCGTTCGGGCGTTGAGTCGGCCGAAGAGGCATAATGCACAAGCCGGGGATCGACCCAATCGCCCTTTACATGCTGCCGATCCCACTGCCACAACCCTCGGTCCGGCTAGGGCTTAGACATGGAATGAGCTCCGTATGCCTAAGCCAACCCATGAAACGGGCGTAAGGGCACTAAACCGGCCGGAGAGACAAAATGCGCAAGTTGGGGATCGACCCAGTCCCCCCTGCGTGCTGCTGATCCTGCTACCACAACCCTCGGTCCAGTCCGTTCTTAGACTAGGAATGAACTCCGTATGCTTAGACTAGGGATGAACTCCGTATGCCTAAGTCAACCCATGAAACGAGCATGCGAACACTCAGCCGACTAGAGAGGCAGGATGCGCAAGCCGGGGATCGAATGGGTGGTAGGTGGGTTCAAACACATCTTCATATTTCTGCCATGCCAATGCCATTTTTATGGCTTGTAACTTCATGCAATGGTCCCCTAAGCCTTTATGTGAAGTTTTGCGGCAAGACGACCCATTTTTCTATTTTTCATGATTTTTGAAACTTTTTACAGTTTGGGATTTTTTGAAAACTTTTTTAGAAAGAGTTTTGTCCCCAAATTTGGTAGAGATGATCCTTGTATTTTTGTTGGCAAGCACAAAAAAATTCAGCTAAAAACTCGAAGTGGACAAGATTTTGTGACCGTTTGAAAAAAGTGTCCCCATTTCAGACACTTTAATGGCTACTGGCAGCAAACCTATAAAATCTCAAATGCTCTTTAAGGGGGTGTGAGTTCTCGAGGTTTGATGAGGGATAGGGGGCCAATATAAGGGCCAAGTACTAGCACCCATCGCACATCATGCGCACACACCCCCCGGCCCCCTCAATCGTCGGAACCCCCAATGTCGCCGGTTAGGCTCTCCGGTGATGCTCCGACGATGGTGCCCCGAGCGAAAAAAATGCGGCACCAACACATGCCCGAGCCCAGTATGTGCACTGTGGCTCAAAATATTAGACTGGGAATGAACTCCGTATGCTTAGACATGGAATGAACTCCGTATGCCTAAGCCAACCCATGAAACAAGCGTACGGGCACTCAGCTGATCGGAGAGGCAGAATGAGCAAGCCAGGGATCGGCCTGGTCCCCCCCAGTGTGCTATCGATCCTGCTATCGCAATGCCAGTTCGGTCTGATCTTAGACTGGGAATGAACTCTGTATGCTTAGACTAAGGATGAACTCCGTATGCCTAAGTCAACCTACGAAATGAGCGTACGGGTGCTCAGCCGGTCGGAGAGGCCGGCCAGAGAGGCATAATGGGCAAGCCGAGGATCAACTCGATCCTCCTCTGCGTGCTACCGATCCCGCTACCATTCTTGCTGCCATAACCCTCACTCCGACCGAGGCTTACACATGGAATGAACTCCGTATGCCTAAGCCAACCCATGAAACGAGCGTGCAGGCGCTCAGTCGACCGGAGAGGCAGAATGCGCAAGCCGAGGATTGACCTAGTCCCCCCCTGTGTGCTATCGATCCTACTGCCATAACCCTCGGTCTGATCTGATCTTAGACTGGGAATGAACTCCGTATGCATAAGTCAACCCATGAAATGTGCATACGGGTGCTGAGCCGACCGAGGAGGCATAATGCGCAAGTCGGGGATCGGCCCAGTCTTCCTCTGTGTGCTGCTGGTCCCGCTACCACAACCCTCGATCCGGCTGGGGGCTTAGACATGGAATGAACTCCCTATGCCTAAGCCAACCCATGAAATGGGCGTGCGGGCGCTCAACCGATCGGAAAGGTAGAATGCGTAAGCACGGGATCGGCCCGATCCCCCCTGCGTGCTGCTGATCCTGCTGCCGCAACCCTCGATTGGATTTGATCTTAGACTGGGAATGAACTCTGTATGCTTAGACTGGGGATGAATCCGTATGCCTAAGTCAACTCACGAAATGAGCGTGCGGGCACTCAGCCGATCAGAGAGGCATAATGCGCAAGCCAAGGATTAGCTCGATCCCCCTCTGCGTACTGCCGATCTCGCTGTCGGTCCTGCTGCCACAACCCTCGGTCCGGCTAGGACTTAGACATGGAATGAACTCCGTATGCCTAAGCCAACCCACAAAACGATCGTGCGAGTGTCACGGGCTCCGACCTTAGACTCAGAAACTATGTGGCCTTAGGCTTAGAATCTCCTTTTATGCCTAAGTCAGCCTAAAACACAAGCGTGCAGGCACTAGAACAATGGGAAGGGCTGATTACGCAAGTTAAAGAGAAACAGGATAAGAAGACAGAATTCTGGAAATGCTCTTGTATTCACTGAAACATAAGTGTTTGATGGTGTACAAATGAGGGTGGAGCAGCCCTCTATTTGTAATTGAGGCTCCAGCTACAACTTAATGGCATATCCCTAGAATAAAGGCTAAAATCATGGGATTATACAGATTACAATCAATTAGGATGCTAACTCCTGATTTTCAGGGTCAACCAAATCTGCCAGGATGCTCTAGCTGATCCTGCCTGCTTCCAGAAGCTTCCCTTGCGTGTCCAGCACCTTGGGCCCTTCTGGATGTGGTGCGGGCATCTTGTATGCCAGGCCTTGGTCTCACGGGCTGGCCTGCAAGTTGGGTGGGCATTCTGAACTCGTTTGCTAGGCTTTGCACAGATACCCGCCAGCACGCCTGGTCTGCGGGCCTTAACCTCTGGCTCGCCTGCTGGTGCACCTGATGTGCCTGGCGTGCCCGCCCAGGGTGTGACATTCTCCCCCACCTAATTACGCAATGCCCTCATTGTGTCTTCTGCATGGTACTGCCTGATCTGGTCCCGAACTGCCATAAGTCATCTGTTGGTTCCCAGCTCACCTCACTATCTAAAGTCCCTTCCAGCACACCAAGTACTCTTGTCTTGGCTGATAATTCTTTCGTCTCACCTCTCGATCAGCTATGATGCGTGGACCTCCTTCTCATATGAGGCCTTTGCTCCCAATGGTGAACGCTTTGACTCTGCCCATCCTGGATCTCCCTCATCGGCTTGAGCATGCTCACATGGAACATCGGGTGTACCCTCAGCTTGGGTGGCATATCCAGCTTGTAGGCAACCTTGCCTACCCTCTTGACTACTCAAAAGGTCATACCTCCGGACTAGGCCTTTGTGCAGCCCCTATGGTGCACAATGGGATGCAGCTTCACCAACACCAAGTCTCCAACCTGGAACTGCACGTCCCGCCTATTCTGGTCTGCCCACTTCTTCGACCTCTTGGCCGCCTTGTGTAGACAAACTCTGGCCAAGTCAGTTTGCTCCTGCCATGCCTTGGCAAACTTGTATGCTGCTAGATTCAGCCCTGTATAACCTGCAGCAATCGAACCAGGTGTTAGTGGTTGTTGCCCTGTCACAACCTCAAATGGGCTCTGGTTCGTTACCTCACTCCTTTGCAAGTTGTAGGAAAACTGCGCAATATCTAGCAGCTTTGGCCAGTCCCTTTGTGTGGCACTCACATAGTGCCTGAGGTAGATCTCCAATAGTCCATTTACTCGCTCTGTCTGCCCATCGGTCTGTGGATGCATGCTGGTGGAAAAGTTCAAGTCTGACCCCAACAGCTTGAACAACTCAGTCCAGAACCTGCCCGTGAAACGCCCGTCCCGATCACTAACAATGGTCCTCGGCACTCCCCAGTACTTAACCATGTTCTTCAGGAACAATCGAGCTGCCTCCTCGACTGGGCACTCCTTGGTTGCTGGAATGAAGATTCCATACTTGGAAAACCTGTCCACCACTACCATGATGCTTCCAAACCCTTCTGCTTTGGGTAGACTGACTATAAAGTCCAGAGAAACACTCTCCCATGGTCGCTCTGGCACTGGCAATGGCTCTAAGAGACCCCCTGGTTTCTTGAGCTCCACCTTGTCCTATTAGCACACAAGACAAGTCTTCACATAGGCCTCCACATCATCCCTCATGTGCGGCCAGTATTACCAATCCTCGATCAGCGTCAGGGTGCAGCTCACTCCGGGGTGTCCAGCCCACCTTGAATCATGGCATTCTTGCAAAACTTCCTTGCGGAGCTTCCCATGCTATGGTACAAACAGTCTACTACCCCTGGTGTACAACAACCAATCCTACAACCAAAATCGCCTAGTCTTACCTTGCTGGGTGTACTCTATCAAAGCCTTGGCTGTAGGATCATGCGTAAGTCCCTCCTTGATGCGCGGCATCAATGACCCCTCGGTTGGCAAATGGTAGCAAGGTTAGCCTTTCTGCTCAAGGTGTTTGCCACTAGGTTCGCCCGTCCTAGCTTGTACTCCATCTGAAAATCAAATTCTACAAGAAAATCTTGCCATCTCGCCTGCTTGAGGGATAGCTTTTTCTGCGTCTGGAAGTAGCTGGTCACCACATTGTCCGTCCTCACCATGAACCTCGACCCCAACAGGTAATGGCGCCAAGTGCGCAAGTAGTGTACCACTGTAGTCATCTCCTTCTCTTGGACCGTGTACTTGCGTTCAGTCTCATTTAGCTTCATGCTCTCGAACGTGACTGGACGTCCCTCCTACATCAACACACCCCCTATGGCAAAGTTTGATGCATCCGTATGTACCTCATACGGCTTGGCATGGTCTGGCAAGGCCAAGATTGGCTTCTTGGTCCAGCCCGCTTCAACCTATGAAAGGCTTCCTGGCACCCTGCACTCCACTCCCATGCTCTCCCTTTCTTGAGCAAGTCAGTCAATGGCGTGGCTATTGCTGAGTGACCTTTGATGAAGCACTTGTAGTAGTTAACCAGCCCAAGGAATGATCTCAACTCAGTGACCTTGGCTGGCGGTTGCCACTCCAGGGTGGCGTGTATCTTGCCTTCATCCATGCGTATCCTGCCACCTCCCACTATGTGGCCTAGGAACGAGATCTCCTACTGGGCGAATGAGCACTTCTCCCTCTTGACAAACAGCTTGTGCACCCGCAACACCTCGAACACCTGTCTCAAGTGGTCTACATGCTCTCCCAAAGTCTGGCTGTAGATCATAATGTCATCCAAATAAACCATAACAAATCGATCAAGGAACGACTGAAGTACCTTGTTCATAAGGGTGCAGAATGTTGCTGGAGCGTTCGTGAGTCTGAAAGGCATCACCAAGAACTCATACGAGCCATACCGAGTGACACATGCTGTCTTTGGCTCATCTCCCTCCGCGATCTTGACTTGATAGTAGCCCGACCTCAAATCCAGCTTGGTGAAGCACCTTACACTCCCAAGTTGATCAAACAAGTCCGCAATGAGTGGGATGGGGTACTTGTTCTTGATGGTCAACTTGTTCAAAGCCCGATAGTCTATGCATAGCCACAACGACCCATCATGCTTGCGTTGGAATAGAATCGGTGCACCATAGGGCACCTTCGATGGCCTGATGAAGCCAGCATCAACTAACTCTTTGAGCTGCTTCCTCAACTCCTCTAACTCTGGTGAAGACATTTGGTAAGGGGCTCTAGCTGGTGGCTTGGCCTCGGACACCAGCTTGATCTTGTGGTCCACCTCCCTCTTAGGTGGTAGCTTGCTAGGCAACTTTGCGGGCATCACATCACTAAAGGTCTTCAGCACCTTTAGCACCTCCAAGGGTGACTCGATCTCCTTCTCCCTTGGCTCATCATATTTCAGGGCTACCAAGAAGGTGTCTTCTTATCTGCTTATCGCCTTGGCAAATTGGATGGCTGACACCACCCGTGACCCAACTCCAAACCCTCTCCTCAATGGCACTAGGCATTGGCACCGTGCATCCAAGATGCAAACACAATCAGCAAAAGGCACAAAGAGGGCGTTAATCCAAACAAAGAAATCCAACCCAATCATAAATTCATAGTCATCAAGGGGTATTACCTCTATGGTCTCCTTGCCTTTCCAGTCTCCAAGCTACAACTCCACTCCCCGTGCTACTCCAATGGCTGGAACCTCCTTGGAGTTCACCATTTTGATGGTACCAGTCCCTTTCTGCACCTTTAATCTGAGCTTCTGGGCTCTATCACCTGAAATAAAAAGATGTAAGGCACCTGTGTCCACCAATACGCTCACCTTCTGACCCACAACCATTAGATCCGTAAACATCAAGCCCTTTGGCTTACGTCTCCCCTTACTCTGGATAGCATTGAGCACTAACGACCCAAGCTTTACTGCCTCTGACTCTGGCTCCTCATCAGACTCCTTGTCTACAGCAGCCAGTTTGCCCTTCTGCGGTAATTGGGTGCTATGTGGCTCCTCCACATAGGTAGCAATGCTAGTGGCTCTCGGTCCCCTTTGCTTTCCACTTGCCTACTGGTGGCTTCCTCTCGCCATCCTTGGTTGAACGGTCTCGATCTCCATCCTTGGACTCCCGGTCATGGTTCTTCCCTTAGATTGCTTCTTTCGGTCCCTATCGTCCCTGCCCTTACCCTTGGGCTTGGTAGACTCGAACTTGTTCAGAGGCTTGAACTCTATCAAGGCTCGACAGTAGTCATAGCTTTAGCCAAGTCATGAACTCCTCTCCTTTGTAGCTCATGCTTCACCCACGGCTTCAGCCCATCCATGAAAGAAATAAGGCATCTTTCTCGCTAGATCCAAAGATCTGTAGCATCAAGTTCAGAGAATTTTTGGACATACTCCCTTATGTCCCTTTGTTGGCTCAGCCTACGCAACTTTGCCCGCGCCTCATCATCGGCATACTCTGGGTAAAATTATTCTCTGAACTCCTTTTGGAACTCTGCCCAGGTTCCAATCTTGCCATTCCCACGCCTGACACCATCACACCTGTGCCTCCACCATAATAAGGCTACATCAGTGAGATACATAGCAGCGGTGCTTACTTTTATCGCCTCGTCTTGCATGCCCATGGCCTGGAAGTACTGCTTCATACCCCATAGGTAGTTGTCTACTTCCTTGGCTACCTTAGACCCCTTAAACTCCTTAGGCTTGGGGACATCCAATCTGGACTTGGACACTCCAGCAAACATGCCATTCCCAATGGCAGTCTTACAAGCAACGAGCTCACTAGCAAGCTCCTCCATCCGCTGGTGCATGGCTTTTATGCCATTGCACAAGGTTAGCACTTCAGCCTCTAAGGTCTGATTCTTTCGGGTGAACACATCCATGCCTTTGTTGAAAGCAGCTTCCAGCTCACTTTGGATCTCTTCCCCCATGGAGTATAGCGATGCAATGTGAGTCTCTACCTCCTCAAGCTTCTCCCCCATATTGCCTACGGTCACCTCTACATTGGCCAGCCTACCGTCCATGGTAGACCAGATATCTCTAGAACTGGCTTTCTCGCCTCTTCCCCGCCCATGCTCTTGGGCCTCTGGTTGTTGGCTAGCAACGTTGCTTTGGGATGCCATCTCCTCAATCATGATCTAACCTGCACAACACAACTGTCATGGGCTTCGACCTTAGACTCAGAAACCGTGTGGCCTTAGGCTTGGAATCTCCTCCTTTATGCCTAAGTCAGCCTAAAACACAAGCATGCTGGCACTAGAACAATGGGAAGGGCTGATTATGCAAGTTAAAGAGAAACAGGATAAGAAGACAAAATTCTGGAAATGCTTTTGTATTCACTGAAACAGAAGTGTTTGATGGTGTACAAATGAGGGTGGAGCAGCCCTCTATTTATAGTTGAGGCTCCAGCTACAACTTAATGGCATATCCCTAGAATAAAGGCTAAAATCATGGGATTATACAGATTACAATCAATTAGGATGCTAACTCTTAATTTTTAGGGTCAACCAAATCTGCCAGGATGCTCCAGCTGATCTTGCCTGCTTCCAAAAGCTTCCCTTGTGTGTCCAGCACCTTGGGCCCTTCTGGATGTGGTGCGGGCAGCTTGTATGCCAAGCCTTGGTCTCACGGGCTGGCCTACAAGTTGGGTGGGTGTTCTGAACTCGTTTGCTAGGCTTTGCGCACAGATACCCGCCAGCATGCTTGGTCTGAGGGCCTTAACTTCTAGCTCGCCTATTGGTGCACCTGATGTGTCTGGCACGCCCGCCTAGGGCATGACACGGGTGCTCAGCCGGTTGGAAAGGTAGAATGCACAAGCCGACGATCGACCCGGTCCTTCCCTGTGTGCTGTCGATCCTGCTACTGGTTCTGCTGCCGTAACCCTCGGTCCGATCCGATCTTAGATTGGGAATGAACTCCGTATGCTTAGACTGGGGATGAACTCCGTATGCCTAAGTCAACCCATAAAATGAGCGTGCGGGCGCTGAGCCGGCCGGAGAGGCATAATGTGCAAGCCAGGGATCGACCCAATCCCCCTTTATGTGCTGCCGGTCCTGCTGCCACAACCCTCTCGATTTGACTGGGGCTTAGACATGGAATGAACTCCGTATGCCTAGGCCAACCTACGAAACGAGCGTACGGGCACTCAGTCGGCCGGAGAGGCAGAATGCGCAAGTCAGGGATCAGCCCGATCCCCCCTGCGTGCTGTCGATCCAATTGCCACGACCCTTAGTCCAGTCTGATCTTACACTGGGAATGAACTCCGTATGCATAAGTCAACCAATGAAACGAGCATGCAGGTGCTGAGCCGGCCGAAGAGGCATAATGCGCAAGCCAGGGATCGGCCCGATCCCCCTCTGCGTGTTGCCGATCCCGCTGCCACAACCCTCAGTTCGACTGGGGCTTAGACATGGAATGAACTCCCTATGCCTAAGCCAACCCATGAAATGGGCATGCGAGCGCTCAGCCGACCGGAGAGGCAGAATGCGCAAGCCGGGGATCGGCCTAGTCCCTCCTGCGTGTTGCCGATCCTGCTGCCACAACCCTCGGTCTGGCTAGGACTTAGACATGGAATGAACTCCCTATGCCTAAGCCAACCCACAAAACGGGCGTGTAGGGTGCTCAGTCGGCCAGAGAGGCAAAATGCGCAAGCCGGGGATCGGCCCGATCCCCCCTGCATGCTATCGATCCGGTCCAATCTTAGACTGGGAAGGAACTCCATATGCTTAGATTGGAGATGAACTTCGTATGCCTAAGTCAACCCACGAAACGAGCGTACGGGCGCTCAACCGACCGAAGAGGCATAATGCACAAACGAGGATCAGCCCGGTCCCCCTCTACGTGCTGTCGATCCCGTTGCCAGTCATGCTACCACAACCCTCGGTCTGACTGGGGCTTAGACATGGAATGAACTTCGTATACCTAAGCCAACCCACAAAACAAGCGTGCGGGCACTCAGTCGATCGGAGAGGCAGAATACGCAAGCCAGAGATCGGCCCGGTCCCTCCCTGCGTGCTGCCAATCCTACTGCTGGTCCTGCTGCAGTAACCCTCGATCCAGTCTGATCTTAGATTGGGAATGAACTCCATATGCTTAGACATGGAATGAACTCCGTAAGCCTAAGCCAACCCACGAAACGAGCGTGCAGGCGCTCAACCGGCCGGAGAGGTTGAATGTGCAAGCCAGGGATCGGCCCGATCTCCCCTGCGTGCTATCGATCCTGCTACCGTAACCCTCGGTTCGGTCAAATCTTAGTCTGGGAATGAACTCCATATGCCTAAGTCAACCCATGAAACAAGCGTGCGGGTGCTGAGCCGATCGGAGAGGCATAATGCGCAAGCCGGGGATCGGCCCGGTCCTTCTCTGCATGCTGCCGGTCCCACTGCCACAACCCTCAGTCCAGCTGGGGCTTAGACATGGAATGAACTCCCTATGCCTAAGCCAACCCACAAAACGAACGTGCGGGCGCTCGACCGATCGGAGAGGCAGAATGCGTAAGCCGAGGATTGGCTTTGTCCCCCCTGCGTGCTGTCGATCCTACTACCGTAACCCTCGGTCCAGTTTGATCTTAGACTGGGAATGAACTTCGTATGCTTAAATTGGGAATGAACTCCATATGACTAAGTCAACCCATGAAACGAGCATACGGACGCTCAGCCGACCAGAGAGGCAGGATGCGCAAGCCGGGGATCGAACGGGTGGTAGGTGGGTTCAAGCACATCTTCATATTTTCGCCAGGCCAATGCCATTTTTATGGCTTGTAAATTCATACAATGGTCCCCTACGCCTTCTTGCGAAGTTTCATGGCAAGACGACCCGTTTTCTATTTTTCACAATTTTTGAAACTTTTTACAGTTTGGGATTTTTGAAAATTTTTTTAGAAAGAGTTTTGTCCCCAAATTTGGTAGAGGTTATCCTTGTATTTTTTTTGGCATGTACAAAAACATTCAGCTAAAAACTCGAAGTGGAGAAGATTTTTTGACCGTTTGAAAAAAGTGTCCCCATGTTAGACACTTTAATGGCTACTGGCAGCAAACCTATAAAATCTCAAATGCTCTTTAAGGGGGTGTGAGTTCTCGAGGTTCGATGAGGGATAGGGCGCCAATATAAGGGCCAAGTACTAGCACCCATCGTACATCATGTGCGCACACCCCCCGGCCCCCCAATCATCCGAACCCCCAATGTCGTCGGTTAGGCTCTCCGACGATGCCATGGCGATGGTGCCTCGGGCAAAAAAAATGCGGTACCAGCACATGCTCGAGCCCAGCATGTGCATCGTGGCTCAAAATCTTAGACTTGGAATGAACTCCGTATGCTTAGACATGGAATGAACTCTGTATGCCTAAGCCAACCCAAAAGATGAGCGTACGGGTGCTCAGCCGACCGGAGAGGTCGATCGGAGAGGCATAATAAGCAAGTCGGGGATCGACCCGGTCCCCCTCTGCGTGCTGCCGATCCCGCTGCCACAACCCTCATTTCGGCTGGGGCTTAGACATGGAATGAACTCCATATGCCTAAGCTAACCCAAGAAACGAGCTGCGGGCGCTTAATCGGTCGGAGAGGCAGAATGCGCAAGCCGAGGAACGGCTTGGTCCCCTCCTACGTGCTGTCAATCCTGCTGTCGTAACCCGCAGTGTAGTCTGATCTTAGACTAGGAATGAACTCTGTATGCTTAGACATGGAATGAACACTGTATGCCTAAGCCAACCCACAAAATGAGCGTGCAGGCGTTCAGCCGACCGAAGAGGCAGAATGCGCAAGCCGGGGTTCGGCCTGATCCCTCCTGTGTGCTATCGATCCGGCTGCCATAACCCTCGGTTCAGTCTGATCTTAGACTGGGAATGAACTCCGTATGCCTAAGTCAACCCACAAAATGAGCATACGGGCATTGAGCTGGCCGGAGAGGCATAATACGCAAGCCAGGGATCGGCCCGATCCCCTTCTACGTGCTGTCGGTCCCGCTACCACAACCCTCAGTTCGGCTGGGGCTTAGACATGGAATGAACTCCCTATGCCTAAGCCAACCCACGAAACGGGCGTGCGGGCGCTCAGTCGATCGAAAAGGTAGAATGCGCGAGCCGAGGATCCGTCCGGTCCCCCCTACGTGCTGCCGATCCTGCTACCGCAACCCTCGGTCCGGTCCGATCTTAGACTAGGATTGAACTCTATATGCTTAGACTAGGGATAAACTCAGTATGCCTAAGTCAACCCACGAAATGAGCGTGCGGTTGCTCAGTCGACCAGAGAGGCAGGATGCGCAAACCAAGGATCGAACGGGTGGTAGGTGGGTTTAAGCACATCTTCATATTTCTGCCATGCCAATGCCATTTTCATGGCTTGTAAATTCATACAATGGTCCCTAAGCCTTCATGTGAAGTTTTGTGGCAAGACGACCCATTTTCTATTTTTCATGATTTTTGAAACTTTTTGCGGTTCAAGATTTTTTCAAATTTTTTTAGAAAGAGTTTTGTCCCCACATTTGGTAGAGGTGATCCTTGTATTTTTTTTGGCATGCACAAAAAAATTCAGCTAAAAACTCGAAGTGGAGAAGATTTTGTGACCATTTGAACAAAGTGTCCCCATTTCAGTCACTTTAATGGCTACTGGCAGCAAACCTATAAAATCTCAAATGCTCTTTAAGGGGGTGTGAGTTCTGGAGGTTTAGGATGTAGGGATAGGGGGCCAATATAAGGGCCAAGTAACCAGCACCCACCGCACATTCATGTGCGCAACCCCCGACCTCAATCGTTGGAAGCCCCAAGCCGTCGGTTAGGCTCCCGACGTGCTCTTGGCGATGGTGCCCCGGGCAAAGAAAATGTGGCATCAGCACATGCTCAAGCCCAGCATATGCACCGTGGCTCAAAATCTTAGACTGGGAATAAACTCCGCATGCCTAAGCCAACTCATGAAACGAGCGTACGGGCGTTCAGTAGACCGGAGAGGCAGAATGCGCAAGCCGGGGATTGGGCTGGTCCTCCCTGCGTGCTGTCGATCCTGCTATCGCAACCCTCGGTCCGGTCCGATCTTAGAGTGGGAATGAACTCCATATGCATAAGTCAACCCACGAAACGAGCGTACGGGCGCTGAGCCGGTCGAAGATGCATAATGCCCAAGTCGAGGATCGGCCCGGTTCCCCCTCTGCGTGCTATCGGTCCCGCTGCCACAACCCTCTATGCGGCTGGGGCTTAGACATGGAATGAACTCCCTATGCCTAAGCCAACCCATGAAATGGGCGTGCAGGCACTCAGCAGGCCGGAGAGGTAGAATCCACAAGCCGGGGATCGGCCTGATCCCCCCTGCGTGCTGCCGATCCTGCTACCGCAACCCTCGGTCTGGTCCGATCTTAGACTAGGAATGAACCCTATATGCTTAGACTGGGGATGAACTCTGTATGCCTAAGTCAACCCATGAAATGAGCGTGCGGGCGCTCAGCTGGCCGGAAAGGCATAAGGCACAAGTCGGGGATCAGCTCGATCCCCCTCTGCGTGCTACCGATCCCGCTGTCGGTCCTGCTACCACAACCCTTGGTCCGGCTTGGGTTAGACATGGAATGAACTCCGTATGCCTAAGCCAACCCATGAAATGAGCGTACGGGTGCTCAACCAGTCGGAGAGGCAGAATGCGCAAGCTGGGGATCAGCCCGATCCCCCCTGCGTGCTATCGATCCTGTTGCTGGTCCTACTGCCACAACCTCGATCCGGTCTGATCTTAGATTGGGAAAGAACTCTGTATGCTTAGACATGGAATGAACTCCGTATGCCTAAGCCAACCCACGAAACGAGCGTGTGGGCGCTCAGCCGACCAGAGAGGCAGAACGCACAAGCTGGGGATAGGCTCGAACCCCCCTGTGTGCTGTCGATCCTGCTGCAGCAACCCTCGGTCCAGTTCGATCTTAGACTGGGAATGGACTCCGTATGCCTAAGTCAACCCACAAAATGAGCGTGCGGGCTCTGAGCCGACCAGAGAGGCATGATGCGCAAGTCGGGAATCCGTCCGATCCCCCTTTGCGTGCTGTCGGTCCCGCTAACACAACACTCGGTCCGACTGGGGCTTAGACATGGAATGAACTGCCTATGCCTAAGCCAACCCACGAAACTGGA